>WBMV01006671.1:531002-1203469 GCA_013396655.1 Campylorhamphus procurvoides | reverse complement strand
GGAGCCTTTATACGTCGTGGTGAAGTTGATCTGTTTCCCGACCCCAACAGTGCCTGTCCATGAGCCACAGCAGTGCGTGCCCTTGGCCACCCTGCTCTGGGGACAAACAGCTCCTTGCCTTTAACACCCAAGGCATTTGCACAGTCAAGACATGTTTCCCGCAACCTTCCAAACGTCTCCATGCTGCCATGAGTCACTCTTCTATTACAACTAATTTGCAGCTGATAAGTTGTTGCAGTTTTCCACCCTGGATTTTCTATCCTGCAGAACTCTGCGTGGTTCTTTTTTTTTTCCTGATTGCCAGGAAAACCCTTGTTAAACAAGATTGCACTTTCTATTTCTTGCATTGTTATGTTTTAAAAGATGCTGTTGTAATGATGGTTTGATAAATCAGTTACTTTCTGGTACTTGGAGACTTTGGTTCCATGTCTCTGCAGGTTTGGGCTTTTGTCAGCTTTGTCTTTTCTCCTCCACAATAAGTATTTTGAGTCTGCTACATTTTTCTTCTGAACTCCTCTGCTTCCTCTCACATTTATTGTGTATTTTGACAGCATTTTGGTTTACATCTTTGTTGCTGATGCTTACAGTTTCCAAGGGAAGGAGATGGAATTAATTGGAAAGGAACTAATTTGAGGTGCAGATCCAAGTATCCTTACTTGATGAGAAACATCATCAACTTGGTGCATGACCATTGGTGACACTGGGATGGTTTGAAGCTGGAAAAATTATTATGTTGAACTAATTGGAAGATTTGGATCCTGTATGTGTAACTTAAATTTTATTAGTCTTTTAGCTTACAATAATATCTTGAGAAAAACATGTGTAGGTAAAAATGGATTTTTCATGACCCGCCTCACTTTGTGCTTATTTACTGTCTTCTTGTTTGGAACAATCCCTGGCATATGATCTCTATATTCTAAGTACTCTTCTGCTGTATCATTTCAGCTGTAAGTTTATATTGCACACAGAACGTGTGTTAAAACTGTAAGCTCTTAGATGTTGTATTATCTTTTTAGCATTTTTCTGCTTTGCTATTTTATTAATAGTGCCATTAAAAGAGAAAAGCTCTTCCAAATCAGCTATGGAATAGCTTGTGTTAATTGTCAGAGCTATTATCATTTATATGTGCTGCAGAACACCTGGAACAAAAAGAGAATTCCTGTCAGCTGTGGGGCAGTAAGATAACAAATACTGGAGACTGTGATACAACTTTTTCAACAGTCATAGTGAGCATTGAGACATCAAAAAACAACCCACCCAAATATTATGATTTTAAGATTAATATAGCGAGTGCATAAAAATAAAAGGAATCATACAGCGTGTAGCTGTTCTCTTGCAGTATTATAACATGGCATGAACTAAGGTATAGGTTAAACTGTCACAAACTCGTAAAACTTCTGACACATGATTCAATATGTTTGGTTTGATTTTTCCCCGATGATTCTGCTCAGTTCATCAGTGCAGATGAGACCTCGGTGTGGGCTGAACTCAGCTGCAGCTGCTGCTCCTCCACACCCTGGGAGTGAGAGAGCTGGGGGACGAGACCAGAAATGCTGCAGTCGGATAATCCAGCCACCACCAGCACAGTGTTGAAACCGCAGTGAAAACGTGCAGGTGAGTAAAGAAGCAATCTGTGATATGTTTTTTGTATTTTTGATGCCTGCTTTTTAGTTATATGACAGGTGAGACCTGTCTCTTTCTAACAACTTCGTCTGTTACTCTAATTCTTCTGGATGGAAAGAAACATTTTAAATTGAGGTTTTTTATGTAACTCGTGTGATTAAACCTGTCAGATGTTACTGTAGGGTAGAATGTAACCACTCAGCTTTTTTGCTGCAGCATAAGATGCCATTGCTACATCTGTGCCACTGTACTCCAGCTGGTCTAGTCTAGTAGTCAGCTGAGCATTGATTCTGTCTGTGGGTTTAACTGATGCATTTTAAGTAGGATGTGAAGAGTGCACCTTGAGACACAACCCAGTGCAACCACAGGGCTGTGCAGTTAGCTCAACTAGTACCTATTTTGCTGCAAACCTGGTTATGGATGGACTGGGTTTGGTTCAGTTCGTGCTGATCAACTTGAACTAGTTCAGGGCTTCAAAACCAGTGTTAACTGGTTGGCGTTGAAAAGTGAGCTGTGCGAAGGCGACCGTGGGCTTTCACTGTGGCCTACGCGGCGGACGCTGCCTTGAGGCCGGCAGGGGTGCCGGTACTCGGGGCGATGCCCACCGGGGGCTGCGGTCGATGCCGGCGGGCAGGTGCGGTGCGGCCGCGGTACCCGGGAGGCTGCAGGGGCACTGCCCTAGGCAGGCAGGCGGGGGGCAGCGATTCCGCGCCGGGGGATGTCTGATGGAACAAAGGCATCCCGGGCTCCGGCAGAACATCCCGGGGCGGCGGGGCGATGCTGACCCCCGGGGCCAGGGCGGGCCGGGGCTCGCANGGGCGGGAGGGGGCCGGCGGCCGGGCGAGGGGGCTGCGGGGGAGCGGAGCCCGCGGTGCCGGCGCTGCCCTGGGGCCGGGGCCGGGCCCCGGTCTGTGCCCGGGCGCGATGTGCCCCCGCCCGGGAGGCAGAGCCTCGTGTGCGGGGCTTGCGGCAGCTCGGAGGGGGCACCGAGCTCCGGGGGCCGCGGCACTCGGGGTAACAACAATAACGGTGCCCGGGCACCGCCACCCAGAGCCGTGTGCGCGGGGCTGGAGGCCCCGGCCGCGCTGTCTGCCGGCTGGCAGCCCTGTCACTGCACTGTCCTGGCCGTTCCGGAATGGAGAGCGGGCAGCGCAGGTGCCGTGCGGGCACTGCAGCCCGGCGCGCACAGGTGAGCGATGCGGGCCCGGCACAGCGGGGTCCTGTGCACAGGCAGGAGGGGGCTGCGGCAGTGGGGCACCTGGGAGAGCAGGGCCGTACTGGAAATCCATCCCAGGGAAAGACAGCCTCTGTAGAGAGGAAGGGAGCTGGGAGTTAAAGGAAAAGAGAGGTGTGGAGTAAGAGATACTGTAGGCAGCATGGGGGTAAGAATAAAATGTGGAAGGACCTACTTCTGTACTCATCCTGTATCTGCCAAATGGTATGGAGCTAAAGAGCTGCCTTGCTAGTTAAACAATAAAATAGAGTCAGATGTGTTAACAAATGCCATTGTATTGTTTGTCTCAAGAACCATTAAGATATTACCTAACAGATAGTTTTAAAATCATTAAGACTCCAGGACATTTAGATTTTTCCTGCTGATCAAAAGTGACTCTGCGAACCTGCTTTTACATTGCTTATATCTCTTTTTGGCTGATTTTCAGGTTTCTCAGAACTGGCTAAGGTAGGAGTTGTCATCAAACATATTTTTTTCCCTCTCATAGTGTGAGACTTTTTATTTGAAGAGCTTTAGAGAATACATGTTTAGAATTGGTCTATGGAAAAACTGACTTGAGAATAGTAGTGTTGTGAAAAAGAGCTGCCAGCTCATTCTCTGAGCTGTGGAATTGCAACATCAGGTGGAAGCAAAAACTTAGGATGTTGGAAGCAACTAGCTTATACAGGATTTCTGATAGCAGTTTCTTTTATTAGGAAAACACTATTCTCATATATACTATAGCCATTTCTGATGTTTGTGGTGTGTCATAACTACTCCATACATTTTTTTCACTAGTTGCATTGGTTCCCAATGTTTTGTGATTTGTCATCCATTCAGATCACATGGACTCTGCCTTTCATTTCATCCATCTTAAAAACCTTTGGGTGTGGTTATTTGATTTCTGAATTCTTCTAATCCTACGAAAGAACAATTGTGTAGTCCAGTTGGGGTTAGATGTGTCTGGAAAAACCTTTATCTTCAGAAGAAACACTGTATGTCCCACTTGGTTGTTGCATCATTCCCAGTAGTGAGGAGGGTGGTAATGTGAGTTTGGGTGCTTATGGATATTCTGGCTGCTTCATTTTCTGGCATTTCCATTATTGCTGCTGTTTGAAGCTCAAGTAGTAAAGGATTTTCAAAAAATGCTTGTGTATATTCAGTGTCTCAGTGGGCTTCTAGATATCAGCTGTGATTGTGCTTCTGCCCTCCTGCCTTATGGACTGCACTGCTGTGCCCCTCAGAGCCAGGTGGTACCTGGTGGCATGTGCTACTGCATTCTTGTGGTGAACTATATGGCTGCATCAGCTATTTTGGTTGGGCCTGAAGCCCTGCTAGAGGAGTAGAGGCATTTCTGGCAAACTCAGCTTCAAGGAAAAGAGGTGTTTCCTGTCAAGGGTGATGCCAAGTTTGGGACAACTCAGTTTTAAATTGTGGGGTAGAGTGTGGTTGAAAGGACCCTTAAAAACTGGATGCTAATCTTCTTAGGCTTTGCTGGCCAGGATTTTTCCTGTTTCCACACCCAAGGAATGTTATTGGTGAAAGTTCTTGTCTGAGAATTAAACAGATTGGTTTTATTTAATACTTAGTCCTAAAGGTCAGGAGCCCAAGAAAGTTTGCCATCTTTTCCTTCACTCTGTCTTTTTTTTTCTTTCTTTTTCTCACTGTTTAACCTCTGTGCCTCCACTCTGTATTAACTTCATTGCAATCACATTTGATTATGGAACTTCTCTGCATCTTGCTTCCTTGGAACAATCCTCCCTTTTTAGAAGGGTGGTGTTGAACCCTTGCTGTAGCATCGAGTATCGCAGAGTGAGTATCCCATCCATAATGTAAAGAAAGGTATAGCTGTGTAAGATAAAGTTACTATTTACTCATAGCTGTTAATGACAATAAAAACTTTAAAATACCCCAGTGGACTTGGGGTAACATCTTGTGCCACTTGCATTCCAGTTTAGGGACTTTAAGGGCCTGTTTAAGCTGTAAAACTCTTGTGACCTGCCATGCTGAGGTAGCTTTGGCTGGAGTATCACTAATGTCTGAGTCTACCTTGTTTCAGTACCAGCACACAAAAACATCAAAGGTAAAGTGGGGTGAGGAACACTGTCCTTCCAGGTAAGCTGGATAAGTGTCAAGGCAGATGTAGAACTTACTGCACACTTTGTGCTGCTGACCTGGCTGTCTGGATATGTGTGCATGCAGGCGGTGCTCTCAGTGCATTCACATTTTGAAACAGTCAGCTGGTCTCCTTCCTTTTGAATAAAATTTTGGTTTTAGTTTTTCAGAGTTTGTAAACTCTGAAGTATCATGTTTAGAGAAGTCTTTTCATGTTTAAAAGTGCTAAAGGAAGAGGTTAACAGTTCTTACGGCACTCGGATATTTCAAGCCTAACACTCAATGGGGCTTTTATGAAAAGAGTAGGAAATACAAATCTGAAATTTTGATGTGCTTGCTTATACTTAAGGGACTGTCAGATAAATGGCTTATATTTATATAAGCTCCTATCATGTCCTTCACAGGCCAAGACATTGTGTTTTTTAAAGTTAATTTATATAGAAGTTAACTCCAGTTCTTTATTTCAGTGGGAATTTAGTTGACTTTTTTCCACATTTTTCTAGTTGGGCTTTTGGTTGTTGAGGAAGGATTTAATGCAAGTAATTACATGGATTACTAGGAGAAAAGCAAGTTTTCATCTCCTCTGTTTTGAAAGTTAGATTCCTGTAATGATTCAAGCTGTATCTCTGCCTGTGTAAACCTTGGCCTGTTTTTTCCTGTTGGTGCAGAAAACTTTTGTGAAACCTCTTCAGTGTTAGTAAAGAAATGGTATCTACATGCTGTTCTAGGTTTAGCACTTCACATGAAACCAAACTACAGAAGAAAAGCAGAGTGAATGAGTAAAAGTGAGGCAGAGCCTTGCACACAAAATCTAGGGACCAGCCTGGAGGGGTTGGGCTCTGCTTCCTGTGCTGTTTTGTAGAGATCTGTCTGAGGCTTTCAGGCACATTTGTCTGTCTAAATAAATGTATTTTCTTGAGTGTTTGTCCAAAGACGTTATGTTTTGTGTTTAGGTTGACATTGTTGTAGCGAGGGAGATCTATAATGTAGTTTGATAGAATTTCATTAAGAAAAAAATGTATTAATATTCTTTAATTATATTCTTAGCTGACATTTGTGAAGTGTTTGACATAAACAGCTGCTGTGCTTATATTGTTTATGAGGATTCTGGGACACTGGTAATTTTACTGCAATAGGCTTTTGAAGGAAAACCAGACGTTTTATGTAAGGAGCAATTTTGTGTTCTGAAGATCTGTGGCTTATGCTTTCAGGCATCAGATAAGCAGTAAATTGGCACATATCTCAGAACCCTGCAGCTTTTTGCACTGTAAGATAGGTCTTTAGTGCTTTTTTTGGTGTTTTCGTGGCAAAGCTAGGGAGGGAGTTTGAGGTGCTGTGAGAGGGTACTGGGTGAGCTTGATAAAAGCTATGAATTTAGCTTCTGCCTTTACTTGTAGATGTATCAAGTTTAGGAGTGCAGTTGTGGCCAGATCAGAGTATGCAGATCAGGAAACTACTTGTATTTGCTGACAGAGGAACGTCTTATGTGGACAGTGTTTGGAACAGAGGAGCAGTAGCAGAGTGTTAAACAGAAAACCCTTTACACAAGAGAGTGCCTTTACTAGAATTAACAGCAGATTGCATGATTTGCATGGCTGGGCTGTTGAGTTTTTTGGGGATGAAAGCCAGTGGCCTGTTTGTTAGCTTTCTCCCATTTAAACCTGTAAGACATTTTTTTATTGGTCAAATGAACACAGGTCCAAATTTGCATGGAAATTAAACTTAGATTAGAAATGAAATTGATATCCCTTGATCCAGAACAGATCAATTTAGGGGAAATACAGGGAAATTAAGCCTGGTAATCTGTTGTTGATTGGGATTTTCTGAACAGATGACCTGTCATTCCACAGCTGTCAGTTTGAGGTTGCTCAGGAAAGTTAAATGAGGAAAGAAAGACAGCAAAATGCCTGAATAATTCTTGCTGTTTCATGCAATTACAGTGCAGTTTACATTCAAACGCTGTGCTATACTGGGACCGAGGGGAGGTCAGCCTGGGTTGTGCTGAAGTCATTCTGGGTCACATCTCTAAAAAGCTTACTGCTGGGTACTGACCTTTTGCTTACTTTTAATAGAGTCAGAATTCCCTGCACTACTGTTTTCTTACTGTTTGCATGTGTGGTAGCCTCAGATACAGTTTATCACAACTTAAGCTGTTGTCTTAGTCCCTTGTTAAGATTGTTATCCAGGTGTGTTCAAACTTCTCAGTGATTTGAACTCGAGGTACAGGCTGTTGCATTATTAAACAAAACATCTGGTTCTGGTGCAGAAAGGAGTTGAGAGCAGGAAGTTTTTTTTCCTGTATGCATTTAGGTAAAAGATTTCAGTGAAAAACTTTACGGAAAGGTAGAAGCCATCCCTTGGTTCCGAAACGGAATGGCAAATATTTTGTTGTCACGTGGCCAAATGTCTTGTGGCACTTGCAGATATGGCAGGGTACGGAAATGCTACGTGTGTAGAGAGAGGCAACATTTTAATTTTGCAAATGCTGATGTAATATGTTGTATGTTTCTCTGACATACACACAAAAAAGCCATAGTTCAGTGGCTTTAAGCTTCTGGGATTACAAAGACCAACTCTTTTAAATGCCACAGTTGCAGGTGCTCCTTTCTCTGGCAATTTGTTATCACCTGCTTCTTATTTTAGGCTGAAGGAAAACAACAGCAAAACATGCTTTTTTTTCCTTAGCATTTTACACATTGTTTCAGCTGATGCAGTTCTTTCTGTAACAAAGGATCTCAACTCCTTGTAGTCATGAGGAAATACTGATGTTTGGGTTTGGGACAGGGAGGTACAGACACCTGATTTAAATTCAGGACCAGCTGTTGGAAGGTAGAGGCTTTTTCTTGGCTGTGTTAACAAGTCAAATCTGCATTATGTAAATCATTACTCCTGAGAACTTAAACTATTGCTAAAACTATTTCTAACCTTCCTTAAACCATTTCTAATAGAAAACATTATTAGAAATTAAGGGCGTTTCTCTGTCACTAGAAACACTTACTGTTATTTTTTCGCCCTAAATCTTCTTTATATAAAGGATTTAAAAATTTTAGGACCTCTGTTTATTATGTGTGTGGTTATTATTTTTTTTAACTTTTCACCTCTTGCTCCAACAGTCTTACCTTCTGGCAACATTAAGAGACTTTAAGAACAAAGCTTAGATTTCAGAATTACTTTGAAACAAAGGAAGAAGGAGGGGCATGGTCTCTTCCTCTATCTGAGGTCTCAGTCTGTGCATGGTGTTTTGGGAGACTGGGCTGGAAGGCTTGCTAATGAATTATTTAAGGCAGAAACTTACTGATCTACTTGGTTTGTATTGGCCTGAAGAAAGGTCTGAGAACTTTGTGGAGATCAGACCACCAAGGGAAGCACTAAAGTCTCTTCCCAGGCTGGCAGTCAGGCTCACTTCTATGTTTATTTGTTCCACTGCCTGTGGTAAGTGGTATAGTTCTGTGCAGGGGCATAATTCCAGAATTTCTCCTGACAGAAGTAGTTTCAAGTGTCTGTGGAGATCTGGGAATAAGATCAAGTATTTGGTTGTTTGGCTTTTACATTTTAGTAGAATCCTCACTTGTGTGTTCAAAAAATAAAAAGAAAGACTGCTGCCTTTCTTTCATGAAGTGTATGAAGTAGCTGTTAGAAAAGTATTTTGTAAAATCTGTACAAGTATTTTAAATTTATTCTTCTGCCTCCTATTTGCAGAGTACACCCTTAGTTACAGTAAACCAATAAGCCATTAATTTCATGTAGTTAGTACAGACTTCAAAGGAATTGGCTATGTATTGAAAGTTTGATATAAATGCAGCATGAGGTCACTGTGCATCACCACAAAGGTACCATTTTATTTGTACATTCTGCACTGAATTCAGTTGCAAGAAAAACAATTGCATTGCATCATAGGAGAGGCCTATGCCTTTTGGGTCACTTTGTTTATTAAAGGAAAAAAGTTAAAAGAAATTAATGTCAACTAAGGTGAAAAAGTATGTTTGTCCATGTGTATTATGCTATTTCATATGGAATTGATTGTAGAGCCATTGGATCCTTTAATGCAAGTAGTATTTTTTTTCCAAAATAATTTCAGCTAATAGGCATAGTATTTTTAAAGGACTTATGAACATGGAAATAGGAAGTTTGTAGTGGCTGTTTGAATGTCATATACCTCATTTTGTACCTTGTTTACCATGTTTAGGGATGTTGTTACTGTCTACTGCTTGTTTCTGTGAATATTGCTGAGCAGACAGGAGGAGTGTTTTGCTGGTTTTTGGGGGGGTTCTGGAGTATTTTTCTTGCACAAATACCTGTTGCTAGTTTTATCAAGCTGTCACCTGTGGTGTAGCCTGAGCAGTAAGCACAGCAGAACAATTGTTACGCTGGTCAAGATTGTGCATAATTGTGCTTGTTTATACTCTATTCTAAATATGTTTGCAGACAAGTGGTGAGCTTCACACAAGCTTCGTGGTCTGACTCCAAAACGTGAATGGCAGAACAAAGATGCTGTATCAGGTATCAGGGACTTTTAAAGCAAGGTCAGAGTTCCTTTAAAGCAGCTTTAAAGAGAGAGGTTCTTCTCTCCACCCCCCTCAGCCTCCTGTCCAGTGATGCAGCTCCTCTGGGGCTGTAGTCTCAGCCAGATCTGCCAAATCTCCAGTCTGGGGAGAGGCAGGCAGGAAATTTGCTGTCCTAGATAGATGCTATGAGGCCCTCAGCTTTTAGCCTACATTGAGGAGAATGGTTGAGTCAGCTCATGGGTTTATAGGTGCTACACTGGGGAATTTTTTAATATGGTATCTAGGGCTGCCAGATTGTGAGATGTCCGATGTCGATGGGAAAGTGATGATACTGTTATAATGAAACTTGTCAGCTGCAATTACAGTGTTAGTGCCTGAGAGAGCTAATGATTTTGTACTCAAATGTAAGCAGTGCATTAAACAAAGTGTTTTTTACTGTTAGGGAGATAAGATTGAGAAAACATATCTTGGTATTGCAAAGGAGGTGGGTGATACTGAAGTTTGATAGTGATGTGTCAAACTCCATTTGAAAGAATAAGTGTTGACCATGATATAAAGATTCCAGTGTGGTTTTGTAATTTCATTTTTTTACATAGGTATGTGGTAATGTTTAAGTAATTTTCCAGTCACAGCTGGTTCATGCAGGTGGGTTTAACAGTGTGGCTGGCAGCCTGCTTCTCTAGCACACTTGCACACAGCAGGCATGAAACTGAGCAAGTTTGATCTCTTCATTTCTGCCAGTGAGAATTTTAAAATGTGCTGTGGGTCAAGTAGGATTATTGATGTGAGAACAAGTGGCTGCTCCCTTGACAGCCTTTCCTGGCTGCACGTCCCGTGTCAAATACTGTTATTACTCAGGTTGGGCATTGTGGAGGCAGCTTCCCTGTGCTCTGCCTGCCCTCAGCACTGGCAGAATAACTGAGCTTTTGTGTTGCAAATTTGTCTTTTAGTCCGACTGCCAATGTTTTTATCTTGACTGTTCCTGAAATTTCATACAGGGGTTAAAGTAATTCTTAATTTACCTAGAGTTTATGCACTGTTAAATGAAGGGTATTTATCTGTGATAAATCCACTTGATTCTACAGAATGCCAGGAATTTTTTGTGCCCTTCTTGTAGATAGAGGTTTTTACTTCAGACATGATAGGAGGGCTTTTTGTGCCATGAGAGAAAACATGTGGACGGGTATTTTACAGCCACAGTGCTGGTGATGAAAATGAAAGCTGAGAAATAGGTCGGATAAATTTAAAAATACTCATTTACTATTCTGGGAAACTTTAAAATTGTCAAGGAGTTTTTAAAAGGAAGAAAACCCTGATCTGAAACTCTTTAACATCTGAGTTGTGGTTCTTCTGGACTAGACTAAAACTAAGCCAACAGATCTCTTCTCTCCCAACATCTACCAAGAAAGGAACAAGGATCAGACTGATTCTTCTCCATTGGGTTCCTGCAGTCATAACTTAAAATAAAGGCTGCTTTCTGATTATTGTCTGAGGGCTATAGACCTTAACTCCTTTTTACCACCTCCTCCTCCTTTGTGGCAGGAGGCTGCTGGTCTGTGTAGGCTTTAAATGGATAGTTGTATCTCTGGCTTTTGATGCAAAGCAGAAGGGTTAACTGATCCAAGTGAAAATCATTAATCTTTGAGATGTGCAAAATAGGGTAACTTTTTGCTTTAATAGAATTTGCTAAAATAGCAAGTAAAAAATTTGAGTCTAAAACTTGAGTCAGAAAAACCCATTAATTTGCTAATTGATGTCTGTTAAATACAAAGGTCTGCTTCAGGGAATGTTTTTGTATTGTTACATGAAAAATAAAATGTAGGAGAAGCATATACTTTTTATTGGCAGAACTAGTCTAGACTTGTGTAACTGAACCTTGTGATTTGAATATGAGTGCATGTTGGTTTCATGATGAGAGTGATGTGTTTTCCAGCTACAGCTGAAACTCAGAAAGCTGTGATATCCTCCATGCAGAGCTTGGAGTATGCCTGTCTTTTGCAATGGGTTGAGTTCCTCTTGACTTTGTCCACTGAGGGCATCAACAGCTCCCTTCAGACTGGGAATCTGCTGTTGATGTGATCTACTGACAGTCCCCTGTCCTACTTGTTGGGTCACTCCAGTGTGGCCTGAGCACCTTTTTCACAGGTGTTAGCTGGGAAATGTTGGACATTCTGCAGTGGAATGTGCAGCTCAATTCGTGTGGACCTGAGTGAAAGGGATCTTGTGAGGACATTGCCCAGCAACAAGAATTGGGTCTACAGCCCTTTCCCTGTCTCTGCTACTGCCTTGTGTAGACACAAGGCAAGGGGGAATTGCACCTGGAGAAACAGTGGGAGAAATACTGCTGTGCCTTTCTCTTCATGCATTCCTTGTCTTTTTCAGCTGAAATGAATGTGAAATGGAAAGGGTTTCTGCATCTCACCTGTGTTGCCATTTCTTTAGTACAGAGAACAACAGTGGGTTTTAAACTAAGCATGCTTCTATTTATAGCAACAGCCTCTGGATCAAATCCTGGAAAAAGTATGAGAGAGGATACATTGATGTTGCTGTAGCTGTTAAATTCTAGCAGTCAGTCTTACCCAAAAGTGCCTGTTTGTCCCATCTTTCTGTTCTGAACCCTGAAGTACCATTGCATTGTACCTTCTTGCCTTTTTTGCAGAAACAAACACCTCCAGATAACTTGCAAATATGAAAGTCAAATGAAAGGTTGCACATGTTTTAGAATATCCTCCAGCCAATATGTGTAGCAGTCATGCATACAGCACTTCTTGCTCTTATTTTGACACGTGGCAGTGACATGTGCATTACCTGCTCTGACCTTTCTGGTATTTGCCTGATTCATTTTATGGCAAGCATTTATAAACACTGCAAAAGGAGTTAGTAACTTTCTTAAACAGTGTGTAGATCTCCAAAAGTTTACTCAATAAAATGCTCTTGCTTGTTTGTTGCAAAGCTGATTACATCCTGTTGATTTACTTGTATAAGCTTATAACTGTCTTAATTTGTGAATTGTAAACTGTTCTGAAGAGTCATGAGACTTTTTCTTGGCTGTTGTGCTGTAGTGGAGCAGCTGGGACTTAGAAAGCCAAAAACATTTGTGTGGTGGCTAAATGTAAGGATGACTCAGCTGAAATTTGTGATGAGTTAAGCAGTCAGGAAACTTAATAAGCATGTGGCTTGCCCACAGTGTCTCACAGCCACTGCCTGGTCACGAACAGCTTATGTGACCCCTCTGCAGATACATTAAAACATAATTGGGCATTCATATGCTCCACCAGCAGTGTTAGTTCCCTTGAATTAGCTGTAGTAAGTTCAGAGATTTTCTTTTTCTAAAAACTGAACAATTAAAAGTGATACGAAGTGAGAAGACTTTTTAGAATGCTGTGGAGTTGGAGGAGAAAAATAACAACTCAGTGTCCTGTGCACACAGTCTGTTATATCTAACCAGGAATGAAGTCTTGGATTCTGACAGAAATGGAGGGAAATGGGGAAGTAAAAGATATCTTCCATTTCTCTTTAGATCTATGTTATCTTTGTAATTGTGTTTGAAATTGTTTAATCAGTGGAAGATGGGGACAAACAAAGATCAAAGTGTGGTGATTCTGAGCAGTAGGATTTGTGTTCAGCTTTGATGTTGGAATAGAGGCAACAGGCACTCCAGCTCCTTTTGGTTCTGTTTCCTCATCTATAAAATGTGGATAATGACACTTATTTCTGTGGCCAACTCAGGCTTTTACAGAGGAGGAGAATTACTGTCATTATGTCCCAGTAGTGATACTGGTATTTTGTGTAGTGTAAGCTGTGCAACTGTCTGAGAAAGTGCTTTGCCACTGAAAATGACACTGTAGTTAACCAGCCTTTGGGCAGGGGAATAGTGCTCTTGGCTGTGTGGCTTTTAAACAGAGGCTTGTGAGTGGTGTTTCAGCTGCCCAGTATTGCAGTCCATCTGCAGCAGCAAAGTTCTATATTGCATTATTCTGTTGGACAGTCAAAAATTTACAGTGTTCTTTCTTTATTTTTTCAGCAAAGTCAGTAATTTTAAGGTAAAACTTGCAGCAAGAGATTTTCCTAACTCAGAGCAATCAGAAATATGGTATGAAAGCTCATTTTATTAAATAGTCTGTCAGTGTAAATAGTCCTTGTACCAGTAATGGAAACAGTGATCACATTTTTATTGCTGTGTCAGTTTGATTTGATCGTATGGTTATTTATCTTGGTTTTGAAAATTGTGTTGAGAGAAATAGGAACACATCGAATTATATTGATTTACAGTCTCTTGTATATAGCCCACAAAAGTGTCACTATCATCTTGTGAAGGTTTGCAACTTCTGAGCTATGAAAAGTGCAATTAAATTAGATACATCACAGAATGGAGCAAGTTTAATACAAGTATAAATAAATGCACAAGAGATAAAGACTAAGACTCGTAGTGGCTGTTTCTGACTTTTAAATACTGAAGTTCAGTGGTTGCTTTTTTGTTAACTTGGTCTGTTTTCTTGCCTCAGGATTGGAATCTGACATGGCACACAGAAGATCCAGACTTCACTCCATGCTTCCAGAACACAGTCCTGGTCTGGATTCCCTGCTTTTACCTGTGGATCTGCTTCCCAGTGTACTTCATCTACCTTCGCCGTCATGACAGGGGATACATACAGATGTCAAACCTTAACAAAGCCAAAACGGTATGGGACCTTTTAACATCAGAACTTACAAAACTTAGCTGGAAGTTTGAATCTGTTTTCAACTATGTTTTAGCAGCAATCCTGGCCTGTGTGCACACTTCATCTGTAACTTAGTTTTCTGTTTGTTGGATTTCCAAGCCGTACACGTTTCTGTTGCCCTTTTATCAAGACTTTTGAAATTTACTCTGGCATAGAAACAAACATGCAAATCCTTTTTAAGACCAGTTGGAGAAGACTACTTTAAGGCAATTCAAGGCCAAATTGTTCTTTTGTGGCATATTGTAGAATTGCCCAAAGAATATGATCTGATTATGACTCCTACTAACATATAACACCTAGTGTTCATCTGTATATTGTGCTGCATTGTCTGTGTGAACAGATATATTAAAGACACTTTTGTATTGCAGGCTTTAGGCTTAATACTGTGGATAGTCTGCTGGGCAGACCTTTTCTACTCTTTCTGGGAAAGAAGTCAAAATATTTTTCGAGCTCCGTTTTTTCTCATTAGCCCTACAGTACTGGGTATAACAATGGTAAGTTCTGCATGGCCACTGTTCTTGCAAAACCTGAAGCAATACACGATCTTGATATTATTCAGTGTTGTAATTCTCTAAGCTCAGACTTACTCTGCAGTTGAATGGCAATTAACTCTGAAATGTCTGCTGTGTTTTAATACAAAACTTAGAAGAAACCCCCTCCAACCCAGCAGTGCTCAGTGTGTTCCACATCAGCATACAAGGCAGTGCTAGTTGCCTTGCCTTGTTTTGGTAGACTTGAACTACCAGTATTTTGATAGTTTCACTCAAGCATTGGGGTAGAGGAATCAACTCAAAGAATGCTGGCTCAGCCTAGATAATACAAACCACTGAACTTGGTGGAAGACTGTCCAAGGCATTGCATTATTAAGTATCTTTTTCTTGCATGTAACATTCTTTAGTGCATGTTTTCTTTGTTGCACTTGATGGCGAGGTGGAAAGTCTTAAATGCCAGCAGGCACACAGGTGTCCCCAGCTAACTCCTACCTAGATCCATGAGGATCTATTGTCTGCTTCCACACCAGTATCCCTGCAGCCTGCATTTCATGGAAAATGCCTTGCTATTCGTTTATTGTCACATTTATGGGGAGTTGGAACGGCAGTGATTAAACGAGATGCTCAAAGGGAGGGTAGGACACCACAACCCCAACAACAACCAAACATAAAAAACAAAACCCAAGAGCCCTCAAACATATTGCCAAATGCAAGAGCTATTAAGTACTTTCTGGTCATTTAATAATGCAGTCGTCAAGCTTTTGTCAGGCTGATTGGAAATGCATGTTGCAGCAGCCAAGTGAGAAGTACCAGCTTCCTAAAGGACTCTGAAAACACACAAAGTACAGAAATAGTCATATTTGGTCAGTGTTGTTTGGCCTTGTGGCTTGTATGGAAAGAAATCTTTTTATTTTAAAAACAACTACTCAGGGAATACTTGGGAAGGATATCATGTCACCATAATTCCATGTTGCATCTTTTGACAGTACTTTTGTGTATGTGATCATTTATTTCTGATAGTTATTACTTTTCCCTTTGTTTTTTGTCCACTCCATATGTTTACCAGCACAGAGGATTTCCTATTTACACTTAAAATTTCTGGGTGTTAGAATGTCTGGCAGATACTGGATTAGAAATGTTAAATAAGCACATTATAGCACAGTACCTTTAATATGTGCATAACATATTGTGAAACTTAAAACTTGTGAATATATTTTTATCTGATTTGTCCACAGTTGCTTGCCACATTTTTAATACAATATGAAAGAATAAAAGGAGTCCAGTCTTCAGGTGTAATGACAATTTTCTGGTTCATCGCATTGTTATGTGCCACAGTGGTTTTGATATCCAAAATTAAACATGCCTTAAATATGGTAAGTGATTTTTAGCCTCATTCAGTTGGAAATACTTGGAAATGCTGCAGTAATAGAGTAGTTGCTTGCTAATTATGCCAGTCAAGTCAGTTAATGATTCATTCCATGTACCTTCATTCCTTGGGTTATAACAGCAAAACAAGCAAGACTTAATGGCTCCTGTTTGGAACTGCTGGTGAAATTCATAGGGATTTAACTGTGGCAACAGTTGCCAAGAAAATTCTGCTGGCTGTTGGAGAAGGCGGATGTGTCTGCTTGAGTACACTGAAAGTGTATAATCTTTGATATGAAACTGCTTTAACTAGACCTTTACGTCACCTTCCTGTTGATTAGGCAGTGGATTTCCTGAAACACTCTGTTCGATGCTGGTTTGGTCTCACCTGCTGGGACAAAGTGAAATATTTTATATCTCATAGTAAGGCCGCCTCAAATATCAGACTAATTGTGAAGCTGCCTGAAAATGGAAAACCACTTTTATTTCTTGAAACCTTTAAGCCATATTGTGAATTTTGTGCAATTTTTGTCTTCAGCTATTGGGAGTGGGATTTTCCGGAGGGGTGTGTCCATCTATCCCTATGCTTTGATTTCTGTGGTTTGTGTTATGTATCAGTCCCAGTCTAAAAAATGGAAGATCCTCTGAATTTGAGCACAGTGGAACAAAGTGTAATCTGAATTCTTTAGTTCTTACCCTCTGTGTGCATGCTAATTAAAAATTTTGCTTTAAATACTCCTTGCTACTTGGTACATAAATGCCTTGCTCCTCTAAAGAAAGAAGTTCTTGCATGTGTGTTTATGGTAGTGACTGAATAAAAATAAATGGTATCTTTCACATCCTCTCCCCTTTCATTACCTTCCCTTTACCAAAATAGATATCGACTTTAATTTGCATGGGGTGGAGAGTGTAGCACTTAGTTTGCAGAACTTACAGTTAGGATTGGTTTTCTGATTAATAGTAACGTGCTGTTTTATATCAGCTCCTCAAGCCTTCTAATTGGAATATTGCCTTCTTTTGTAGGGTGCTGAAGTGGATGTATTTCGTTATGTCACCTTCTGCATTTACTTTGTCCTGTTATTTGCAGAGCTTATCCTGTGTTGTTTTCCAGAACAACCACCTTTGTTTTCTGAAACAGTAAATGATCCTGTAAGTAAGTCTGTGCTGAGTATCATATGTGCAATATTCTGTGCAAGGAGTTACAGGGCCACAGTCTCTCAGATGCCAGATAATTCAAATTCTGCTTTTTAGCTGGTGATGAGAAACAGGACACCCATAACATGCAAAAATGGGGGGAGAGGGAGGGCTGTGTGTAAGAAAAAGCACAAAAATGATTTCACTCATTCCTAAATAGAATTCCTGAAGGTTAAGTCATATCTATGTATGTTCAGTAGTGCTTCTGGCAGGCAGTGGGAAGTAGTGATTTGAAAAGCTGTGCTCCTGGTTCTCTGATGTGTTCAGTAGGCAGCAACTCACAAGGATGTGGGTTCCCTTTCTTTTGAAGGTAGAGAAGAACCTAGACCTGGAAAACTTTCATCTGGATAGATGTGTTTGATTTCCATCTTTATCTCTCTTGTGTCAGGCAAAAATTTAACCAACTCAATTGCAAGAGTAGCTAACGTTAGAGAGTGGTTTGGATGTAGAAATTTAATTTTTACCTAGACAGGACCTCTTTTGCATGTGTTCTTGATTGCATGTGCTAGCTATATGACATGGATCTAAAGTGACCCAAGGGATGCTGGGTCATCCTTGCTTACCTCTGGGCTAGATGTTCTGAGTCACAGTGGAGTGATATTTGTCACTGACTGGAGTTTGCCAAGTTTAGAAACTTCAGTTTTATAGTTTGATTTATTTTTTTTTTAATATGAGGTCTGATTCTGGTTTGATGGCTGTCAGGTGACTGACTGATGGAGGAAGGTTTGAAATGTGTGATGGGGGAATAAATGTTACGTTTGTAACTGTGGGCAGGGTCCCTAACCAGCTGCACTTACTGAATTCCAATTACCTTCTCCATCAGTAGCCCGGAGTGCCAGTGGTGCTCTGCAGGCACAGCAGACAGTCTGTGTGTGCATGCCTGGAGGGAAGAGCAAACTGCTGAGTCTTTGGCACCTCTTCCTCTTTGGGTTCTTTTCATCTCATTCGGGGATTAAGTATACTGAACAGGATACAGTGGATTTATGGAAACCTTCTCTGCTTTGATCATGTTTATAATAATTACAAGGTGCTTTGAGACCACAGTGGTTTGTTTTTCTGTTCTGAGTATTTCTAGGAGTGTCTTTAGGAAATAGGGCAGACTTTAAATTTTAACTTTCTCTTTTCATGAGTGGCATGTCTGTTGATGGGGAAAAGACCAAAGAAGTCATGTTAGTCAGCCTTAAATTCTGCTTTATTCCCTTCTGCCAAGCATTTCCAAACCAGAAATATTTGTAAGTCTTGAGTAAAATCTTAGTATATGTTTACTTAAGTCAGAAAACGAGGGTAAAATTACTAAGGTGTAGATATTGATGTATACAGAAGTCAAACAATGTGTTTTGTCTCTTGTTAACATTATATAAATCCAGACTTGTTACAACTTGTATTCATTCTATCTGGTATAAGTCAGTTGGATTAATAGTTCTTTGTGATAACTATTTAATTTTGTCAAAAATAATATAATTTAAAAAGTAGTCTAACATATTTTAATGTTTTGAACTTTCGCTTTAAGCAAATGAAGTCTGGCTTTTGGTAGTACAAGGTCTAGTGGGCTCTTGAATTTCGAATTTTCACCTGCAAGTCAATTGAAAAAAGTATAAAGGAGAAAAGCAATGCAGCATTTTATGTGAAGTTCAGAATATTTTTAAGTTTGGATGAAGTTGAAAGTATACTCTGTATTTGCTGAAGTAGAAGTCTGTCAGGAATGCTGGAGTGGCTGAATGCTGAAAGTTTTGCCCCTTCCCCTTCTTTGACTTTAAAAACTTCTATTTATTCATGAAGCAATGGTATTGGATTTGCTTCCAGTCATTTTACTGCAAGTATTTAAATATTTAGGAAATGTGAAACTCTTACCCCTTTTCAAAAAACCCCCATTTGTCTCATAGATATGCTTATTGTTCCCTGCAAAGTTACAAAAAACGTGTGAAAAAGAGTAAATGCAGGACTCTCTTTTGTGTAGCTGGATGGGAACACACTGCAGTGCAGGAGAAACCAGGTTACACCAGCAGGAGCTGAAAAATGCAAATGTTTGAAACTCTGGGCTCTGGAGGTTTTAATTGCAGCACTCTTAACGATGTTTGGTGACTTCTGTAGATGGAATACCCGAGTTGCTCCAATTATGGTTGATGATAAGAACCTAGTGGTTTGTTGAGCCAAAGGAGGGGCTGGTTTTAGCAATCTTTAGATGCTGTTCAGAGCAGTGAAAGCAGGAAGAGAGAAATGTACCCTGGAATTCTACAAGTATCTTTAGTACCATTGAAATTCTCCCAGCCTTTCTTTATGCTATTTTAATCCAACCAGATTAGGAGAGAACTTTAACTTGAAGTGCAGTTAGCCAGACTTTGTGCTGGGTGTAGAACAGGAGTGAGCTGTGTACATTTATGGGTACTGAAGTTTCCCATGCTCATTGATGAATGAGATTTAGGGTTTCTGAGGGGAGTTTTGGGATGCTTTTATGGAGTTTACAGATTTTTTTTTTTATTTATGCATCTCTGTTGATGGAGACACAGCACTTCACTGCTAGGAGAGTAGAACAGAATTCTTCATGGCTAATTGGCAATTAACATATTGGTGCCCTCCTATGGTAGCATACCTTGCACTGATACAGGCACTGAACATGCATCTGTCTGGCCTGCACTGCCCTATGAAATTCCTTTGACTATTTGTTGTATTGGTGATAAAGAGCACTGCTATCCCTGTGTCCCACTGGCTGAGTCTGCTGGCAGCCCTGGAGCTCTGCTTGTGTGCTCTGAACAAGCTCTCAGCAGTATAAATGGCAAATTTTAGTAATGTGACAGAAATACTGTAAACAAAAGGAATTTCAGAAGCTTATTTTCTGCTTTGCTTGTTTCTTTTGGCCCTGTATCAGTTACTTTGTATGTAGATTGATTTCTTTTTTTCTCCCCCTTAGAATCCGTGTCCAGAGTTCAGTGCTTCTTTCCTCTCCAGAATCACATTCTGGTGGATCACTGGGTAAGATCAAGATGCTGCATAAAGCACCAGTTCAAGTTAGATGGCATGTTTGGGATCCTGCTTTCAGAGTTAAATTAGCAATAATCATGCAATAATTATTTTGGCTGATTTGGTTGGTTGGTTAGTAGACAGATTAAATTGATTTTTTTTTTCCCAAATTTGATTAATATTTTTTTACTTTCTTTGTAATTTTAAATTTTAGGAGCATTTACAGAATCACAAAGTATTCTGAGTTGGAAGGATTATCAAGTCCAAGTCTTAAGTGAATAACCCCTTTGGGGATCAAACTTATGACCCTGATGTTATTTAATGTGTTTATTGTAAGAATATGATAAACATTTTTTCTTTGGGAAATATAAGAGGTTAGAAATTATATGCTGTATTTAGGAACTGAGACATTCAAAACTGTTACCTCTTTTTGCCCAACAGCCTTTTTTTCCCATTAACTTCGTTACGCTGTATGAGTTAAAACACAGAAACATGTAAAATAACATTGGTGGTTGGTAATTGGCCAGAGTTCCAACAGAAAGTAAGATGAAAGAAATTGCTTTGTGAAATTAAAGGCTCATAAAGGTTTTGAAACTTGGTAGGCATGGGAGTAATAATTGCCTGGCTGATTTTCAAATGAGATCACTTCATCCTTTCTTTTATTTTCCCTGAAATTTGAGTTCAGTGCCATCTCCTGGATCCCTAGGTGTTTCGGTGTCTAATTCTCACAGTAGAGACAGGAGGGATGTATATTTTAGCATCTGTGTTGCTACAGGTACCAGTGCTTGCATGGCATCTTTGTGAAGAGCTGACTCTGTTTTGGGGCTGGTGCAAGCACCACTGTGTTTTGGCATATGTGTATATGTCCAGTGTTCTTAAATGTATGGTGCTGATTCTTCCTAATACAGGTTGATGATTCAGGGTTACCGGAGTCCTTTGGAAGCCAAGGATTTGTGGTCATTAAATAAAGATGACAAATCAGAGGAAATAGTGCCAGGTTTGGCTCGAAATTGGGCAAAAGAGTGGTCAAAGACCAAGAGGTAAGTTGAGTTATCCTCCCTGTCAGGTCTCCCAAGATGCAGAGATTTAAAAGCTCATGTATGTCAACCTTAGAGGTGTTTGTCATTTGTTACCAAACCTCCTTTTGTAAGGCCCACATGGCAGCCTGTATTTGTCCTTAAGTGCACACAGGACAGGAACCAAGTATGGTGTTGTGTTTCTTCTTTATGAAGAACTTCATCAACTTTCCTTTAGTCTTTCATGATCCAAAACTTATTACTGTGACTTTTGATGTGTGTTTTTCATCCAGGGGAGGGAATGTTTTCACACAAACTTAAGTCATGTAATTAGGGAGCTTGGGCTCCCTCTGTAGCTGCCAAAGCCTTGTGAGGGTAGTCCAGGCTGTAAAAGTGAGAAGCTTATTACTTTCCTTTGACTATATAGGGAGTTTGAGCATCCAAGCCAGCTGACTAAAATTAGAAAGACTGTGTGCCTGCAATCTCCATCCTACTTTCATCATCCTTTCCTGCAGCAAATAGAAGTACCTTTTCATTGAAGGAAAATTGTGTGCTTGCTTACACAGTGTGTTTTTATATACAGCTTGTCCTCAGAAGTCCAGAGTATATGGCTTGGCATAAGCCAGATGTATAAAAAGAATGTGTCCATTGGAGATGCCTTGGCATCAATCTGACTGCAGTTTTTCATCTCTTGTGGCACAGAAGTTCAGCATAGGAGAGATTTGACAGTCATGTTACCCATGCAGGCAAAGAAAATAATTTCTGAGTGGCCAGTTCATTTAATTATGGTTGTATGGTTAGAAATGTCTGACAGTAAAAAGCAGTTTTAAACTGTTAAGAGTCACAATAAGCAGCTCATAAACATCTCATGTGTATAGTGTGCATTTTTTCAGTTCGCTTTATACTTGAATAAAGGCTACATTATATATCTACTCTTATTTCAGGCAACCACCAAACATGTTATATGTACCCAAAAAGCAGCAAAAATCAAGCGACTCAAATGGGGACGTGACAGAAGAGGCTGAAGCTTTGATTATAAAACCATCTCAGAAGAGCTCTGAAGCATCTTTATTCAAGGTGTTATATAAAACCTTTGGACCATATTTTCTCATGAGTTTCCTGTTTAAAGCTGCCCATGATCTCCTGATGTTTGCAGGCCCAGAAATTCTGAAGTAAGACCTATATACTTTATTATTGTATTAAAAGAGAGTGAATGTTGGTATTTCACTCCTCAAGCTGCTTTCCCTTCAGCTGGTAAAAGGGGGAAGAGATGTCATGCAAGTGAGAGACCATAGGCAAAGATGATTGGAGCTCAGGGGCTGGGAGGAGTTGTATTGCTTTAAGCTGATAACAAGTAAAGCAACTGTAAGTGGCTGTATTTTAGCTGAAGGGAAAATGAGACCTTTTAGTGTAGCTCCAAGAGAATGCTATGCATGTAAGCTATGTGATACTTTGTTTCAAATTAGCACGTTGAGGAGGGAGTGGTGTGTGCTCGTAGAAAATGATCTCCAGTTTCTAAGAATACTTAGTGTTTTATCTAAGTTTAGTACTTTAGGTACTTGCATCACCCATACAATGATTGGAATAACATAAGACTGTGAACACATTTGATTTTATTCTGCATCTCTCAAGAAGACTAATTTCTCTCTCCACAGATTGCTACTCAACTTTGTAAATAACAAAGCTGCCCCAGACTGGCAAGGCTACTTCTACACAGTGCTGCTGTTTGTTTGTGCCTGTCTTCAGACACTGATTCTTCACCAGTATTTTCATATTTGCTTTGTAACTGGAATGAGGCTCAAAACAGCTATTGTTGGTGTAATTTACCGAAAGGTAGGTTTTTCTTTAAATATATAGTAGCTCTTTGTGACTGTGAGAATGCATCACTTGGGTCTGAATAATTAGTTAGGAGACTCTGGTACACTGAGGGTATCTAATTTATAAATAAAAGCCTTTAAGTTAGGACAGTCTTCTGATTTTCTAGTTAACTTGCTTCTTCCCACTGCCAACCAAGGAATCTTGTTTCATTTAGACTAGGGATGTACAGTGATTCAGTTTGTGCAGAAATTAAGATGCATTTACATTTACTTCATTTGGGACTTAGAAGCAGTGCCATCTCATCTTAGACTAGTCTGGAACATTTTAGAAAGCTGTGGACTGATAGCTCTTTGAGAGGAAAATGTGTCACAAGAAATGGAGATTCCAGTTTTTATACTAAAACAAAAACACTCAACAAATTATATCCCCCAAAGATGGCTTATACACTATAATTATTAGCTTAAACCTAGCTTAGCTATTTGCGTTTTCCAAGATGTACAGGGTAAACAGAGTATGAAGCAACAATATGGTTGCTTGTAATTGTAAAGAAGAATCTCTGTAAAGCAATTGAATTCTGTGAAGAAAATGCACATAAGTCATCCTTCTTGTTGTCTTGGTTTTTATTTTTCATCTGCACCTAGGCATTGGTTATCACAAATTCTGCCAGAAAGACTTCTACTGTGGGTGAGATTGTGAATCTAATGTCTGTGGATGCTCAGAGGTTCATGGACTTGGCTACCTATATAAATATGATTTGGTCTGCACCTCTCCAGGTGATATTAGCACTATACTTACTGTGGCAGGTGAGTATTGTGTGTTCTTTCCTGTTTGGACTTTGGCAATGTGCTTCTTCCAATGATTCTATGGCTACAGACCACTGGAGGGTTTACAGCAGTGTGGGGAAAGTGCTGTTTATTTAGAAGCCTTTCAGAACTGTTTGTGTCACTGCTATCAAGAAGAAAGACAGGAGTTTCTGAATTTGCACATCTAAGTGCATATGGGAGGGCTGTAGATAGGAGCTTTTGGGGGACTGCAATACTTAGAGTATCTCACTTGGTCTCCTAATGGATCCTCCTCTTCTTCCCCCAAGCTGTTCTTGAAAAGGGAAGAAGAGGTTGGAAACCTATTTCAGAATGCTTTTCTCTAGTGTATGAAGTGGCTTGATTTAAGATTTTAAAAAATGAGTTTGAATAAATGTTTACAATTAAGTACTTTTCAGAATTTAGGTCCTTCAGTGCTGGCAGGTGTGGCTGTCATGATCCTTCTGGTTCCAATAAATGCTGTGATGGCAATGAAGACCAAAACCTATCAGGTTAGAACCTTTATGTATGTGACAGAGTGCTTGTAAGAAACGTGTTCTGTTCTTTGACTTGTTCTTTGAAGTTTGTCCTTCCCCCCACTCCATTTTTCTCTTGAAAAAAGGTAAGGGAAAGAAAGGTCAGAGGTGTTATGTATGTAGAGTAAACAAATTATCGTACTTTTCAGCCTTGCAGTGTATCTGTACATAATAATCTAAATTTTGCAATAGTGAAGACCAAGGCAGTGCTTCAGCCACCTTCATGAGATGTCCAGTGATTGGGGTTAGCTCAGTTTTTAACTTGCTGCCTAAGAACTAAAGTGCAAATGTAAACCACTGTCTGCCTAATGAACTTGAGTGAACAAAATATCCATGTTTCCAGGATGGTGGTTGCAGTGTTAAAGTTTTCTACTGCAAAAACTACTTCCAACAGCCCCAGCATGTGCTTTCTATTGACCTCACTCCTCACTGAATTGACTGCATGTCAGTGGAGATTGTTATATTTAAGTGAACCCTTTTAGCTCTAGATGTTCATCAACTCATAGCACAGCACTTGGTTCCTCCATGGGAGAGGTAGGGATATGTGGCCTGTGACAGCCACACTGTCACTGGTGACAGCTGTGGGGGATAGCTGGACCAGTGCAGTCTGCTGGCTGCCCAGTGCTGAGTCACAGCATCAGTTGAGCTTTGTGCTGCCCTCATTAAAATCCTTTATGAAGATGAAACTCTGAAATGTATGACAAATGGACTTGCTGCTTCTGGCTGAATGGAAAGCTTTCTGCCTTAGAGCACCATCACAAAGCCATTGATGGTGCTGAAGGTGAAGCAAAATCAAGTTTGGTCTAAGGTTAGAAACAAGATGCATGTCACTGATGCTTGATTATGTTGGCTTATTTTTTAACTGTATATTGTACCTCAGAGGAGCTGAGTCCCAGGGCTCCCTGGTGCGGGTTAATCACACTTAAATTAGTGCCACAGCTGTTTTGGTCTTGGTTTGGATTTTCAGTTGCATGAAGCATTCTTTTAATTGGTTTAAAAGTCTTGTTAATTCTGCATGTTTGTTTGTTCAGATAGTATCTCAGATTTCCTGCTTGGGAAGCTAGTAAGCTTTTGATGATAATGAGGTAAATTTGCCATTGCAAAATACAAGGCTCAGAACTTTGAGGCTCTGCCAAGTATTGTGCTCTGTTAATTATTTTTTGCAATGTTGTTTTTAGGTGGCTCAAATGAAGAGCAAAGACAACAGAATTAAGCTGATGAATGAAATTCTCAATGGGATTAAAGTTCTGAAACTTTATGCTTGGGAATTAGCCTTCAGAGAGAAGGTATTAGAGATCAGACAGAAAGAACTCCAAGTCCTAAAAAAATCTGCTTACCTTGCTGCAATGGCAACCTTTACTTGGGTTTGTGCTCCTTTTTTGGTAAGTGAAACAAATCTGGAAATCTTCTCTCCATTTTGGGGTGGTGCCTTACATGACATTGCTTGAGGACTTCTTTTGGTTTTGTGTTTTAATGAGTGGAAGAGTCAGATTGTCCTCCAGAGTGGTGGGACACTGAACGCTTAAGGCTTCACTTCTCTGTGAAAAGGTACTATTGTTTTCTTTGAAACTCAATAACCTCTGAGTTGGATGTATTCTAGAAGTTAATGGCTAAAGTATTTTAAAATGAAAACCTCCCCTGCATCCCCCCTATTATTTTTGGTGGCATACTTGAGGAACCTAAGGTTAAATGTATTGTCAGATTTAGGAGTGGTTACTGATGTGCATGGTACCCTCCAGGTGGGAGCTGTGATTGAGAGAGTAAAAAAATCCCTTATTTCAGCATTTTTGAGAGCAGCAGGTCCTTACATAAGAGTCCTTGATGACTGAATGGGACATTGTGCACCAGGAGTACCTCTGGCCAGGGTTCTCTCAGCATCTGTTTAAGAACAATATGGGGAGGTAAAGCCATTGCATAGCTTGGGATTGCTTCAAATTCCTATTTAAAATAAAATTAAAAAATCATTGATATGCAAAACATCCCTCCTGTGTTTGTGGTTAGCTTACATTTCAGCTAATAAAAGGGAGAGAAGGGTGAGATCACATCAAAATTGCTTCAGACCCTATTAGAACAAGGGACCATTGCTCCTGTCTGCAGAAGCAAATAAAAGCCATGACTACATTAGGATAAAATATGTGCTGTTCCAGTTGAAGGTGTTTAAGTGTACTTTCCAGTCTCAGATTCCTTCCCTGCAAACATTTTTAGTGTTTACATTATGTTTTGGGCACGATGAAAGGCAGAGAAGCAGTGCCCTGGGTAGGAAGCATCAGCTGCATTCTTCAGTGAATGCTTTTCTAAAAGAAGTCTGAGATGATTTTAATATAAATACATTATTAAATGAAATTTCTAAATAAAACTCTGCAGGTGGACTCCTTAATGCTGCTCTGTGGAGTCTGTTAGATTCCCTTGTGGTGTGTAGCTCTGTTCTGGCACAGGCTGTGGACGTGTGGCGCTGGCCCTGCTCTGCAGGGGCTTTGACCTTGGGGCAGAATCGGATAGCCCAAAGTACATGGCTGATGTTCAGCATCTCATTTCTTGGATTTTTGGGTGTTTTGTATGTTCTCTGAACTTCTGATGAATTGTTGCGAGACCCTACTTGAAAGCACTTTTGACGTTGAAAACTTTTATATCCGTTACTGTTTCTTCTGTTTCCATGGCCAGGGCTCTTTTAATAACGGTGTCAGGAAACTATTTATTTGCGGTACCTCCCCTGCTGCTCTGTGTGCTGATAAGGGGCTGTTCCACATTAGCTGCTGGTAACCCAAGAGTGCAGACATGCTGCATGGGAGGTTATTCTTTGGTTTTGATCTCCATGGGAGGGCTTTCTCCCTGGGGTGTGGTTGTCCAAACTAAGGGCTGAACAAACAAGCTACTGTACCAGGCACAGCTGAATCAGCTGCTGTAACAAGAACAATACATGTCCTCACAGCAGTCACATTTTTAACAGAAATACTGATGCTTTCAATGGATGCTTAGATGAGACTGCTCCTTAAGTGGAGGCCTGTTTCAAGTCTTTTAGGAGGGGGGATGCCAAAGGTTTGTCTGCCTTGATTTTTTGTTTTAATTGGCAGTCTGTTGGAAACAGTTGCTGGATATTGTGATATACTGTGGTATGAATGGTGTTATCATGGAAGAAAACACTATGAAGGGGAAACATCTGAAAGTGAACATCTGGTTTTACTTACTTAATGTTACTATAGTTTATTCAACATATTAAAAAAATAAGTATATGCGTTTTTGCAATTGTAGCTTATGATTGATAATAACAATGGTTCAATGTAATTGTCTTGCTCAGCATGAAACTTAATTCACAACAGAAACAATTAGTTACTATAAGGCTTCATCTTTGTAATGCAATAGCATTTTAAGTTTCTTGAAAAACAGTCTGTCCACCATTAAGTGGGCTGTATTTGAAAACCTAGGGTGGTGGTAGTCTCTACAAAATATAAAATATACTAGCATTGGGATCCGTGTTATGGAAACACAGAAGTTACCAGAACATTCCTGTTTCATTGATTTGTAGTCTTCTGATTCCAGTTTTCAGACTGTGTACTCCTGACTTGGTGGCTTTCAGACATGTTCCCCTAACTCAGACCTTTACACTTGGTTTTCAGGTTGCCTTGTCCACGTTTGCTGTGTATGTCACGATAGACAAGAACAACATCCTGGATGCTCAGAAGGCATTTGTTTCTCTAGCATTGTTCAACATCCTCAGGTTTCCACTGAACATGCTTCCCATGGTTATCAGCAACATAGTAGAAGTAAGACTGCAGTCATTTTCAGGTGTTTCTGTGCAGAAGTAGGCCCTGGGTGGAAAGATTACATTCCAGTGCATAGAGAATGTCCCCTGGTGAAGTTCAGCCCCCTCAGGAAGGGAGCTGTGCAGCTCCTGTGTGTCAAGTGCTGTGCAAGCAAAATTGGGGCGGATGGGTGTTCCTGAAATCACTTATGTTTCTTGTGGTTTGGGAAGTGTGAATTTGATGACTATCCAGGCACTTATGCAGTGGATTTAAGGAGGGATTAGGAGTGCATCAGAATTTGTAATGTGTATGTGGTGTGAAATAACGAGCTCTTAAATGTAATGAGCAGAGTATAAGATAGTTTTACATCCCGTTTCTGTGCAGGCCAGTGTCTCCTTGAAGCGCCTCAGGGTGTTCCTGTCTCATGAAGAGTTAGATCCAGACAGCATAATCAGGGGTCCCACGACAGAGGGTGAGTTTCCTTGCCTGTTGAAAATCAGTGTGTACAGGTTTTGGGTGGTTTCTTTTGATTTCTGTACAAAATTTACTGCATTTTTGGAGGATTTCACTGATAAATTTTAGCCAGAAAGCAGAGAAGGGAGCTTGTAAAATGAAAATTAAATAAAGGTTCTACCTCTATCTGGGATAGTTTCTTCTCTCTCCACAACTCCAGTGTCCAGACACTGATAGTCACTTAAAAAATTACGTGTTAGACTACTTCAAGTATAGCATTTGAAATTTGTCAGCAGTTAACAGAATGATAATTAATGTTGTGCCAAAACCCAGCAATCATTCAACACCCTTGAAGGAGAAAGGATAAGTCCCAGTTCTAACAAATACATTTACTCTCCATTTTGTGCAGAGAGTGTTTCTTGCAGCGTCACTGCCACTCTGTCCACTGGTGCAGTTATATAGAGCTGTTCAGGAGACAGATAAGCATGGAGGCAGGTTAACTGAAAAACTGATGACCTTTTTCTTGTAAAACAAAACCTGACTTTAACTGTGTCAGTAATTTCTAAATAAATTTTCTGACTTCCTCTTTACAAAGCCAGTGAAATTTGTACCACTCCCTCTGAGGCAGTTAATGAGCTCTGTATCATTTTAGTCATGTGGCTTTCCAGTAAGCAGTCATGCTGTACTTTTTTTTTATTTTTCATCTTTCTTTCGAGAATATCTTCTCCTCTTTCTCAGCTGATAGCCATGAATACATTGCTCATAAATCCTTAGTGTGGAGTTTTAGAGTTTTTTGCCCATAATGGATTGTACTTGCACACCTATGTAAATATTTACCTAGATCAGTATGTATTGCATACTTGATTGAATTAGGAGTGACATATTTAGAGTTGTTGCTATGGAAAGCTGTAGATGCCAGTACTGTGTGACATTTCACTGAATAGTATTTTTGGTCAAAGGTATTTTAGTTGGTAGTTTGACTTTTTTTGCCTATCATTCTTGTAGTAACATGGCTTCACATGTGGAATTGACAGTTTAGCTGATGCTTCCTTTAAAACACAAGTCAGATGCAGGCTGCTAGTTTCTTGAACTGACTTTGCAGTGCTGGATAAAGGAGGATGTAGCTGAATTAGTTGGTATCTCTGTGTAATTGACATTCGTGTCCCTCCTGGTTCCTGAATAAAGGTAACCTTGGAACCTCTGCTGTCTTACTAGAGCCAGTAAAAGCAGAACACAAGTTTTTGCTAAGAAGTGGGCTGTTGTTGCTCTGGAAAAATAGCTTTATACCTCTGCCCATGTGTGTTTTGATTGACTTCTGTGTTGTGATTCAGAGCATGCAATTTAGGTGCTTTCATTGGTACTCTTATAAATATAAGCTTTCTATTTGCAGCTGAAGGATGCATTGTTGTAAAGAATGCAACATTTAGCTGGTCCAAAACTGATCCTTCTTTGCTGAACAGGTAAGAATTGGTACCCTTCATTCCACTCCATAATCTTGCTGCATCATAAATGATCTGTATTTGAATTATAAAATATGTGTGGAGAAGAGTTTGTTGCCTTTAAAAAATAAAACAAATGACATATTCTTTTTTTTTAATTGGGGGCTTCACGAACTGGAGGGATTTACAGTGTGTTGTATGTGTGGAATGTGTAAAGTGTGGTAGCAAGTGGTATAAAGAGGAGAAAAAGCTGCAAGGGATTTAAGCTCTTGCTCTGTGCTGCAGATGGGATGAGCTCCATCTAGAGGATGCAGTCAGCTCGGCCCCTCGTGTTTGTTGTGTCCTCTGTCCCCTTTGCCATCTGATTCTTGCTGAACTGTGTCTATTCTGGATTCCTGTGCTGCAGAAAACCATGCACATGGCAAGACTAACAAAGTGACTGGGGGTGATACAGCTGCAAACCCTGTTCTCTTCCTTAGCTTTGGCTGCTCTTTCTTTGGCCTTAATGGCACATTCCTTGAGATAAGGGTACTGTTTGGGAAGCATCTATTATTGCTATTTACATTTCTGTTCACAGAACATTTGAGAGAAATATTGGCAAGGTTGGATCACAGTGCTTTTTTCCTTTTTTTTTCTTCCCCTTTTGACTAATTCCATATTAAGATGCTATGTTCTAAGTATGAGAAGGGCTGGGAGCTTTCTGAATGAGAGGTTTGTGTTTTCAAACAGTTAAAGTTTCAGTGCTCTGTCAGTATTGGCAGTGGGTGCCCACACTGAATCTGGTTTTACATAGACACTTCCACTGACTGTTTACTGGGACGTGCCAGCAATCCAAGCTCAATTATGTGTTCTTTATTTCAGCATTAATTTCACTGTTCCTGAAGGCTCCTTGGTGGCTGTTGTTGGTCAAGTTGGATGTGGAAAGTCTTCATTGCTGTCTGCATTACTGGGGGAGATGGACAAAAAGGAAGGCTACCTGGTTGTCAAGGTGTGATATGTCTGAAAAATGGGATATTGCCAGAGGGATTCTGGATTTCCAAGAGATGTGAAGAGGGAAAGAGTCAGCCCTTCAAATAAGGGCACTTTTTAGCCTGATTGTCCAGCAAGCCGTGCATGTGCCTTAGCCTGTGCTCTGTGCAATTGTTAAGCCTTGACCCAACAACATGCAAATCTCTTGGCTTCAGAATTAGCCAAATAGACAGAATGATGGAAGTCTCAAAGATAAGTGTTCTCATGAGTCTTGTTAGCAGCTGGGTATGAGGTGAGGGGACCTTATTTTACTCTAGCCTAAGGAACAGCAGCATTGGGTCATACCTCCTTAGACATCAGAGAATTACTAGGAGAGAGGGTGCACCCAGATACCCAGACAGGGGAAAAGCTTCTCTCGCAGTTTGTACTTTCCTAGACATCAGAGTTGCACAGAGCTTATAGAGGAAAAATTACCTGGAAGTAAGTAAGAAAATAAGTAAAAAGCCCTTAGTTTGTATTTTGCTGCTGCTGTAATGTATGGAAAGAAAATGATTTGAAGAGGGAAGCAAATATGTTGTATTTAAAAGACTGTAGGTTTGGTCACTTCCAAAACTGTTTTGGAAAAATAAAGTAGGTGAGATCTGAATCACTAATTATAGTGCAGAAAGAGAAGGCAGAACTGATCTTCAAAGCAAAATACTGTGCATTATCTCAGTCTCTTTCTTTGAAAGGACTTTTATAGGAAAACTAATTCCTCTGCTTTCTGCAGAAATCACTTGGCGGGGTGCATTTGTTAAACACCTGCATACCAGATTAAATTGTTTTATGGAGAATGTAATCTATAACTATGTGAAAGAACTAATGACTTTTGACATTTATTAATTGTGCAACATTCTCTAAACAAATGTTTCCTTCAGGTTTATGCTAATCCTATTTTGTTTGAAATCCTTTATTTTCTACCAATGCACTTTGTTACATTCACTTGCAGAGAGGATTATAAAAATAACACTTTGCAGGAGGTGGTAGCCCAAGAACTACTGAAATGACCGTAGGTAACTTGTGAGGTGATTGCCTGCCTGGCAAAGCCCTGCTGTGCCTTGACTCTGTGTGCAGGCTCTTAGTCTCAAGTACTAAATAAGGAACTTGATTTTTCTTGCAGGGCTCTGTAGCCTACGTTCCTCAGCAAGCCTGGGTCCAAAATGCAACTCTGGAAGATAACATTATCTTTGGAAGGGAGATGAATGAGAGCCGGTACAAGCGTGTGATTGAGGCTTGTGCTCTGCTGCCTGATATAGAGATTCTTCCTACGGGAGACAAAACAGAAATAGGAGAAAAGGTATTTGAATACCCACTCTACCATAACAGTGCTATTGCTTGTAGTTAAGGCTACGTGACTTTTATTCTGCTTTATCTCAAAGTCGTATTGAATTACAAACATTCAGAGTAGAAATCCTCTAGAATAAGAGGCAGATTGGTTTTCCTCATCTTTAAGCCTCAAAGGGGAAGAAACCTGTCTTCAATTACAAATGCAGACAGAATGCAGAAGCATCTCACAGTGAGTTTTTAATTGTCTCTAAGTTGCCATGGTCATAGAGCAGAAAAATTTATGGAAACAAAGAGAGGGATCTCCTGAAAATACTTCAGCTACCTTAAAAACAAGCAATCGTTCCCTCCAACACCAACCTCTCCCAAGAACTCCAAAACTCACACCACAAAACCAACTATCCCAAAACTGGCCCTTGGTTACAAAAGTATGTGTGATGTGGGATTTGTCAACTGGTGGTGCTGTGCTATGAAAGCAAAACTGGCTGTCCCCAAACCAGTAGCCTGTCAGGCTGTGTGTGTGTGTGCGGCTGCTGGATGTTCTCCTCAGCTGGTGCTCTCCAGGAGACTGGGATACGTGCTTTGCCTGCTCACTTTTAGAGGTGGGGTACAGCTCCCAGCTCTATGTGTAACTGACCCCCTGGATTCACCAAAGGGTGCAGGTTTATCTTCTTTACTGGTCAGATTGTAGAGTGTGAACAGAGTTTGTTCATTAAATCCTAGGCAGCACTGCAGGAATACAGCTGAGAAGAAAAGTAGCTTCTCAATGTATAGAGAGAGGTAGGTTGGTCAGGGTTAATTGCTTTACAAGACTAGCTAAACGCTTCTTTGGCTAACTCTTCACTGGCAGTGAGAACGTAATATATGTGCTGCCTTCCAAGAGGATTTTGAGTGATTGCTTATGCTACTGTGGTAGGGAAATTATTTGTGGAGATCTGTTTCATACAATGCTGAAATTCTTCTAATTTGAATAATTCACCTATGACTTGTGTCTTTCATAAACTGTAACAAGGCATCTCCTTTCATCTGTAAATAAAGGATCATATTTTCTTGTTTCCCCAGGGTGTGAATTTGTCTGGAGGACAGAAACAGCGAGTCAGTCTTGCTCGGGCAGTCTACTGTAATGCAGATGTCTATTTACTTGATGATCCTTTATCAGCTGTTGATGCTCATGTGGGGAAACATATTTTTGAAAAAGTTATTGGACCAAAAGGAATCCTGAAAAATAAAGTATGTCATAATGAATGCTTGTCTCTAGAGAATGCTTTTTCTTGGCTGAGTTGAAATGATTCCAAATTTGCTAAATTGTATATTCAGACTTTTGTTTCTAATATCTGAAAAATGAAAGGATCCTTTTAGGGATTTTTAGAGAACATTTATGAAGCACTGAGATTTTTGTAATGAGAGGTGCTCTGGTTTCTGTAATTCAAAATTATTTAATGGAAAAATCAAGACAAGGACAATATTTTTTCTTAAAAATGCTGCTTGCCTGTCCCTTGTTATAACTGTATTATACACAGAATTCAAGTAGTAAGAGCAGTAGTTCAACCATGGCATTTACTAACTTGAGATGTTAGAAAACCTTTTTTCTTTTGCTATTTAGACTCGTGTTTTGGTAACCCATGCAATCAACTATCTGCCTCAGATGGATACCATTCTGGTAATGTCTGATGGAGAGATCTCTGAGATGGGCTCCTACCAGGAGCTGCTGGAGCAAGATGGGGCTTTTGCTGAGTTTCTTCGTACATATGCTAATACTGAGCAAAGCATGGAGAACAGTGGTAAGCTTACAATAAACTCTCTTGGGATAAGTTGATGTCTGTCATATTAAAGGCAAAATAGTAGTGGAAGTTAAAGAAATTAGTATTTCTTGTGATTATGTATAGGTAGAGGTGCTTATATTTCTAGGGGCATTCAGGGTTGTGAGAATAAATACACATTCTTTCTTAAAATTTAACAAAATCTGTAACAAATCTGTAGCAAAATTCCTCTTGGTGCAAAATTCAGGTAGTTGTGAGACTGCATAAAGGCCAGCTGGGGTTTATACCCCCTTCCTGTCTCTGTTAGGATGTGTCTTCTTTATGCACATAATTCCTTTGGGAATGGGGAGGAGGAAGCAGCAGCTCAATTTTCTAGCTCATGTCCTTGACTCCTGCTTCTGCTTCACGAAACACCTGTACTGATACAGGAATGTACTTCAGATTTATTTTTTTTTTTTAATTCTGCAGACAGTTGTAGTATTTGATTTTAATAAGGGGACTTAGTTGCTTGCCTGCAGCGTGTTTTCCGTGGCTTGCCTGTGGTGATTTCCTGACACTCCTCCATATGCTCATGCTGAAAAGTCTGAGGGGTGCTGGGGTTGAGGTGTTGAGACGTGCTCAAAGCCTGTTTGGTAGCAAATGTCTGCAGCTCAGTGCTGAAGAGCAGGCTCTCCAGGACAAGGAAGGGACTGAGCCTTTCTGCTTCATCTCCCATTTGGAAAATGCTTGGTTCCCTCCCATTCCCTGGAGGGAATGCAGAGGAAGTTTTTGGTGTACCCCTCATGTGCCCATTACTGGCAAAATGGAAATGGTGCCACATTGTGCTGCTGTGAAGTGTTAGAGGTGTTGAATGGCTGCCTTTGGTAAGGGGCTGCTCCTGATACTCATCTCAAAGTTGCTTTGGGAGGGCTGTGATGGTCTGCCTTGCCCTCTGCTGTCCTAGTTTGCACCACAGACTGCCCTTGGAGGCTGTGGATGGGCAGGGTTTGTTTCCTGGATGTGCAAGGTGGCATCTTCTTCTGGCTCCCTCTCATGGGGACTTGGATTTGGGGATGGTCTGTCATCTTGAAGCTCAAGTACCCTGCTGTTGTGGGATGGCATTGCTCCTGGAAAGGTCTCTTCATAGTTTCAGTTGTCTCTGCAGACTGGGATGCTGGTTTGGGTGAACAAGGTAAACAGCAAGTGCTGTGTGGGTGGGGTCTTCCACTGTGGGAAGAGAGTTTGTGGAAGCAGAATCAGGTTAACTTCTGTGTATTTTCAGTAGGTGCTTCTACAGCTACTTTGGGAACTATCAGACTTGTGGTCCCTTTGGTGTATATGACTTTCAGAGACCATAAATTTACTTTCTCTGCGTTTCCCTAGACAGTTAATAAGTTGACTTGTAAGAAGATTTGCCTAATTTTATAGCCTTGTTCTTCTAGTCTTTGTCTCCTCCCCTTGCTAAGTGTGGTAAAGTAGGTTTTGGAGTCCTTTACATTAAACAAAGTTATTTTATTTTTCCATTTAAATATGGAATCTTCTATTGGAAAGTGAGCCAGTGCTTTATCTTTTCCTGTGCTTCTCTGCAGTTGTCTAATAAAGGGCACTTATAAGTTCAGCACAACTCTGGTGATCTGGAGAGGACTTTGCTGTATCACAGGGTTGGCCTATTTGCAGCAAGTTTGTTTATCAGTTTTGTTTGAGTGATCTGCCAATGATAAAAAGTGAAAAATAGAGGCATTATTTGTCTGATTCACAGGGGTGATATGTATCAAATATGTAAAAGGTCACTATTATTCAGAATCACAGGATCTTGGCTAAACAGTCTGTGCTGGGAGCCAGTCTGAGGTAGCTGAAGGCTATCTGCACACCCACTTTAAAAGGGAGGCTCCCTTATGTCTGAAGCTGCGTGTTGGCAGCCTGAAAACCTTGGATTGGTGCTTTCTAACTGGAATGTATCTGCTCCTGCAAGGGTGGGAAAGCCTCCTCCTGCCCAGCCTGTGAGGTCTGGCTGCCACTCTGTTCCCTGTTGCCTCCCAGCCTTTCCCTCCCACTGGGATTCCTGAGGGTTACCTCTCCCCCTCTGCTGTACTGCTGCCTCTCCCACCCTCTGCTTCATGGGGTTTCTTCTGTGTGTGGGAAAACTGTGTATGAGGCTTGGGATTAAAAATAGGTCCATTTCAGCAAACTTGATTCTGCCTTGGGTATTTATGGTTTTGTGGTTTAGGTTGTTCTGCTTGGATGTATTGTTGTAAAGATTGAAAATGGTTGAGTGTGTTCTGGAAAAAGTTAATTTTGTGTGCTTTTAGAGTCAGATCCTTCACTAGAAGGAACAGTTCAACCTCTGGAAACAGGTAACTGTTGTTTTCCCATGTGGCTTTATATTAGTGCTTATGTTGGAGTAATATGAGTAGCTGCATTTTATTTACAAGAGATTAAGTCATTGTTAGAAGAATTTTAGCTGCACAATAGAAGGTATTTGCATGGTTGGCATGGTACTTGTCTGTGTGAGCTACAGCAGTTCATGTGGCAGCCTGTAGGTAACTCCTCTGCAGCAATGCTTTATCTCAAATGCTTCCATGAGGAAGCTTTAAATAAACTTTACACTGGACTTGGGAGTGTAGTGAGTGTACCCAGAGAGGCATCATTCAGGATTGAGCCCCAAGGGTCCCTTTTGTTCTCATATGTGTATTCAGTATTTCACAGCTGTTCCCATTTATAATTTCTGGACACATTTTCCAACAGAGCCCTCGTTAGTAGGGTTATACCCTACGTGCATATGCCAGATTTACTGTGGCAGTCTTGAGCAATTTTGTTCTCAAGAGCCAAATGCAATAAAAGCAAGAAATCTTTGTAGCCTACAACATAAAATCAAATGTCAGATCTGTTAGGGGAGGGTGGTTTATCTGTGGTTTTGTTTTCTTCTTGTGGGTTTGGAACTTCAGTAATTTTCTAAAGCAATATGATACTGGAATGCTTGCTGGTTTTCATATGGAAGCTTTTCAAAACAAATGCTGTCAAATGCTTAAAATAACCAGTCCCATCTTGGTTTGCTCTGATTCATATAAATAGGAACTAATCGAACTTTTCACTTTTTCACACTTTCTGCTGTTTTTCTGCTTAAGACCATGCTGAACAATTCAGCTTTGGGTTTTTAGAGTAATGAACCAATGTTCAGTTTGGAGACATGGGAGGGAAGAGCTCTGTGTTCAAGCAGTGCACATGCAATGTGCTGGTGAACTGTTTTATGGATATACTTTGCTTTAGTATAAAAACATGAAAACTTCAGTCTCTAAATCCACACAAATTTTCCTGCATATTTTTTGACTAGATGCAGGTGGGTGTCTTTGTTTGCATAAACTATGCCTAGACCTTTTAAAATGCAGAATTGATAACAATTCTGAATTTACTTTCATACATGAAAAAAAGTCACATTTACTGGACAGTTAATTTTTAGGAGTCAGTCACTTGGCTTTCATAAGGAAAATTATGACATAACCTGAACCTAGAAGCTTTAGTTTTGGCACCGTATAACACTTGATTTAAGTGGCTCAAAAAAAGGTTAATGTTTCAAGCTGACAGGTTTTCTGAAGTTTTTTGGACAATTATATCATATGTGCTGCATCTTAGTAGAAGCAGGATCTTGTGGGATAACACTTCCTGGAAGGATCTCTTGCTTAAATTAACCTGATTCCTGTAGTTGCCTAAAACACCAGGCTTTTGCACTTTTCTTCCTGCTGAACTTTGCACATGCCTGCTGTTCTTACAGCTTCACTCCATCATTTACTAGAATGTCTTCTCATTGCAGTTTAGAATGAAAACAATTTAGAGTTAACTGTGTAAAAGACGTGGTTTGCAAAGGAGTGGCTGGAGTGTTGGATTTTTTTTCCGTGGAATGAGTCACATGTGACTTGGTATTGCATGCTTTAACATAAAATATGTCTTCATAATTATATGACATTATTATTATTACTGACCTACATTTGGTAGGGAAACAAAAGTGTTCCCTGTATTGGTAATTAATCCTGGTTGGAGTGAAACTAAACTGATTTCTTGACCTGGTCAATTTTCTGTTAGAATCTGTAAAAACTTGTGCTCCCTGCTTTATTTGCACATCAGGACTTCACCTGGCATTTAGGATTGAAATGAAAGCCCTGTGTCTCTTTGCCTTACCATTTTCATGTTTACTTTTTGATCTCCTCAGATACAAATAGTCCATCTGCAAAGGAAGGAAAGCCTATAGAGAATGGACTCCTTGTGAATGAAGCCCCTGGAAAGCTGATACACAGGTGTGTACTCTCCTTTTTCTCCCTCCCCCTGTCTTTTCAATCCTTATTACTCAGATGTGGATAAACAGTAATTTATGTTTATGGTATTGATTATAGCAAAATGCATTATGCTGGATCCAGCAGCCTGAGACAGAAACTCTTGTGTTGTAGCAAGATATACTGTGGGTTTGGCTTGCATTAAAGGGAGAGTATTTTATTGAGCTGTCCAGCTTTGCACATGTTTCTGAGGCTTCTGCATTTGATGAAGGTGCCAAGTGGACCTTTAGTGTGACCCAATACAGCTGCTGTTATCCTTGTAATCCCCCTGATTGTACCTTTCCCAAATCAGCTCCTAGGCTTTGCCTTATTCTTATGGTGCTCTGGAGACACTGTAGTTCTAGAAGCTGATGAGTGCCTGGGAGTAAAATTGCCTGTTGTGATGTGAGCAGGGGAACCTTTTTGCCCTCCAGCAGCTGCAGTGTATGTGATGATAGGGTTTGTAAAGGCTGGTATTGATGGTCACAAAGCACTTCTCTTTCTGGAGTTTGATTGTGCAACCAAGACTTCTTTATGTGGCTGGTCTGTTACTTGTATCTGAACATGGGAAGTGAATGCCATGAGGGAGGGTTAGGAGAGTGCACTGTGAGGGGAGGAGGGAAGGACTGGTAACCACTGTCCTGGTGGTGGCTGCTTAGGAGATCTCCATAGGAATGTAAACTGCTGACTTGGAGCTGTGGACTGTCAAAGCCCATTTATGAAGTAAACACTTGTCTTATGGCAAGGTAAAACTGAAAAATAAATGTCTCTAAACAGGCAACTCAGTAACTCCTCAACGTACAGCAGAGACACTGGGAAGTCCCAGCAGCAGAGCAGCACAGCGGAGCTGCAGAAGCCTCTGGCTGAAAAGAATTCCTGGAAGCTGATGGAGGCTGACACAGCGAAGACAGGGAGGGTAAGGTCTCCAGTTCCCACTTCCTGGGCCCTCTGTCAGATTTGGAGAAATCTGTTTCAGAAGAAAATAGCTTCTGAAGGCCGTGTAACTGGCGTGAGAAAGGCCTGAGGGAATTCTTGAACTTGCTGCTTGTTATGTAATACTTCATGAAAGTGTTGCGTTGCCCTCTGCTCCCAGACCTGAGCCTCATGGTGTGCCTGCAGAAAGAATGTTGACACCAAACCTTTTTTGTAAGATGATGGGTCTGACCACATCAAAGTTTAAAAGAAGAAACGAAAACCTAGCAGCTATTTCTTGGAGAGAAATTGTGACAAATTAGGTGACGTAATGAAATGTGCCCTTCAGTATAGGGAGCTGGAATTGACTCAGATGAATTTAAGCCAAGTTTCCACTGTAGACACAAGTATCTAATCCCAGGATACCCAGAGCTTTTTGAGAAACCTGAGACTGAGGTTCCTGGGAAAATGGCAGTTACACCTCCTAGCAATGTTGCTTGTTGTTGGTTAAAGATAGATTGTAGAATACAAGCCATGTGGAGCAAGGGTTGGTTTAAAAGCTTTATAATCTTGTGGTACATTGAGAGCCAAAATCTGGGACTCCTCGGTGAAGTTTTTGGCTGTGCTACTGATGCTCTGTGTTACTTCAGGCAGCCGTCTCCCTACTCCTCGCTTCCCATGGATGACAAGGAAAGATGATGTGTGCCTGCCCTGAAGGGATGTTGGATTTGGCATGTCTCCACAGAATGCTTTGCAGTGTGTGTTCCCAAGCAGTGGCTCTCCAGAGTGCAGCTGTTGTGTTTTCATGACCTGTTGCAGGGACACTGACTTTAAATAGGCATTGGAGAAGGGGGAATTGCTGCTTCTGAAACTTAATCTGCAAAATGAGTTTTTTTTTTTTCTGTCTTCAGGTAAAGGCATCGGTGTACTGGGACTACATGAAAGCAATTGGACTCTTTATGTCTTTCTTGAGCATTTTCCTCTTCATGTGTAATCATATAGCCTCCTTGGCTTCCAACTACTGGCTGAGTTTATGGACAGATGATCCTGTTGTCAATGGGACACAGCAGTACACAAATGTCAGGCTGGGAGTATATGGAGCGCTGGGAATTTCTCAAGGTTTGCTTGGTCTTACCTGCTTTGAGATTTGCTGATTCAGAGCAAAGTGTTCAAATATTACACAAAGTTTTGTAATGGAGGAGCAACTTCTTCCATGAGAGGAATGTGATATTTTCACTGTCTTTTTTTTTTTTAACTGCTTCACACATTTGCTGAGTCTACCTGTAGTGAACTCAGGATTATTGTTCTAGAGACATGCTGATGCTAAATGATTACAAAATAAGGAAAATGTTTTGTGTGAGAGGTGGCAGCAATTAAAAATAAGTCTTTTTTTCTAGGTATTGCTGTGTTTGGCTACTCAATGGTGGTGTCAATAGGGGGAATATTTGCATCACGACACCTACACCATAACCTGCTGCACAATGTCCTCAGGTCTCCAATGAGTTTCTTTGAACGTACACCAAGTGGAAATCTAGTGAACCGTTTCTCTAAGGAGATCGATACCATTGACTCCACCATTCCACCAATCATCAAGATGTTCATGGGCTCGACATTTAATGTGATTGGGGCTTGTATCATCATTCTGCTGGCCACACCTATAGCTGCTGTCATTATTCCACCTCTGGGACTTGTGTACTTGTTTGTGCAGGTAAGGGGTGTGACCTGGGGGAACCAAGACCAGCAGTTGCTCATCCTCTGTTATTTAAGGCAGTTCTTACTCTGCACTAGGAAGGATTTTAACATGTTGGGCTTGAGTCATTCTTGACTGACTGTGCTTTGCATAGTTTACTGATGTTAGCATAGCATTTCCTTCCATTGTCAAGTGTAGAATGACTTCTGTGCAGAAGTAAATCCTTTAATACCTAAGCAGATTTTATAAAAATGCCATTAGATTTTGTGGCAAACTTTGTACAGCTTGTTGCTCAGAGCCCAGATATGGAAAATGTATGGGCTTTTTCTAAACTTCTTTCTAAACATGAGGGTAGCCTTTAGAGAGGAGTATGTGTGTATTGCTTATGTGCCTGTTTCAACAGAGTACTGAGCAAGAGCAGTGATGGCAGGCTTTCGCTCCTGTCTTGTGTGGGCAAGGTGTGCTTCCTTGGCTCTTGCTTTACTCTTAGAAACTAGTAGAGCCAGTACAGATTGAAGAGAAGGAGCTGGGTTTTGACTTTGGCTCAGTAAATCTCCTGAGCTCCGTTAGTAAACCTCAGAGGTGGTGATGTGTGTGTTTTACACTGTTGAACTAAACTTGCTGAGGAGAGGAAGAGCAGAAAATGGCTATTGCATGAGGTGGTTTGATTGATGGTTGTTTAAAATGGTGTTTTTTAGGCTTAAAACTATTGTTTTTGCATATGCAAGCTGAATCTCTATAAGCACAGCCCAGATGACAGGAAACTGTCTTAGGATTCCCCCTTTCTTTTCAGATACAGTCTGGGTGTAACTGTAATTCTTCTACTCTAATTTGCAGAGATTTTATGTGGCCACTTCTCGGCAGCTCAAACGCCTGGAGTCTGTCAGTCGTTCTCCCGTATATTCTCACTTCAACGAGACCCTGCTGGGAGTCAGTGTCATTCGAGCCTTTGAGGAGCAGAAACGTTTCATAAAGCAGAATGACATGAAAGTGGATGAAAATCAAAAAGCTTATTATCCAAGCATTGTTGCAAACAGGTAATAGTGGGGCTGGAAAATTGGAAGACAGTTATCTGTGGAGGACATGATTCTGCTGGCTGTGTTCCTCATCAATCACAGCTCTTGGCATATTTGTCTAGAGTAGGGAAGCCTGTGTGGATATATTGGTTTCACAGATGTTTTGCTTAAACTTCTGTGTTGAAATTAAGATTACATCTCAATCTTTTCTTTCTGAGAGCTTCTGTCTTACTTCTGGGTTATATTCTTTCAAAAGTTTTGATTTGTTGATACCAATGTTAGTTCAGAAAGTAGTTGTAGTTAAGACAGGAGTTTATGCACCTGAAAGGTTTATTAATATTGGATGAATCTGAGTTCATATGCCGCTGAAGCAGAACCTCAGATGACTTGCAGGTATCTGTGTCACTAGCAGGACAGACATGCCATATTACTGATCTAAAAAACAAGATATGTGACGGAGCACTGGTTGCACGTTCCTGATTTTCTGTGGGTGGACTATTGGAGAGATGCATGCTATTTTCCTGCCTGGCAGGTGGCTGGCTGTCCGTCTGGAGTACGTGGGCAACTTTATTGTGCTCTTTGCAGCACTGTTTGCAGTGATTGCACGCAACAAACTCAGTGCGGGGCTGGTTGGTCTCTCAGTGTCCTACTCATTGCAGGTAATTTTATCTTTCTTAAAAAAACCCCAAAACTCCTAAATTGTAAGGCTGCATTGGAAAGTCAGAACCTTGATATGGCTTTGGATGGAAAGCTAATATGAGGAACATAGAAAGAGAATAATAACTACAAATAATATCTGAGAAGATGCTGGAAAGTTCTTTCTGGCCTTCCCTGTGTGAGGGGATGTGGTCATGATGGCTCATCCCCTGCATCTTAAAGGCATCTAGACTTTTCTCTGGTCCAGCACTGATGAACCAAGATCTTGCCTGTGTTTATGAATTCCATGAACTTGCAGTGCTTTGGTTACTCTGTTTTTTATTTATTGCAGTAACATTTAGTGTAAACTGCTCCCAGACTTCTTTCCTTCTTGCAGATTACAGCGTACCTGAACTGGCTGGTTCGCATGTCGTCTGAGCTGGAAACCAACATTGTTGCTGTTGAAAGAGTCAAAGAATATGCTGAAATGGAGAAGGAGGTACACTGAGTTTTCTAGCACACCTGTAGAAGTCAGTGCCTGTTCTGAGTCTCACCTGCTGTCTGGCTGAATGGGTTGGAGGGTTTAGCTGGGCCTGTGCTCTGAGCTGGTGGGGGGACACAGGGCTCAGTGCTCTCAGTGCCCCCAGGGACAGCCTGGATCTCAGCAGGCAGTTCCTGTGGGTGCTTTTGGGGTGTATCCACTGATATTTACACAGTGCTATTTAGGAAATGTGCTGTTCTACCCTGGGATAAGCAGTGGGGCTCTACAAATGTTTTGGTTTCGTAGGTCTCTAAATATTATTTTTTCATGTGTGTTTGTCTTTTTGCTCTCAGTATGGGGGATAAAAGGGTTTTACTTTTTTTTTTGTTTGGATTCAAATCACAGAACAACTCATGTAATCTTCAGCTGTTACCTTATGGCTACAGAACAGAGTTCCCCAGGGCTTCTCTCTGCCATGCCTGTCACTTGAACCTGATCTGAGTCACTATTTTTGCAGACAAATGTTATGAGGGCCCTTCCTAGAATTTTTTCTTAGGTTCTGATAGCAGACCACTGTTTCTGTATTTAAAAGCCTTTTTATTTGGCACTGGCAGTGAATGCAGTGGGGTGTGTTCTCTCCTTTCCCACTGCTGTGGGAGGCTGAGGCAGCAGCTCTTTACCAATTTATTAATCATTTATTCCTGATGTCTCAGTTAAACTGCTTCTGGTTGCACGTGTGGCTTCCCCTGTGGTTTCCTTGCCATGGTGGGGGTGTCTGAGTGCCTGCATGATTCTGCCATATGTCAGAGGGAAGTTTGTCCAGTAACTGGGACTTGTGATAGCCAAGCCTTTACCTACATACACCATTTCATATGTCTCGAGGCACCTCTCTCTCTCTCTTCTCATCACCGTCACAGTTCCTTTTGCAAATTACACAGTAAGAAGGATTTTTCTTAACTGCGTTCTTTGACTCCTCTCAGCGCATTTGGTTGAAGCAGGAGCTGATCAGGTGTTTCTGTGGTTCTTCCAGGCTGAATGGAGTATCGAACAAACCGCCCCAGCGAGTACCTGGCCCGAGGAAGGGAAGGTTGAGTTTCGAGGTTATGGTTTACGTTACCGCGAAGACTTGGATTTGGTTCTGAAAAACATCAATGTTACCATAAGTGGGGGTGAAAAGGTAGTGGATCTGAATTTATAGTAGAGGGGTAGAGTTTGTAAGTCTGCATGCATAAGCCAGAGAGAGGGCTAAGCCCATTCTGTAATGTGACTGGGGTCCTTAAGAACTAGAAAAGCTCCTGTAGAATCAGCCTTACTGTAACTGTGGATGTTGTGAGCTCTCAGCCTTTGCAAGGCATGTCCCGTGTGGTGGATAAAGATACACAGTTATGTGGGGCTGCCAAGTATCATTTGGCTTGGTTTCATTAGGAGGTGAGGTTTATGCTGTGTTCTCTTCCCCTCCCAGATTTATTTGCCGTAAGCAAAGAGGAGGAGGTTGTAGAGAGATTAAGTTAGTTATAATCTAGTGAAAATAGGCTGCAGTAGTGGCAGGAAGCCTGATCTAGTGAGGCAGAATTTGCAAGGTGAGACTGCAGGAAAAAATGGGACTTCAGAGGAGATTCTCTGGATTTGGCCAGAACTGATGGTTATCTGTGTTTCTCCTGCTCTTTCATCATCTGTGCACTGAGAAACATCCCACCCAAGTCCTTTGTGTAATCTCTGATGTCTAATAACAGTGTGATCTTGCACAGCAGCATAAAAGAGAGCTGCATGACAGATGTACTATCCAGCTTCTTTATTTGTGGCAGACAGCTAGGTATTTGTTTTCTCCCAAGTGCACACCTACCTAGAAAGGTAGAATAGTACCTCAGAAGTGGTTAGAATGGGCAGATAGCAAAAGTTGTATCAGCCAATCAAAGTAGCAATCTTTTATATTTATTTTTAAAAATGAAAAGAATTGATCAAGACTTCAATCTAAATGGGAAGCAAAACATACAGTGTGAAACTGAGTGCTTTTGAAATGATGTCGCTATAAATTTCAACAAGATAAAGGTCAAGTCAGCAATTACAACTGTGAAGCATGAATGACAAAAGATAATGGAAACCTTGATTTCCTTTACCCAATTGCATCTGCCTTTCTAGAAAAACTGAAAACATCTGTGATTGGATTGCAGACTTTGAGACAGCTTTTTGTTCTTAGTTTTCTCATATCCAGTGATTTTTCTTCCCCTTTGATCAGCCTCAGTTTGTTATGCTGTTTTGGTGTGTGGATATCACAACAATTATGACAACGTTCTGCAAACGGGTTAGCTTCAGGTAAAAAGGCTTGGAAATGCTTCAACTCTTTCCCAGAGTAAGTTGTTCCTGTATTTTCTTCCCAACAGATTGGAATAGTTGGAAGAACAGGGGCTGGAAAATCCTCACTTACTTTAGGTTTGTTTCGGATTAACGAAGCAGCTGAAGGAGAAATTATTATTGATGGAATTAACATTGCAAAGATAGGGCTTCATGACTTGCGGTTCAAGATCACCATCATCCCTCAGGTAGGTGTGAAGCCCTGCCACTACCAGAACTGCTTGTGTAACAGTGCTGTATGTGTTGTCCTGGGGAGAAAACAGTTATTCCTCCTCTGATCTCTGCTATGAAATTGAGTAATTTCTTTCATGGACTTGAAACCAAGCTTTTTTCCTAGACTGTTTCAATGTGCCTGTGCTGGGTTACAAGTAGGAGCTTGGTTATGGCTGAGCTGTGGTGGAAGCAAAACCTTGGGGTTTTGATTCAGGGGCTTTGCCAGCACCCCACACTGAGACAGCTCAGCCTGAGTGGGGAGGGCTGATCCCAAGCTGAACATCTGATTGGGGTCCTTTAGAGAACTGGGACCAGTGTGTGGTATGCAGGATTCACAGAAACCTGTACATAACCATCCCAGGCCAGTGAGCAACTGTGCGTTTGATAACCCAAAACATTTGGAATTACGGCTTTATGAACACTGGACTTAATCTCAAGTCCTTTTGTTCTTACTGTGTACCCTTTATGGCCTGTTTGGATTCAAAGCCCATAAAATGTGATAAGTTACCTTTGCAGCACACTGGCAAAAACAAGTGGGTATTTTAAGTATTCCCAAAGTAGTGTTTCTTCTTGTCCAAGAAAAAAAGCCCCATTCATTTAATTGATACTGCAGCTGAAGAATTTTGAAGTATTTACAGATGGTGTAATTCCCTAAGAAGTGGAAAGATGACTTAGTAGTCCCTGCTGACAAAAGGCTGAGCAGGGAGGGTGTCTTCCTTAACTGAATAGTCCAGTAAAAAGAAAGTTGGCTGGGTTTTTTTTTTTGTTTGTGTGTTTGGGAGGGGGTTGTGTTGAGTTTTTTGTTTTATTTGTTTATTTTTCTCTGAATTCATGAGTTACTGACTAATGGAAAAGTCTGGACTGCCAGAATCTGTCTGCAGAGGGCAGAGGTCAGGCCCCCAAGAGATACAAAGAATAAGAGTGAGGGAGAATAACTTGTTATTGGGAAAAAATGAGGCCTCACTCCTAAATTCAGTATATTAGTTTGCTTGCAACTGTATTTGTACATGTTGTTTTCCTTTCATTATCTAAGAAATATTTTCAAGCACTTGCCATGTTTCTTGTACATTGTTAATTACCTCTTTCTGTGAGTAGGATCCAATATTGTTCTCTGGCTCTCTGCGTATGAATCTTGATCCTTTTGACCAACACTCTGATGAAGACATTTGGAGATCTTTGGAATTGGCTCACCTGAAAAATTTTGTGTCATCCCTTCCTGATAAGCTGAATCATGAGTGTGCTGAGGGTGGTGAGAACCTCAGGTATGTCAGACAACCGTGATTGTGAAAATTGCCTGAAGACCCAATGAGAAAGGTGTGTGTGACCTCCCATCTGCAACCAGACTTTCCATTTCCAGAAACCTCACAGGTCAGCTGGGACAGGATACAGCCAGACCCAGCAAGAGCCATGCAGTGTGGGGCTTTCCCCCAGCCCCCTGTGAGGATTTGGGGAGGGAGTTGGAGAATTTTTAATGCATGACCAGGCAATCAACTACATTTTATTCAACATGTCTTCAGCTCTCAATTTTGGGAATTTAAAGTAATTTAACAAATACTTGGAATGCTGTGAGGTTTGTCAGCTTGGGCAGCCTCAGAAAGCCTTTATCAGCAGTCTTTCCAAGGAAGTTTTTGCTTCATAACAGGGACATTTATGTTCAGTCTGTAGAAACCATTCAAAGTCTAGTCCTCAACACTGCACTGATTCAGTGGATCAGCCTGATGCAGTTATGCTGAAACCACTTGTAATGTATTCTCTTACTACAGTGCCAGCACTTCACTTGAAGGGGAATGTATTTTCAGATGCTGTTAGATATTCTGCAGGGAAGTGGTAAGACCAACCTTATCTTTAGAACCAGGAATTGCTAGGTTTCAAAATGAATATTAATCAACACTTCAAACTTGTTCTGACTTTTTTCCCCCACCCTTCCATTGCATCCCATCTGCATAGTGTGGGACAGCGCCAGCTGGTGTGCCTGGCACGAGCTCTGCTCAGGAAGTCCAAAATCCTGGTTCTTGATGAAGCCACAGCTGCTGTTGATCTTGAAACAGATAAGCTTATACAGTCAACAATAAAGTCTCAATTTGAAGAATGTACTGTATTAACTATAGCACATCGTCTGAACACAATCATGGACTACACGAGGTAAAGTTACACTGGTTTTATCTTGAAGAATGTGTGACCTGCATTGTGCTCTGCTTAAATGGGGATCTTTGTGTTAGGTAGATGTTTACCAGTTCCTTTTTAGCCACCTTTCCACACTGCTGCTGGAGTCCCTGTTTTGATGGGTGGGGGTGTGTGTTCTGGCTCATGGTGGCTGTGCTTGGCCTGTGGAACTCCTCTCATCCCTCTCTTGCACTGCTGTTGTGTTCCTGCCTAGGCAAACTGGGAAGGGGAGGGAGGCAAGCACAGGAGTCTAGTCCTGGATCTTGCCCTAATTTAGACACAGACAGCATAAGGAGCCAAAGGGGCAGATCTTGCCCTCTGAAGGTTATTTGACATTTCACTTTCCGTACCTTGGTTATAGTTCATACAGCCTCCCTCATGCTCAGCTGCCTTGGTAAGGTGTGGTTGAGGGCCAAGTTGTTGTCTCATAATTTCAATTTTTGATTCTCTTGTCCTTTTTATCTCACGAATTGGCACAGAGCAAAGTGATCAGTGATAAGATTCTGTTGCGTACTTTTGTAGGCCTCTCTTTGTGCTGTCAGTAGTGAAAGATCAGAGAGAGGAACGTTGCCTGTGCCAGCCCCAGCATTGCTGTCACCAGGTGAACACCCAGTTCAGTCACAGCAGTGGGCAATGCTGTGTAGCAGCCCCTGCCACGAGCTTAGTGGGCACCTCTGGAGTGCCTGGCCATTCGTGGAGGGAGCTGAAAGCAGAGTTTTAACTGTGATCTGACTTTACTGACTGTGATGGCTTGCTTTGTAACCTCCCTTGTTGCAGCTGCAGGTTTGTTTTGCATAAGCTCTGTCTGCGTTTGTGTTCTGTCAGCAGAAGTTGTACAGCAGCACTTGGTGTGGTGCAGTATTATGGGAAGGTTTATCCCAGGTCTTGCAAGGTCTTTTGGGCCCTCACACAGCTTGACAGGAAGTGCTACCAGCTCATTTCTGACGATCTCAGAGCACAGTCAGAAGTCTGGCTGCCTGCAGATCTGGATAATCACAGAACATGCTGAGTTGGAAGGAACCCACAAGGATCGAGTCCAGCTCCTGGCCCTGCACAGGACCATCCCAAGGGTCACACTCTGTGCCCAAGAATATCGTCCAAATGCTTCTTGAGCTCTGTCAGGATGGTGCTGTGACTGCTGCTCTGGGGAGCCTGTTCCAGCACCCAGCCACCCCCTGGGTGAACCACCTTTTCCTAATATCCAACCTAAACCTCTCCTGACACAAGTTCAGGCTGTAAACAATAGACCAGACAGACCATCTGCAGCGAGGTCAGGAAGGACAGTGAGAACCTCAGTCCATTCATACAGTTGGGACTGTCTTTGCTTGCATATAATGCATACACTACAGATTCTATCTGTACACATATATCTGTGTTCATTTGCTTTCTGGATCTTCTTGTGATCATTTTTCCTTCTTTTCCCCCTCCTTGTTTTACAGAGTTTTAGTCCTGGAGAGAGGAGAAGTGGTGGAGTGTGGCAGCCCAGAACAGCTACTTCAGGAAAGAGGCATTTTCTACAGCATGGCCAAAGATTCAGGCTTGGTGTAGCATTTGAACTTGGTTAATTCCTGTGGGGAAGAGGGAGGTGATACATTTGGAGAACTGTAACTCCCCTGAGCTGGAATGAACCATACAGCTCAGTCTGAGACATAGTGAAGTCAGCCAGAGCGTTGCGATGGAAGTAACATAAAAATGCAATTTTTTTTTTCATTTCTCCTTAGTATTGATTTTAGCCAACTTTAGGAGAAGCACATACACTGTGCAAAACACTTCAGAGACTTCTAATTTTTGCCTGAAATCTGTCATTATAAGCTCAAATATAAGGCAGAGTGATTCATCAGAGAAGCTGAGAAAAGCTTTTACTTCTCATCTGCTCTTATGTTCTGAAGTTCCCTCCCTTTTTTTGTTTAAACCATTTTTGCAAATGCTAGTTATTTGCTTGTTTGCAGATTCCTCATTTGATGAGCCATCTATTGTGGGATGCACTTGGAACATTTTGTGGCATATAGTACTATAGTCCAAAGATTTTTCTTCTTGTGAAATAACATGTGTGCCAGACTTTCTCATTATGGCATTTACTGTATGTGGTTAATGCTTTATGCATTGTCCTAAAGGTTTCATGTGTTTACAGCATATAGCAGCAAGTTCTCTGTAATGTCAGTAGTGCTGATGTCAAAAAGCACAGTCAACTTCATAGCAGTATTTAAGCATGTCTGGAACGACAATCACTCCAAAACCAAATTGGTGCAGCAGCTGGTGTGTTGCAGTGTGCAGTACCTGATTTTACACCCAGCTCACTCAGGAATTTTGACTTGGGTGCCCACTCCTGGTGACACCTGAGGGGACGAGGCTGAGAAGTGAGGATTTGCCTGAGCAGAGATTGCAGGCTCGGTGTGATGTTGATTGTAATACCCTTGGCTTTGGCAGTTCTGTGCTTTAATAGAAGCTCTGCCACATCAAGGACCATTAGCCTTATATCAAAGAAACATGCCCTTCATGCTGCTGCTGTTGACTCTTAAATTTTGTGGGAAAATGTTCTGTTACAGTTGTTTAAAAAAAATTACTGTTTTTAAAGTTGTGTGTCAGAGGGGTCTAACAATTCATTTAGCAATGGAGTCTGGTTTTCAAGATCCAGGTTGTATTTTCATTTCAGTTTACTTTGGTGGTAAGAAAAAAGTTACTTTTCTAATGTTCTGATTAGTCTTATTTTAAAGGAAAATGCTGGAAGAAGGCAAACTAAGTCAGATGGACACAAATACTCAGCACTGAGAATGTGGACTTCTGTGATTGATATTGCTGACCTTAATACTAGGCAATTGTTGTCCTTAGAGTAAAGCTATTTATTTTTTTGTAAATTATGACTCTCTGAAATTGAATAGACGGAAATTTTTCTTTGGTATTTTTTGTAATGACTATACAAATATTTGCAAAGAACTTGCAGTAAAAACATTGTTTGAAAGAAAACATGATGTGTCATTTCTTGCTTTGTATTTGACAAAGGGTTAGCTTTGTCAGGTCAGGTTTTTGCCTTGAAAATAGAAATTATTGGTCCTGCCTAGACTAATCAGACTACTTGGCCTGATGTCTGGGGGTTGTCAGGGTGATAGGTGAGAAACCATGAGTACAGATAACTGTGTGCTGTTGTAGGGCTGGATCATTTCCTGGAGTGCTGAGCAGGCTAGGTAATAATGATGGATCAGTAGAGCAGGACTCAGCAGTGTTTTGGACCTTGGCCACAGCTGTGGTGTCCGTGGCCTGTGTCTGCCACATGTTCAGGGCAGCTTGGTGTTAATTTGTGCTGTGGAGGTGGAACGAGCAGGGAGTGATTTGGGAGTTTGGGGAGGAGCAGTGGGTTTTAGTTTTTCAAATCCCTGAACTCTTCTGCAGCACTGTGGTGGCCAGAGGGGTGGAATGACTGGAGCAAGTGACTTGTAAGGAACAGAGTACAGAGCAGAGAGATGAGTCTGTCAGGGAAGGTGTGTGGCTGGTGCTGTGCTCAGCTACCTTAATGTGGAGACAGAGCTGCCTGCAGAGGAAACCCAGAGGAGGAACTGTGAATACCACTGAGACACCTTTCCTGCTTGGGGACAGTCATCCTCCAGCAACACTGTGATCCTCCCCTTCCACCCCATCCTAGAAGAGCCCTGTGAAGGAAACAGGAGAGGACTGACCAGACATCAGAGCTCCTTGCTCTCTCCTTGCCTGTGCAAACTAGTTATCACCAACACCTTCCTCGCTGCAGAGAACATCCAGTGAAGAAATGCGGAAAGGATTTCAAATGCCTTTGAACAGCCACATGGGTTTAGTGCACCTTGTTCCTGAGAGGAGGAATCTACAAGTGCTCTGCAGATTTGAGATGGAATTCAAGGGAAGTTGTGTTGCTAGAGTTTACTTTGGTGGAAACTGATTTCAAATTAGAGGAAATTGTTTTCCATTGCACACTGGTTAAGAGATTCAGAAGCCTTAATGCATTCATGTGAGTCCTTTGAAAACAATGGAAGTGCACTTAGGAGCGTGGCATGTTTGAAATACAGAGCTTGCAGAATTCTGCTTCTGCTGTGTAACATGTTTGTAGTGGAATTGTCTGTGCAGGAATTACTTTAATTGCATTTGTGATCTCAAACTGGGTACGTTGAGAAGTGTCACTGGATGTTCTTTGTCCTATTCATGGGCTGTTTGTGATCATTTGGTGAACTGAATGTCTAAAATACTGTATTTTGCAGTATAACCTTGTAAACAGTGCAGCAGAGGGTCAGCAGACTGCTCTTTGTGTGTGCTTCAGTTGTGTCCTTTTTCAGTGATGTGGTTAATATGTGTCACTGTGTTCTCCCCATGTCATGTATCTATACACTTGCTGGCACAAACTGTTCTGCCCCAGCTCTGGAGTAGAGGTTCTTTTCTATTTGCTCTCAATACCTGTCAGTGCTTTGTGCTGTTGCTGCATTGATTCATGATCCTGTTTCCAAATGTCTGCTCTCATAAAACAATGAGTATCTTGTCTGGATGTAACCTGAACAAAAGTGCATTGTGCGTAATGAGGGTCAGTCTGAACTAACCTTCACTGCACACGGGCAGCTGAACAAATGCAGCTTCTTCCCACAGAACCTGTGTGTAAGAGCAGGCTTAGAAATGTACTTAGGGTACCTTGAGGTAGGAGCAGTGCAGCTGTGGGATCCCCTTGCAGCTGGGACACAGGGCTGTACGCTGATCCCTGTGTGCTGTGTCACTGGGAGCAGCTGCAGAAAATGGTACAACTCCCTGCAAGGTTAGGGGTCAGAATCTGGCATTAAAACTGGCAGAATTTCTGTATTTAATCTATTTCCATTTTTGTCCGTGTTGTGTGGACTCAATGCTTGTTCAGTACTTGGGACACTTCCAGCGCTTCTGGGTAAGTGCAGTGCAGATGGCTGGGGAGCTCCAGGGCAAGGAGTCTGGTGCCATCCAGCAGGGATTGGTGGTAGGGCAGCCCAGGGTGCTGAACCTCTCTCCAGCTGCTGGAATAAATCCAGGGGTGTGACAGAGAATTTCAGCATTTGAGCTGAGAGTCACGTAGTGGACACCTGTGTTCCTTAAATGCCTTGATGTCCCATATTTTCCTTCATGTAGCAAAGCTGATGCCAGCTCTGAAAGATCTGGGACATGGAGTGGGCACTGCACTGGGAGTGTGTACTGCAGGGAGCAGCTTAGTCCTTGGGAAGGACGTGATCTGGGCACCTCATCCAGCTGCTGCAGAGCAGTGTTTCCCTGGACTGTGCTGTTGTGGCATGGCCTGAGTTTGTCCTGTTCCTGTCCTCCAGTTTCCTTCCTGGTGAAGAGATACTTATCTGCCCACCAGGAGGATCTTCATAGCTGGTGGTCCTGTGCTTCTGTGGGCGGGTAGGTTCTCACTTGCTACAGAGCATGTGGAAGCCTATCTCCATGGTTTTTCCAACTAACTTTCTTGTGATGACTACCACTTTTTTGTGAGATTTGAGCTCCAGATTTGTGACAGGATCACTTGGACATACCACTGGGGACTCCCAACTCATCTGGAACATGGGTGCAGTTGTCACATGTAATTTTAGGAATCACTTTTGCCTTTTCAGCACAGCTTGACATGTGAAAGCTGATGGTATTTTTGTTTGTGCAAGCCAAGAGCAAAACTGTGCCCTTTCAAAGATTACCAGTGTGAAAGTATGTTTTGATTATTTTCTCATTCTGTTGCCTTCTCTCCTCGTTACCAACTTAGGAACAGAGTGAGCACTTAGAAAATGTTTATACTGGAGATTTTGGAACGCTAAAAGATGTGTTTCAGAATTACCCAGCAACATGAGTACTTCTGTTACTCCTTGACCTTAGTTAAAAAGCAGAATTACCTAACTTATATCTAAGTAGTTCTATATGCTCCTGGTTTTGAGATCTGTTGATAAACCTTCCAAGTGATCATAGCTTGTATCTGGTTTTTGAATTGTTTCATTTCTGCCCTTGGGCAAGGTTTGCAGAAAGCAGAGGGAAAAGATTGTCTGTTTCCTCGTACCCAAGCACCAGCAGGCATTGGACTTTGGTGTCTTAGGCACTTGTCCAGCAGAAACTGGTAACTCTGAACGTGGGTGACTTGCAGTTTGCACTCTCCCTTTGCCTCCCCCATTACCCCTTTTTGTGCTGTATTTACTTTACCTTGCTGAAGGGATCCATTTCGATACTTGATTCTACTTTTATTTCAACTCTAGAAAATGAAGTGCTTTAACAAAAGTCACAGTAAACAGCAGTATCTCACAGTGTATGTTTGTCTCTCATATTGTTGTCTTGTGATTCCTGAGGAGAGACTTGGGGACAGCTCTGACTGCAGCCCCTTGACAGTGCAGGAAGCCCAGGAAGGCTTTTCTGTCAGCTGCCATCGGGTTTGTTAAAGCAGCAGCTGAAAGATGATGACCATGCCAGAAGCTCTGCAGTGCCAGGGTGGCACATGCAGGAGGTGAGCCTGCACTCCAGAAGAAAACCAGGAATGAACCATTGGGTGAACAGGTGAATCATTGCTGCTCTCATCTGCCACATTGCTATGCTGCAGGGATCAGAGGAGGGCACATCCAACCATGTAAATTCCTTGTGGCCAAATTCAGTTGGGAACGTTGGTGTCAAGATTTGGACATGCTTCGCTGCAGCCACCTGGCATTTGGCAGGGTTTCTCCAAGCCTTCAGCAGAAGGAGTGATGCTCTGCCCCCCCTTCCCAGCCAAGTTCCTCTCCTGCATCCTTGAACCCATGTGGGCACTGGCTCTGTTCCTGCAGGCAGTGTCACCCTCTGCACAGCACCATGGCTCAGGCACCTCCACAGCTGACAGAGATGGAATGGATCTGATTCCCAGCTGCCACAACAGGCACCCCACTGCCTCTTCCCTGCTCCCTCCTCCCCCAGTGTTTGTGCACTGTGGATGAAAAGTTCCAGCTGCTGCCTTGGAGCCCACATTGGTGTAAAAACAGTGCCCAGGTGAGCAGTCCTTAAGATATTGAAAAAATACTACATTTGTTTTGCCTGGAGCTTGGGATGAACTGCAAGTTAAATTCTGCCTTGCTGTCCATAAAATCTTGTTGGTTTTTAAAAATAATATGTGTAATCTTCAAGTATGGCAAATATTTGGGCTCCATTTATAGTATAAATTGGAAATGCTGTAGTCCTTTTCTTTTGGCTTGTTTGCTTTTATACTGGAAAAACTTTTAAGTCCTGACTGGCTCATTTTCAACAGTAAAGTGAGGTTTTGGTATGTGGAAACAATGCAAATGGAATTGCTAAGTTTCCTATGGAAATAACGTGTATCCCAAGTCACCCCTTTTCATCTACTCACTGCGGTTTTGGCTCAAACAAGCTTTGGTTGAGTGTCAGGCATTTTAGAGAGAAACCAAATAACTCAATTATGAGATGAATTATTCCCAATAGTGGTGGTGGTGTGGGATACTCCATGAATGAGTCATGCAAGGCCTGATTCTTCCATCAGTCTGTAGAACAGTCCCTTCTGAGCTATTAAGTGTTCTGGAGTATCAAATTCAGCAATCTGACCATTTTCCAAGACTAAAATCCTGTGAACATTAAAAGAGAAGTATAACTTTGGGGATACTCCAGCAGCTGTAATAAACTTAGTTATTTCTACTTAGTTTTAAAATAAATTTCAGTACTTGCTGGTTATCCAACCGAGCTTTCCAACAGCTTTTCAGCTGGAAAATGGTGGGATAGAAGGAGGTTTCTGATGAGTGACTATTCAAATTTTGGGAGGAGGGTTTTTTGCCAACTGAGACTGGAGTAAGATTTGTGAATGGGTATTTTAGTTTCACAATTCCTAGATGGTGCAAAGAGCTGCAGTAGTGGTGGGGGGGAGAGGGGTAGGACACACCATAAAATGCATCATGTGGGACGAAAGATCTCTGATTAACCTGTTGGTGCCTGGCTGGTTTGAGACACATCCTACAATCCCTAAAGCAAAGCTGGGAGAGTTAAACAAGAAAAGGACAGAAATGAAATTGCTGTTCTCTAACAGTGTGGTGTGTTTAGTTACACAGGCTGCCTGTGTCTTCCCTCCTCAGGAACATGGCTGAAGATATTACCTGTCACAGTCCATGACGGTGTTTATCCGGTGAGCTATTGTTAACACTGTGCTGTCTTTGAACTGAGTCCTCAGGGTGCACTGAATCTGAAGATCAGTTTCTACATCTACAGCTGCTGTGGCCTCATCTAAAATGAGGATTTTGGCTTTCCGCAGAAGTGCTCTGGCCAGGCAAACCAGCTGCTTCTGACCAGTGCTGCAAAGTAAGAAGAGGGATGGTAAGCAGAGAGCTGTAGTCACTTTTCCCTGGGGCCAGAATACATGATTAATTTGAAATTAGTAATGAAAAGGTGATTGTTTCCTTTCTCTGAAAGGGTGATTGAGGCTGATAGCACAGCAGGCAGGTAACAGCATGAAACAGCCTAAGGAAAGGAAGGGAGGGTATTAACTATGGTACCCAGGAGATCTGCACTTGGAACAGGATTCCAGGGTTCTGAGTACTGTACAAATGCAAACCACCACAGTGATTAAGTCTCAAAGGTCTTCCACTTGGGTGTCTTATGATTTGATTTCATGCTGCTAAACAGGGCAATAATGCAGCAATTTGCTGCCTGGACATCATTTAAAAAAGAACCCCAACAAACAAACACAATTTAAAAAAAAAATACGTTAGTCTCCTCAGCCAACTATCTGTTCTCCTAGCCCAGGGGCTAGCGTTGCTCTGCCACTGTCTTTCTGCAGGTAAGGTACCTTAGGTTTTCCCCTTGGTCAGTGCACTTATATTCCAACTGCTCTGGCAAATCTGCAACGAAGTTCTTGAGCTGAGTCAGTTCCAAAGCTGTCCAGATGTCTGCATCGGTGTATTGGTTTAATGGGTCGAGATTCATTCTTAGAGAGCCAGAAAGCAAAACTGGATCCTGAGCACAGAGACAGTACAAACAACTCCTGAAATGAATTATAGAAATGAGCTCTCTGGTCTTCTCTGTAGGGGAATCTGTGACTAATGTTATGTCAAATAGGGAAGAGCATGGCATAAGTTATTTCCAACTCTAAAATTTCAGAATGCCCCTCCTCTCACAGAAACTTTGTAAACCCTTCCTAACTGTTCAAGACTTACTGTTCAGGGATTGTGGAAATGAATTTCATACCTGGGGAATGACAGTTATCTTGGTTCTAAGGTCATGGAGACCTAGTTGAGCAATATCCCGTCCATCAATGAGAATGGCTCCTTCTGCTGCCTCCACTAATCGCAGCAATCCCACAGCAAGAGTAGATTTCCCAGCTCCTGTCCTTCCAGTTATGCCAATCTGTAAAGTGCAGTGGAAAGGTTTTGATTGTTTTCCCACAGTTGGACAAACCTGTTGTGTAGTTTCTCTTGGTGTTTTAAAGAGAGACAGCTTTGCATGTACCAGATTTTTAGGGCTGTTCAAGATTCACATAGTTTAGCAATACATTCTTAAAGGGTGTAATTTGTAGTTGTTTCATATGAAAGTGAAATTGCTTTGCTGTAGCTCTGCTAACCTTCTATGAAATGAAATTTCACTCAGAAGAACTCCTGGTGTATGCAGCAAAGGCTGGAAACACTCCTTGGTGTGGTGTGCAGTGTGAGATGGGCTCAGGCTTAACTGCAGCTTACAAGTTCCTGTAGGCTGGTTTGGGGCAGGGGCTGCAGCTCCCAGATCTGGTCACTGCTCACACTTGTTATATGAGTGGCTTTTCCTACCTTCTCTTGCCCACTGATGGTTAGACTGACACGCTTCAGTGCCAACTCCAAATCTGGCCTGTATCGCAAACTGTAGTTTCTAAATTCAATCCTTCCCTCAGTGAGCCAAAGCTGACCTTCAGGTTTGCCATTCAGCATCCAGGGTGCCTAAATAGATGAAAACAAACAGCAATGTATAAAGCTGATTTAAATTACCAATCAAGTGGCCATACTGGAATGGGAAATTTGAGGACATCTGTGCCAGGTCCCCACAGTCTGTTTACTGCTTCCAGAAGACAAAAAGGCCTCTAACTTTCATACTGCAGATGCTGACTTTTTACTTTATGCAAAAAGGTCAATCAGCTTAAGTGAAAATGGGGATGAACATTTGTTTGCATGTCAGAGTTGTGACATTAGGAGTGGTTTAATAAAAAAAGATTTATATGCCCCTGTAAATAGGACTTTGAAAGTCTCCTCTCTCAGGGCAGCATATGGAGATGGAATTTTAATGATTACAGAACAAAAAATATTGCAGTGGAGACCTTTAGTGGCTAAAAAGCTATCTAGCAGCCATCAGTTATCAGAGAGCTGCATCTGAAGTCACACAATAAATACTCCAAATATGGGCAGAAAATATGTCTCATTCCATGAGTGTTACCAAGTGAAGCTATTTTAATGGCAATCCAATGCTTAGCTGTCCTAAGGAAATAATGATGATCAGAGGTTATAAAACACATCTAGTCAGTTGGATAAAACCCAAATGCTGCAGTTTTTAAAAGGAAATATGACTGTCCTTTTAGAAGCGCAAAACTAGAGAGTTTCTTCAGGTGGAACAGAAAAGTTACTCATTTGGATGTTCAACCTCTGCTAGTAAGTCAACAGTGGATTAGCTACCTCCTTAGGAGTGCTCAGGTATTCCCTCACTCTCTCCACAGAAACGATGCTGTTCTCTATTTCTGTCCAGGAGCGCACCATCCAGTTCAGAACACCAGTTATCTGTGAGACAAAAAAGCAGCATTAGGGAAGATGAAGTAAGTCTTGACTTGTGCATGTGAATTACCCAGTCCTTTGTCTTCGTGTTTATTTATAAAGACCTCCTCATCAGCTAATTACATTAGAAAACCTTAAAATGCTAAAAAACAGCCGTGGGTCCTTGTGAAAGTCTGTAAAGCTGTGCTAAAGAGCTTAGTCAGCTCCTCCCATAGCCCCTTCAGCAAGTTTATAGAGAATGCTACTGACTTGGAGGCTAAAAGATAATGAAGCTGTTTCTTAGGCTATTGTGTAACTACTCTACAAGCAGGTAAGACAGAAGCTTAAGACCTTGCTTTGGCTGCTCAGGGCTTGCTGTGACTTAAATATGAGTTCAGGTGCAGGAGGAAGAAGATGCCTTGTGAATGTTTATGAGGTTCATTCCCTAGGGGGCCACGTGCTCCAGAAAATCTGGGTTTTGGCAGTAACAGCAGGGTTTGATACGAAAAGGCATCTAGAAAGGCACAGAAATAGTTCATGATTTCTTAGAAATGAAAATGCAATTGATAAAAGGCAAGCATGGTATTATTTCAGCACTGGGTTTACCTGAAGAGCATATGAAATGGAGAAGCCAGCAGTTCCTGGACTGAGGTGTGTTCTGCCCATGGCTGTGAACAGTGCTGCAAACAACACGATGCCATTGCCCAGAAACTCCAGGTTTGCAGCAAGCCACCTGCAAGAAGAGGAGAGTTGCTGTTGCTGGGGGTCCTTTTGCTGTCTCCCAAAGCAATGTGTGATTACTTTGCAGAACACTTGCAGAGCTGCTGAGAGTACAGGATGCTCAACAAAGCTCTTGTCATACCCTGGTTGCTCTCATCCAGCCACCTTGGAGCTCATGAAAGGCTACAGTCTGTCTGAACTGGTTGGTTTAAGGTCTCTGTTAGGATTTTCTCCAAGGCCTTGGATGAGGGCAGCTAGACCTGATTTCTTGGATGAGTTGGTCTAACATATCTCACTCTCTCTGGTACTTCTTATTTCATAACTGGTGGCTCATGGCTCTGTGGTCTGATGGGTTCTGAAGGTACCACAGGCCTCATGCCCACTGTCATGGGATGATGGGCCTCACCAGGCACGTGCTACAACTTCCTGCATTTTGGGCATCAGGTGATACCTGTGGCAGCAGTGGCATGTGTGTGCCTGTGCCTGGCCACACAACAGAGCTGGGAGCATGTTGGTTGTGTGAGGGGTGCAGTGCAGGAGATGAGAGGCCACCCTATCCCTAAAACACTGCACCATCTGTGAACCTCCACCTGAGCCCCAAGAGCAGCTGTCTCCACTTTCCATGAAAGGCAGCACTGCAGATTTGTACCTGTCAGCAACAACTCCAGGGAAGCATATTCGCTGATTCTCATCCACTAGAAAATTGCTCTTCAAAATGAACCTCTCCTGGTCCTTGTAAGCACGGATCACACTGCTCCCCTGGAAAGTTTCTGAAATGTGGGAGTAGATGGGTGACCTGCTGGCAGCCTCCAAACGCCTCAGCTGGCAGGAGGTGCTGACGTAGAAGTGCTGGTACAAGGGAAAATGGAAGGGGAAGTCATCAGAAGGCTTATGTCTCCATGGAGGTGCTCCACAGAAAATTTGGGAAGCCCTCAATAAGTGCAGTAGTATGTTCTGAGTGTTATAAAACTTAATGAGCAGGTAGGAGATGCCCTTAAAAGGTGAAGTGGTATTTCTGTCTGTTACGTCCTGTCTTCATTAAGAGTAACCCCACGGCTGGGGGAAAGGAGCCAGAGTGCTCTTCTGCACTCCAAAAACCCTCTAAACTCACACTTTGCTCTATGGAGCACAGAGGAATACTTGCACCCTTACTTGCCCCTCGCTCATATATAGTCTTAGCTGGCAAAGCATTTGGGGTTTCAGAGCCCAATGGGAGAGCTGCATAGCATACAGGGATATATTAAAGATCAGTGTAGGCACTCTGGAGGAAAGGAAAAAGGGTTTTTGGTCTTGATATGACTGAATTTACACTAATAGAAATAAGAAATATAGCTATAAGTAGGATTTGATTTAGCCATCAGAAGAACACAAGCCTCTTTGGGAGGGCTCTTGGAAGCTTTGTAAGGCAGAGGTGATGTGGGAAGAGCCACTGACATTACTCTGGTTCAGATGCAATTCAAAATGATGAAACTAATTTCTTGAGGTCTCTGCACTGAAGAAATGGAAGGGAGATTTCTCCAGGGTCATGGCTGTGCTGCTCCAGGCTCTCCTGCCTGTATCTCTATGAGATCCTACCTGGAACGCAGCATAAAGAACAGTCAAGGGCACTATGGCCATCGCTGCCCACGGTGTAGCCACTATAATCACAAGGTAGATCTCCAGTAAGTTGAACAAGAATCCCAGGAAGGACTTCAGCTTGTCAGGGATGACAGAATCAATAGCATCCATTTCCCTGGAGAAGCGGTTCAGCAAGTTTCCAATGGGTGTTTGCTCAAAGAAGACCATTGGGGATCTAGTGACATTCCTCAGCAGCTGCTGGAAGAGCTGGTGGGAGGCTAACACGCCACCCAGCAGGACTGCTGCTGTGGAGGCAAACCTGCTGAGGGCTGCAAGAGAAAAGAAATTGGTATTACTAGGTCTGAACAATCCCCCTTGGAGTTCTCCTTTGTGAGATCATGATTTCTACTTAGTACTGTGAATGCTGCACCGGTGACAGGAGTGATTTTGCTTTAGTAGGAATTACCCTGCAGTTCTGAGGCTTGGCTTAAGCTGCCCTTTCTGCAGGGCAGTTACAGAGCAGTCAAAGACCTTCTAAGTAAGCTTGATGGGGGGCCATGGATTCAGCAATTTAAACACACAGCATAAATTATTTATTCCTCACAAAATCAGCCTGACTGGAATTACTTTAAATTGCTCAGTGGTATTTTTCATTTCTAAATAGAGTGACTAAAAGAATTGTGGCAATTTTTAAGGAGAAAGATATAAAGTGTAGAACTTCCTAAGTTCCTTTTTTTAATCTCTCTTTACATGCAAAAGACCTAAGCCAAGATTTAGTTCAGTATGGAGAAGAGCCACCACTTGCATTTTGATATGATTAATTTATGTTGCAGGAATGGAAAGACATAAGAGGAACAAAGATATGCAGATGATGTTGGATAGGAGGGGACAGGGTGGAAAAATAAGGGTGTTGTAGTTATTTCATTGCTGAATGTTTTTTAGAGACTCAGGTCACGTATTTCCTGTTCTAGCAGGAAATACAGAGGAAGACACTATTTATCATGGTCTGCTGAAAGGCATAGGAGAACCCCTCTGGTGTTCTATGAACACAGAACATGCCATGAAGTAGAATTTCAGGCAGTAACCCTGAAAATGTTCAGATCCTTAGAAATCCTCTTTGTGCGTCAGAAGCTGTGATTTTAGGGTTGGTGCCAAAAGCCCAGGAGGCTGAAAGCCCATGGGTATGCACTTGTTTATATTCTGAGAAAGCATCCTGGATATGGGGAGGGGAGATAGGAATACAGAGAAGAATTAGGTGAACAACTTAAACAAACCTTGAACCACTCCTAGAGCACCAAAGACTCCAACTCTCAGCTCTGTGTGCTGTTGTGTCCCATTGTGAACAGGGTCATCTGCCCACATGCTGAGCCAGTAGCCCCGAGCAAAGGACACAGCTTGCTGGCAGGAGAACAACAGCAGGATGGACACACACAGGGTCGAGCCTGTCGCCTTCAGGTAGGCTGCATAAACCCCAGTCCTGACCTAGAGAGAGGCAATTGGGGAAAAACAGGAGGAGAGGTTGGGAGGATCAAGCTTGTTAGCAGGAAAAAAGAGCTCTGAAACAAGGAATGATTTATGGCATATCTACTTGGTTTTATGTCACAGCCATAGCAACCATGTTAATCCTTTTTTTGTTTCCCTGTGGATGAATAGTGAAGCCATACTTAAATACATCCGTGGTGTTGATGATGATTATCAAGTGAGGGATGTTACTGCAATAGGCTCGTGCTACTTCTGGAGTGCACAGAGTAGGCTTTCCTTGTGCTGGGCAGGGGTTTCCATGTGTCCTCTGTTTGAGTGAGAACTGTCATGTATCACACTGACTGCTTGTGTGAGTAACTGCTGAACAGGAAAGGTGAGGAGATCCCACTCTGGCTAATACTTTGCTTCCCTAGAGGAAAAGCTGTCTCTTTTGGGGTGTTTGTCTTCTTACTCTCATCTCTTCCCAGTACTAGTAGTGTCAGCAGTTTGTTTCCTCCCCACATTTTGCTACTGCTCCAGTGTGCCCTGAACACACACCTCATCGATGTCTGACTCTTCCTAACTGGAATACCAGGTCTGCTTTTTTCTTTCACAGTACCCTTCTTGCCTCAACCTTTTGAGGTGTTTCCTTCAGACAAGATGAGAATGGTGATGTGCCTCTTTGTCCTTTCCCACCAGCCTCAAAGGTTTGTGGTCAGGCTCAAAATTACAAATCCATTCCCTCCTGTTCCTGACCACTACCTCACCCTGATTGCCTCAGTGTGCTTTTCCCCCTTCAGCTTAGCTCCTGATCAGGATCTCTCTCCTCAAAATGTCATATATTATTTTTCCCCCTTCTTATTTTCATAATGTGCTCTCTGCAATGGATGTGCATTATTCCTGCTTTGGAACCCGTGCTTGGATTGGGGCACCCAAGGAGGTACAGTTTGCATAGACTGTGCTGAAATTCTCTGTCTCAGTCATAGGGCAGGCTTGTACAGCTCAGCTGCCTTCCCTGGCACTGGTTCAGCTCAGGCTGACCTGCCTGCCATGAATGTGATACCCCACAGGATGCGTCCTTGCCTTCACAGGCAGGTGCTGTGCTTACCCTGCCATGCTGAGTTTTCTCTCCCTTAGTTACTCTTCCTTTGGTGGCTCCAGCACTGGTACAGTCTTGACTGACAGGAATCGTGTCCCCTCCCACAGCAGAAGATTTGACTGAGTCGCCACTTCATTAAGAAAACAAAAATCCTTTCAATGTTTAGCCAAGGCACTGAGTATTTTAAAGTTGGGTCTCCTTACCCATCCACCCCTATATTCATGCCTGTTTTGAGAGCTGCTGTTTTTGGAGTCCTCTAGAGTGGCCCCAACCATTGTCCATGTTTGTCACAGGGACTGGGCTCTGTCAAGCCATCAACAAGCAATGGCTTAAAGCATCCACTTGCTGTGGCTGGTTTGGAATGAGTCTGACCTCACAGCCCCACTGGGACCTGAACAGCAAGCAAGTGCACCTTGTATGTGAGCTCTGTTCTGGTCCTTTTGAAATTCAGAGAAAATGACAGTCAACATCCACATTCAAGAGCAGGTTTTTAACCTACTTTTGAGTTTTGCTTGTTTGCTCTTATTATTAATTTCCAGATTAACCCCAAACCTGTATCATACTCAGTAAGAGCCTCCATGTAGGCTTGTATGGGCTTTTGGAGTAAGTTCTTCAGTGTCTGAGATTGCTTTAAGCTTACCTAAAGGGTTTCTCCTGAGATGGACCATTTCTAGAGGTGATGGTGCCTTTGCTGTCTCCTATAGCTGTGAAATAAACACATTATTTTCTAAATACTTTAGAATTCTCTTCTGTACTGCATAATCTCTGAAAGATTGGTAATACAGAAAAAAGATTCATTACAAAGAATGGTTTCTAAGGGTAGAAATATCAAGGTGAAGCTTGAAAAATAGCACATATAGTGGGCAATTCTGTTTACTGCGTGAGCGCTGTCTACTAAGAGGATTCAAGAATCAATTTTGAGGTGATGAGCCAGCTAATTTGACAGGCATATTTTTCCCCACACAAAGCAACAGATTACTGTGATTGGATCTCTGCTTTAAATGTCCATAATAAAACAGATGTCATATTAAGGAAACAACTGACTTGACAGACCTAGGAAGAATGGTTCCAACCCATTTAGGTTACCTGGAAAACCACTGCATGCCTTCTCTTCTGCAGCAATGTGTGAATGAAGAAATTCTGCAAAGGCCCCGTTTCTTTGTAGAAGTTCTTGGTAAGACCCTGTTTCGGAGATCATTCCATCCACCAGGAAAACAATGTTGTCCACTTGAGGCAGAATGTTGACTGTGTGAGTCACCAGCACACGGGTCTGCTTGAATCGAGAGGGAACAGTTACATTCTTCTTAGCCAATCATTCTGTCTCGATACAATAATTAATTCTGATACTTGCAGCCAATCCTCAGGTAGAGAAAAGTATTTATAGTCAGGTTATCTGTTTTAATTGGACTTTCTAATGCAAGAGATTACCTGTTTTCCTTCTATAATGAGAGACTGAATCAGGTATTCCTAGGCAATTTATACCATGAGTCACATAGAGCTGCTTTAGCATCCCTTCTCATGGGATATTTATTACCATATTTATTATCCAGATTGATCGACAGCAGAGAAATATCAAGGAACAACAAAACACAACCAATAAGAATGGAAGAGAAGATGGATTGTAAGACTGAAGAGTAAGTGATGAGAACTGTAAAGATGCCACTGAACTATTCAAAAGTGATGGGATTTCACGTTATGATGATACAATTTGCTACAAGAGGTCAGACAGCTCTTCTTAACTGTGCTAGAAACAAATCTCAAAAAGAGAGAAGGATAAAAGGCCAAAGAACCGTAGACTTGGTGTAGAAGTAAGGCTGGAACTAGGCACGTGGTTTGCAGGGGGATAAAGACAGTCCTCCTCTTTGTAGGTGAGGTTCCCTGCAGGACTTGCATGTGCTGTGTGGCTTGCAGAGGTTGCCCACTAGCAAAGAACAATCTGTGAGCCTTTGAGAAAGTGAGCAACCCTCCTTACTGGAAACATTTCAGGGGCTCTCCTAATTAGATTCATTGTGCAGTTGTTCACAGTTCAGGATTTATAACACACCTTGTCCTTCATCAAGCCATTGGGTCCAAGAACATGTTCAAAAATGTGCTGTCCCACGTGGGCATCCACAGCTGAGAGGGGGTCATCGAGCAGGTAAATCGGAGCCTTCTGGTACACGGCACGAGCAAGGTTCACTCTTTGCTTCTGCCCTCCAGACAGATTGATTCCCTGTAGAAATGTATTGACTGCATTTATTCCAAAGCTACAGCATATTTGCCAACTGTTGTCTCCATTTTGCACTGAGGTTTTAAGAGTTCCTTATTTTTAAACCAGTGCAATTCCCTCTCCCTCCAGATAAGACTCTTGCAGAGGCAGAGTCTCTTGAGTAACTCCACTCTCCTGCAAAACCACCCAAGAATGGCCTGGATTTGTTAATTTCTGTCTTTGATGTCTCTGATAAGGTTAACTGTCAGGAGGGGGGCTTAAATTAAATCATGCTCGAACTTCCCAGAAATTACCAAGCACATGCCTCCTGTAAGTTTAGTTTCTTTGTACATATTTCAAGCAGGACACCTGAAGTTGTAGCTACTCAGGGAAAAGCTGGCCAAAATAAAAACCTAAGCCAGTACCTTCTCTCCTATTTCACTCTTCTGCCCTGCAGGGAAGCTCTCCAAATCAGGGTGCAGTGCACAAGAGTCTATCACTTCATTGAACCATGTTTCATCCATTTCTTTTCCAAAGAGAATATTATCTTCTACTGAAGCATTTAGTACCCAAGCTTGCTGGGGGACATAAGCTGCACTGTCCTATAAAAGAGGAACAATGTTAGCAATCTTTTCCATAAGCTCATTTGGACCCATCTTTGAAGAAAAGCTCTCCCAGTTACAGAAATGTGGAATGATCATCACCATTCATACTTTACAGTTCCTGAAAATGGGAATTAATTAGAAGGAAGTGCGCAGGGGAAAATTTACCCTCATGGTCACACAGCCATCCAGCTTCTCCAGCTCTCCAAGTAATGCTGACAGCAAGGAGGACTTCCCAGCACCCACCTGGCCAACCACAGCAAGCAAAGAGCCTTGGGGCACAGTAAGATTTATCCTATGGAGAAAAGATTAGTCTCTTATCACATATTGGATATACTTCCTGAAGAGAAAATTATCACAATTCTTGCTCTTGTCTTGTAACAATAAAAATACACCCAAGTCAACCACCCTAATTTCACTCCTTCAAAGACATCTCCAACCAGCAAGTCTGATCCACATCCCCATCTGAGTTTCAAAGTCAGATCCAAGACACAGATCCCCACTCTGGATACAGGCTGGCCCAAACCAGTGGATATAAAACCTTCCTGAACATCAGTGCTTTTCAACACTGTTTCTTCTCTAAAATGTCAATGCCTTTTGAAATAAGCATGTAGTGATGTCACATATAATACCCGCATACCATCTGTTCTGCTTTTTGAATTTAAATGACTGTAATTTCATATCTGGACAAGAAAATAGTGTAAAGAAAACAGTCTGCGTGTATTAAGGCAATATCCAGATACAGGCACATTCCCATTTATGTGCTCCCAAGCAGAAAAGCAAGATTATGTTTTATAATTTTCAGAATTCAACATTATATATGAAGCAAACTGGGAAGTCTCTGGATATTCCACACTGGTTTCACTCAGGTCCTGAGGAATTAGTTCAGTCATGACCCACCCTGACCTACAGAACTGAGATGACTAAGGGTAAGTCTGTACCTTCTAAGACAAGGAGAAGTTTCTTTGCTCCAGCAAAAAGTCCCATTTCTTATGGTGATACTCGTCTGTACTAAAACATAAAGAGAAACACAACACCTGTAATGCAAAGGGTGCCACAGAAACACCCCTATTTATGTGAGTTTATGTTTCAGTGTGTATTTACATTACATAAAATGAACCCTAAGTATGAAAAAAGGGGTAAATTACCAGATTAGATTTTATTGTTAGAAATAAATAGGCCTGAGAGAGAAAGTGACAGTAAGGGGCAAGTATTTTTTCCTTGACTATGGCAGGCACCCTGAGTAGAAGCTGAACAATGGAAGTTACTCCTCTTATAACAGTGCTAATATAAAAGCTCACCACAGCCAGAAGTGCTTCTGCTTGAGCTCTCAGGATTCAGTTCTTCCAGATTCAGAAAAGCTGCCAAGCGGTTTAAAGAAACTTTGGCCTGAAATGAAGCAGCACACAAATATAGGATTTAGAATAGAATCCAAAAATCCAAAGTGAAGACTCAAAGGCCCACTTAGAATATTGCCTAGGTGTCACGTTGCAGGTGCTGTAGGCTTAGATGGCCAAATGCAGCTCTTCCTTATGTTAACTGCCCTTATTTCCACTTAGCTTAGCAAAAACCCCATATGTTTCCTGGTGCTTTTGGTTCAGTGAAATTGGTGCTTTTTTTCTCCAGTTCATCCTGTAATCTTTCCAGTGATTGTTTATGTACATGAAAAGCTGTGACAGTCTTGGAATGGAAGCAGGAAATGAATTTCCTAATACCTTATTGGACAATGATTTGCCTTTCTCTCTGGCCTGGCCTAAAGTGATTTCCATAGATCTCCTATGGAGATTTTGCTTCATCTATTCTGATTTCTGTGATCAAAAACAGAATTGAAAGCACCTCAGATGTAATGGTGCTTGTGATGAGCTCCAAAAGACTTATGAGTAATTCTTTCTGACTATTTTTTTCAACATAAGGAGCCTCTGAAAAAGAATACTACCAAGTACCTTTACTTGCAAGTCCTTGCATTTCACTGTTTCACAATAGCAATTAAATAGCTGATGTGCAAAGCCCTAAGAAATCCCTGTATTTATCTGTTAATGGTGATATGTAGGAAAACGCCTTATGGCCAAAGGAAAAGGAACACAGCCTGCAATTAACCTGGACAGCTGCGTTGATGGAGAATGGCAGGAAGGAGTTGGCAGTGTTGAGAATGTTGATCAGTGTTAAAGACACGAAGGCCTTCTGAGCATCCAGGACGTGTGTGTTATCCACCAGGGTGTAGACAGCAAACATGACCAATGCAATCTGAAAGGGAGCAAAGGAAAAGCAAACCATTTGCTTCAGACAGGGAAGAGAATGGTTCAAGGGTGACAGGCCCCTTCCTAAAGCCTCTGGAACCCATCCAGTTCAATCCAGGCTGTCACCTCTGTGCACAGTACCCATCCTGTAGGTATCACAGCCAAAGGTCTTGCATTGTTGGTGACAGAACCAGGTTCATCGTTTGATATTTGTTCTGCTTTAAGGCAGTTTTGGTGCTGCAGCCTCAGCGAGGTGAAATCACAGCAGTTTCCCATTGAAAACACACATGGCTGAGCTGCAACAGCAAGGGCAAAAGTGGCTACTGACTGTGCCATGAACTCTGTCTAGTTTGGAGGTCTCCCAGTGGATCTCACAAAGCAGGATCCCTCTGCCTGAAGCACAATGCCAGACCAAATGACCTGTCCATGGAAATGTTAGGACAGTGTAAATGCGTGGCTGATTCCACTGGGGCTCAGCAACTCCTGTGGGACCACTGACTCCTCCAGGCAGAGATAATCTTTAGCTTGTCCAACAGGATAAGATTCTCCCACAGGAAAATCTGTCCAGGGAGGCATACAAAGAGAAATGGAAGCAATAGCCCATGTTTTATGTAGGAAGGTGATCCACTCACCAGGAAAGTTGATGAATGGAAAGAAACTAGGGATGCTGAGAAGAGGATCTGAGATGTTTTTAGGGCCTGAAGTTCTTGCTTCCGGATCCCCAGCACTTTCTCCATGAAGGTTTTCTCCCAGCCATACAGTTTGATTGCTTTAATGTCATTGAGAATGGCATTGGTGAGTTTGGCCCGCTCATCTTTATGTTTCATCTGGGTCTCCTATGAGAAATGTTTGTGTAATTTAATAGGTTGATAATTTAATGGTGCAATTATTCTAAAAAAATACCTCATTCCTGCATCTAATTTCCCTGCAGTTCAGCTGTGTGTACTATTTTGTTTATGAATCTTCCAGGCTGGGAAATATTCTCCTTTTCATCTTCAGAGCTTTATTTTTACTGGCAGTACATAAAAAAACACAGAAAAAGTGGGCAAACACAGTAAAAGACTGAACATGCAAGAGCTTAGTCTAAATTCTAAGAAGCTCTGCAGGCTTCATATCCTCCTATGTTCCTTCAGACAGTCATGGTAAGCATAAATAGTAAATATTAAGCCATCACATAAGTCAGTAAACCACTTTTTTTTTTAAAGCGAAATGTACCTGAAACTGACTCCTCTTCTTGGTGATCACGAAATTCAGAGGCAAAAGAAAAAGGAATACAGCAATTGCAGTCAAGGCAGATGGCCCCAGGAGCTGCCAGGTGAGAAAAGGAAAGAGAAAGAACTTCTGGTGATGACTAGAAATGACTGTTTTCCATTCCCTTTGCTTACTTTCTCTCTTACTTGAACTTATGCATGACATCCCTCATGGCTAAGGCTTTGCTCTAATCTTGCCTTTCCTGGGAATTGTGCTTCCCTAAGCACTGTGGATTGTTAACTATCCACGCAGGGCAACTCCTGTCATCAGCTCTGCTGAATTTATTTTCTTCCTTGTTAGGAGCTAGATTAGTGCTGAAAGGGATCCAGCAGCCCCGGCAATTCAAACCATTCCTGTTTCTTCCCGTTTCTTCTTGCCTTAAGGAGGACACCTTGTGGATGGCTTAAGTGATCTCAAACAATACCAGGTGTTGCTTAAGAAACAAACCCAAAGCCTTCACAAACTGTTCTTGCAGCATAAATAACCCAGCCTGTCTGAATTTACATCAGTGGGTGAGATGAAATGCCAGGGAGTTGGAACTGGACTTTCAGCCTGCACTACGACATCATCTTTTGGTTGAAAACAGAGGTGACAGAGGGAAATTTGGGGCAGAAGTTTATCAGTCCACTGAGAATAACCATACTCACAGTCTTTTCCTTAAAAGAGGCTGAATGCTGAATACACAGATGAGAACAAGAAGTGAAGGATCAGATAAGGATCCTATACCAGTAAAAGTATCCTCCAGAAAGAAAAGTGAATACACCATGTCACAGAGCTAAGGAAAAATTTCAGGTTATTCAAACCAGTAAAGCTCTGAGTAGGATTTTGAAAACTCCTTTTTCCTTGGATATCTAGAACAGATAGGGATTGGTAAGTACTGTCATGTTTTACCTGCCACAAGAAGACAAAGCAGATGATAATTCGAATAGGAGCAAGCCACGTCCCATTAAAATAGATAATTAGATCCATTAGCTTTTGGACATCAACAGATACCAGATTAACAATTTCCCCTGTGGTTGCTGTTTTCCTTGATGCACTTGACATAAGTAGGATCTAGACAGGGGAGAGAAGAATGAAAAGGCATCATCAAACAACAGCTTTGGTCCAAAAGTCAAACAACTTCCTTTTCCTCATAGAGAAACAGAACAAAGAGAGGCAGAAAACTGTCAGATCCTAGAGACTGAAGCCATGCTGCTGCATGTGACTTCACTTGAAGATGAAGCATTTACTCCTTTTTCCAACCATCTACGTAAGAAAGTTTGTTGATTTTTGCTACTTTCTGAAAAGTAAGTTATAAAGTACCTCCCAGAGATGAATATAGCACAGAGTTACATCCTGATATTGCTAAGAACATTGTACCAACAATGTTATAACTACTAATGTAGGGCTAGGAAAGAAAAAGAAACGAAAAGGGAAGCTGCAGACTCACCTTCCTGTACACAAGCCCTGTTACTGCAGTTTTCAATCTCAGCCCCAGGACAAGACACATGTACATGTAACGTTGTTCAAACAGAGTCTGGAGACAAGCCAAAAGGAACAGAGCGAAGGCATAGAAATAGCCAAACCAGCTGGGTGCTTCTTGATCTTCAATGAACTTCAGGAAAAGGCTGCAAGACAGGGACAAAGCGTTGCTGAATCCATGAAGAACTGATGAAATATCAGACACACAAAACCAAACTGGCAGAAGTACCAGTGATTTTTCAGTATTCTCTCTGGCTGCCGTTTATCAGTAAAACAGCAGAAGATTTGGGAAAACTGCTGAGTAACCTGATTTTTGACATTTAAGTACTCTTGGTTTTGATGCAATCTCTGATCTCAGCATCTTCTCAGGGGAGATGTCTTTTTAAGTGTTAAGGATGGCTCCTGAATCTTATGAATTTGTCAGAAGTATGTGAAGTGGTAGCTGTAATCTAAGGACCTCATTGACATTTCTAAAACTTCTCTTAATGACTGAGAAGGGATTTGCCCTTGAAAATACACTGTAATGCAGGTTTGTGTTGTGCCAATACAATTCACAAAGCATTATGTCAACTGACTAATGAAGTTATTTAACATGTGTAGGATGCATAGCTATGCTCTTTGTAATTCGTCAGGGAACACAGTGCCTTAAGACTACAGCAAGTGGCTGACAGCCTGTGCAAATGGTGTGATATATGGAACCATCAAATAACTCCTGTTCTAGTAAAGCTGTCACATGGTTTAGTGCATTCTGTCCTTTCCACTGTTGGAATACAGCAGTGGAGACAGCTTTAGACAGTGGTTTGTGACTTTTCCTTCTGAGTTGACAGTGGGCTAAGCTCAAATGGCAATTCAGCTCTTTCATCAGCTACAGGAGATTGCAAAAGGCAAGTGTTTGTGTGTCCCCCTCTGTGGGTGATGGCACACACATCTCTGAGCTCATGAACACGTGTGAGAGAAATACACTAGAAATATGCACATACCTCAGTAACTTTGGGATGGAGAACAAGAAGACATCACAGATAACTAAGCAGACAGTGCTGAGAAGGAAATAGGTTCCAAACATGCTCCAAAACATTTTCAGTAAGGGCCCGCTCTGACTGTGCTTTGATTGCAGTAGAGCCTCTGTCTCTTCAGCTTCTGCTATGCCAGTTTCAGTCTTCTGACGCTTTTTAAATGTAGCAGACTCCATTTTTCTGAAGAAAGAAATTATGAGAAAGCTAGCTACAATTGCAGAAAGTGTGAGAATCTTGTGCTTTCAAAAAATCATTAAATATCTCACACCACATCTCATACAATGTTCAGGATAAATGCTCATCAAAAAATGACACCTCTCACAAATAATTAGTTCTGTGCTTCCAGGAATGGAAGAATGTTCTCCAGCAAATTTTAACACTTAAAATCAGATTTTGCACAAAGGAACTCGCCAGCACCTGTGAGTGCATTTGCTTAGATCACCCAGACCTGCCCAGCTGAGCCCATGACATGCTCTGTAGTCCAAGTACTCACTGCTGGGTTCTGCTCTGACACTTCTTCCACTCTCTCTCTGCCCAGGCAACAATTTCTTCAGAGGAGTCCTCTTTCCTCACTGGCCACAAGTCATCCACCCCCAAGGACTGCTGAGAGCCTTTCCAGAGAAGCCTGGAGAACACACAGACTGCAGTCAGGTGAGCGCAGGAGGATTTGTGGTGCATGTAATGCTTTCAAAGCAGATGAGTTAGTGCACCACAGTGAGCACATGGGGACTAACTTGCATTACAACACTGCTCAGGAGTGCCCTGTCCCAGAATGAATACATAAGAATGTTCAGGAACAGCAGTTTTGCTTTAAATGCCTATGCTGTCCTCTGTCAACATAATGAGGATTTACAAGTAAGCCCTAATTTCTAGTCCATACTGAGAGTCTTGGGCAGTGGGAGACAAAGTGCAGTTAAACTTTCTCTGGGTTCAGTGAAATGCAGCTGAGACCTTATCACAGCCCAAGGAATGTAATGCTTTTACTTCTGAATGCTCAGCAGTAGCAGACTGGGCTTGTGTCCTCTTCACTGTTTTCTCTTTGCCCAGCATTTGTTACAGGAAAGTCTGGCAGGCAGATAAGGCTGTGGTTGGTGTACAGTGACCTTTTGAGGCTGATGAGATCTATTTCATGACTTGGAGGGGACTGGAAGGGTGGCTGGGAGGCAGAAGAGAATTATCTAGAATCATAAATTTATGTTTTGAACTACTTTGAGAAAAGTAAGTTTAATTTTCATAATTTGATCTTATGACAATACCTCAAGCCCCCGAGAACAAATTTAAATCCTCACTCCATAAGCTAACTCAGGAGCTGAGATATTTCCTGGTGGCTGCCATCTACACCCTCTCTTATGCTGCTGGTTTTTTCTGATATTCTAACAAAACCACATCTTCTGTGCTTTCTTACCCAGAGAACCACCAGTATGTGATTTTGGAAAGAAAAGAGCTGCTGGCTTCTGGACACTGATTCTGATGGGAGAAAAAAGGTGATATTTATATATAGAAAAGATGAATATAATTCCCTTCTGTGCTTCCCTAGAAAAAGAAATCAAAGAGTTACCCCTAGCTCTCAAGTCATTGACCCAGACAGAGTAAGTGTATTATGGAGGATCAATGGGATTGGCAGATTTTGGAGAATTTGACTTTGAATAGTATCTCAGATAGAAGAAAAAAGATAATTCTTTATACCCAGAGACATTTCTTTTCTTAAGCACAGAACTTTGCCATGCTCATACCACCAACAGAGTACTGCTGCCTAGGAGAGCAGCAATAGGGGAAGCAAGAGGAGCTCTCTCTACTGGTTTCAATGACAAGAAACATGACTATGGATATAAGGTTTTTAATTTTGAAAAACATACATACAGAGTACTGTTATCCCAAATTCTGTCAGTTACCTTTTAAACCCGTTGGCCTTTATACACAGTGATGCATCTTACATCACCCAGATACTTGTATTCCTGTGTATCCCATAAATGTAAAATCCCTTTTTCAGCCATCAAGCAATACATTGGGGAAAGCCACGCGGTACTTACAGGATTGTTGACATCTTTAGAGAAGAAGGGAGGGTGATCAACTAAGCAGAATAACACAAGTTCTCCTAGCACCAGGCTAGCATAAAGGACAGTTGTAACATGGTGGAAATGGTCTTCCAGGAAGCCCTAAGAAACAGAATATGGTGAGAATGAGGAAATGAACCTTCATGTTATATTAGCAGGCTTCTCGTGTTCTACCAGCCATAAGCTCTGGGTTTTTGTTTGAAGCATGAGGTGCATTTATTTAAGCTGTAGTTGTTGTGTAGAGATAAATGGATAACTCCTGAAACTGGAATATCAGAAAATGCTAAATAAGACAAATCTATTATTCATAGTAACAGTTTTATCATGAGGATTCAGAGTATTCTAGTCAAGACAGACATCCACATTCCATCACTATTTAGGGAACTTTGAATGCTCTGAGGGATAGAAGCTCCTTGCTCACCTCGTGAGATGAGATGTTGATATAATAAAGCACCTGCTAAGTTTTACTATAAATGGTGTGTCTAAGGGGATCCACAAAGGGCTCTTTATTTCATTCTGAAAATGGGAAAGAACAATGGAAAAGTCTAAATATTTTTGGAACAGTATATTGGTAGCAAGAAGTTGCCAAGTGTTAAATCAACAAGCAGCGTTGTGGCTGAGTATCCTTCAACACAGCAGGAACAAGCAAGTTCCCAGCTGCATTTGGTTTTGTGGCTGCACATTTCCCCCCTATTAGTTAAAACACACAGGTAACAAACTTGTTTATTCCTTGCTGTGACCAGAGAAGTACAACTGTTTATCTGAGTAAAATGGCCACGAAGTCTCAGATGTGTAAGCCCAGCAAGCATTCCTCTGCAAACAAACATCCAAATAAACAAATATAAAGTGTCATCAATCACTTTTCTCAGCACATGTTTTAAGAGAGGAATTTGGTTCTCCCTCTCACAGTCAATGAGACAAAACCAGTGCTGTTGTTTAGACTTCCTATCCTTGCACATTAAAAAATGTGATTTCACTTACTCTTTCCAGGACTTGTTGAATTTTGAAACTAAACATCACAACTGCAGCCACAAATGAGAGCAGCCAGTAAATCAATAGGATCCCTGAAGACTGGATGCCCATCATTCTTTCTCTTTGGGTCAGGAACAGGGCAAGGATCTGTGAGGAAATACAAATTTGTCCAAATAAATACCTGGTAATGGAATGCCAGACATTGTTATCAAATTAATGAATAGAGAAAAATCAGTTAATTTCTTGCCCAAACATTTCAGTAAAACTACCAGTGGGCAAACAGGCAAGGTGTGCTCTGCCCTCAGGGCTCTGTTCTGTAAGTGTAGCCCCGCTGGTTTGCCCCAACTCCAAACCCCTAAAAGTGTCACACAGAAGAAATGCACAAAGTGCTTCTCCAGCCTTCTACTCCCTGAGAAACATGGGAAATACAAGATCTGTCCCAGGAGGGCTAAGCTTGGTCACATGCAGGCAAACAAGGGAGGAATTACCATTGTGATTCCCATCACAGCAGGGCTAACGAAGAACGCTGGGGCCCGTGGCATTCCTTGGTTTATCTCCCACACCATGAAGAAAACATTAGAAAAACACAGTATTACCAGAATGAATCCCAGGACCTGGGGCAGAGACAGAAAACACATGTTGGAATGGATGGGAAAATCTTAGCAAACTGAATGCTCCAAGCAGCCTGCACAGTAACACTGGAGGAGGTGGAAGAGCAGGTTTGGAACAGCGTTATGGGAAGTGGAAAATGGAAGTACAGGGGAGAATATCTTATGACAGACCTTCCTAAAACTTCACTTGATTTATACTGGCCTGAATAGAGTCAGTAAATGTCAAAGCAAACACGAATCATCAAAGAGTTAATGATTTAGAAAAACTGAGTTCTGCATCAAAGTTGTGATAAGATTACATCAAACCCTCATGTTTCACCCTTACCATTTTGGTTTTGAAGATGCGGGACATCCTGATATAGCCTCTGTTCTTGTGTCGAAGATACAAGTAATAGAAAGGAAAACAGATCCAAAGATAGGCACAAGGAATCCAGGCAATGACTGAGCTCTCAAAGCACCACGTAAACCCTGGGGTGTTTGTATGCCATGTCCGGTTCCAGTCCTGTCACAGAAACACAGAAGTGAAACACTGAAGCAAATCTATGCAGAATTTCACCAGCTAATGCAGATTCCTAATGCTACAGCTGAGATCTACTATGTTAGTGGAATTTGATTTAGGGTTTCAAATGTAAAAAACGTTTGGCAACAGAGGGGCTGCTGGAGAATTGTAAGGTGTCACAGGGAGAGAGGGCTCAGCAACAGCAGTTTGGAGGGAATTGAAGTAGAAAGACAGGACAAAAAAAAAGATTGGAAAAGTGAAAGATGCCAAAGAAAGGACATGTATCAAAACTAGAGAGGAAAAAAAGGTAATTTACGTTAATGAATATGGAATGAGACAAGGGGATGAAACAGATTTTCAGCTTTTGGGAACTATCAGAATAGACAACAGGGAATGACTGGTGCAATGGAGACTGGGAGGAAAAAGTGCATGAACTGCATTTCCCCAGCTGTGTTTATGCACCTTTTGTGGCTTTTTGACTGGAGAAATATTGGATCTCACCTGCCGACATAACACTACTGAAAATACAGCAAACTGTACATGAACTGGTAAGGGTATTTTTTCCCTTCAGCTTCTGGAGGTGGTTGGAAGCCTTTATGTGGAGGATTTAGGATTTGATGCAGAGCAAGGCTGAGGAAAGGAATCACATGACGAAAAGAGGAAACGGACCATGGCTCACAAAGTACTATGAAAATTTATGGATCTTCAGGATGGAAATCCATGTGAGCCCGGACTCATCAACTCATTAGAGCCCTTTTAAAGGTATTTCCGTGGTGTGTCCTTCAGCGGGTACCTTCTGAAGCCAATAAAGCGACTAATCTCAATGTACCCTTCCCGCAGTGCAGCCCTCGCACGCAACTCATCCAATTCCCTGGAACTGCCACCACCTTGGATGACACCCTGTCTGCGGGCGGCAGAGCCACCATCCCCCGCGGGACACACTGCCCCGCTCGCCGATCACAGCCCCGCAGCGGGGCCGGGGTCCCGCACCCCGACGGGGCTCCGTGGGGACCGCGGCGCTCGCCCGCTCACTCACCCGCAGCCCGCACAGGGCATCGCCCGCACCCATCCCGGCGGGACCCGCGTTTCCCCCTCGCTGGGCAGGAGCAAAGCCCCGTCCCCGGGTGTGCGAGAGGCTGCCCAGAGCCCCGGAGCGCCCGTCCCGTCCTGTCCCGTCCCGTCCCGTCCCGGGCAAAGTCCGGCGGGGGCACGGCCGGGGCTGGGCGAGGCGGAGCCCCCGGGGCTCCCTGCCCTGCCTAAACACAGACCCAGAACCAAGCTTAGAACGGAGGCATTGCTTATTCTGCGCAGGGAGGAGGGTTCCGCAAATCAGGCGCGCCAAGGGGTAACAGCTACATATTTTATGCAATAAAATTGACATTGCATGAGCCCGCCTATCTAATGCATATTCCCCGCCTACACGACGCGTATTTATTTGTGCGACGTAATCTCGCGCAGTGCTTGAAAGAAGTTCTTTACTGAGCAACTTTTGTTGTAGAAGTTATCTGATGACATTAGTTATGTTTACAAAAAGTGAGAAAATTCAGGTTGAAGACATCAATTCCTTTTGTAGCAGTTACCTGACGACATCATTTACGTTTACAAAACGTGAGAATCAGCTAGGTTGGAAAAGACCTCTGAGATCAACGAGTCCAACCCATGACCCAGCACCACCTTGTCAACTAGACCATGGCACTGAGTGCCACGTCCAGTCTGTTCTTAAACACCTCCAGGCACGGCGACTCCAGCACCTCCCTGGGCAGCCCATTCCAATGTCTGATCACACTTTCTGTGAAGAAATTCTTCCTCATCTCCAGCCTAAACCTCTCCAGCGCAGCTTAAGACTGTGTGCTCTTGTCCTATCGCTGGTTGCCCGGGAGAAGAGCCCCATCTGGCTACAACCTCCTTTCAGGGGGTGTAGAGAGCGGTAAGGTCTCCCCGAGCCTCCCCTTCTCCAGCGGCACCAGGAGCATCCCAAAGGAGCAGCACCGGGATCATCCCAAGGGCGCATCCCCGGGAGCGGCCGCNGAGGTGAAGGTGAGGGTGAAGGTGAAGGTGGAGCCGGAGGGTCGCGGCCATGCGGTGCCGGGCGGCGGCCGCGCTGCTGTGCGCGCTGTGCTGTGCCCTGGCGCGGGGCTCCGAGGACATCGTCGTGGGCTGCGGCGGCTTCGTCAAGTCCGACGTGGAGATCAACTACTCCCTCATCGAGGTGGGCCCGGGGCCGCCTGCGGGTCCCCTCCCCTGCGCCACTGCTTCCAGCCTTCCTCGCCTTGTCTTTAAAATACCTCCGTGTCTGTTTTGTTTGCTGCTTTTAGATTAAGTTATACACGAAGCACGGTACTCTGAAATACCAGACCGACTGTGCTCCGAACAACGGGTATTTCATGATTCCCCTCTATGACAAGGTAAGACACTCTGTGACAGGGTAAGACCCCTGTCCCCGCCTTCCCCTCTGCCCGCACATCACACCTCACAACACCCACCATGAAACGTGCCGGTCAGGACATAGTTTAGTTTGCTTTGGACCAAACTTAAACCTGTTTCTTTTTTTGTAATGCAACCGCTTCTTTTTTCAGTGCTGATTATGATGAGAAGAGCCAGGTAATTAGCTGTAGGGTTGCATTGGTGATGTTCATTGGAATGACTGCAGCACTGAGACTGAGTTACTGCCATCAGCCATGTGCTGCAGGTGTACAAATACTGCACAAAAGTACAGGTGACTGGAGTACAGCTAAAGTTTTCTGTTTCCTACCTACAGAAATGAGAGTAGATGTGTATGAGAAGGTGTTTTGATATGACTGAATTGAAGATAAGTTGAATGACTAATTGCAGATATTAAAAATGTCTTAAGGAAATAATGGTACAGGAAGCTCAGAAGGTATCAGAAGTCTGATGTTTGTTAGACTGGAAAAATGTTTACATTCAAATCAATTACAAACGGCACTCAGAGGGTCGAAGTGGTTTGCTCTTTTAAAGGGCTAGTTAACTTAGGGATCAGAAGTAGAATCATAGAGTGTTGTGGTTTGGAAGGAACCTTTACGGGTCATTTAATTCACTTGCCAAATAATTCCTTCCCTTCCCAATCCAAGGATGTAAGATGCTTTTTGATCTCAATGATTTCATTCTTAGGTCTTTCAGCCTTTCCATGGATGAACTTCAGTGTATACGTGGCAGAACACATGTGGTGCCCACTGTTATAAAGAGGATCCCTGTGCAGATTAATACCCTTTTGGAGCAGGGCTTTTAATAGGATTGAAATTTTGTTGTCCCTTGTTTGGGCAGAATGGTTGAGTAGGATCTCCTAGTGGAAATACTAAAGGCTTATTTAGAACCCCTTTGCTGGGGCAGGTGGGAGTAGATTTGAACACTTTCTAGCACTGAGCTGCTTGAATGTGATCGAGGTTCGTTCTGGAAGGAGTATAAGCACAATGATACTTAATTTTTTCTCTTAGCTGGCTGGATGTGAGCCCAGCATTCCAGCTTGTCTGGGCAGATATTGCTACTGCTTCCAAGAGAGTATCTGAAGCAGGAGGAAAGGAAAACGGTACACTTGAGTCTTGTGTTAGTCTCTGCAGCATGATGCTTGTGTTCTAACTTTTTTTTCATCCTTTAGCTAAATTTAATCAATTAGATCAATGAAGACAGTTACTGCTTTTTATTTTTTAGGGGGATTTCATTCTTAAAATTGAGCCTCCCCTAGGGTGGAGTTTTGGTAAGTGCTTGTATATCTTCTTACAATAGGACAGTGTATCTGCTATGTGGGACTTCTCTCTAACTTGCAGTTGGCAGGGAAATTCAAATGCTTTTTGAAACAGATAATCCATACTGTATGGTTTTAATAACTTGAATGTACTTACTGTACCAGGGGAAAATAAAACTATATAGTAGAAGCTGACAAAGTAACCCTTGAACTGATTTGAAGGCATGTGGGTTTCTGACAGAAATGGCTGCTGTGGGAGGGGGGAAAGAGGATTTTCAGCATCTGGATTTGGGGATGCTTTAACTTTGCTGAGGCAAATCTCCCAGAGCAACACTTGCATGCTTGGACTAATACATTTCAGTGACAGTTTTGTAAAGCTAAAGCAGAATTTCTTCGTGATTACTCTCTCACTAACGACCATGCTGTTTCATTGCTCTTCTGTTTCAGAACCAACCAGTGTAGACATCCATGTGGATGGCATTAATGACATTTGCACAAAGGGAGGTGATATTAACTTTGTGTTCACAGGGTTTTCTGTGAATGGAAAGGTTAGACTCCTTTATATTTATTTATTCCATCTTATGCTAATTCACCCTTCATAAAAACATTCTGCTTCAACTCTGCAAGGTATTTTTTTCCATTTAAATTTTGGTTTCTTTTTATTTTGATAGGTTCTCAGCAAAGGTCAGACATTAGGTCCTGCTGGAGTACAGGTTGCACTGAGAAATGCTGGCAGTGATGTAAACATACAAACAACTATTACACAGTCTGGAGGAAAGTGAGTGTGGGTGGTGCATACTTAATTCATTTGTTCATTTACAAAAGATTCTTTCAGTTCTGCCACATCAGCTGGGATTGTAATAGTTCTGAAATGCGTCTTCTAACATGTGCATAGAGTCTGAATTGTATTTCTATAAACAAATGTTTGTGACTGTTTACATAACTCCTTTCTTGTCTTACAGGTTTGCTTTCTTTAAAGTGCTTCCTGGGGAATATGAAATCTTTGCATCACATCCCACCTGGATGTTGAAAGAGGTTAGAGCCTAAAAAAGTTCTGGTTTACCTGTTTAGGGAGGGGCAGATCTGCCAGACCTTGTCTTGATTGATAAGTGTGAGGAAGGGTTTTTGTGAGGACAAGATTAAAGGAGTTTTTGTGTGGACAGGGTTAAAGGAGTTTTCATATATTTAATTCAGGTAGTCAAGAAACTGCCCTGTGCAGACCTAGTCTGGAGGTAGTGAAGCCAGCCAGGGAAGGACTGGGAAATGAGTTCTTGCTGTCCATCTTCTGATCCTGTACATTTTGCAAGAGCTTGAATATTGTAGCAGATGCTCTAATCCTTCCCCCTCAGACTGCTTGCTTCCTGAGGACCTCTGAGATCCTCACTAAATCAGTAAAACAGGAAAAATACTGTTTTGCAAAGTATCTTTGATTTAGTGTCTTTGTGCTTTGAGTAGCCTGTGGACCCTCTCTGAGTACTGCTGCTCTGGCTTCTGTTTCTGTTGTTGAATACATAGCTGCTGATAGTTATTTAGGTACTGTAAGTGAGATCTAATGCCTACTTTTGATGAAAATATTTCTGGTTTTCAGGCCAAGACAGTGGTACGGGTGACGAGTTCCAACGCTTACGCTGCCAGCCCTCTGATTGTCGCAGGCTACAATGTGTCTGGGTCTGTGAGGAGCGATGGAGAACCCATGAAAGGGGTCATGTTTCTCCTTTTCTCTTCTTCAGTCACTAAAGAGGTAATGGTCTATCAGTACCTTTTCAATATGGACATAAATAAGAAGCAGCTAAATAGCTTCTAGTGTCATATTGCCCTGATACTCATCTCTGTCCTTCACTGAGCTGGACTTGTAGAAACATAAACTGTACAACCCCTCAAGCTGTATTTTTGTGTTTGGTATATTCCCTGTGGGTCAATAAGGTTGAGGACTGCAGTATCTTTCCAATATTATACCTTTTTGCATGTTAAATGCTGGTTAGTAAATGTATTCCCTCATAAGGATGATACTTCTCTATGGTGAAAGACCAGCATCTTGCACAAGGCACAAATCCTGAAATTCACTGTACAGTAGCAGTAATTTGTCTTCAGCGTGAAGTCTTAATTTTCTTTGTCCTCTTGATGGGAAGAAAAAGCTCAACAGTTTCTGTTGCCACTCTATGGTGTTACGAAATGAGCGTGAAACATTTGGTCATGTACTGTGATTGCTACGTGCAATAGAGTAGAGCTCTGTTGTGTAATGTTAACCTTGCCCACAGAAGTAAAGTTAGTTAATGCTAAGACGTGCAGTGCAGGTCTGGGAATGTTGAATTTCCCAGTTTTCTGTCCTTGTTACTATAAAGTTGATTATTGGCTGTTTTTTCCTCTTCTACGTATATGTGCATTTTAAGCAATGTTGTCAAACTTTGCCTCTAAAATAGTTTTATACTTCCCATCATTGATTCACAGTTTAGTATTTTGAACCCACCTACATCCCCCCAAGTTATTTTCTCTGTTTTACCTTGAGACAAAAGGTTATATTGCATTTATTACCACAGGATGTCGTGGGTTGCAATATTTCTCCTGTGGATGGATTCCAGTCAAGAGATGAATCTTTATCCTATTTGTGCAATGTTGTATCAAAAGAAGATGGATCTTTCAGCTTTCTTTCCCTGCCAAGTGGGAAGTACACTGTGGTATGTAACTAAAAATTCCTTGCTTGTCTATTCAGTGGGTTGTTAACTTGCATTTTCCAAACTAGAATGTGCTACTGCCACCTCCTCTCCTTTAAATTCTCTGTTTTTTTGCCATTCTCATACCTGGTGTGGGAGCGTGGTTCCCTATGCACTGCCTAGAGTGATGGTCCTGCATTCTCTGCCTCCATGCTCTAGAAATGGAATTCAAGCCTCTCTCATTCCTTTAATCCATTTAACAATCATGGAGTCTCCTATTTGTAAGCTCTTGCACATCCAGGTACCTTTGTATTCTGAGTAGAATGTTACTTTTCCATCTCTTCTGGTAAGCTGATGGTTTCTGTCAAAGGGTCTTGGAATATTATTGATATTTGTGTTTCCATGCCTCTGAGTTATTTTGTCCAGGAGGTTTGCAGTCATTTGACCCTTCATAGAGGTGTCTGCTGGTGACGAGGACATGGAAAATGGTAAAGAAAAATCATTCTGTCATCACAGTTTCTTAGGAGTCAAAGTGATGTGTCTTCTTTCAGATCCCATTCTACAGGGGAGAGAGAATCACCTTTGATGTTGCACCGTCTAGATTGGACTTCATTGTACAGCACGACAGTTTACAGATTGAGGTAAGGCCTGCAGAGGAAATAATCCTTTTGTGCCACTCATTCCTGTAAAAGTATAACCGATTTTAGCAGAAAGCGGGTGTATTGTAGAAAGCCTTCCCTGTAAGAAGTTGAAGACACTTGTTATACGTAACCCCTTGCACAGCAGGTAGAAGACAATATCCAGTATTGGGCTGTATTTCTATACTTTGGTCCCCTTCATTAGGAAGAAACAAAATAGGGGAAAACTGTCTGCTATGTTCACTTTCATGTGCATGTTGCAAACAGGCAGTAATCTTTGAGGTTGCTTAAATTTTCTCATTCAGATAGTCACATCTCTGCAGAAGGGCCTGGAGGTTTTTATAGTTTGCAGGGTGTTAATGGCATTATGATCTCTCATTGCGCCCTTCAGACCTCTACTGAGGCAAATAAATTGAGAATGTGTGGTTTGTACTTAGGGGAACAGGATGTCTGGAGATCAATAAGTACTTTCAATGTGATTACTCTGGTATATTTTTTTTCTAGAGCTGGAAATAAATTTCCTTTATATGTGTGTGGGGAGAAAACAGTTGGTGTTGATTGCTGTAGGTGTGTGTTTGCATTTCCTGAGTAAAGACTAATGTTCACTTTTTTCCCATTACAGCCTGTTTTCCATGTGATGGGTTTCTCTGTCACAGGCAGGGTGTTGAATGGTCCTGAAGGAGAAGGAGTAGCTGATGCCACCGTCACTCTGAACAATCAGATTAAAGGTATGCAGAGCTCTTTATCTTTGTTGCTACAGGGAAGCCTTTATTAAGCTCCATTACTAGTGTATGATATGGAATTAACCCTTCAGGATAATATACTACTTTTGTTGCAATTTATTTGAAATATTAAAGTGGTTTTCATGCATTTGTTTTGTGTTTTCTGACTTAGTATTAGGTGTTCATTTGTTGTACTGTTAAAAATGTCTTAATTTCTTTCAACCATATGCCAAGTTGTACTTTGAAATACAGAAAAGGAGGTTGGTCTAGTAAAAAAAGCATTATATTGTCTCTTTGTTGTACAATATAAATTAAAAATGGCCTAAAGCAGTGCGTACCTCTGGATCAGTTGATACATAAGGATAGACAGTCAACACATGCTCTGCTTTTTAACTCCTCATGTTATCTGTTACAGTGAAAACAAGAGCTGATGGCTCTTTCCGCCTTGAGAACATAACAACAGGTACTTACACAATTCATGCCAAGAAAGAACACCTGTTTTTTGATACTGTTACAGTGAAGATTGCCCCAAATACACCTCAGCTGGCAAATATCATTGCAACAGGGTAAGTACTGGTGTTATGCTGAAAGTGTGTGGACAAGGCTTTGAAATATGGGTGATCCTTTTCCGTGCTATGCCCAGGCTTGTATACTGTTGTCAGGAGCTAAATGCTGCTCGAGAAATACATGGTAAATGAAATGATTGGGTTGGTGGTGGGGAAGAGTGAAGCAAATAGCAAAAATGTAACATAACACCATGGTGCCTTTGTAAAAGAAAAGATCCCATTAATGTGAGTGCACTTGCTCAGCTGTGTTTCCTTAGAGTGTCTCTTTGATATGAACCATTTCAGGACAAATCATTCCAATTCAGGTGTTATTACCTCAGCATAGTGAGGTTTACTTTTTAAAGATGTTGGAAACCAGGTATTTTTTAGGATCTCTGTCAAATCAAGATGTTTGTTCTCATGGCTGGCTTTTGCTTGACAGCTTCAGTGTGTGTGGCCGGATCTCAGTAACTCGTTTCCCTGACACAGTCAAACAGATTAGTAAATACAAGGTAACCATGATACCTGAGGACAAAGAAAAAGCATCACTAGTTACAACAGAAACTGACCCTCATGGAGCATTTTGTTTTAAGGCAAAATCAGGTGCATACAACATTCAGGTAAGAATGAGCTTCTATTTCTTCACGGTAGGAGTGTCGTGGTGTTTTAGAAGATTTTAAACATTTAATTTTTAAAATTTGGAAAGTTGAATTTAGATTTTCCTAGTCCTTTTCTCCTGTCTGCAATATTTAAACAATGACAATTATTTGCTTTTTTGTTTCCTTAACAAGCTGAGATTCCCATTCTCTTTGTCCTTTGCATTTGTTAAAAGGAGATCAAGCCATTTGGGTTGAAAGTTCTTATTTCTCTCTCTTCTTAGCGGTGATGTCTCCTGGATCACTTATCATATTATCCCTTCAGTCACGTCACTTTCTCAGGTGCCCAAATGGTTCCTGAGATGACAGGTCACAGCAGACCCTGTAGCGGAATGGATCCAGAGTGCCCATGGATTTTGCATTGTTGGGAGATAGCACAGGCTGAGAGATGAGCAAGTGCATGGTTATAGGGCCTCTGGCTGTCCTCACAGACAGAGAAATGGCCTCATGTCGAAGCTGCAGTACACCATGGGGTGAGAGTCACTCAGACTTTTGAAACTGAGATCTTTGGAGGAGTTGTAGCTCAGTTTTATTGCAATTTTTTGGAGGATTTTTAATACAGAATTTTGAAAAGCATATTTGAGAGGCTGGTTTTGCTTTGCCTGGGGTTTACAGTAAATTTCCATTTTCCAATTTCTGATAAATGGATTGAGGACAGCAGAGTAGGTGTATTTGGACTAGTATCTGAAAGCTGGTGATGTTTTGATGTTGTATACTCTACAGGTGATTATTCCAGAGGCTGAGACCAGAGCAGGACTGGCTTTGAAACCCAAAATGTTCCCTGTTACTGTTACAGACAGACCAATAATGGATGTGACTTTCTCTCAGTTTTTGGCTTCTGTCTCAGGGAAGATCTCATGTCTAGGTAAGTGCATTTTGACAGTGAAGTGGCAATGGGAATGGAGAACTTTAACACTGCACATGTAAAAGGCAACAGGTTAGATCAAGACTCTTGCTGTGGTTGTCCCCATCAGCAGATAAGGAAATTTAACTTCCAGCACACATGTAAAGCAGCTCTTTTTTCTGGAGAAGTTATGACCTAGCAAGGTACCTTAATAAAGTTTGTAGTAAAGTTATGTACATATTTTTAATACTTGCTAGGGATAAACAAGTGTTCCTTCCTTAGGAAGGAATTCTGATCTGTTTTTCTTTCTCAGAAGATGGGTAGATTCTAGAAGGAAATGCTCCTGACTGACATTAGGGTTACTGTATATCAATCAGAGAAGTAATGGAGGTGAAAAGGGTGTTAAAAAAGAAAAAGAAGTGCATGTAAAAACTCTAGGATAGATACTCAAGCTGTTTGCAGGAGCTTTCAATCTCTAGTCTCTTTCATAAGCTTTTTATCTTTATTTTACTCTAAGGTTCCTCTCTCCTGCTATTTTTCTTGATTACCCACTGATTTCAGCAGATGATGATTTGAGCCTGACTTTTGTCATTCTTACCCTTCCTTTTTCCTCTCTGAATCCTCTCTGCACTTCATGTTCTGTCTGTGTTTATTGGGCCCTGTAGTCTCTGCAGAGCGAGGTGGACTGAGGGATTTAATGTTGGCCTCAGGTTTTTACTTGCCATTAGATAAAAGAAAATGATTAACTATCTCAAAAGTGCTGCAGAATGCAAAAATATACTGGTAAACATGTGCCTAAGAAATAGGAATACAATTTTAATTTGGAAACATCCTTGTGCTCTGTCCTTCCCTGCACAGACTTGTGTGGTGACCTGATGGTGACATTACAGTCCGTGAGCCGCCAAGGGGAGAAACGCACCCTGCAGCTCTCAGGCAACAGGGACTCGGTGTCCTTCACTTTTGAGAACGTGCTCCCAGGCAAATACAAAGGTAGGATCATGGGGAACTGCTTGGAGTGGTATCTTAATAGCTAGATTTGTGTCTTAATCTGAACTCTTCTGTTATTATCAGTATTGCACTATGCCCACCATGGAACTAGCTGTGAAACTTGAGAGAATCTGGAAAAATGCTCCACTAGCGCATTGGGTTTTCTTAGTCTTGTATGTTTAACCCTGTGTCAGCTTAAAGGTGCCTGCTCCCTTGAGCTTCATGGTCTACATGGCTTGTGTGGGGAGAATGGATTTATCATGAAGTGGCTTGTCCCAGGTCTAACAGGGACACACCCTGGCTCTGCTGCTTCCAGAGCACTGCTCCTAAGAGCAGTATGTCTTTTGGCCAGCTTGCCTTGGCCTATGAAAATTGTTTTCTAGGGAAAAGCATAAAAGTATATAAATATTGCTCTCTTTATACAGGAGTTGAAACAGCTTTCCACCAGGTAAAACTGGGGTTAGGTTGTGATGTCCTCTAGGCTGCTTTGACTGTCACCATGGTGGTGCCCATTGAACCTTCCAGGGTGACCAGGCTTCATTATTCCTTTTTATAGTATAGCTTTTCTGACAGGAGATGTGCAGGATTCCTGGTGATGCTGCAGTGCTATGAGCTAGGACTGTTATTACAGTAATTGTTGTGTATATGGCTTTGCGGATTATTGTCAGCAAAGTGAGAGTGATAGAAGCTTTTTATACCACAGAACCTGCCCTTACACCGTTTTACATTACTAAAATGCTTTGTGTGGTGTGTATTGCAGTAAGCATTGCACATGAAGACTGGTGCTGGAAGAACAAGTCTTTGGAACTGGAAGTCATGGAGGAAGATGTGTCAGGAGTAGAATTCAGGCAGACTGGATATATGCTGAGGTGTTCTCTTTCTCATGCAATCACACTGGTAAGTAGGAAACAAACATCCTTGTGTTTTTTAATGACCTTTTGTAGGTAGTTTGGGTTGTGCTTGGAATCAAGGCTTTCTTGTGCCTCCAGAGGGTCATAACAGCACAGCAGCACTGATGTTTAGAGTGCTTTTTAGATTTGATAAAATGGTCTTGTGCTGTTAGCTGCTATAAAAGACATGCATTGATGAATCTTTAGGTAAATTCTGTTTTAATTTTGTTGTTTGATAGTTACTAATAGTGAATTGTGCTATGGCTTTACAGGAATTTTATCAGGATGGAAATGGACCAGAGAATGTTGGTGTTTATAACCTGTCCAAAGGAGTGAATAGATTCTGTCTTTCCAAGCCAGGTAACAGCTCTAAAATGTTTGTTTAAAAAATTAAAAAACCCAAAACCAGTCAACTAATGCTGCTGGGAATTAAAAAAAAAATAAATATCTGGTGTGTTTGTGAGGTTTCTGAAAGGTATTGTTTTATTTGCATCAGTATATAAATATTCTAAGTTTTTAGAATTCTCCATTTCTCCTGCTATTTCATCCTTCACCTAATCTAGATTCTAGAGGTAAAACATTGGGTTTTTTTCGTGGTGATGGACTTTGGTGAATGAAGATCATGTCAAAATAATCTCATTCGTATGTGTTCTATTTGTCAGTCACATTAGCAAATGTCTGTGTGAAAGGCAGTGGATACATAGTCAAGTTTTGTAGTTGTTTCTATACCTCCAGTCTCATGTGATCTTGAGAATTCAGCCAACAGAGTAAGCTTGAATTTTTTCAGCAGATCATTCTTTGGCTTAATGTTTATAGGTGTATATGAAGTGACCCCGCGTTCCTGCCACCAGTTTGAACACGAGTATTACACTTACGACACGTAAGAGTGTAATCTGTTTATGATCTTATGCCTCTCAGCATGCTTTGTCATAAAGCTGCCTTCTGCTGCAGCTGCTTGCTTTCAGCAGGTCAGGATGTGTTGCTAGGACTGTCTCTAACCAATAGAGGGAAGCTTTAGCAAGGTGTGTCGTGTTCTCTTGCCCTTTCTTTCTTAAAACCAAAATCAACTAATCATAGGCTTTAAAGATGCTTTTGTTTCTTTAAATGAATATTTTTGTCAGCCTTCTGTCTATTTGGTGTAGGGTTTTCTTTGTAGCAAAGAAGAGTTATTTCAGTGAAAACTGTTGATCGCTTCTGAGAGCTGAAATGCAAAAGACAGGACAGTTTCCTCAGAGGCACACACCGTGACTGCATGTCACTAGTGCCATGACTGGTGATTTGATTCTGCTCACCCCATTCTTTGCAAGCTGAATAAATATTCACCCTAATCACAAGGAAGGAGTGCTGATCTTCATCAGTCAGCCAACTTTGATTAGTTATTTATAGAGTGTGCTCTGGTGATGTGCTTAATGGTGCTTTGCTTACAAAAAGAGGATTTCTGCTCTCAGGCTACTTCTCATTCGTGAACACAGCAGAAAGCAAATTCAGCATTAAAATCTGATTCTTTTCTGCTGTGTTAGGAATTGCACATATGAAATCAATCAAACGAGCTTTAGCTTGAGAGGAAGAAGGAGGCACAAAGGAAGGAGTTGGTTTGGCCAATGTCATGCAGTGCTTTTGGGTTCAGAGCTGGTAAATGCTCCCTTTCCAATAGGTGATCATCTCAGCACTACAGCTTTGCTATGTAATTTCTGTATCGTCTTTTATAAAGCGTTTCAGTCCTAGAGGTGGGAGCACAAACTCTGCTAAGTAAGGTTTGGTTATTTAGGGGGGACCTTGACTTCATCTCCTTGTTACTTTGATTTACAGGTCCTCTCCCAGTATACTGACGCTCACTGCAGTTCGACACCACGTCCTTGGCACGATTGTAACTGATAAACTGATGGATGTGACTATTACCATTAAGTAAGAGCAAAGAAATCTTGGGGCTATAAAAAGTGGAAGAAAAAACCATCTCTCTCATAAAGCTCTACTCCAGTTTTAATACTGTAGTGTCTGCTTTCTACGGGAGTGGCATACAAGTCTAGACTGAAAGGTTTTTATGCTAAGATGTACTTTGAGTTCTTTTGAGATACATAATTTCCAGCCCTTATTTTGAACATGGTCTCATCATTTCAATATAGCCCCTCCCTACTTGAGTGCCATGGTAAAAAGCAGTGATTTTCTGAGTTTTATACACTTTAATGAACTGACATTTCAGAATTCAGAGAGTATTGTTTTAGCTTCGTTCTGAGCTCTTTAGCTCTGGCATCTGTTTTTTTCCTTTTTTGTTTCCTCAGAATGAGAATCTGCTGCTTTTAGAGCATTGTTGCTGGTGTAAAGTGGGTTATAAAAGGGAAACCATGCAGAGTGATTACACGCTAATGCACCAATTTATGTTTAGCTGAACAGACAGCTCACTAGGGAGCACTGATTTGTGAACAGCTTTAATTGTGTGAGGTGCCAAATCTGCCTGGAAGTGTCTTATAATGATGAGTGTTTTATTAATGCTCTGCTGGTGGCTACTTGTTCTAGACCATGGGTTCTCAAACTTTTTTGACTGTGGAAAACATCTTTTCAGAGAACATTACCTGCAGAGTGTTGCCTTGAGTTCTCTGTGTTTAATGAACTGCAACCGTGCTGCAACTGCTGGCCAACTACAGCAGCTGGAAAGGAAACAGTGAGGCAGCAGAGAGCCATTACCACTCCTGCTCTCTTGTCAGTGCTTGTGCAGGAGGTGATTGCTCCTGCAGCAGAGCTGGTGTCTGATGCTTGGTGCAAAGTCAATACTGTACTTCCCAAAACCAAAAATTTTATTTTGTCCTCCCTGTTTTCAGGTCATCCATTGACAGTGAACCTGCCTTAGTTTTAGGGCCCCTGAAATCTGTTCAGGAGTTAAGGAGGGAGCAGCAGCTGGCAGAGATTGAGAGCCGCAGACAGGAGAGAGAGAAGAAGGCTCAAGAGGAGGAAGGAACAAAGCCCCCCGTGCAAGAAATGGTGGAAGAGCTCCAAGGACCATTCTTATATGAGTTTTCATATTGGGCAAGGTAATGCTAAGCTCCAATGGACAAGCTGTATTCTTTGTACTATTGTCTGGTGTTTTTACTAACCAGAATAGCAATAGAGTTCCATTTAGGAAAGAGCTCTGTGGGTGCCTGTGCCTGTTCTTGGTGACTGTCAGCTAAATGGAAAGTAGTACCATATAGTAAGGATTAGCTATTGTTCCTTTTTTGTTGGAGTTTCTAGGTGGATTCTTGGGTCAATATGCCATATTCTGTTATACATGAGAGCTGCTAATTCAGTTGTCTTCTAAGTGTATCTCATTTGTGTTTTACAGGTCTGGAGAGAAAATTACTGTGACACCATCATCAAAAGAACTGCTTTTCTACCCACCTTATGTTGAAGCATTTGTTAGTGGAGGTAAATATAATTTATAGTTTGAAAGGAGTAGATTTTTAAAGCAGAAATGTATCCTTAAATATATGAATAACTCTTGAAAGGTAGTATTAGGAAAGTTTCAGTTGCAGCTATTTCTTTGGATCATTTTCATTCTAGAAATTGGAAGCATGGCTATTTGATAGAGGTTGCAAATATAGTTTTTTTTATGCTTCCAAGTGTTAAAGAGCCATCTGGCACAAGAAGAAGGTTTTTGGATATTGCACCAGATTCTCAAAATTGTTCATATTACTGTCATCTAGAAAAAAAGTTGTGCAAACCCAATGTTTGTATATTGAGTTTGTTACCAAATTGAAATTTCTGTTACATTTTTTTCCCAGTAAATTACAATAATAAAAATATTCACAAAAAAGATGAACTTCAGAATTGTCAGAGTTATCATCAGTTGATTGATGCTACTTGTTATGTCAATGTCCATCTTGTCTTCAGGTTCCTAGGTGGACATACTTTGAAATTACTAGGAGATGCTGAGTGCCTCTTTTTGTGACTTTGTTTGCATATTCTGAATATATTGGAGGAGGGGAAATAAAATTTTACTTACTGTCATTAAACATGACCTATGCTGACCTAAATTTTAAGTCAAAAAATGTGGTCAAAGTTCAGTGTAATCTCAGCTAGAAGGAAATATTCATCATCTCCATGTGGCTGCAGTGTATGTAACTAAATGAATCCTCCAACCACTTAGGAAATCCAGAAGGTTTATTTTGGAGATGTGCTTATATCTTTGAAATGTAGTTACTGATTTTGGCAATGTTTAAATGGCTTAAAATGTGTTGAGAGGCCATAAAATTGTGTGGGTTGATTCTTATTCTAAGTGAAAGGACATGAACTGATCTGCTGTAAGCCAGAGTGGCGAGTGTTTTTTTGACTTTCTTGTTTGTCTTAAATCCCCTTTACAATGACGAAGAGAGTTGTCCTGGAAAGCTGATAGAGATTCATGGAAAAGCAGGCTTATTTCTGGAAGGGCGAATTCATCCTGAATTGGAAGGTGTTGAGATTGTCATTAGTGAAAAGGGAGCAACTTCCCCACTTATCACCGTTTTCACTGATGGCAAAGGTGCCTACAGGTAATCAACAGATTCGTTTTGTACTTTTGGATTGTTCAGTTAAAACACGGTGGTAACTTGACAACATGTATGTGATATCAAAATATTTTTTCTAAAACAAGTTTTGGTTTCCTTTTATTTGAAGTGTTGGGCCACTCCACAGTGACTTGGAATATACAATTACTGCACAGAAGGAAGGTTTTGTTTTGACTGCAGTAGAAGGAACAGTTGGAGACTTCAAAGCTTTTGCTCTTGCTGGAGTGACATTTGAGGTAATGTTCTAAACACTCTGGATTATGAATGAATAGTGTGTACAGTTAGAGCTGGACAGGCAGTGAAGTTAGCCCATGTCTTCCAGCCAAAGACAAATGGGCGTGGGATTTGAGGATAATTTATTTTTGTTTGGATAATAATTTGGGAAGCAAGTCTCAGTGGATGAGCTCAGTTGCAGACCATGACTTGCCATGCAGAAGATACTTTGCAACTGCAGAGTTGGACCACCTTCTCTTAATGAGTTTTATCCCTCAAGGTGATTTTTTCATCTACAGTCTGGTGCAACTAGTGCCTGATTCCATTCTTTGGGATACTTTGTTCTGGCCTCCCAGCATGTTCCCTGAAGTGACAGAGAATGGCTGCTGTGGTGGCAACATGGTGTGTGCCATGGGCTGTGAGTGCCCATGTGTTGAGAGCGGAAGGTTCTCTAGCCCTGTGGTCTGGCCAGGGGGATGCACTGCAGATGTTCATTCTGCCTATAGCTGAGTGCTCAGAGCTAGCCCATCTGTTCACTCTGCAAGGACCTTCTGAATTGAACCCTTCTTCATAAAGCAGCCCTCACTTACATTTGAAATTGCTGATTTTTCAAAAACAGATCAAATCAGAGGATGACCAGGCTCTTGCTGGAGTTCTCTTGTCTCTCAGTGGAGGGGTGTTTCGGTCCAACCTCCTTACACAGGACAATGGCATGCTGACTTTTTCCAATCTGGTAAGCTGGAATTGATTCTTCTTGATGTGGCTGTGTGTGCAATGTTGTGCTACTTTGCCCTACCAAACACAGCTGCTTTCAGCTCTTGAGTGGCAAGTCTCCTGTGGAATCACAGCCACGATAAGAGTTATAGGTCCCTGAGAGTGGACAGCCCGTAAAATCTTAGCAAGTGAAGGATGTGAAATCCAGCATGGCAAGAGATTTCTCCCCAACAGGTAGTAGATGATGTTGATTGATCTCAGTTACTAATCTGCAGTCTGTAAACATGAAGCAAACCAATTTGTTGATGATCATTTGAGAGTCTTTAGAGGAAGGAAATCTAATTAGATTATTGATCTCTATCTGTGTGTAGACATGCCTGAATAGTTTCCTTGCAGACATCCTTCTTTAGTGGTCACTTTTGTGTCCTTGAGGCCTTGTGGTAAGGTTTTAGGGCTGTAGTTTCCTTTCTCTCTTCATCCTTTATCACCTGGTGGAGTTCCATTGGTTTATTGTTGAACATGCTCCCTATTTTTCAGTGCTCCCATTTTCCAGCCAGTTTAGCCTGTGGTTGGAATAGAGACCTTCAGCTCTTTAGGGAGCTCTTGCAAAGCATATTTGTTTGGAGTTGGTGAGTTTTTGCATCACTGTGTGTAAACAGCTTCTTTCGTGCCTCTTTGCAGAGCCCAGGGCAGTACTATTTTAAACCCATGATGAAAGAATTTCGCTTTGAACCATCATCACAAATGATTGAAGTGCAGGAAGGACAAAATCTTAAAATTCGGATAACTGGTTACAGAACAGCTTACAGGTCAGTAGAGCTGGAATACCATGCCAAGTGGCACAGCTGTAGAAGGAGGCGTTATGCCAAATGTGTTTTTTCTTCTAGCACACCTCTGTTCTGCAGGTCTGGAGGAGGCTTTTGAAGGCACAATTTTACTTCATTGTGCTGTGTATAAATACTTTTCTTTATGGGTGTGAATATATAGCTAAGCCCAGCTGGCAGGGCTCTTGGGCCTGCCATGAAAGTGCTGTGTCAGTGGCACTGGAAGTGGCTTGTGCTGCATCCAGTGGGAGGGGAGAGGACTGTTCTAGGTGTGGTAAACCAATTTGGATATCTGACTTCAAGATCCTTCCTTTGCTTGCCTTCAGGGCTAAGAAAGAGCTGCTGTTTGTGGAGGTTGGGGAACTTGGATTCCTAAAGTTGTTCTCTGAACTTCAGTGAATTCTAATGATTTAAACTGTTTTACATATTCATTATAAATTCTCCTTCCCCATGTTAATACATGCTAATACTTAAATACATTAAATACTTTTTCCATCAGTTAAAACAATAAAATGTCTGTAAAATGTGAATTAAAACAGCATTTGCACATTGTAGCAACTGGTTCTCTTTATACCTCTAGCTGTTATGGCACAGTTTCTTCTTTAAATGGGGAGCCTGAGCAGGGAGTCTCAGTGGAAGCTGTGGGACAGAAGGATTGTAGCATCTATGGAGAAGACACAATAACTGATGAGGAGGGCAAATTCAGGCTACGTGGCCTTCGGGTAAGGATTACAACACTCCCTGTCATTTATTAGATGATGGAACATAAAAATGCGTTTGTTAATTTTCCACCAATTTCTGTTTTCCCATCATATTTGTGAGCTCAGATTCCCTCAAGTCTTTGTGTGTGAGGAAACACTACCATGTGGTGAACATTGTGTCTAATAAAGGGGGAAGTTGTGCAAACGGAACTTGCTGGCAGCAAACTGTGATGGCCTCCCACAAACACTGAGCAGTTCATGTGACGTGACCCGAGCCCCTGGTCAGAGCTGGGTGTGTCTGACAGGTGTTCAGGGGACAGAGCAGGGAACTCTCTTAGGCAGAAGAATTTGGGAAGCATTTAATTTCTGTTGTGAAAATGCTGACAGCCTATTTTTAGCAGGATGCTGGGCGTGTGTGTGATGTTGATTGCACAGCATGTATGTGAAGGAAGCTGTTGTGCAAGGAATGTGGAAGCTGAATTTACAGGGCCATTATGTATGGAATGGGCAATTTGCTGAAGCAGGAAGCAGGTTTTAATCCTGTTCATGTGTTTTCTTTCTAGCTAAAAGACTTCACAGTAGATGATTTCTTTTAATAATGTGGTGTTACAAACCGGTGCCAGTTCTGTGGTAGCCCTTTCTTATTTGCTGACAGTAAACACCCCTAATAGCGTTATTGAATTAAATTTTTCTATTTGGGATAAAGAAAAACTCTAGCTGTATAGAGTTATATATGTTTGGTGTATCTTAAGTGGAATGTTAGAAAGTTCTCTTACTACTATCTAAAATTAAAGTATGTAATATTCAGTGTTGGGATTTATCATCTGAATGTTGCCTTTAGCCTGGTTGTGTGTATCATGTCCAACTCAAAGCTGAAGGCAATGATCACATTGAAAGAGCTTTACCCCAGCATCGGGCAATTGAGGTAATTTTTTATTTTGTTTTTTTTTAGCATCACTTAAATATGAAGTGCATCTGTCTAGGCATCCTGCCTGTTCTGTCAGCAGGAATATAGTGAATGCATTCAGTTTAGACAAGTGCCTTTCAGCAAGTTAGCTCCCTAAAGATGGGCCCCATATTGTGTGTCAGCACCATAGCTCAAAATGGAAGTGAGATAAAGCCGAAACAGGAAACAAGTGGAAAGGATTCTTTCACAGTCATAAAAACTATACATCCAGAAACAAGAGAATAAATGTATAGAATACCGTTCAACATCTTTATGATGTGGAACAAAGCAGTAGTGACTTGAGGATGTCATAAACTGTCATACTATCCTATCTCTGTATTTAGTTATGGATGGATAGATATTGTTATGTTTCCTGTAGTCTTCATGTAGGCAAAATTGTCATTCAGACTAGCAACTCTATTTATAAAGTGTATTTGAATTGATAATTATGGAGTTATTTAAAATGATGAGCAGTATTTGGGTTGTGTTGACAGTTGTGTTACTGTCCTCTGTTAACTGTTCCTCTGTTGGTGAAAACATGGCTGTGTTTTGCATTGCAGGTTGGGAACAGTGACATTGATGATGTTAATATTATAGCATTCCGGCAAATTAATCAATTTGATTTAAGTGGAAATGTAATTACATCTTCTGAATATCTCTCCACATTATGTGTAAGTTCAAGCCTTTCATCTTTGTCAAGTGTATTTGTTACTGCTTTCTTCACCATGGGTTTTTTTGCAGGGTCACTGGAAGTTGTTCAGTGCACATTTAATTCAATATCTGATTTATGCTTTGTTCTTTCACTTACAGGTGAAGCTCTACAAAAGTGAAAACCTTGACAACCCAATTCATACAGTCAACTTAGGCCTATCCTTGTTTTTCCATTTCCCACCACTGCTCCGAGATGGAGAGGTAAGAATATTAGAGGAAAGTTAGCTTAGATTGGTTTCTTTTTTTCCCTAAGGACACTGAAGTGTTTTTTCTGGTGTGCCTGCAGAGCTGTATTCTTGCTGGACTAACCCATATCCTTGAAGATTTGAATCCTGTTTAACTGACTTTTGCCTTTTAATCTGATTTTGTCTGGCTGCTCCTGATGGTGTAGCCTGAGTGTATTTTTCATCCACAGAATTATGTGGTGCTTCTGGATTCTACATTGTCTAAATCACAGTATGACTACACCCTGCCTCAAGTTTCTTTCACTGCCATTGGATATCATAAACACATTACACTGGTTTTCAGTCCCACTGTAAGTACAGAATACTTCAGTGTTCCAGTGTTCACCTTGGGACCAATGTCTGGTGGTACAGCCTGCATGTATTTTGTGCTCTTGGCCAAACTTTCTAGTAGTGTAAATACACAGTGGTTTATGAGTGGCATTAAAGTGACAATGAATTTGGATTTGGCCACATTTAAGGCCTCAGGCAGGGATGTTATCTGGTAATTTGGCAGGTGAGTTCAGGAAGGGGTTGTAGCTGTGACACTCAGTGAAAGGATGTAGTAACTGGGAAGTGGAGGAGAAAGATAAGAATTGTTGTCAGAATCCCTTTGTGTATATGAAGAAGTGTCATCAGGCCAAAAAGACAGCTTTAGTTATTGGAGCCGAGGTAGAGGGTAAAGCGGAGGGGTTTCAAACCAGCATCAGGGGAAATTTCCCACTTGAGAGAGAGGGAAGGTGTGTTCTGAACAGGACAGCCAATTTAGTGAGGTGTTCATTCTGTAACACTTGAATGATCTATTGCTCTTCTTTGCTGAGTGTTCTGATGCCAGTGGAACATGAGGGAAACATGAAACAGGAGTTAGAAATGAAGGATGCAGATGTGCCTGAATGGGTTTGTTTTAGTATGGTTGCTATAGTTGGGGTCCTAGAGGTTTGGGCAGCATGTGATAGGTAAATCAAAGCACACCAGGTTGACTGTGGAGACTGACTGTCAGTAAATTAGCTTTAGAAAACAGCAGACTCTAGGAGGAAGGTAACACATGAGTGAATCTGATCCAGAGGACTTGATTTGAAATGGAAAGTAAAGTGAATCTGGAGCAGCACTTGGAAATAAGTAAGAAGGGATGGGCTGGATGTGCCACATGATCCTGTTGCTGATGTTGCTTAGAGCTGAGGGATTTCACAGCTAACTGTTTTAAAAAGAAATAAAATCCATGGTCTGCTCTATTTTCAGAGAAAGCTGCCTGAACAAGATATTGCCCAAGGATCTTACATAGCACTACCACTGACGCTGCTTCTGCTGTTGGCTGGTTACAACCATGATAAGGTAGGCCATGGGGTGTTTTGCTCTTACCCAAATACTATTGTGCTATCAGTGAATACATTGTACTGTGTCAAGTGGAGGTTTGTTGCATTCTTATACAGAGAGAGAAACAGTCACAGTCACCTTATGTGACATATTTTAGGAAAAGTCAGAATGTAGCTGTGTTTCTGGACAATTCCCTTCCTTTAAAACAGCTTAGTGTGAGTGTAAGTTCCTGTGCCGTGGCTGAATTTTGGCTTCTCGTTTGATGGATCTGAGAAAAAATACAGCAGCATTCAAATTCAGATAACAGGACTCAGTGGTAATAGGAATGAAAAGAATTATTTTACTGGCTCGGGAAAATCAGACTGGAAAAAATCTTGCAAGTCCTCGAGTCTGGTCTCTTTAGCTTTACATCCTCCCTAGGCAAAAGCTCTCAAGAGGAATACAGTTACCTGCTATATAAACCCCTCTTCATTAATAAGCTGTGCTCTTCTAGTCTTTTCTGATATGACTGGATTTATGTTTTGCCAAGAAGAGAAATGAAATTTGTCTGTGCAGTCTGATTTCCTCTCAAACAACGGGTAAGACATCACTCAATATTAGATTTTCCAGGTTTTTCTGCAGTGCCACTGGAACTGCCTCCGCTGAAAATAGGAGTAATTTCTAGACTCAGGACTCAAACTACTGTTCTTGGCTAGACAATTTCAGGAAAAAAGTTACTGACCATGACTTTGGGTTTTAATTACCAAAAATTCCCAGAAGTTTGGTTTGAATTGTTCCCCAAGATTTGCTGCCGTATCCTGATGTCTGTAGATGTGCCATTTATGCAATAGATTATTAGGGGCTGCTTGTGTCTAAAGAACACTGTCGTTCAGACCTTACATATCATTGTAACCACATCACACTTCCCTTTTCTTTTCCCAGCTTATTCCCTTACTGCTCCAGCTGACAACTCGACTGCAGGGGGTCCGTGCTCTGGGACAGGCAGGTTCTGACACGGGGGGCTCAGAGGATGCTAAGAGACAGACGAAAAAACAGAAGACAAGACGGACGTGAGGTGCAAGGAATGATTGTGTGAGGTGGTGCTCTGTCCACCTGGAGCCTGAGGAAGCAAAGCCACTAAAATATACATTTTTTGTTGAATTTGCAGACTTGACATTTTTGTTTTTGCTACATGAGCACCGTTTGTCACACTAACTCCATTTGGGTTGTAAATTTTCTATGGAGTCTGTAGATTTCCTTGTTGTAGAGTGATGAAATGAATGCCTCTGCTGTCACTGTAAGTGCATCTCCTGTACTTGAAGACTTTCTTTCTCTCCAGTGGAACAGGTTATGCTGTACTCATTAATGATTTATAAAAGCAGTGGTAATAGACTACTGGATTTCAGTTTCTAGATTTTGGGGTTATTTTTCCTTACCTTTTGAAATACCCACTTCACAGAAGCAGCACATAGGGATTCTACGAAATCAGTGGTGCTTGAAACAAAGTTTTTGGGGCCATAGCTGAACTGGTGAATTATGTCACTGGCACTTCCAGTTCAGCAGCTTGATTGAAGGGTGTCACCTGCACAGTTGTGATTTCAGTTCTTATCCAGTGATTTTCTTATCTTTGATTAAGATTCTGCCCAGTGAAGACAAATTCTCAATGTCAGGTGAGGTTAGTTGTTAATAATCAGGTAAGTTCTGATGATCCTATTGCAAAAGCAGCGTTCAAATTTCAGTTTCAGTGTGATCTCTTTAGACCTGCAGTATTCCTGAGGTGGCTCCAGCTGGCTGCCCTGTTCTTTCCAAAGCTGTACTGTGTTGCTGGTGATACTCATTTGCCCATGATGATCACATCTTCTGCCCAGGCCATGGGCAGCCTTTTGCCAATTGATGATGGAGTTATTTTTATTTTTTTACCTTGTTTTGCCTTTTGGTCTTTTTTACTGTAAGAAATGTGAACTTTTTGAAATCTCCAATGTGTACAGTCCCAGCAATGTAGTCTGTAATAAATAGCTGTTTCTTACAGGCTATCTTTTCATTCTTGCTTGAAGTAGGTAGTTGGACATACACAGTTTAAATGTTAATGGGGCTTTTTATTGACAAATACTATAAAGGTTAACAGACCATTTGAAAGATGTACATAAATGTCTACAAATATTGCAAAGACATTGGTACTGCCAGTAAGTGGCAATGTTTCTCTTTTACAGTACTTGAAATAAAGTCCCTTTGCATTTAAATGTTTAAGCTTACAAACCCTACCATTCTAGAAATTTGGATGCTAAAGGTTTCGTGGTGGTTTTGTTGTCGCTTTGCAATAGTTTGGGCCTAAATAATTAAAATTCCATTCAGCCATCATTCTAATCTCCGAGAAGGAAATTTTGTCAGGATCATAGTGAGAATGAAGTGTTGAAGAAGTGTGTATATACAGAGTTTGAGGTGAAGCTCTAATAAATTATCATGCTCTACTTGAAGACCTTGAATTTTATACTGCTGTGATGAAATATATGGGGGAAAAGCAAGGTGTTGTAACACTTACAATAAATTGTACATTTTCAATACATCCTTATATTAAGCTGGTGAATGTTAACAAAGCTACTGCTGCTCTGGGGGAATGTATGAGGAAGAAATGCACGTGTGTGTGCCTTCAAGGAGTGCCAGGTGTTCTGATCTCTGAACTGTGAGACTTGCTGATGATTGACCTTAAACATTGGAAATACTGTTAATAAAAAGAAAAAAAAAGGTAAAAGTGTTAATTATTGCTAATTTAGTGCTTGCTTCTAAACACAGGATTTGCCCAGTGTCTCTTTTCAAGATTGTAATTTCTTTGCCTTCTGCAACACACTCATGGTCTACTTGCTTTCAGTTACGTATTTTAAGGTTTATTCTGCTTTTGAAGTGTTTATTCCTGACAAAAACTGTAGCTTGAAGTTTCTCACATGGCAGAGAAGTCATGGTGCTCTTTGAGAACACGGGAAAACTAAAGCATGTGATAATTTTCTAAAGCAGAACTCAATGCCAAGAAATCAGTATTTCCAATTGTATATAGAAACCAATAATCAGATAACACAGTCACAAACAGCAGAATCAGTGTGGTCTATGAAATCCCCAGAGCTATGTGCATAAAGAGAGGGCAGACTGAGCCAGGGACTGCCCACTGGGCACTGGGGGGAGTACCCAGGTGGCCCCTGCAGCTCTGCAGCCCCACAGCCCAGGGTAGGACAGAGCACGTTGCTCCAGAGGACCTTTGTCCAGTGTGACTGTGTTACAGTGCTGTTCACAAATGGTGGATTAGAATATTTAGCTATCCTTTACTCTGTGTGTCTAAGGTTTGATTTTGTGCTCTTTAAACTTAAGAACATATGTCCATACTGTGAAAATAAACAGGCAACAGAGCAACACTGTGGGCCTTCAGCATTGCCCATCTGAGACAGCAATTTGATTCCTGCTGCTGTTCTTTATGTGACTTTTATTTTTCAGGTATTAAAAGTGCATCTGTAGAATTAGCAATTTTAGTAAGTAATGAGTACCCTTCTGAGTGCTGTGCTGAGGAAACTTGGACTAAGCAGTGAGGTTTTTGAAGGTAAGGTGGGTTTAAAAATCCTGCTGGATTTCTGAGTAACTAACTTGTCCAGAAAAGCTGAGCCTGAATGTGGAATTGAACCCTGAGATGATTGGTGTCTAATTTTCCTGCTATTCAGTATTCCCTGCTTTGTACAGCATCTGTACTTCTATTTTTGTCCAGTCTGAAAGTAATTTAAATTGGGCTTCTTGCAAAGGTAGATGCAATAAAATGAGGGATGTAGAAAAAGCCTGAATGGCAGCAAATTTTCTAAGCTGAGCACAACATCATTGACTCAGCATCACAGCCAGTGATGGGGTTCATGTTATGTGTGGTAAGTCTTGTTTTCCTTGCAGATAGATTGGTGGCTTTAGAAAATCTCTGAAAATCCAGTAAATCTATTTCTGGTACATTATTGACTGATGCCAGAATTATTTTTTTTAAAAAGAACACCAATGAGTTTAATCTCTGTCATTCAGTCATTTATTTAAAACTGGAACAGACCCATGCATCCTCATAAAAATGAAGAGCAGCTCTACACTGATTAGCATTCCCTGAGCCTTCATGGATTATTATTAGCAACTTTTCCCCCTTGAATGTTTACAGAGCTTTTGTGAGCTTTTTATATCCGCTACCTTGTCCTTTCAGTTTTCTATTATACCTTTTGTAATTGCTTTCTGTCTATATTTGATATGTTATTGCTTTACTCCAGTAACTTCCATTATCACTTTTAACTGTTTTCTATTGCTGGGAACAATGTGATTGCATTATTTACTCTGTTTGCTTTAAATACCCCTTTTTGCTTACTCTCCCCCCTCCTCTCCCCTCCCACCATCTTTCTGGAAATATTTGAGTTTAACAACATGATGCTGTCTGAACTCTTTTTTGTTACCTTCATAGCCTAAGACCATGATTACTTGGAGCCAAATGATATATAATCATAAAACACTAAACACCCACCAGACCATTATTGAATTTATCATAGCTACAAGCTCAATACACAGTGAAAGATAAACTTGTTTTTTACTGCCTGTGGAAGTCAGCAGGTTGATTCCTCCTTTAATTCTCATTTTTGTCAATACTGGAATAATTAAATCCCCATCACAAAGACTAGTTTCTTCACAGCTCTCTCATCACATTGAGTTTAGCTACTTCTGTTAGGCACAGTGTTGTGGTATAACAGCAACAAATTTCCACTCCAAGCCTTCCTGCTCTGAGGCACAAAAGACACTAACAGAGGTTAGGTAAAACAGATGAAAGGGAACTATTTTGTGTCTGTGGTTTAAGGTGTTTGTTGTGTTGAGGTGTTTTCTACAGCAGTCATTAGGGCTGCACTTTAGATATGCATACTAATCTTCTACAGTAAATAATGCAAAATACTGAAAAAGTTCAGCTTTTCAATAAAGAAAGGATGGCCTACACAATTGGAAGGCTTTCTCTTTGTTATAGTCTTCAGTCATTTAAATATCAGCTGAATAAATACAGAAAGGAAGTTGCATAAAGATGGTAAAACTTGAGGGCACAAATCAACTTGGCTATTTAGCTTTTATTCCTCATTGTGCAGTGCAAGGTTTCTTTTCTCCATCAAAATAATTAGCAAAATAAAGCCCTGCCTTGAGCTTATTGCTTGGTCAATGAGCCTGTGTTCTTTCTGATGGTGAATGCTATCTGGGATGATTGCATTCATTAATTTTTATATAGGAAATAATACCTCTGCATGGATCTATATGAACACATAGATTTCTCTTCCAAATCAAACTTCATCTGTTTCTATTGCTGGGAGGGAAGCAGAGAGCTAGCAGTGTCAAATCAAGTTAAAGAATGCAATTTCATAATAAACAGTGGTAGTTAATGCTTATTGCATTAGGCAAGATAAACTGGGGCAGGCATATTGATTACATGTTGGGTGATCTGTAACTCTGAAAATGTTGGAAATATCCTGACTACACACAGGGATGTGCTCTTGGACAACTGAGCTCTCTTCCACATGGTCAAGATTCAGCATGAGATAAGGCTGGACAAAGATTTGCATTCCCTGGCCATGACCTTATTGTTCAGATTGCTGTAGATCCTCCCTGTAGTGATGAGGATGATGATGGTAATCTGGATGATGAAGCCTCAGAGTGAACATCACAGAACCTTTCTAATCTCCCTTGCCTTGTGAGTTTTTTAGAAAAAAATTGTTCAAGCCCCTATCTCTCAAATATCCAAACTCTGGCTCTAGTTCTGGTGAATATAACCCAGACCTTCATTTAGAATCCTTCTTTATCTAACAAAACTAAGTAAATTCTAATCTCTTATTAATCTTATTTGCTGTTACATTTCTTTTAATCATTAGACTAAATGTCAAGAGTCTATGGCTGACATCCAGTAAGTGGTGTCACACATACTGCATGTCTCAAAAATACTTCATATTCACTTGTTCATCATAGGCTCCCGTTGACCAAAGCCTTTGGAGGTACCTTCAAGAAGACAGCATGGTGCTTCTGGGATTTGGAAAAAGGGGCTGAAAGAAAGCATATATAGCCACTGAAATCCTTAGTTTTGCATCTTCTCCTAAAGTACGAACTTTATTGATTTAAGATAGATCAAAGAGATTTGGTCTTTGAGAAGATATAATGATAGAACTCTCCCAAGCATTTGACAACTTACTTAGTTTCCTTTCTCCTTACATGACCCGTTTTTAGGTGTATCAGTTTTGTTCTCCATATCACAAGAGGAGAAAAGCAACAGATGTGCTCAGTTTTCTTCAGGGTCTTGCAAACGTTGCCTGGGGATATTTGTTAGTTTCTGGTTCCTTCTAATTTCCTTCTGCTTGGAAGAATAAGACATAATAGGGTGAAACCATCTGTATATTTGTACTTCTCAGATGAGGATTATTTCATTTGCAATGAACTTAATAGAATTCTGAAGAATCAGCTTTGTTTATCATTTTAGGGAATGGGAATGTTTAAAAATTAATTACTAGAATATAGCACATTTGTGAGAGCTTTCTTGGTTTGAGGAAAAAACCCCACATTCTCAAGAGAACTGTTGGTCCTTTTGTCATTTGTAAAACTGATTCTAAAATGATGGTTTTAGTGATTAAAGACTGAAAGAAAGAGGTCTCAGAATAACCAATGGATTCTCTGGCATATGTTAATATATTCTGTTTTGAAAGGTTACTTCCATTTATATTCCAGATGAAAATACTTTGTGACTTTATGGCATATAATCATATTTTCTCCTACAGAAGCTGAGTACTCTGGTTGGCACTGGGAATGAGAATCTAAAAAATGGTGATGGATTAAACTAATGAGGAAGTGTTGATTTCAATAAAAATACATTTTAAATGATTAAAAATAAAGACTGTACTGATAGAGCTGGAGCATATCTCCTGTGAAGACAGGCTGTGAGAGCTGGTGGTGTTCAGCATGGAGAAAAGAAGGCTCTGTGGGGATCCTATAGCACCTTCCAGTACCTAAAGGGGCTACAACAACCCTGGAGAGGGACTTCTGACGAGGGCATGTAGTGATAGGACAAGGAGAAATGGCTTTAAACTGACAGAGGGTAGGTTTAGATTAAATATTAGGAAGAAAGTGAATTTCCAGATCCCTGAAGTGGTTTGAAGCTTGGGATTTTTTTCTTCCCTTTTCAGGCTAGGACATAAATAAGGCCCTTGTCAGTTTTTCCCTGAAATATTCTCCACTCCTTTACATTCAGTCCCACCTTGGTCACTTAAAGCACTCATTTGGAGAGTAGGACATCATTCAGATTCCAGTCACTCCTCCCTGCTACAGTGGGCAAAAGGAATCTCAGCATCTCAATAAGGTGTTTTAAACATAAAGACTGGAAACAGTGATCTGGGCTGTGAATTGTCTGCTGCAGCATTGAACTCAGCACAGGGAAATGTGAATAAATACATCAGAGTGCCCTGGTTGAAAAGCTGCTAGCACTGAAGGGACCTAATTTTGGGGAGATGAGACACTCTGCAGTCAGGAGGCTGAGAGCATCCCCCAGCTGACAGCAATAACACGTTCTGCAGCTACAGCTGCAGGTAATAATAGTCCCACACCATATTGGGAGGTGCAGGTGGAACCAGCAAACCCCAAATCTCTGAACTGTCCAACCCGTTGGAGCCACAAGGATGTTTTAACCAGGGAAAGAAAGAAAGAAATAGCCAAATAGATTTATTGCAACTCATAACATCTAAAGTACCAGACAAACTATTACTGAGAGTGTGGGTGACTGTGGTGTCATGAGAAATCGTGGCACAGTGTGTGCAGTGCACGTGCAGTTAGCAGGGCTCTCTGGCTGCCAGTGGCAGGAGTGCAAAGACAATACACCTTCAGAAAAGCTTCTCTGTTTATTGATTAATAGCTCTGACATCCATCACCTGTACCCTCCTCTTCCTCACTTTTGAAATAACCTATCATATAAGGCTTTACACCTTAAGTTTTCACTGGCAGCAGCAGCTTTCCTGAGTGCTGAGGTTTCAGCAGCCCCAGCTGGGTAAGCCCAGGGCAGGAGGCTCCAGGTGAAAGCCCTGCTCGTCAGTGGGATGCAGTGCAGCTGCTGCTCATTATGGGATGTAGTGAAGCTGCTCATCAGTGGGATGCAGTGCACCTGTGGGCTGGGATAAAGGCCCAACCCAGAGGTGGGGAGCCCAGGATTGGGATCAGTTTGTGAGGGGAGAAGTCTGGAGAGGAAGGGCTGATGTAATTTGGGAGCTACAAGCATAGATGGGGCCTGCAGCAGTGGAAAGACCTGGCTTTGACCAAAATTTGAGCAGAGGCAGGACCTGAGAAGCTTCTCCTGTTATGGAAGAAGGCTATGCTGAAACCCCCAGAAACCTGAAGCTATGAACCTTAGAGCAGAGACACTTAAATCATGTGAGATTGGATGTTCTCCATCTGTGTCTCCTGAAGAAAGGTTTTACCCTGGAAGGCTGCAATGCAAGCTGAGTTTGCAGAGGAGGAGACAGCAAGCAGACAAACCTTCCTCCTGTGCAGTGAGGTAAGTTCTCTCACTGGGGCTCTCTCGTTTTTGGGGGTGGTGGTGTGCCCCAGCACTGCTCTGTGTGGGAGCAGGGGGAGCTGCCATCGGTGGCAGAGTTGGCTTCCAGTTGCTGCAGTCACTGTGATGTTCTTTGCTGGTATCTGGTTCTTTCTTTCATGGAGGGTGAATTACTTTGCCCCTAAAAGCTTTGTACAAAAACTTAGTAGTGTTGCGTCTTTGACCAGCTCCAAGTGTCTGCTGTGTCTGTGTGGAGGTGATTTGGAAAGCAAGGAAGAGCCTGTAGCAAACTCTTGGGCTTTGTAGGACTGGGAAATCTTACTCATGGCAATTGTGTTCTGGGGTTCCTCTGCTCAGCCCTGAACTTGCTGGTCAGTTTGGGCTCTCCTGGTACTTTTTGTGCTGTGCTGCAATAGTTGTAAATGAGTGCTATTCTGAGTACTGCTGCTTTTGGCTGGGGATCTAATTATAACTAAATTGAAAATGCACTTGCAAGGTGTAAGTGCTAGAGCTTGTAGACTGTTTTGGAGTTTACTTTGAAAAATTACTTTTCTCTCCTGGTATTTTTGTTTTAATATTCTTCTTGCTCCTCTTCAAGCCTTTCTGTTCCTGGGAGGAGTGAGGAATAGATTGTTTTCATTATCATAATTTCAGAATGGGGGGCAGGGAATGATAATGATCCCATTTCACACTTCCATGAGTTGCCATGTGGTGATGACATATGCCCTCCAGCAGGAAGTACTATCAAGTGGCTCTCAGTTTGTGCTAAGCCATATTGCCATTCCCAAAATTCTGTGTGTTTTCTGCAGTATTCATAACCTGGGACTCCCTAGACCGTTGTAAATAATTGCTATTCACAACTGCTAGGCAGTAAGTTCAGGACTTTTAGCAACATCTCTCAGGAGTTTTGCCTTCTACCTCCTCCCTGTTCTTTTGGTCTCAAAGCAGAAGAGCTGTTTTAGTAGGCACACCAATAATGCATGCCCCAAAAAAGAGAAGGAAACTAGGTCTACTTGACAGAGGAATTTTAGCAGAATGTAATTATGGATGAATCCCAGGCAGCACAAAAGACTTAAAATGTAACTTCTAAAAGGGGAAGAAGAAAGTTAATCTTTCATCCTGACCCACTGTGATCATCTCCTGTGTGTCACGTGTGATTTAGAGCAACTGTTCTCTCTGTTGTTGCTTTTCATAATCCTTAGAGTGCATATGTTCCCTCTCAGGATGGCACTATGAGAAGGTGTGGCCATGAGCCAAGCAGTATATTTAGCACTGAATGCTTTCAAGAAAGGAGACTGAAGCCTGGCTGATACAATGCGAACTGAAGTATCAAAACACATCTGATCTTTCTTGAAGTGGTAGGAAGAACTGTGAGATATCTGAGTGTGCTGAAGCACAGATTGATGCTGTACAGGCTTCTGATGACTAGATGTGTTAATGTATGAAGAACAGTAGGTAAGCATAGTGAGCTGCAGGGAAGAGCCAAAGAATGGATGAATTTGGAGGCAAAACAAAGAACTGCATCAAAGAATTACTGTTTGAAGTTTCAGCAGCAGCAATAAGGTAATAGCTCTGCAGATAGCACTGGAAGTGTGATGTACAAATGTGTGATTTCCTGCTATGTCACACATAAAGCAGTCTTTGTGGGATGACTATCCTGGGAATAAGCCAAAGTTTTTTCCCTTTCATTTGTAGTAAGGACAAAAGGTATCATAAATAAATGAAACCTGAGGAGAGTAATTCCTCCTCCTCAGGTTGGTTGTCAGATCTGAATATGATAAACAGTAAATGACAGTAATTTCTGTATAAAGTCAATTATCTCTGTGTAGCAGATTAAAATTAGACAAGTTCTTTAGTCTGGAAATTCACCCTAATGGAAATGTAATTTTCTTTCTGTTGAAGAGTGGTGTGTCTCTTGAGTAAAGCATCAGTGTGCATCAGTTCGGGAGGAGCATTGACTTGACAGGCATGGAAAGCCATTGGCTCTCCCCTCCCTGATTCAGCTGGAGAGCTTTTACAGGATTGAGATTCCAAGGTTTCATTATTCCAAATGTTGAATTGAAATGTCTGAGCCTTTAGAGGATGATGAATACAGTTTTTGATTTTTTTTTTTGAGCTGTTAGAATTTCTCCTACTTATGCACATTTAGATATAGGCAAATGGTGCACCCAAAAATAATGCAGAGTTACTGGAATATGTACTTTTTAATAACAGAAACCAATAAGAAAAAAGTTCAGAACTGGCAGTCGATGGTTTTTTCCTCCTCTCCTAGAAGTGGAGGAAGGAATTGGCTTGAAGAAAACGGAGGTGGGTTCACTGAGAGTTTAGGACAGGGACACAGTTTTGTTTTTTTTGGGAGATCTTTGCTTTTATTTCTGTTCTGCAATATAACCTGAATTGACATTTTCACTTCTCTCTGCTGCTTTCTCTTCCCAGACTTTAGTAGTCTGAGACAGTTGAATATTGTAGTCTTCAAGTGTCAATATTAAAAGGACAAATCAGTCTTGAAGTTATTCAAAGAAGTAAATTATTAATTTTATGAAAAACTGATAAGAAACCTGCAAATTTGGATGTCCTCTCTGCTCCCAGGCCCTCCTCTCCCTCCCCCACCCCCCCAACAATCTTCCTACTCAAGCTGGAAATAACATATAAACCATTTGAGGCTGGGGTGGAACATTCACCTGCTGTGTGCATCAGGTTTTTCTAAGACACATTCTTCTCTAGCTCACAATGTGAGAACTCCTTCAGAGGTCCCCGTTTTTGAGCAGAGTCAATTCCTAAAAGTGTCTGTAGGTCACTTTTATTTTTGGATGACTGGCGAGGCACAAGCTGCAGGTTTGTGGTGGTTTTCCTTCCTTTCTTTCCTTGCGGACTATACCAGCCTAGCTCGAGCCAAGCTTTCAGAGCTTGGTCACCAATTCTATTCATTATTGAGCAAAATCCTGTAACAAAATGTTTAATTTTCCTCCATGCTGTAGGGGAAAAGGTCCTTCAGTGAGCTGAACATGGGAGACTTGTGTCCAGGGTTTCCTATGCTGTTAGTTCAAAGGGTGTTTGAGCAAGGTCGTGCCTCCTCTGTAGTGGAACTGCCTTAGGAGCAAGAGTGCTACTTAAAATCAAAGTACTTTATTTATGTAAATCTATTTTACTATTCCACATTAAGGAAACAGTTAACCTTAAGTTGTCCTTGTACTTGAAGAACTACTGTTAAACTTTTTTGACTTGTGGACTTCTAGAAGTTTGAAGCACTTATTAACAAAATGTGTTCTCAGGAGGAATGCACGTAACCTGCCAGTCATTCCTGGCTGACAGGGACCTGCCACTAAATGACACTTCCTCCTGGAGAGGGGGGAAGCAAACACTTAACAAAGCTTTTCTCCTCCTTGAAGCAATCCTGCCAGTTGGCAAGGACTGTTCCAGCAATGCAAGGCTTTGGCAGGCAGCAGGGTGAGCTGTGCTTATTGAAAAATAGGCTGAAGTAGCAGCAGCTGGCAGCTTGAGGAATCTGTGGCAGTGTGATGATAACCTGTCTAGTACTGTCATCATTTGAGCTCAGCAGGACCAGAAAAAGTCCTGATGATGTAGGGTGGGTATGGAAAAGCTGTGAGTTTTTCCTACTTTACCAAGGAATGACATTGAAGGATTGTTTTGACAGTTGCAGAAATAAAGCTAGAGCCTCTTGGCTGTCCATTAAGGCCAACCTGACCAAAGTTTTACAGGTTTTATTTTCAGTAGGAGAACACTCAGCTTAAGCATCAAGTTTCTTTCAGAAATTGTATTGCTACAGCAATTGCTACCTATTCCTTTAATGGGAAGGAGTTGGTGTCACCCCTCCCCTGTTTGCATGAATTTGGCAGTGCACTGGCAGTTTGCTTCAGTTTGAAGAGAGCAGGTGATCTGCAGTGTAACAGGGAAAAGATCAGATGGAATAATAAATGTCAGCTGGATGATTTCTGGGTAGAGGAGCAGGCAGTGCTCCCAGCTGATATGGAGAGCTGAAAACAGAGGGGTGGCAGGAACAACCACCTGCTAATTCTGCTCTCCCACAAGCACTACTGCAGGATGCCTAATTGCTATTTAAATGAGCACCTGAACCCCACAGTAGTGAAGAAGCCAGTGTTTTAGTCTGGGCTGAAGCCCTTTTAGCGTGTCTCTGGCCAGGTTTGGCTGGCGTTTTAGAGAGTAGCATTATTGACTGTCCAGAGGAATTATTCCACTCTGCCAGACTAAAGTTAAATAGGCCCCAGTTGTCCCTTCTGGAAAGAACATGTGCTAAAATGAGGACTACACGGAGAGATGAAGATGCCAGACAAGTCATTTCAGCATTTGGACTGCAGACAAGGTACAAATTTGTATTAAGATCTGGAAAAATGAATGGAGTCTGTCTCTTTCTGCTGAGTGGAAGAGGTGCACCAGAGAGATTTCTGTATGCATACACGCAGAACAGATATGCCTCTGGGGCTAATCCCTAATACACAATATTGTGCTGTAAGTAAAGAGGAGAATGGCAGAGCTCTTGTATCTGGACAAGCTTGCCCATCTGCACTAGGTATGGGTCTGAATGAGAAGTGTTGGAGTGAGAGCTGTGATCTCGGGAATTATGGGCAACCTTTAAATTCTGGAACAAAGCCTTGCATTTCAGCTTAGTCCAGTGCTTTGCTCAGACAACCATTATTTCTCATTAGCAGGTACCTAAAATTGCTCTGGAAACTATCTTATACAAATGTAATAGAGTAAAATATGTTCTGAGTATTTATACAGTGCCAAGTATTAATTAACATGGAAGATACCAGCAATTGACTGCAATTTTATTAATGTTTAATCCTTATTAATGACATTATAATTATTTGGGTACATGTTTTCCTAGCACATTTAATGCTCTCAGGCTCCGTAATTTCCTTTACAATAGAGATAAGCTAAACCCCAGGAATAAACTTGAGCTCAAGCTTTTCAGTGTCTAGTTAAGTCTGTGAGCACTTCATTCAGAAGGAGCTGCTGTGAAGGGATGGCAGCAGAGAAATCATCACCAGGGTTCTTTGGAGTGCAGGTATGCATTTGGAGCTGGGCAGAGGCCAGTGTTTCCCTGATAAAACTGAACCCCGTCTGAAGGTGTGTCTGACTCCTTGGAGCCTTTGAAAATCCCAGCTGAGAAATCAGCTTCAGATTGTTTTCAGGCAGATTTGATGTTCTAGTGACATGCTTGATTAAAATTTGCATGATGGAATGAATGGGTTCTCAGCTACCTGATGACAACTGTGATTGTATCAAAGGCTGCAGTCATGGTACAGTAAACATCTGAGCTACAAGTTTGAGATGCTGTGGCATACAAACCACTTTACCATTGAATTATGTTTTCAAGTGTCACAATTCCTTTTCCAGCCCCCATCCCCAATCCTTGGATGGATGGAAGGCTTCACTGAGTGCTTTATCAGCAACCTGGTATTCTCTGGAAGGTGCATGATAACATCCTGATGAATTTTCTGTGATAAGACTTGCAAAGAGAAAAACAAAGGGGCAAAGAATTTAATTTACGCTTGCAAGGACAAAATGTACAAATCATATTAAAGAAATGCTCAGACTTTTGATGTACGGGATGTTATCACAAGATGCTGTAGGTACTTTACCTTGCAGTCTAAGACTAGACATGCCAGCTTAAAAACTAGTTCTAAATCAAAAGAGCTTGTGGGAATTAATTTTACCATGTGCTTTGTTCAGTTCATGAATGAAAATAGCAGTAAGGGCTAAAACAGAACAGTGAACGTGCTCTGCAGCCTCTTGGCAGCTGTGCCTTCCTTGTGTTGCTTCTTTTGTCCTTCTTGGCTGTTGATGCACAAGCAGCACTGGACCAGAGGAGCAGTGAATAGGAGTGGAGAGAAGAAATGAGACAATCAGTTTGGTTCCTGAAGCAATGTTTCATTAACTGAGGGGGAAAAACCTGCAAAATTTCAGTGCAAGCAAATATTTTTTTCTGCTAAATACATTTTGTTTTTCAGTAATTATAGGGAAATCAGAAATGCCGCTTCTAGGAATTATTTTTTCCCCCATTACTACATTAGTTGAGAATATTTACTAATAGCTAAATATAATGAATATTACTTTTGACTATCTCAATTTTCTTTAAATGGAGCTTGCTGAAGGCACTTCTAATCCATCCCAATTACTGTATCATACAGTTCCTGTAAAATTCATAATTGGACACGATGCTTTTTGGAGTGCAGAGCAAGAAGCTTGCTTTGCTAATAAGGTGTGATTTCCCCAATCACCTTTTTACTGGCAAATGTTTATTACCACAAACACTGTAAAGTGTGTGACAGAAAAGTTAAAGGAGTTGACTCCTGTAGTGTCGGGGGCTGCTTGCAAAGCACTGACTGAAGGAACTCCTTGGCTGAGACACAAAGTGTTGGCATATCAATGAAAAATATTAAGGTTGTCAAGCATTGGATAGTCATTTAAATAAAATTAGTCTAACAACCTAAAATACTTAGAATAATAAACATCTTTAGCCACAAGAGGCTCACTTAATTCAGAAATATTAAGCAATCTGTATAATCATGCTTGAACACATGATGAAGAATGCATATGGAAATGAGAATACTACGTTTGCTGAGCCTACTGAATTACAGAGCTAAAAGTCTACATCAATACCTAGCATCTACTTTTTTATTTTTATATTTAAAAGTGCAGCTTTTTGCTGTCTTCAGCTGAAAATTATATTGACCACAAAATGGAGTAAGGCACCTGCTTAAGCTTGCCAATCAAAGCAAAATATGACATATGGCAGATAAAATGATCAGGAGTATGTTTTGCCCTTTCCTTTGCAACCACAATCCTTGGTCTGCCTATGGGATGGCATTAAAGGAAACCAAACCATGTACTGTGTCTGTGGATGTGGGATTGTGTGAAAGAGAAAAGAAGGCTTTGCTGATGGCTTGGAATTCCTCTTGGTTACCGTTTCAGTTGCTTGTTGTGATGGGGAGGGAAGGGGGCAAGTCAGGTGTTTCCCCTGGGTAGTTTCCTGTAGATGGCAGGCTAATTTCCAAAAAATAAGTGTTGGCGTGATGTAGTGATGTCTTTCTGTGCACAAGTCTGATACAGAAAGGATGCTCTTCCAATTCAGTAAATAGTCCAGATTAGCTCAATTGTCAGATCTACCAATCCTTTTTTTTTATTCTAAAAGTTAGAAAAATAACTTTACAGTTGCAAAATAAGTATTAATATCCTCTTTTCTCATCTTTAGGGCATTTAGATGATAAAATCTTCTCTTAACATATAAATAGTACTTATGGCATTTTATTGGGAGACTTTAAAAGGTATGGATTAACTATTCACCGTTCCCAGTCAACTGCTATGAGAATTAAAAGACAGTCATTAGTAACTATCCACTGTGTAAAGCCAGAGAGTGATAAGATCTTCCTAATTAATTGATCATTATACTGTCAGTCTCAACAGGTGGGATTATAAAGCAAGATGGGCATGATTTCTTTCAAGGGTACTCTTTGGTAGAAATGAAAAACCCCCTCCTGGCTGCTTAAAAAGTGCATGACAGTGACAACACTGGTACAAGGTGATTGTGGCTTCTGGAGATGCCTGTCTTTTTACTTGGACAGTAGTTGGCTTAGAGATCTAACTTGTATATTAATATTTTTTTTCTCCTACTTACTTACTCCCCAAAATCCCAGCTTCTTGTCACAGCAACCTCAACTCCCTTCAGTTTGGGGAGGGTGGATTTGGTATTGAGCCTGAATCCACAAGAGCAGGGTTGGAGCTCTGAAAACAGTTGCATTCTAGAAATTAAAATGAAAGGTTCCCTTAATACTGAAGGATGCATAAACCCCAGGCTGCACTGAAATGGGAAGCAATGCTTTTATAGTTTGAAGTGGGGTCAGATGTTTTCTTACTGCAGCTCCTTAGTTGGTGTGAAATGTGTTCTGGCTGTGTCAGATGGGATGCCACATCACCCCCACCACTGAGTCTGAGCATCCTGCTCAGGAAGAGGAGTCCCAAGCTGCTCCATGGACTATGAACAGGTTTCACTGGAAACATACCAAATAATTAGATTGCTTCCTAAATAAGCATGCATGTATTGACTGCCAGAAGTGCTCTGATCCTTCATACATCATAAACCAATCAATTTTAAATACTTTTATTGTGCTAATCTATCTCAAGCAGTTAGGGGTTACCCTAGCAGAAGTTTACCCAATGACTTAAAATGGGAGCTGTGAATGCAGAAGAGGAGGACTGTGAGAAAATATAATTAACGTTATTGAAAATAGAATTTGTTCCTGTGAGGTGGGAGTGCTGATTGAACACATGAGCTCCACTTATATTTGTTGTGTGATAGATTTTATTTTGTTTTTTAATAACACTGCCGGCAAATTGTGATGGAAAGGAGAGTCATTGGAGTAGAGATTTTTTCTTTTTTTGGAGTGTTTTATTTATAGTAGCTCAGGAAGAATATGGAGTGGGTTCTACATGAAATAGCTGTTCTGCAGAACACTTGCTAAGTTATGGAAGAAAAAACCTCTAGAATGACATTGAAATTAAATAATATCTGTTAGTAATTTCAAAAATGTTACATTTTAAATTTTAGATTGAGATTGACATCTGAACTTCATTATTATATTTTCTTTTTCACATCTGACAACAGAATTTATTGCATTAAATCATATATATATATATGCATGTAAGTACTGACTTACTATCAGAGTAGATTTTTTGCAGTGTCCAACAGCAATCTCAGCTCCAGGAAAGACTTATTACCAAGGCTGTGTGAATGGGGATCTTGCAGATGGTGTTAACTTTGAGGTGCTCAGCTGAGGGGGGAAATTGTGCCAGAGCAGCAGACACGTCTGAAGGTGCCAGTGTGGTTGGCTCTGCTGAGCCTCGATGGATGGAGGGGTTTGCTCCACTATTTTATTAACAAAAAAAGTTTTGGTCAACTGATACTACTGAACTCTTTTTTTGGGGTCAGGGGCACTGGCCAAGACTTTTTAATTTCAAAATGCTCTACCTTTACTTAAATAAGGGTAAAGTAACACTCTGCTGTGAGTAAAAACTATTTTTTGTTCCGTCAATGCACCAAAAAATCAATTTGCTTGTGCAGCTTTGTTGTGGAGTAATGTAATTTTTTTTTACCACTTGAATTCCTGACTGGAAGTGCATTTTAATTCTATTCCACTTTAATATTCTTCCGCATTTCAAGGTTTTTCCTCCCAGCATTTTATGTCCAACATTTGAATTATATGGGCAAGATAAGTATGCTGCTCATTGAAAAATGTGACAGGCTGGCATTAACCTGTCCAGAATTCATGTCTGATAGAGCAGATACTGTTTAGATGAATTATATATTCAGTCTCTAAAAGCTTTTCAACAGTAAACCAGAGCCCTTTATTTTTTTAACAATGATGTAGCATGAGATCAGAATCCTTGTACTTTTTCAGTAATCCATGGTCAACAGGAATCCATGGTCAGCCCCATTTGGAGGGGTGGAACAAACTGTTCTTATTCCTTGAGTGGTGACTCTGGCCAGGAGTTTTGTGGCTGTTTCCTCTCCCTTCCCACCTCCACCTTCCCTGGGGCTGGCCCTGTGAAGGAACTGGAGTTGGTGTTTCAGCACTGCCTGAGGAGAGGCTGCTCTCTCTGGCAAACCAAGGAACCCTGTCTGTAGGCACCTGGACAAGACTTTTGCACTGTTCCATGGTAGAGGGTGCTCTCTGATCCTCACTGGTCCATCTGTGCTTCAAGTAACTTATCCTCTAGGGCAGTGCTCGTGGATTTCAGAGTGCATGGAGTGCCAGGAAAAGGCTGGGGTACATTTGGAGGTGCAAAGCAGTGTTGGGATGACATGCAGCAGAAGTCGCTGTTTGTGGATCTTTCCTGCTTGTGTGGAGTTTAATTTTCCCTTGAGCTTCACTAGATGGCAGTGGAGGTGGCAGGGATTGCTGGGGCGCTTGCCAGCTGCTGGTTCTAAACCTAGAGGTGGCTGTGGGCACAACTGCCCAGAGCTGGCCACCCTCTCTGTGCTTCTGGGCCCCAGGAAAAGCCAAGTGCTGAACTACCCTGGGCAGGCAGAGAGCTCAGCTGGGCTGGAGTGGGGCAGTTTGGGACACAGCGCAGTGTCCAGCCAGAGACTGAGCTGGGAGGGGGCAGCCCTCCAAAGGGATGTGAGGCTGAGACACAGGGGACAGGACACGGCCTCAGGAAAGGGGCAGAGTGGTGTGGAAAGGAGGTATTGAAAGGTTTTTCTTAGGTGTTGGTTCAGGGTCACCTCTGACCTTCGTGTTTGTATTGAACAATCCTTAGCATGGCCCTGCTGGTGATCGCTGCCTTGTGGCTGCATCCTTTGAGCCTTTTGGAAGCTATTTGTCTCTGTATCTCTGACAAACTGGTGTTGCTGCTCCTCTTGGGAGCCCACATATCTTCTGTAGTTAAGCTTTTATACTTGCCAAAGAGCACTGGCAAGAGGCCAGAGCTCCAAGGTACCTTTGCCTGATCCAACCCTGAGTCCCAGTGGAAGGAAGTGATGTTCAAAGCTGGCTGTGGAGCTTTAGTAGAAAACATGCTGGGCTGAGCTATCTGGATTGCAGGGAAGGGTAGGGATGTTGGCTCCATGGGAAGCCAGTGTGTTTCTCTTGAGGATCCAGGGTAACTCAGTTTGTGATAAATTCATTCTCTTAATTGTTTATATCCATGAAATCAAAGGTCCTTTTGCTGCTCTTCAAACCCATCAGTGGATGGGACCCCTGAAGGTCCCTGCTGTGCTGTGACGTGTGTGTGGCTGAGGTTTTGCCCGGGATGGAGTTTTCAGCATGGAAATTGAGTGAGGCTGTAGACATCACATCCCAAGTGTGTGAAACTCCCAGCAGGAACTGAGAGATGCTGTGCCAGCCTGCAGGGAGAGCGTGGTGGGGAGTGAATCACAGGAAACAAACTTGTGTGTCTCATTCAGAAAGGGGCTAAGAAAGACAAACAGCAACACGGATGGCAAGTCTAAAGTTGAGCTGTCTGACTTTGTTGTCTTCTGCACATCACCAAGGGGGGAATTTCCCTGGTTGCACACGCTGGTGGGAAGGAAAAATTAGACTTGGCTCTTGTTTTGAATCAGGCACAGCATGAACTCCAGGAAGGCAATTGTTGCTTGGGGGGTGAATTTGGCCTGGTGAATGTCACATTAGCACATTCAGAGCACAAAATGCCCTTTCTGAAAATTTCTATTGATTTTTATGACAAATGAAATATTGCAGAGTATGAACACAAACGTGTTATTCCTCTTCTGCAGAGATATTACAAATCCTGAATAAAACTAGAGAGAAAGCTGCTGCAAGGGGAGTGGTTGAGTCTTCTAAATGTGGAGGGGCTTGGTGGTAAATCACACAGAAGAGAGTTTCAGAATTAAGATATTTGTTTGACTCACCTGGGCTTAGGTTGCTTACAATGAATACACACCAAAAAATTCTTCTGCTTTGCTGGGCTTCTAATAACTGAGGCACAATTAATGTTCAGAGATTTCAGTGTGCATAATTCAATCATCAAGTTATGTGACATTTGTGTCCTCAGTGCTGATTAAGAGTTCTGCCCTATATAACTTCCTGCTAATAACAAAAGACTTCTGGCAGTTTTCTACCAGTAGGTATCCTTATCAGAGACTTCCCCCATGCTTACTGTCACATGGGAAGATAGAGTTGTACCACAAGATTTGCTACCTGGTCTTGAATAAGCTGCTAAAGAAACAGGCTTTGCAAAGGGTCTGAAATGGGAACAACTATTTTGACACTTTTAAAGTTGTAGTTGCTCTTTGAGAGAACAGAGTGATGACAATTGGCTGCACTTGCAAAATGACATCTAATTGGTCTCACAGAGCTGTATTTAATTTGAGATGGGATGGGGATGTTGACTCAAAGTTTTAAATGTTCTCTGTAAAATAATTCAGTAAAATGAGGACACACTGAAAACAATTTACTACTGGGGAAATTACTAACTGGGGAAACCCAGTTATCTCGGTATCACAGAGGCACAGACAACATGTTTGTAAGGAGTTGGTAGTTATTTGGAAAGAACAAATATGAGAAAAAGGGTAGTGCTAATGTGCCATCCCACTGAGCAATTCTTTAGTCTGCAGTATGGAGGAGTAATTGTCCACCACACCATCCTTGGCAGAGTGTGCATTAATGCTGCTATAACTCTGTTGTCACTGTATATATTCCCCTGGAGTTACAGAATTATGGTAGGTCAGGATGTAAATAGCTGTTATTAACTAGTATTTACTAGCTATGCCTGACATCTGCTGTGCTCGTGTGTGCTACTCGGGCACACCTCAAATGTGCAGAGTAGGCTGAGGAGCAGAATAAATGATTCTGAAAGTTTTGTGAAGGTTTTACTCAAATGGAAATATCATGCATCTAAATTGCAGCCACTGATGCAGACTTGACAGTATCAAACTTTAGTGACTGTGCATCTCTGGATTAATCTTTACCTACAATAAATTTATGAAAATAAATGTTTGCATCTATCTTGCTGTCACCTCATGGCTCTCTGGAGATTGACATATAAATGTTAATGCCCAGAAAAGATAGAGATTAGATAGAGAGTACTGCTGTAATCTGTGGGGATGGTTTCTCATGAAAACTTGATTGTTTTACATAATCCTGTCAAAATGCCTCCTAAGGCATAGTAGTTAACATGGTTTTCCCATGTCAGTCTCTCCCTATTAAAAATCTCCTTGCTTTTTTGTATAGCTCTTGAGTTAACATCTACCCCATCTGTATTTGGGCTGAGATGTTGTTTACACTTACACAACTGCATATTAATTTTGATGTCAGATCTTACTGCTGAGTGCTTGTGTATAAAATAACTCCAGCCCTTCCAGGGGTGAATTGTAAGTTATCAGAGATACAGGATAAATGAATCTGCAGTGAAGTTTCCCAGCCTCTAGATTGTGACAAATGATGCTGCCTCCTCAATTTTTGCTGCTACCAGAAATCTTGAGGTTGTTTTAAATCATGTTCTCTTTTGTTTTGCTAAACTTCAAAGGCTGTATGTTTGCCTCTTGCTGTGAGATGTTTGGAATAAAGAATGCTTTACCCTCTTGTGCTGCCTCATGACTCTCCTGGATGGAGAACAGACAACTGGAAATCTGAATATTCCTCTTGTGCTGCCCTCTCCCACAAGTGTAAAATCCTAGTCTCAATCTAAGCCTGCAGTCTGGATCGAGACAGATGGTCAAGAAATGTCAAATAGTCATTATTGCTGTGGTACTTTGGAGCTGGACTAGAGGAGCAGGGTCTGCACTGTAGCCAGGAGACAGCACTGCTCTCTGTGCAGCATCCACTTGTAAGGTGGTCAGTTCTCAAACTACATAATTCAATAGCACTTAAATACATCAAGTAATTACCTTGTTTTCCCATTGTTCCTTTGTTTTGTGTAAAACCAGTTTAATACTTCTTTTCTCTAAATAAAGAAAGCATATGTGGCATCTTTGTGTGATGTTAGGGTTACACAATAAATCAACTCTACTGATACCAGTTAATATGCTTTGCTTCTCTATCTGCAGCCAAGTAGGACAGAGGTGGTTGTACAGGGAGCATCTTGGGAGCAGCATAAACTGTTTAATAAATTTCCTTTGTCTGAAGAACTTGTGATTTATGTTTGTTGTTAGGAAAGCTCAAGAAGTAGATTGTGTTTGATCAAATTTGACAGATACTTGTATACTGTAAGAGAGGTATAAAATCTATTTGCACAAAAAAAATGCAGTGTAAATACTCGGGGATTCATGTTGGGAAACATTCTTGGATGAGCAAGGAAACTGTTTAAATTTCAATTTTGAAGTTAATTTTCTTTTAGCTTTTGGTTGAAGCATTGTAAACCAAATAAGGTGGCAGCTGATCTGAAGGACAGGGCTGTGAATTATATTTCTGGTGGCAAAATGCAATTTCTTTGCAAAAGCAAGGTACTAGAAAAATATCTGAAGGCTGCTAACATTACTAGCTTTGTGTTCCTCCTTTGTTCATATCTGACCCAAAAAAAGTATTGTGGTTTGTATTGGCAAGACATCAAGTCAACAGCCCAAAGTTTTGTGGCTTCTTTTTTTTAAGATTCAATTTTCGTCACTTTAAATGTACTATTTTAAAACTCTGGCTTAAATGTTAGAAGTAAGTGAAAAATGGTGTTGTATTTGCTCATGGTCTGTAAATTGATCCCAATGTAAGCTTTATTAAGAGCCCTATGTATTCTAACAAAGTTGGTCAGTAGCTACCCTGGAAGATTTCTATACTGTTCTTGGATAGCAGGGATAAGACATGAGAAATTTAGTCTGCTCTTAGAAAGTAATACTTTGTGGGAGGGTAGGACAAGGTGAGCCAAGGGGGTTTGCTGCTGTGTTTTGGAGGTTGGCTCTTGCTTGGTGGAAGGAGGGCTGTTGGCTGGCAGTGACCAGGAGAAAGGAGGTGGTGACAGATCCTGCCTTCCCCACTCCCAGGTAGAGTTCAGGAATGCTTTCCAAATGTGCAGCCTTTTCTCTTAATGAATTTTTTCCTGGAGTTTTATGTGGCTGGGTGAAATAATATTGTTGCCACTAATCTGCCCATGCAAGTAAATAAACCAGACCCCTTTTTAAGAGGAACCAGCAACCCCACAGGAACCAAAGTGAACCTTTTGAAAGAAAAGGTCTGAGCAGAAATCCCCCTCATCTCATGGGTGAGATTAGCTGGTAATTAAAAAGCCAACCAATTTGAATTAAGAGGTGGATTAATTAGATAAAACACCAGGAAATCTAATTTGCTCAGCAATTTATTTTTTATTATTTATTTTTATTCCAAGAAGATTTTATCATGGCTTCTATGGAGATTGTAGGAGCCCAGTCAGATTTAATTATACTCTTGTGTAATGACCCACATTCCTTAAGTTTTATGTGTTATAATTTATTTCATATATAAAAGTACATACACTTAGATCTTAAGAGAGTATCAAGAGTATTTGATTGGCAGTTTTGATGCATTAATGCTGAAACTGCAGGGCAAACCAGATTGATGTCTCATCCCTGAAATACAGCTGGTGACCTAAAGTAGTAAGTTTTCACAATTCCCTCCTATATATAAAAAGCGTATTTTTCTGTTCATGGCATCAGAAGTGTCCTTTTACCACTGGGTACCTCATTCTTTATGGAATGTTGGCAGGCAGTGAGTGCATCTGCACTGTAGAGTTAAATATCCTTTAAAAGCTAATTGTTGTCCTGAACATTTTTCTTACCAGACACCTTAGAAAATCCAAATCCAGAGTCAAAATTGGATTGACTGAAATGGGGTTCTAGTGAAGACTGTGCAGATAAACAGCTTTGTGCAGGATTAGATGAAGCTGTGCAATAACAAGGAGCTTTGTAATGTGGGTGCACAGGCACAGCGTTATTGAGTGTCCCTGAATGGCTTGAACTGATTTTAACTGCCCTGTGTAAACAGTCTAATCTGGTATTGACTCAGCTTTATCTTATTTTATGAAAGTACATGAAGACTAAGCACCTTCAGGCCTGTTGCATGGCTGTAGGACTTTTGCAGCCTGACACTTCAAAAGGGTTCAATCCCTTTTTCCCACCCAGCCGCCAGGAGGACTCGTGCCCAAGGTCACACAGCACACCTGCAGCTCCTGCCAGCTGGGAGGGCACAGGGATGTCTCATGCACTTAGAAAGGAGTGGAAAACTTTACAGTTTCCACTGTGCATCTGTGTAAACTGGAGCTAACTTGTCTTTGAAGTGCATATTAAAAATGGGAAATAAAGAGCCCTATAACTCTTAAAAAGAAATCAAACCCGCACACAAGTGCCCCCCACCCAACTCCATCTCAAAATAAATCCCCAGTCTAGTCCTGTTCCCAGGTCTGAAGACTGGAAACTGATGCTTTCTCATGACTGTCTGTGTGCACTGAAATGTTAAAAGTAGGGATTTAAGCAGATCTATGTGCAGTTAGGACTGGGGAATATTCTTCTGGAGAAGAAACTTAGAGAAGAATGCATTTTTGAGAAAACAAATCTCTTAAACTTGAGTTGAATTTTTTTTGTACATAATGCAGTATTCCAAAAGTGGCAGAAAAGTTAAACCTTTGAAATAGTTGTGATTGGGTTAGGCTTAAACCTCTGGTCCTCAAAAATCCTTTGGAGGTTGATCTAAAAAGGGAATTTACATTTGTCTTCCTTTAAAATGCCTTAATATTCTGTATTTTGCATGACTGGAATGAACTTCCCGTATATATTTTGGTTCTGTTACCAACCCAATGTATACATTATTCATGCAGATCTGCATCTTCAGATAATTATAAGGAACATCCAAAGTAACATTAGAGGTCCTTATGCTAATATAGGGAAGTGACTCTTGCAGCAAGGAAAGACTAGTGTTTCATCCTATGGAGAATGATAGCCCAGAAAGGATTTCCATGACCAAAGAAGAAATTGTTGTAATTAAACCTTTTTTTTCAAAAAGGACATTTCTGTTCTTCTGGAAAATCTGCTTTTGGGGGTCCACTAAGTTTTTGTTATTGGTACTACAGATGCAGTCTATAAAGCAGTTAGATTCAGGGTGATAAATGTAAATGAGAGGGTAAAAAGCCTGCTAAAAATATTAGAGAGGGTATGGAAGGGAAAACAGAAGCAAAAGTGGGGAGTCATTGAGTGGTGGGGTTGAAAGAAGTGATTTTTGTTTCTAGGAAAAGAACAGTCATAAGCAGAACTTCTGAAATGTGAATAACTTTTAATAAGGATGCATAAAAGCTAAAAGCTCTTGGGAAATATCAGTTCTGTAAGTAGAAGAATTTAATTAAAGTCCATCTACATGGCTTTGTTGAAAATAACCCTAGGCAAGCCTAGAGCTTTCTCCTGAGATTATAAGTTTGGATATAATTGCATTAATTTAACTTCCCTAAACTCTTGAAAGATACTTGATTTAGAAATCCACAGTGTTCTGATTCTGAAGCATATGGATTGGGAACTGGCAAAGTGACTCATCTCAAAGTTAGGTGCCAATAGGACATAATTTCCTTGGTCTGCTCTCTTGTGGGGTGTGTTCTTGGACCAGATAATCAATATTTTTTCTGTGATTGCAGAGTAACATCAAAGGTCCTTGGTATTGTTTGGCTGTGACGTGAGTTAGGTGGGTGCTAAATAAAGCATGATTATTGTCACATCCAGGGCAGTCTAAGGCTTGAGCTGTGATAGATGTAGAATGAAATGGATAACCTGGAAGGAAACCTGTAGGAACAAGTGTGGTACCCCCAGAGCAACAGGAACACACGGGACTCAGGGCAGTAATGGGCAGGGCTTTGAGGGAACAAGAATCAAACATCCTTGTTGCAGAGAGCCCTGGAGACCTTTGAAATGGAAGCTGCAAAATTAGAGGGTATGGAAAAGACAAAAATTGATTCAGGTCTTTCAGAATGTGTCTTCAAGTGAAAAACAGAGGAGTTCTATCCACTGAGTGTATGAGAAAGAAGATTGAAAAGTGTTTTGATTAGAAGGCATTCCTGGGGATAAAATCCTGGGTGTTAAGAGTGCTGGAAATCAGTGCAGAGATACAGAGTGTCTCTAAGTGAGTGGAGAAAGGGAGCTGAAACCCTTGAGTCATGCAACTTCACATTAGAAAGAAAGGAAAACACATTTGTATCAATGAATGAGGCACTGCAGAAGAAAAAGCCAGGGCATGGGCATATTTTATTACTTGTATTGCTAAAACATGGCTAAATATTCTTTCTGGAAGAAGTGTTTTAATAAAACATGAGTTCTGATAAAGATAACATTCTGAATGGAATGAAATCTAACCCCTGCCAGATTCACATATACAAGTGATGGCCGTGTGCTCTCCAGGGTCAGCAGTGCTTGCGCAGTGACTAAAACTGTCCTTGTTCTCATAATATTTTGGTCTTTGTCTGAAGCGGTAAATAGCAAACAGTTGATCTAATGAAAATATTTAGCCAGGGTGAGGCAAACCTGGCAGAGTATGTCTACAGTACCTGCTAGTCTGCTGTGTTATATTTGTTTAATTTGGGCCAGTCTTTTCCTCTTTCAGCAGTGTAGATTCTCTGCAGCATTCAGAGATTAATTTTCATGCCCTCTTAGCCTCTGACTAGGTGTTAGCTTGCTCCTCTTGATTGAAATCCTGCCTGGGTTGACCTTAATGCATCCTTCCCCTCTCTGTGGAGTTACCTGCTGTTTCTACATTTGAAGCTCTGTACCTTTCCTGGTCAATATTTCTATTCCTGTCTGCAGAGTTTTAATTGCACTTCTGATCCCTTCTCCTGCCCTGCTGGGTGTCTGGCTCTGGAGCTCAGAGCTTCACTGCTTTGCCCTTTTGCTCTTTCAGCTTGTCAATTTGCTCCAGTTCAGGGGCCTCTGGGGATGGCTTTGCTGAATGTCTGCAGCAGAGTCCTTTGTGATATCCAGACATACTTCTCCCTCCTACCAGCAATGAAATGTTTGGGTTAGAAAGTATTTTATAATGCCTTTTTCTCCCCCTGCCCCTAACAACCCTCTCATCTACTGCGTGGTATTTCTCTGGCCTGCTGCTTCCAGACTGTAAATGCTGTGTGAGTCAATCCTTTTGTGCATCAGGTTATTACCAATACACTGCCTCTTGGTCACACCAAACCTTGCAGGAGCTTCTGGGACTTGGATAAACACATCCCAGATTCACTTTTGTACCACAGAGGTGCAAACTGAGATAATTCAGTTTGAGCTGAGGGAATGCTTCAGAGTTCTCTGAGGTCCTGCACTAAGATTTGGAGCATTTTTGTTCATCTATCCTACTTGTGCCTGAGAGTTGATTTTGGCTTCATGTGCTTGTAATTGAAATTTGATGTTCATATTGAAACATCGTTGATATGCAAAATAGCACACAGTGACTGTTTGATTTGTAAATGGCTGTTTTAAATAGATGATCTTGAAAATTAATGAAGCAGGCTTTCAAACAAATTGCCATTTTCTTTCCCTTCTCCTGTCCCTTTTTTGATGTGGGTGCAAAGGGTTTGACAGTATGGAAATTATGAAAATAAGCAAATTCATTTCATCAAGTGCAGCATCAATTATTCATTAAATATTTGAAAAGCAACATCTCAGCTCTGTGTGTGTATATATACTGTCATGTACCATCTACTCTATATAATGTTCTGCCTCAGTTTCATTGGATGTTTATTAATGTTTATCATAACTGAGTCAAAAGACTGAGGTTCCCTTAACCAGATGCCTTTGAACTGATAGGACCATTGTTGCTCCTGTTCTAACTAGATGGGCATTTCAAGTCATGTATTATGTGCAGTGTATGCCTTTTACCAAAGCATCACACAACACAGTGCTACAGCTAAATGAAAGTTGCCTTCATCCTTGGGTTGAACATTCCGTTCATCCTGTGCATGGTGTTTTGTAGAGCAGGTTTGTTTCATTCATCAGAAACATCCCAGTATATGTAATTTATTCAGTTTACTAAGCTCTTGATCCAATTTGCCATATGCTATGGGATATAAATTTTGTGTATGTGGTGTTTTTTTTCCTCTTATGTTTATCATTACACAAAACCATGAAAAACTTCAGCAGGAGAATGTTAAGGATCTGATGAGAGCAAGGACACTTCAGAGATTCCTCCTGTGACTGTAACCCGGGCCATTGAATTCGAGTTTGGCAATTTGGGCCAGCATTATGTTGTGTGGACTGGGAGTGTTTAACAATTTGCCAATAAGCTGCACTCTCCAGACCTTGATCAGAGCAAAGGAAAAAGGAGGCTGGGATTTGAAGTGACAATTTTCTTTTCCTGGTAAAAGCTCCAGGGGAAGGCAGGGAAGACACAGGATGGAATACTGACTTCCAGTGTTTTTACTCAGGCTTGACTTCTTGCAGGGCTTGCCTGCTGTGTGTGAAGGTGTGCACTGGTCCTGCAGAGCACTGGCTCTGTATGTGGCTGTGATGGGGAGGTGGCAGAGCTGACACACCCACTAAGCCCTAGAGTGAGGTTTGTGACCATAACTGTATGCTCATGACATAGGAAGTCTGGACTCGTGTGAGAGGCAGCAGAGTTTGCTGGTATCCTGTTCTGCCAGCTGAAGTCAGTGTGCCCTGGCTGGACCTCTGCAGATCTGAGCTGCCACTCAGGTGTGCCTTGCTTCAGTGCCAGGGACACTTCTCCTCGGCAAAGAAATATTTCTAGATGATATTTATAACCCTCCAAATGTAACTGCTTGAAGACAGCAGTCAGTCTGTGTTTTATATCCTAAAGGTACCTGCTGTCGTGGTTTTTTGGAATATGGGGAAACCATGTGAGGAACGGCAGGGAGCTAGAAGCTAATAGCAAAACATGTTTATTTTCAAAGAATAACAGAACACTTACTTAAAGGCAGACAATCTAAAGATGTGTTCAGAATGCATAATTCAGCAAACACTAAGGAATAAGACTGGAAATCTGAAGAAACAAAGCCTGCAGTTAAGTAAAATATCCAATTAAGCTATCTGCTTTGCTGCAAAATATCATCTTGACAGACAATTAGTTCTGGGCAAGTCAAACATTTCAGCTATGAATTTATACAGGGCAATTAAAGAAACTAATCTATATTTGATGTGAGGAAGTGGTAAATTGGAAAGCTTCAGAATGAAAATGGAAGTTTAGACTATGTGGGCTTTCCTGTGCTCTTGCCACAGTATGAGGAATGAAATGGTGATTTTCTAGGTGATCCTGTAGCACCTTTTCCATCTGTAGAATGTCTCCAGCAGGAGGGTGTTACTGATTTCTGATTTAGTACTGGAGATGCTGAATGCCAATTTAATTTTAATAGGCAAACATGAAGGGGTGCACAAGGTTACAGATATGGGGAACAAACAAATTGTTTTGCTAAAATGGAATCACAAACTCTCTTCTTGATTCAAAGATTTGTTTTGTTGCTGGATCCCATAAATGGGTTCTCTGCCTGACTCTAAGAACTCTTCTTCCTCTCAGCTGCACAGCTGACTTTGAACTTCCAAGTGCTTTTAAAGGAAGCAGCAGCAAGGAACAATTGAAGGAATGAGAAATAACAGTATCTTTGTCTAAGACTCATTTCAATAACCTGGAACTTATCAAATGTTCAGCCTGAATGCATGTTTTACTGCTGTCTCATTTGCATACTATGTGTTAGAGAATACATCAAATATTCTCTTGAAAAAAATTGGCTGTTATTAATTTATATAGGTTAATATATGAAGATACTGATATAGAGCTGAAATTGTATTGGAGCTTTCAGATGTCTTTTTTTAGTCCCCCCCCCACCCTGCTTTATATGTCTCTCTTTTTACTTAAGGAACTGCTCTTGATTGCTGTACTTCTAGTAAATAAAAATTTTGGTTGTACAAGAAATTCAGGGCATGGTCTCCCTGTCTAAGCTGTAAAATACATGGTACTGTATTATTCCTAGTACAAAAATAACAGGGCTTCACCTCTCCTTGCCTGCCTGTGTTTGGTCCCATGGTCTTTGCTTTAACCAGCCCAAGGTTAAACCAGCCCAAGGATCTGTTCTGTTCCTTATCCCTGCAATGTCAGAGACACAGGGAGAACCTTGGAAAAGGCTATGATATGTCTGTAGATAATATTGTCTCGTTGTGTTCCTGGAAGCAAACCTCCCCATCCCCACCCCCTCTCACCCAAATACATCCTAATCTTAACAGTGAATTTCAGCTCTTTTGGGTGTGGAAAACTTATCAGCAAAATGCAGTTTTCATTATGCCAAGTTTTTAGGTTAATACAAGCTGGAATTGCTGAACTCTCTGAAGGTCTTGAAAAGCTGAGTTTATAATGGAAGTGATAACTGACCATTAGCCAGTGGGGTTATGAAGGCACTGCTATAATAAATTGTTTTGACTATATGAAATACTGAGATAAAGAAAGCACATTTAGTTTTAGAGTATAATTATCCCATTATTCTACTCTCTAAATTTTGTTTTACTGCTTTCTCCTAAAACGAATTTTATTACAACCATAAGCACATTAAGCCATAAAGAAGCCTGTCCCATGGGCAAGTGTTTGCAGTTATAGTGTGTGCTTTGTGCGTGGAAGACAAGCCATATATTATGTGACGTGTAAGGATCATAAACTCAGCCAGTGATTGAAAATGCTGATGTATCACCATAATCACAGTTCAGAAGTTTGTACAGGTTTCCCCATTAAACCATTGCTGAGCAAACATGTTGCTCCACACAAAAAGCACAGCTGTAAGGCTGTATTTTCTTAAGAAAGTTTAGGAAAACAAACCAATAGCAACTGGGGGGTTCCATGCACTGTTGTTCTTTGAAGTAAGGTGTTTGTTTTATTTTGGGATAATAGTGAACTGAATACCTGAACTCATTTGGAACTACTCACAGAAATGAAGTTGTTAGTGCTTTTCCTCTCTTCACCAGCACACAGGTCGGAGTCCATGAGCTGCTGTTTCTAGACCAGAAGCACTGTCTCGTGTTCACGTGTGGTTGTTCTGTGGCTGCAGGCTTTGGGTTTGGGAGGGGCCAAACCACTAAATCAAAGCAGACACATCCAGACTGGTGGGCTGTCAGTGGATGAACGTGGTGAAGTAAGGATGCATATCTATTCTGTTTTGATGTAGCTTCAAAATGGCCTGTCAGTTGAGGACATATTTTCCATTCCTGTGTACCTTATAGCATAAAGACTATCCATTATGAGAGAATTTCTTGTTTAGTCAGCTTGAATCTTCATCAGGCTTCCTGTTTTTTACTTGTGCTTTTCTTTAATAGATATATTTTAATATCTGTAGCAACCAGCAAGGGTTGTGTCTATTGTGACTGGGGAAGTGCCATTAGAGAACACCTGTGGCTTGTCACTTCTTTCTGACTCACTGAAATAATCGCTCTGTGGATAAGGATTTTAAAACAGTGAAGATGAACAATAATTTACTTGGAAGATGAAGTTTTATTCATCCTAGCAGGTGGTGTCAGCTAAGGAATAAGAAGACTCTGAAGTTTGTGACTAGCTTGAGCATGCAATAGTTCTCAAGTGAACTAGGAGCCCAGTTCTGCCCTGGGCAGTCCCTGCCTGAGAAGGGACATGCTGGCCATGGGACTCAGTGCTAGACTTGGATACTGTGGGTTTTATTTGATTTTGGGCTCCAGCCCCCAAGTCCTTGTCCCGGAGATCTCATTTGCTGCTGCCTTACTGGCTATATGTCTAAAAGTGCATACTTCATCATAAGCACCCCCTCCCATATGCTGCACATCCTAAATTGTGGCTGTAGACTTGTTCTTTCTCTGCAATGACTTTTCTATATCATGGTGAGTGGAATACCTCATATCCATAGTGCTACCATTATGTGACCATTCATACTGATTAGACAAAATGATGAAGCAGGTAGAAAAAAGGAAAGAACTATCAGCGATGGCAGCAGTCTCCTGGGTGTGATGGAACACACTTCAGAGCAGTCTGTTCCCCTCTCCCTGATCTCCAAAGTTATCCATTAAGAGGCAACCCACAGGCAGCTCCCTGTACAGCACAATGTACAGAAATAACTTGTGCTCATGAAAAATATTTATTCACTGTTCTGGTGATCATGAATTCCTGTTGTGATAAAATTTATGCATCTCAAAAGGAGTACACTGGTATTAAGTATGAGCTGTATATTTAATGTCACTATTAATAATAAGCAGTAAAATCTTTGCAACCTACAAAAAAAATGAAATTGAAGGAGAGCATTGAGATGTTATGGAACACCCATCACCTAAAGAAGATAAAACCACTTCTTTCTGCATTTTGTATAAATAGATCTGAATTAATGCTTGTTTGCTTAGCTTAATTCCTTTAATATGGTATAGAACTAATAGGCTGTATGTGGACCACCTCACAAGGCAAATAGATTATTCATAGGGAAGTATTGACTTGTGTCCTGCACTGCATGTGTTCTGCCTTAAATTTGGAAAGCCATCATTTATCAGTTTGACATTTTCTAAATCTCACCAAGCACTACACTCACTGGTTGCCTGCTCTCAGTGGCTTTAGCTGGGCATTTGCCCTTGCCAGCATTCCTGCCTCTCTTTATCAGGAAGATTGTGTTTGAAAGGGGTAATCTGTAATAGGTGTCCTTTAATGATTAATGTAATGGAAAAAATAATGGAAGGTTCTAGGGAATACGTTCAACATTTTTCAATTAGAGAACTGGTAACACTTTAATTAATTATCAGAAAGCTAGTCGATTAGGTGTTATCCCTCTCAAAAATGTTAAGTTTCCCCTTCTTCCACTCCCTGCTTTCACAGAATGTTAATTTAAGGGAAGAGGTCTTTCCTGGGAATTAGTGAAAGTGAATGCACCACTGGCAATGTTGTCACTTCACAAATTTGGCAAAGGTGAAAACAATGAGTTCCCAAGTTGGGAAGGGCCTTGTACAATTTATGCAGAGGTGCAGTCTGCTCCCCTGGGAATGGCTTTGGGAAGCAGGAAATATGGGCTAAAGAGGCTGGGGAGGGAGGGAGGGAACAGCATCTCCCTGAGCCCACTCCCCACAAGTTAAATCAACTCCACCCTGCAGTAATCCTGCCCATTGGAAATGAATGTGGGCTGCAAAGCTTCTAGGAAGGATCCTTCACAGACTTTCTCTCCCTGTCTGGAAAGAAGTGCTTTGTGTAGAGGCCCCAAATTTCTCTTGGATCCAGCTGGAGCTTCAGCAGGGGAAGGAAGGCACAGTTATCTGCAGCACCTCAAACAGAGTACTGTGATGGTTCTTAGCAGGGGCTGAGCTGGAGGGAAGGGATTCTCCTCTGGTGCTGTTATCTCTATTTCTGCTAGAAGTAGTTCATGTTGTGTATTTCTATGCCCTTAATAAAGAAAGAAATCACCCATTGCTCTGCCATGGCAGAATATAATATGAGTGACTTTTTTTTAAAAAAAAGAATGATTTCTTCCACCTCATCTCTTGTAACCCCCTTTCATCAAAGGAAAGCCATCAAAAAGACAGCACCCAAAATCAACACAGCATGTTTGCATTTCCTTTCTGTTATGGACTGTCTGAAGGAAGAGCTGGGAAAGATGAGCTTTTGTCTCTTTTTTTGCAAAGCTTGAAGAAAGGATTTTTTTTGTTTGGCTTAACTGTATTTCCCCGTTTTCAGGTGGGTGGGGATGAATTCTGCAAGCTCATACATAATTTTACTTTACTGTATGATAAGTCCTTTTCCAAATCCTGTAGATAGAAGTGGGAAGCATCCAGACTTGAGTTACAGCAAGCAGCTGGAGTTACTGTTCCTTTAGGATGGGGGGGATACTGCCCTTTGCAATGTGTTTGCTTTAATAGTTGGTAACTTCTGCCGTAGAATCACTCTGGGGATGCATCATGGTAAGTGAGAGATAAAGATGCTGGGTATTCTTTTTTCCTGTTTTCCCCTGCATCCAGATTCTCATCTCCTTGTTTTAAACAGTTTCATCTACCTTTCATTAGGGCATGTCATCTCTTACTACTGGAGAAATTAATGTAAGAAATGAAGTTACTTCAGTTATCTTTTCCTTTTTAATAAATGCATTTGCAGATATGAAAAATTTCCTGCTAGGCCCTTCCTTTTCTTTCTTGTGTCTCATGTTTTATCTTGCAATAGAAACACTTGTCTGATACACATTTGAAAGTGAAACACTGCTTGCTTTTTTTCCTCTCTGTGTTGTTGCTTAAGGGGAAAAGTACGTCAGGATGATCTATTGTGGGCAGTTAAGTAAATCCAGCTCCAATTTGTATTCTGCACTTTTATCAGTAGAACATTTCCCATGGCCTTATCAGAGCAATTTAAAAATATGCAAACTATTGTCAGATTCCATGGAGGAGAACAAAAGGATTACTGAATAATTCAAAGTGAGGCTCTAGTGGTGGGTCTGTCTCCAACTTTGTCATTTTTCATCATGCTGTATATAAATGACTGACTACCTGCCTCAGTCCTAGTCTTAGATGTTGACCTTCCTGTACTGACAAAGAGATTCCTTCCTCACTTGACAGTAACCTTTTCACTGTGATCACTTCTGTGCCATACAATATTAATGGAGCCACAATGAATAATAAATGCCTTTCAAGACAGCCTGCTTGTTTCAATTAGATCATTGGATTTCCCAGGAGTGGCTCCCATATATTGGCAGGTGTGATGTAGATGCTCATGCTGGCAGGAACAGCCTGATGTTTTAAGAAGAAAAGGTAAATGGCTTTACTTGAACATTTATAAACATAGGATACAGTGTGACAGATAACAAAGACTTCATACATTGATGCTTCCCATATATGTATAGTGTAATATGGGAAATAAAGCAGAAATTTTACAGCAAATGCATGTAGAATCTCCAGCTGAACAACCTTATTTCCATCGGTGCAAGGTACTTTGGACTTAAATTTCTGTCTTGTGTTAAAGATGGATAAACACCAAGTTGTTTTTTTGGCTTCTTACAACTGGAGTTACCATTTCAGAGACAGGACTAATCTGTGGTTTGAAATTGTCAGGAACCAAAAACATTCATAACTCTTTTCCAGTTACAAAACAGAACTTTTTTAAAGATAGACCCCAAAAAGCTTCCACCTCTATTTTGACATATTTGGGGGAAGGAAGATCAGAGAAATCCATTTATTTCAAGGGTCAGAAGTAGAAATATCTTGGTTAACATAAAAAAATTCAGATTGGCATGTAGAGTTGAGATGATACAGAGGACTGGATATGCTTTAATACATAGATTTGTGCTAAAGCACCTACTGCCTGCAGTGAGGGAGGGTTGTTGTTTCATTGCAGGACTGGAGTGCCTTGGAGGAGAATATCTCACCAGGCATTTCCTTGAGGTATTTGCAGAGCTTTGGTGTTTCTGGGTAGCTCATTCTTCTCACCACTCCTGCCTGCCAGGGCAGGTATGGCAGGGCTGCCTGTGTAGGTGAGAAGTTGCACATAATGAAGCTTTAACTAAAATCATGGGGACTCTGTGTCAAAAACCATCCAGCACTTCAGACTTCAAACTCATGTGCCTCCACACCAAAAATAAATCATGTCTGAAGTAGGGCTGCTTTTCAAGTTCCTGTCCATAGAAAAGAATCACTCGTTGTGTTTTCATCAGCAGACATGGGGCAGGAGGGTGAAAATTTGCATCTGTGTTATCTTTAATTTTGTTTTGACTTAGATTTAATTATTTATGTATTGCTACTAAACTATGATGGGGAAAAATTTCTGTCTCATTTAAATAGCTGAATGAGCAATGGCCATTTATGATTCTTCTAGCTGATTATAAAATCTGACAAACACTATTAAGTAGAAATTTAAAATGGAGTCCCTCTGCTGACAGTTAAAGCAGTGCATTGTTAACACAACCTCCTGCAGGACTCCTGTGAGCATTTCTCACAGGATAATAAGCAACCCTGATTCTCCTCCTGTGCAGCAGAACAAAAGCCCTGCTTTTATAGCTTCATGCAGGGTTTTATATTTGGTAATAACACGAATTTGTTTCCATTGAGGAATTATGTTTGAAGAAAAGTCCTTTTCTGGTGTATCTTGCCTAAATACCAGTGGGCTTGCTGACTGCCCCACAGGCTGTCCTGTAGGGGAAGAGTCTGCAAATACACTAATCACAGTATTTTGGTGAACCTAAAGTTCTTTCTTTTTGTTCTTTTTTTCCACTCAAAAATTTCTTGCAAAGGCAGTATTTACATTTCTTGTGGCTTTGTGTGGGGGTTTGTTTAGTCTTTTCACGTTTCAGCCAAGGAACTGCTTGTTTTCTGTAGGAGAGAGCCATGGTGCTGAAGCAGAGAGAGGTGGCACAGGCTAGGGACTGAGTTCCTCTCTTTATCTAGATCCCTCCTGAAACTCAATTAGACTAAGCTAAGAGCTGTTTCATCTCTCTGAATGGCATATATGGCATAGTATATGTGTCTGGACTTTCCGGAGACCAGCACAGCCCTGCTCTTATGTAGTTACTGGTGTTAAATATAAGGAATTTATTTAGCTGGACTGAATTCTCACCTACAAAAGGATTAAAAAATGTTTCCAGGCAAGGCCTTTCCAGAGAGCAGAACTAGAGTGGCTCACACTCCTCAGGGGCTGCAGCTGGACAGTCTGGTTCAGCAATGCATTGTGCACTCCCAGGATTTCTGTGAGCCTTAACAATACGAGTGCACTGAGCTGTTTTGCACTTCCTTGCAGTGTCTCTCCTGTGTCCTGTTACATCCTGAATGCAGCTTTGGCCTGATGACTTAATTGCTTCATGTCATCTCCAGTGTTGAGCGCTTGAGCTCGAAAACATGAGCAAGAGTTTTAACTGAATGTGTGAGTGTAGATGGATTGTGAAAGCGAGAGTTTTGCCTTGGAGGCAAAGGCTGCTGGATCCTGCTCCCTTAGCTGTTGTCTGTGTTGGAGTTGACTGATCCAACAAGAGATTTATTTCTTGATATTGTTGCCAGGACAGGATCAGATCACATATCACCCCATCTCTGATAATATTGTGCTGTGATATGTAACTGTAACACATGTGATGATATCATGTATTATACCACTGCAGATCTGATTCTGCCACCAAGGCAGACAGATCAAACAGCCATGGAAACCTCCTGACCACAGCCCAGTCATTCAGGCATTCCCTGTGACTGAGCCTTGCCTGTAGGAAAGAGCAAAGCCTGAGTGACTTCAGTCATCCTTAATCTGGGACGTGCATTTGCTTTAGTGGAACAGCTCCAGGCTGAGCACAAAAGTAACTCTGAAAGATCCAAGGGCCCACAGGTACAGCAGAAGACAGACTTGGCATGTGATTTCCACTTCAGTGATAGCAGAGCAGAAGTGATTGACATAAGTTTATTGCTCTCCAGAAAGGTGTCCTTAATTAAACTTACAGGGGAAGTTCTATAGAAGTCAATTAAACATACAAGCACAGAATAGCTTGAATTTTGTGTTAACTTCGTCTCTCCTGCTCCTCTAGCCATGTGGTTTTTATGACTATTCATTTCTTTCTTAAATCTCTCCCAGGCTCACATTAGCCTATTAAGTTTGTAAATATTTCCTCAAAGGAGTGATGCTGCTTTACTGGTGTAGGGGAGAAGGGAAGTGCCAGGCATGTTTGTAGGGTTGCTTTTGAACTAACCGACCTCATATTGCTGTAATGAAAAACAAACAAACAAAAAACCCAACAAAAAACCAACCTCCCCCCCTCCCCCCCACAAACCCACAAAACCCCCAAAGCCCAACAAACACCACCCCCACCAAATGGAATGGCTTTCATTATGTTGCACAAAGTAATTTGGCAGTGAAATAATTTTGAGGAAAAATCTACTCCCTGGGTGCCAGTGAGCCAAAAACCAGGTAATGAAGAAAGGAGATTAAAAATGAACATTGTTGGGAATATCCTTCAGCTCCTGCATGAATAAAAGAGTGATAAAATATAGATATACAAGCAGGTGAAGGCAGTTCAGAGCATCTTTAGGTATACATCAAGCAGCCTTTCTGTCATAAGTTTTTACAGCACCTTTTGCCACTTCACATATTTAACTTGCAGATGAATTACTTCTTGCTTGCATCAAATGCATCATATGTGGATAATATTTATGCAAATCACAAGATAGCTTATTTTATGGCTAGATATTTGAAATAATGTCTTTATACTGGTTTGATTTTTCTGCCTTTGACTTGACACTGCTCTTCTAAGGAGAGAGGGTATTGGATGCATTTTGATAAACAATGGAGAAATGACAGATTTAGGCTTGAAATGAAATTGTGTTCCATAAACTGTGAAACAAAGAGTCATAACTTACCCTTAGCTACATACATTTCAGGGAAAATTATCTTTCATGCTTTGATCTACACTGTATCATTTTACTGAGTGGCCTCATGTGCTTTATCAATCAAATCCACTGAAGATGGGCAAGAATCTCATTTAAAATCAGAGAATGCAAATCATAGATTCATCTGCCTGCTGGGAAGGGGAATGTTCCATGAGTCCCAGCTTCTCCAATTACAATTGAATTATTTTTGTAAAACTTCAGAGAAGAAGCTCCTGCAGCCCTGGTTCTCAGGTATTTATCTGTTTGCATTGCTTACACATGAGAGACTTTGTCCAGGGCTGCCTAAGAGCCCTTAGCTCTCTTCCTCAATACCTCCCACTCCAGCTTGTGCTTCTCACAAACATCTGAGCCTGGGAAAAGCAGAGTGACAGTGTTTGTTTCCAGAAGGGCAGGCATTTTAAACAGCCTTTGCCACAGGATGGTTGTTGAGCCAGGCACCCACACTACCCCCGTGTCCCCAGGGTGCCATGGGGAGTTCACAGCCAGGAATATACACTGCAGATCCATTTATTATCACTCATCTCTGATCAAGGGCTGGATCCACAGACAAGATTGGCAGGGGGAGAAGGCACACGGAGGAAGGATGTTGCACCTCCTTGTTCCCTGGCAAATCCTTCCAGGTGCTGCTGCCAGGGAGTTCATTCAGCCCCAGCACTGCAGTTGTGGTGAAGGGCCATCCTGGAGGACTGGCCAGAGGATTCCCCAAGAAAATTGTTTCAGTCTGTCTGTCACTTCCCAAATTGCACTGCACCTGCTACACTAAGTAGAGGGGAAGAAAACCTGGGGAGGAAATTTGGCTCTGAGAACATAATTAAGAGCTGCTGTGAGAGTGATTGTGTGTGTCAGATGGGGAACCTTCGTGCAGGGCAATGTTTCTCTCAACATTCAGCTCTGTTTTCCAGTCCTAGCTTACTGTCTCTGGCTTGATATTTGTAGCTATATTGGTGTGTTGCCAGGGCAATAAGGCTTCTGATGTGATAAATCCCATGCTGGAACTTCAGTCCCAGGATAAATGAGATTAGAGAGGAAAGCATTTTTTTTTTTTTTAAAAAAAGCTGAAGATAGTGCTAATGAGGAGAAGTAGGAGAGGAGTCAACTCCTGCAGGTGAACTATGGGAAGCAGGAGGACTTGCAGGGCTTGTGAGTCCACAAACCTTTTCCTCTTTTATTTCTTTAGCTGAGAAAAATAAAAGTTTTAAATGATAGGCCAGAATAGAGAACTTATTTGGAAGAGCGGTGCTAGTTGCATTAAGAAGAAAGAAAAATAACCATACCTCGTTCCTCTTCACCCAAGAACTGGTTTTCCAGTTTGACTTTCAGCAGGACTCCAGTTTGCTGAGCAACAAAAGGTGGTAATCACGATCTCATTGATCCTCCATGCCCTGAGTGTGTTACTTGTGGTTGTAAACTGATAATGGTGAAAATACGTATCATGGCTATTATTAATGTCACTGCAGGTGAATCAGTCCCTAAAAGTGCCATGAAGCAGATATTCTGAAGTGTGACTTGCTTTGCTCAGGATCCTCCAGCTGCCTGGGGTGGCCCAACTCTTTTGACCTGCCTGGAAGGGGCAGTCTTTATGGAGATGATCAAGTAATGATCTCCTTCCTTACAACAGGAAAAAGTATAGAAGCCAAAGTGTGGTATATTCCACTCTGTGGCACACTGGGGACCTGCTGTGCATATATGTGGATGCATATGTCCTTTCCTCTCTAGTTCCTGGCTGTTTGTGCAGGCATCACGAGATGTGCTCACAATCCATGTCAGCTGCCTGCATTTTGGCATGCAAACAGGGATTTTCAGAACTGAGATAGGAATCCCATTTTAAATACACTGAGAGGGGAACATCTGTGAAAAATCACAAGAACAACTTTAACATCTGCCCCTCTAGAAGGAAATTGCCCATGTTCTTATTTTATTTCAGATAAATCTCTGAGAAGTGCAATGTTTACGTATGTAAAAGCAGATTTGAAATGGAGGAAGTGACTAATTAAAGTAGCTCAAGTCTTAACACGTGCATTGTTTTTAATGTTAATTGAACATTTTGTTCACAGTTAGTGATTTTTGCCACAGTTCAGACTGTACTTTTAAGTAGTTTTAAGCCTAGGAGGGCCAAAAGGAGAGAGAACTGCATGGAAAGGGGGAATGTGTGGAATTGCTGCTGGGGATCTGGAAACAAAGGGCTCTGATGTTACTCCCCCATCTCCTCTGCATTTCAAGGGGGATGGTTCTGATTTCCTTTGCCTGAAGTGGGATCAGAAGGGGACCTATTAGGTGTCTGTGAGTTGATGATCTCTGGGTCAGGGAAGTCTAGGAAGATGTTTTTCTAGAGGTAACAGCATTGCAAAAGGGATAGTTGACCTCTTTCTCCAGCCCTTTAAATTTGTTGTGTGCTCTTCCTCTGCTCTCTGACCTTCAGTTCAGTTTCTGGCATGCTTGAGCAGCACAGCGTCCAAGATGAACACCAGTGGGATTACAAGAGGCTTGTACACTGGTGTTTGCCCTGACAAGAAGGATATCTGAATCATTCCTCCTCCCACATTCTGGGAGATTGATGCAGGGGTCAGTCCAGTGGGTACCAGGGTAATAACAATTTTCTTGTATTTTTTTCCTGATTTAAAAAAGAGACTTTTACCCTGATGCCATCTGACAATGGACTGTGCATAAACCTCCTACAACAAACAAGGTAGAAAAGGTCAGAACACCTACACAGCAAAATGAATATAAATTTGTAAAGTTAAAATTGCCTGGGCAAGGTGCTTCTTTCCCTCTGCTCTTGTCTCTTCTGGCTGTAATTTCTTCTTGGCATGGCTTGTTTCTTACTCATGTAAGAGCCCATGTGTTTGTGCCACATTCCACAGTGCTCTGTAATTTGGGCCAGTGGGTGGCAAAGCAGTATCAATACTGGCACTCTTGAAAAGATTAAGCAGACGGAAGTCTAGAGGCAGCAAGCCTGGGAGCTGGCCTGAACTCCACACAACAGACAATGTGTTTTGTAAATAATGACTGGGCTCATGTTTTAGTTGGGTTTTCTTTCCCTCCTCTCTATAATTAATAGGGAATCTGTGCTGATTGTCCCATACAACACTGGAAATAAGCTATGACCTTATATATCCCAATTTGCCAGTGAAGGAGGAATAATCCTCCAGAAAAAAAGCTGCTTTGCAGGTGGCTCAACATTCATATCTGAAGTAGTCTATAGCAGTTAATTTGAAATACTGAATTTGTCTAGTTTGAGTAATACCTGGTGTTCTTCTTGTATGTTGGAATATTTAATTGTGCAAAAGATAAGTTCAGACTGTTGAAAAGAATGAAACAAGTTACTACAAGTTCTAAACGGCAGATCATCTGCTCCCAGTTGTGTATCTTGAGTGTTTTCCTCAACTTTCTGACTATGTAGCCAAAGGCGGGCAAGGGTTGTGTTAAAAGCAAACCAAAACAAAGAAAACCTCAACCAAACTGCGTGGAGTATGGCAGTTTGATTCCTTAGTTTTGGCTTAATGAGTTTTGAGGTGGTCAAGATAGCTCAGTTTTTAATGCTGTGTGTTGAAACTATGCCAATATCAAAATTATTGTGAAATGACAAGTGAAGGTAATTAGCTATTTTTGCTAATGGTATAATTTCTAACTGCACCAAGCAAATATGGAGTCATAAGATCCAAAAACTTTGTTTCTGCTTGAGCAGATCATTTTGATTTAAAGGTAGGTCTGCCTGTGATATACCCTTCTCTAGAGAGACAAGGGATTCTAGAAGACCTGCACATCACCTTTCCATCAGACACTTCAGCCTCCTCTGTGTTTCCTGGTTTTATTCCAAAAAATCCCTCCGGGGTTTCTGCTGCAGGGTATGCGAAAATTTCTGAATCTCCCTACAGGAAGATGAAAAGAGGAGACAGGGTATGAGCTCTGTGTGAAAACAACATTTGGTAGTGTTTGTTTCTAATTTTAGGCCCTTGGAGGAAGATAATTGCAATGATGATTATGTATTAGTGTGCAGATCAACACACTGGTGTCAATTTAAAGCTCAAATATACCTGATGTTCTGGCTTGCCAGTGTCTTGCTGGCACTTGCTGCATTTATACAAGCAGTGGCTTTGCTGCCTTGTGACATAACGTGTCTGCAATACAGCACTATCAATTGCAAGCTACTGATTTTGCCCCCCTAACCAAAAGGTTAAAAATAAATGACTTTTTTAGTGAAAGGATATTTTGCTGTGGAATTGCCTTTCTGTTCTTCCCAGTGTTGCTTGTGGAGTTCCGTGGGAATCCTTGCCAGTCCCTCACATTCCTCAGTTCCATGTGCATGTGGGTGAAGGACGTTGGCTCTTCCTCTGTCGTGACTGCATGTGAATTCCTCAGACTGGAGAGCTATGCATTTTACAGTTTGTGGCTATTTGTCAGGGTTTTTAATAATATAAATGTTTAATTTTTCCTGGTATTCTATAGCCCTTGCTTTTAGATGATTATGTAGTTTAGTTGTATTTATTTTCATTAGTGGGTGCTCAGGGACACACTTGTTAAGAGACCTTTAATAATGAGAAAGAATAATTTATTAAGATAAAGGATGTCACTGGGGACCTTAAATCCTGCCTCTTCAAACCATTAACCCTGTACCACCATTAAACCGTGTTCTTGAGTGCCACATCTACATGTGTTTTGAACACTTTGAGGGATGGTGACTCCACCACTTCCCTGGAAAACCTGTTCCAATGCGTGATAGTTCTGTCTTATGCCAGTGAGAAAATTCCTGCAGCTTTAGTTTTGATAAAATGTATAAAACAGAGCAATATCAACAATATTGGTAGACACATTTGAGGTAAACGTGCCAGATATGAAAGGCATAAATGTCATACACATATATTTGTATTTTAAGTCTCCTTGGAAGATAAGCTTTGAGGGAAAAAGTTGTTTGTGCAGTGATTGAGAAGCATCCTGACTTTATCACGATCACTCTGACAAAATTACTTTTTGCACAGCACAGTGAACAAAACCTTAATTTAATTTGTTTTATGATGCATAGAGATGAGCTGGAAGCGTCTGTTTATTTCCTTTGCTGGTTCTTGACCAATGATATATTTGGAGCAGTTAATCTTAGTTTTGCTGGTCTTGTCCCTTGAACATGGGAAAGCTTTTTAATGTAATTTTTCTGTCATTTTACTTCAGAGAGGAGGGTGCGTGTGTATCTTCATTTTACTGTATGAGCCTTTTTTCTGATCAGCTTTCTTTTTTTTTGCAGAATCTGGTGCTGAGGAAACAAGTAGAATTATAACATAGTGTCTAAAGCTTCCTCTTTATTTCACTGATTACACAGAAATGGAACATTTCTGTTTGGTTATTGATGTTCGAAATCCTTTATTTGCATTTTCTTAGTAGATGTGATACAAACATCTTTCAGGTTAAAAATATTTTTTAAGTGTTGGTGGCTTCCTGTGTCTTATCATAAGCAAATAAGACACCTTAAATGAGTTTTCAATTTCTCAAGTCAGAATTTTGTTTTCTTTTTTGTCATGTTTTTAGACGTAATAGGACAAATTGGTCCAAACCTGAAGCATAGCATGGTGCAGGTGCCTTCATGCTTCAGTCATTACCTACATCATCACCAGTCAAACTTTAAAAATGTTATTCCACAGCTACTCATTAATCTGGCATCAAGCTGGAGATGTTATAATTAAGGTGGTGGCAGGATTTCCATTAGTGACTATTTTCTCCAGCAGAAGGAGCAGCAAAGATAAATGATGATTCAGGCTCCTGGCACAGCCATCAATTCAGAGCCCTCTGTCCAGGTCACGCTCCTGAGATCATCCTGGGAAGGCAGCACACAGGCAGGGAATGCTGATTAATGCTATATGTGCTATGAGGAGTGTAAAGGAGGCAGGGGAGGGGGCACACAGGGTCTGAGCAATGGCTTGTACCCTGCCCAGACTTCTCTGTGTCTGGGGACTTGGGCTCTGTGTCAGCAAGGACCGGCTGACGGGCAGGGGGACTGAATCCTGTGTTGTTTTTAATAAATAACTTCTCAGTTTGGTAACATTCAGCCACTCAATGAAACACACTTGCAGTATCTAAAGGAGATGAAACTAATCCGTGTAAAACAAGCATCCAGCATCAATACTGTAAGATATAGTTTAGCTTAATAAATCACCTTGATTGGGTATTATTTGCTTGTCCTGAATTATGCAGACAAGGGACTAGAGTGTATTGATGAATGACTTTTTGTCCACTCTGTAAATCAAGACATGAGAATGTGGTGTTTGAAGCATCTTTCTCTTGCCTCTCCTTTATTTTGTTTTCCTTTGCTGAGTATCTTAGCCCTTGGTGAGTCCCACGGCATGCAGAGCACACCTCCTCAGTGGTCCAGCAGATTAACACTAAGGAGAACACATTTGTGTTTGGTGTGATGTGAATGTTTTCAAGATAATCACACAGTGGTCAAAGCTGTGTGTCAAGAGGATCCTGCCTCTTGGTGCCAGGAGCTTCCAGAAGGTCTGACCACATCTGTGGTGTGTTCATGTGCCTTTGGAAAACAGAGTTTGGGGTATAGCTTGTAGCCCTTATTCACATTCAGAAAAAGGTTTATAATTTAAAATCTGTATGTTCTTCATTGCACTGACAGCCTCCCTCCTTCTTTCCCAAAAATCTTATTTGTATGTTGCACATCTGCTCCTTCCTGTGGCTTTTGTCCCACTGAATGGCACTTTAGAAGCATGAGTTCCAAGGTGTGCTATCACCTCATCTCCAGGCATGAGCACTTGTTTGCTCTGCTCCACCTCTGGCAGCTCCATTGATTCTACACATTCTTCAGTGCTGTTCTGTATTTCCACCTCTCCATGAGCTTTTCCACTTCCATCTTCTTTTGTGCACTGTGGGGAGAAGATTCCTCTGCAAGGCTGCTCCTCTGAGTTTGGAGCAGAGCTGTCTACTTCAGACTCCAGAAATGCTCTATGAGTATAGTCATATGATGAGAACAGAGGTAATTCTGACTTGGTTTGTAATCATTTTCAAACGCTTGTACTTTTCAGTCAGGTTGCTGTCCCTAAAACTAGTACAGAAAGTATCAAGTAATGTTTAATGAATTGTTTGCTGTACAGACAGTTTGGGAACATATTGCCAGTTGTACCAATTCCTGAAGACTGATGGGTGGTATTTACTGTCTCACATTTTACACTTGTGTGTGGTAATTGGATTTTTCTTAATTAGGGAAAGAGGGCGGACAGCTTTATCACTTATCAAGGTCCTTATCCATTGAAAGGATCAATAACATTCTTCATGGAGCCTCTAGGCCAAATACAGCCAGAGCAGATAGCTGAAGTGGAATGGCTGAGTAAGGTGACTGCTCATCTGAGCATTCTGCAGTAGGTAAATGTTGTGTGCCAAAGCAGAGTCTAGTTGCAGCTGGATGCAAGCCAACAAATACTTTTAAGCAGTCTTTTTTTATTGCCTTCTTATGGAGAAATTAATTTCTGTATAAAGAGGAAGCCCAAGACCCCAAACACTGAAATCCTATGTATAACCCAAGTTTTTTGTTGTTGTTATTTTAAAATTATATTAAGAGGGTATAATCTTTGTAGTTTTTCCACTACCCCACCATCAGTTTTAGCTGGTAAGACACAGTGCAGGTGACCACAGGGTACAGTGATTGCAGGCTGTGTGTTCCTGTGCTCCTCAGGGAGCTGGACTCCAAATGGTGCTCAACCCTCCTTCAGTTAAATGTGAATTCCTAGAGCTTTGCTGTGCTTTCTGTTTAAAGCAATAGAAAATACCCACCTTAGCCTATAAGGCTGCTGTACCTAGTGTGGTCTTTTTCCAAACATAAATTTGGATTTTTATCTTCCCTTCATAACTTAGATGACTAAATCATAGATTGGTTTGTTTGTTTGTTTGTTTTCTTTAATAAGAGGAGTGTAAGAGAAGGATGCATAAACACAATTACAACATGCACCCTTTTGTTGTTACTAGTGGCTTACTATTTACTGACTTTCACCCTGGAAGATGGGAGAGCACTTCCCAAATGCATCTGACAGTCTGGATAGTCCTGTATTTTAGAAAAGAAACCAAATGAAAAGTAGTTTATCTGCTGAGGGGCTTAGAGGGAAATCTGGAACTGTGGGGATTGTGGTAATTGAAAGTGGGGACCTGGGTGATTATTTCCTTGTGATTTACATATATTTGATCATACCCAGGTGCTGCAGGAAAGCCTTCACCCTGGATTTGAGAAGGCTGTGGCAAATGAAACACTTGCACACAGTCCCATATTACTCCTTGTTCCTACTTTTCTCCATCCCCAGAGCAGAGAAAAGGAAAAGGAAATTTGGATAATATAGGATAACAGCAAAGAGCTTTGAGAGTAAATGACCTTAATTTTTGTAGGTGAACCTGAAGAGATGGATTTTGGTGAATCTTTTTTAATGATTGATACTAAGAGGTGACAGACTGGGGACTGTGTGGAAATGCAAATCCCCAGTGAGTATGAGCTGTTGAGGATGTTAACATCATTTGGAAATTCATCTGATTTTAATTAGAGAAAGCCCAGTGGGATTAAAATTCCAAATAAGGCTATTGGAAGCTATGGAATTGTCAAAGCAAATAGTTCTTGTTTGTCCTTTGTGTGTACTATTCACCAACTGACTTAGTTGGATCACAGTTGTTTTGGAGTTTTTGACTGTGTGTCAGTTCAGGCTAAGGCATCTTCTTTATCCGAAAGACAGTATGTAGAAAAAAAGGTTTCCTGCCTTGTTTCATTGGCTTCTTGCATGCCACACCATACAACAGGGTGTTTCAGAATTGTCATGGTGTTGTTCATCTGGAAGGTGAGAACTCCTTGTCCAGACATAGTATATTGAACTGTTTCTTCAGACAGGCATAGAAAGACAACAGGTTGTGAAATTCTGTATTGCTTTCTGTCCCTATTACCTTTAGAGCAGCTTGTTGAAGCAAGTATAGACCTGGGCTCTTGTTATTTAGATTAGAAAGGAAATTCCCGTGCTAATATGCTGCAATTATATTTTAACCTATGGCAGATTATGGATCTTACATAAGGTCTGAGTTTTATAAGAAATAAATTTATGAAGAGTATTTTTAAGTCAAGGGGTCTTTGCAACCCTCCTTTGGATGGTGTCCTGGGAGCTGCTGCTCACATGGCTGAAGTTTGCTCCCCAGTGGAGCTGCTTCTCTGCTATGCAGGTGGTAAAATATTCAGCACTGTTTCAACAGATATGTGCTGAGAAGTTCATTAATTGGCCAGTTCTTCATCCATTCTTGCCAGCACTCTGGTGAACAGACACAGATTTTGGCAGACAGATGCAATGATGTCATAATTCGGAAAAAACTCATGTGCTGCTTGATCTTGCTGTAGACATGTTTATTGATGTTGCTGGGATTGCTGGGGACAGATTCCCAGCCTGCTGGGTGGGGTTTGGGATCCTGGCACCACACATGTAGGGAGCAGCTGGGTCCTGCTTCACTGCCCCAACCAGACCAGGCAGTGGGTATGGCAGGAACCCCAGCCCGGCTCTGCTGCTGTTCCTGGAGAGGGGAGCAGGGGAAAGCCAGGATGCACAACCCTGACTTCTGACAGAATCCACAGCACCCGTGGCTGTTCCAAGGACAGTTCTGTGGCCTAGATCAAGCAGCCCATGCTCTGCAGGTCACCCTAGTGAGTGAAATCACTGTGGCAAACAGCAGCTCTTTCAGCCTGCTGTGAGGAATAGCTACAGAGAGAACTTCTGCCCTTTGATGCTCTAAAAAAATTCCTCTGCATTCAGAGTGAGATCTTAAATGACTTTGATAAAAAGAGAGTCCTTTGAATTTTCACTCTTGCTAGCAAGTTGCCAGAAGTAAAATCCTGTGTAAATTGGGGGTCTGAGAAGTTTATAAGGAATATTAGTTAATGAAATGTTGCAGAATTTTGCAGCTGATGCTCAGCAGTGGGGCTCACAAATGACAAATGGAAAAACAGATGAGGGGTGTAGGATGCTTGGATTTAGTTAAGTTGCTAAGAAAAAAGCTGTGATGTTGGAGTTAAAATACAGTCCAGAAGTGGTTAAAGGAATGATCATAAGCAGAAAAATAAATCCTTATGCAGTTGTGGAGACTCATTAAAAGGATGTAGGGCTGATCACAGAGGATTTCTTCAAGTTACTTCAAGTTTGACTGGAATAAGAATTGTTTAATGCTTGAGAAAAGATGCATGTAGTAGTGTAAGATTGTTTTCTCTTATAATTTATATCAGCAAGTGAAAAAAAATCTGGAAGAATATTTTGGACATAGTCCCAGGAAATGAAGCAGGACCTGTATGATGAATAAGATAGATGCTGGTGAGGTTTTATAAGGTTGAGTGATCATACTGCTATTGGATTTGAAATATTCATAAGGCTACAATGTGTACAAAGAGTAGTGGCACACAAATATTAAACTTTGAAAAGTCAGTATTTGAACAAGTATTAAATGAATTGAAGAAAATTGATGGGGATGCAACTATTGTCCCCAAAAATGTGTTGTGAGAGAATGGAGGAAATGTTTTAGGAACAGATAAGAAAGATGCAATCTACATTCTTTCCAATAAAATGTAAATGTCAAACATGTCATCAATCATCTCCAGGCAACATTTTAGCAGTGAAATAGGGGACTGCAAAGGGATTAGAAAAAAGAATCAGCCTCAGTAAATTATATGAAAAAAGCAAATAACATAGGAGCAAAAGCAATATGTGGAGAATACAAAGCGAGACTTACAATACCATAGAAAATAGCAAGTCGATTATGGTCTGAAAATGAAGCCTTTTTGTCCCTAAAAATAATATTGGGAATTAGAGAGATTAGAACTAAGTGAAGTTCAGTTCAAAAAAACCCATCTGTTCCTACCACTTCTTGGTTTCCTAATCTTTTTCTTTATCCAGACACCCATGAGTTCTTTCTCTTCAGAGTGCTGGTTTGCATAGTTTGTGCACTTGCATTTCTGACTAGCATGATTTCTAATGAAGATCCTGTTTGACTTTTGTGTTTATTATTCTTGTATAAACCACCTGTTAAATCCTAGTATTCTCCCATTCCTTTTAAGACCATGTCACTCATCTTTTGAATTTATTGGTATCATTCAGAATTGATCAGTATTTCCAAGCCAGACTGGGCTGGACTCTACGTTCTTGATTAAGGGCTAAGTGGAAAGAGCCTTTTCTCCCCATGCTAACCAGGATTCCTTGGACATGCGTTTGAAAATGTAGCCTTGTACTGTGAGTCTGACTTGCCTAACTACCTCAGTGACCCTTATGCCCCTGGCTGTAAGAATAAGGATCAGACTTAGTGGTTCCTCTTAGATGATGTCCTTGCTCTGACAATCGCAATAACCTCCTGGGTGAGCCAGGTTTGGGGTTAGCCCAAAACAGCTTCCTGGCTGCCAGCCCAGCTGTGCAAGTAGGTGTGTGCTCTACAGAACAGTTACTGCAAACACTGTACCCTGGTGGAGATTCTCTCTGTTTGCCCTCTCCTGGTCTCCAATATTTTGACCATACTTTATTCTACAGGTGCTGCTTTTTTTCCCCCTCCCCTCCTTTTTTCTCATTGAAGAAAAACCTTTGTGCCCTTACTGTTTACAGAGTAGGATTCTCCTGCTCAGCTGACCTTAAAACATTCATTGTTCTGTGGCTGATTTAGTACGCTCACTTAGATGCTGGGTAACAGCATAAATGCCATGCTTATGAACCCATCTATCCTGAAGTGCTGAAAGGAACCTGGAATCCATCAGAGCTGGCAGCCACTCCGTGTGAGTCAACTCCAGGAGAGTCACAATCATAAAAATGTCTGCTGGTGGGTCCAGATTTTCAACTGGTGTAATAAGCTTTCCAGTGAAGGCAGTGGAATTGCAACAATTTGTACCACATGATGAGATCTGTCTCACCATGTCACTTGGTTTGGAGATAAGAGTCCTGGTTGTGCTGTGAAATTGCTGTAGTGTTTGTTCCACTCGTGGTATGATCTCTGTCCTTTGCTAAGAGCACTATGGATGTGGGGGTCTGGTGGTTCTTGCAATTCAGGAGACAGGACTGGAAAAACTATTTCCTGTGTTCATGCAAGATTTCTTAAGTATTTAAATGTGGGCAGATTGCTGTGAAGGAAGGCGAACACATTCAACTTCCCACTAGTGGGCCTGCTTAGAATTTCTCACAGACACTCTTAAATACTTTCCCAACAAAGTCAATCATGAATTCATTCAACTCAAGACTTTTCTGAAGTTTTCCCCTTCTGTGATGAGGATCTTTCAAATCAGACCCAATTTTCACAGGAAAGCAGCTTCACTGGTGTTCCAATGGAGAGGGTACTTTAAGTCCTGTACTTATTCTGTGGGATTTTGGTGCATACACTACTGTTTTAGCCTGACTAATTCAAGGACAGACATCAGTGTTCTTATATCTCAAAGTCTGTCTTGAATAGATTTTGATCTTTATGTTCTGGGAAAATTTACTTATTTATAGCACTGAAACTATTTTGAATGCATCACCAATAAATGAGAGTTGAAATCATTTATGGAGAGGAACAGTGACCAAAATTTATGGATAAATATCTCAAAGGTGCTTTCAAAAGACTATAATTGAAAGACAGGCAATAGAAAATTATAGGCTGTTCTCTTCTGTCAGTGTGTACACAAACATGGACATCAAAAGAATCTGCTTTAGTTCAAGGGGTTTAGGGTTTTTTTTAAATTAAATTTCTCCAGTGTTAATACTTACAGGAATCAGGAGTGGTTTTTAACCCATTTGTACTTCTGGTAATGAAATCTAAGAATTTGCTGCCTGTAGGAGTATTGGGAGGATAGGAAGATGTGATAGTCTTTCTTGAGACCATATTATGTTAATTTTTCTGCCTAGACTATGGAAGCACAAAAAGCAAAAACTCCCAAGAAGACAAAATTCTCAGGGTTGTTGTCATGGAAACAAAGTGAAATCAGTTCCTTTTCCTTGAATAAATTTAATAGCTGGGCTAACAAAGACTGAACACAACCCGTACACACACTCACTGGAGGGTGAGCAGCGTGTACCCAAACCCCCAAACCTGTCCCTGCCTTTCCCAGGAGAGTTAAAGAAGTGGCCTTGGTCTGATGCAGCGTGTGACCAGAACAATATTAATTTGTTTAGACAGGGACATTACAGGATAGGTTGCTCTTTGCCTGTATTTTATGTTGGCTTGATTGAGAGTTCAAGTTCATTAACCCTGGCAGTCTGTGGCTCCTGCTCTGAATCGGAGCAGCTTCAAGGGCTGTTCTGTTCACTGGTACAAATCCTGTTTGTGCTCACAAAGCTGGGTAATTAGACTGGAGGAAGCAAACCAGAAGCTCAAGATTACTAGTTTCTCTGCCCTAAAAGGTACTTAACAAATTATGAGCGCTCCTTTTCTGTAGAGAAAGAGCCAGCAGCTTTCCAACCTTTGTACACCCTTTTGCACTTGGAATATGGTATCTTACTTCAAATGATTTATCATAATTCACCTTTGTTGTGGCATTTAGTCACCTCTTCGATGGGTTTGACTCAGTCAAGGAGGAAGTTTGCTGACACATTTCAATCCTGTTAGCTGCAGGACAGCAGGGGGTAGAAGGAAGAGAACTTGGAAGAAGATGGTAAGATGATTTCATTTTAGTGAAATCTTGGCAATATGACACTATTTACCTGTGGGTTCTGACCCAAAGTGTACCTGCAGTCAATGGAAAGACTCATGCTGAAGTGTTAATGGTCTTAGGATGATGCTTTCCTATATTATCATGAAAAAATATGGTTTTCAGGAGTTTGGTTAGTCTTCTCTAAAAGAATATCAAGTATCTGAGTATCCTGAAATAATGGAACCTTTAATAGAGACTGTTTAGTACACAAATACAAAAAGTTTGAGGGGAACTGAGGTGCTAAACTAAAAGTATCCTCTCTTCGTTCTTTCAAGTGAACTGTCATCTCGTCCTGTGTTGTCCTGATGTCCTTTCATTACTCCTATCACATTATTAAATGTGAGAAGGGTGGAATTTACCCTTGTAAACTCTTATGAAGATGGACATTTGGCTTGTGCAAAACCTTTCACGTTTCAGAAGCTCATCAGCACATTTTGCCTTCACTGCAGTGTGCAGCCTGTAGGTGCAAATGCTGTGGAACAGCAGGCAGGCCAGGCAAAGGTCATTGCCAGGGCTGCAGCAGCACAGTTAATTTTATTTTGTTCATCTCAGTCATGAGATATGTTACTGGAGAGGCATGTACATGTTATTTTGGGTATAATGGGAAGCCCAGGATGATAAATGAGCAAAATTTTTCTGTGTTTCTGCTAACGTCTAAGATGATATTCCCTGCCTGGTGGTGCAGCAGAACACAACAGTGCAAGTCAGTCCAGCTGCAGAGCTGGCACACCTCTCCACAGAAGACTGTATCTAAATTTAAAAACAGCTAGAAAAGTGAATCCCTGTTCAATTTAGAAAAAGCAGTATCACAAAAATCTGAATTTGAATTCCAGTTGAATTTACTTCAGTTAAACCTGGGTGAGTAACAATCAGAAGAACTGAAGCCTTCAGTGTGTTCGCTGTTTACTTGTTTGGTGTTTATATGGCAGGTGGAGTCCATTCCTGTTTATCATATGCCTTTCCTTTTTTTATTGGTGCAGGTCTTAAAATGAGGGGTACAAAAAGCAATAAGGGCACTTTTGTTTCTTGCTTCTGCTTCTTGCTGTTAACCTTGTGTTTATTGATCTGTTCTTATCCTGGAGTTGGTGGGAAAGGTTCCCATTGCTTTCCTGGGGAGGATGTCTGCACAACAGGCATGTCCATGTGCTTCAGGGACAAAAAAAAGCTGTCTCTGCTTACTGGGCAAAACCTCAGTTCTTGATCTTTCTTCATACCTTCCATATTTTTGGGTTGTAAAGGTAAATCCAAATATTAGAGCTGAATGAAACAATTTCCTTTGCTACAGAAATTTGAACAGCTGCACATAAAAGGATAAAAATGTTTTGCCAAGTTAATCTCGTATGATTTACTGCCTATGCCTAATCTGTTTGGAAGCAACTATGAATATTCTAATATCTTCTGGAAATTACTGACTGGGCTGACAGCACTGAGGGAAGCTGAGAGCTTTAGGATGGCTGGCTGTGGAACACCCACCTGCCTGCACACCTGGAGCAGTCGCAGGAAAAATCTTGGAACGATGAAAATTCATTGTTATTTGTTGCAGCAATAAAAATAATTACTGTCTGTGTTCCTGGGAACTTCTGGAAGACTGAGCAAATATGGGGAGGACATCTGCAACGTGTTAAGCAAATTTATGGTTTGCTTTTGGGGAGTTAGTGCTGCCAAGAAAGGTGAGGCAGAAGTCTCAAGGGAGGCCCTGTAGCCCAGCCCTGCAAAGAGAGCAGTGCTATGGATTCTCTCTCAGTTGCCCTGTGTCAGTGAGGAGATGCAGCCCTGGGGTTTGAGCTTCATTTCTGCCTGGTGAGGTGTTCCCTTAATGGCCCTGCCCTGCTGCATGCAGGTGATCTGCATCCCACCCTCCCTGCAGGATGTGTGTGGAGGGCAGTGGTGCAGCAGGTTGGGTGTGGGAGGGTTCACAGCACAGGATATGGGTTTATCCTCCCCATAAATCATCGTGCCTGCTCATCGTCCTTGAACCGGGGGCAGCATTGCTACTTCAAAGGTGTTTGAATCTAGGATTTGGGATGCTTGAGCCTGGTGGGAAGCCCTTTTTGAGTCATCTTGCTGACTTGAGATCAGCATTTGTAGGTCTTTAGATCTGAGTTAACAAAATGCAAATGTCACAAATACCTTTCAAGCAAAAGTATGATTTTTTTTTTGATAGCTCTGAAATACAGGTTAATGGCACTCAAAAATTTGTTTTCCTTATGTATTTTTACTGTGCTATAAATGAATCTTACTCTTCACAGTGGTCACTGAATACTGTTAACAGTGCAGGCTTGTCTGACAGTGCTGAAAATTTATGGCAGTAATTCTAAATACAGGCAATTTATACATTGCCAGAAGAAAGGAAATATTCTTCGTGTTTCATCTTAGTTTTTATAACTAACTGCTAGTATATTCTTCAGAAGTTCCCATAAAACTTTGAAAATACATTCCCTAAATCCCATATTTTAGCTATTTGTTTTTGCAATCATCATTGTTTACAAGTTTTGTTATTTTTGAAAATACAGTAATTCTTGCAAATTGCAACTCCTTAATTTTTTAATTGGCAACTAATTTGAATTGAGGATTTCAGCAAAGGAGACTTGTAACAGTGAAAAGTGAAAGGTTTTGCTAAATGCAGGTGTTGCTATATAGCCCAGAGGGAAAAATGAAATTGCTAAATAGAATAGATTGAGATCCAAATAATTTATATTAGTCCAGGAAAGAAACTGAGGTGTCACTGTGGGGCACTCCATGTGCAGCTACAATAAAAAAGGGCAATTCTCCCATCCATGAGGAATGTGAGAAATGATGTTCCAGCTGGGAAGGTGGTACGGAGCTTGGGTGAGCCCCATCAGGGCACAGGCAGCTGCACTTGTCTCTGCCTCTGAATTTGTTGAAGAACTGCACCAGGTTTGGGGAGGAGGGAACAGTTACATAAAGAGACATTTGGAAAGCCAGTTTCTTTATGATAATTGACAGGGTAATGTATAACTGATTCAGGATGTTTTTATTTATTTTTTAATTGAAGCATTGGTTTTTCTTTTTTCCCTTTAAATATTATTGAATACGTTTTTTCAGGTCTTTGAGAAATTCTGACACGGCAAAAGAAATCAGTTCTCACCCATTTCACAGGGCTCATTGCTATGAGGATTAACTGGAATCCAAAAATTCAGGGTAGGACTGGGAATTTATATAAAAGTAACAGGACTTCAAAAGAAAGAAACACTTTTGCTTCAGAGTTGAAGCTCATTTTTACCTCAAGAAAGCTCGGAACTGACCTCTTGTAGACCTGATTTTCTGTTTCTAAACCCTCCCTGCAGCACCAGGTAAGAGTTCAGCTACAGGAACTCCCTGTCTGACATAGTGCAGTCCAGGAATTCTCTCAGGAATTGATCAGGAATCACTTGTCTGACTCACTATAAAAGGCCTTGGTAACAGTGGAAATAATTTTTGGTAGAAGTGCTGGTGTAGGTCCCTGGGTATCTGAGCTTGGTTCTTTGCTCTGCTGAGCTTTTCTTGCATTAATGTGGGAAAGTCACTTGGACTTATTTCTAGTAGGGACTGTAGAGCTCTAAGGCTTGAATTAAACCACAAAGGTTTTAACTATTATACTAGAGTTACCTGGTATGCTAATGCAATGGTTTGTCTATATTGATTACATGAGTAACAGGCAATTAAGCTCCTGAATTAGCCACCTCAGTTAATTGCCAAAGGTAATTTGAAAGATGGATCAGGGCCTAATGTAATATAAAAGGAGAAAGACTGCAGATTGAGCTAAATCAACTTAGCTGAGATCAATGTGTCCTCTGGCTTACGGTGAGAGGGACAAAACAGTAACATGAACTTGCTTATTTTTGTGCCTGACTCCCAGAAAGAGTATCTGGTAGAGTCAATGCTTTCATTTTTCAGGAGGAAGATAACAGTAGGGAGGCAAACAGACCTGATATCATTTTCCCTTTGTTTCACCTTTTCACAAATGTTATTTTAATGCTTAGATAGTCTTAGGGGAAAAAAGCCAAAACCTCAACTTTATCAATGGGCCATCAAGTCTCACATGCTTTGCACAGGGCAGGAGGGCAAGTCCTTGAGCTCTGCTGTATTCTGCAGTCCTCTGTGAGCACGGGATGTCCTTTAATTCAAAGCTTTTATAGGTTTTTAAACTGGCATTTTCACTGTCAGTTGGAAGTGTCAGGCTTGGAGCTGGGGGAATCCAGCATTGGATGTCAGCTCTGACTTGGTAACTACAGCTGGACACAGCACTTGCCCTCCATTTCTGCAGTCACCTTTGAAATGTTGTGGCATCAGTTACAGCTGTCAGCTGGAGTAATTTGGAGTCTTTGCTGCTAAATCCCCTTACATCGTGGCTCTGTCCTGGCTGGCACTTGCTCTGGATCTGTCTGCTTACAGAGTGGCTGAATGTGACTGAGCAAAATAAAACAAGAAGTGTTTCTTTTTCACAGGTATTAATTTTGTGTCTGTGTTCACTTTGACACTGGAAACTGAATTCAGAAGGTGGCAACTTCTGTATAAAGATGATTTTTTGTGTTTGTCAACAAAATGTATTGCAGGCACATAGTTAATAAACAGGTGAGAAGAGAAAATGTTTTTCTCCTCATCTTGTGAAGATTATTAGAAAGTTGTGTACTTACCAATTAGCAGTGAGATAAGAGATTCTTTTAGAGACTCTTTTAGAAAGTCCACCAGTCAAGGCAAGGAGAGATAAATTGTCACCCCAAATTGGCAAACTCATCTTCCCTGGGCTTTTATAAAGCAGAGTTGAACCTAGTACTGGGGAGAAGATCTAGATCAATATTTTGTGTACTTTTGGGGGTATAAAATGAAAGTATTGGAAAAACTTAGGTTTAGGTCATATCAGTGTTCTTTGAGAAAGAAGTCTTCTATAAAATTCCTGGCTTCTCTGCTTTTATGCTTCAATGAAGTATTTTGGGTCTGGTAGCAAGGTTACAGCTCTTCCTGCTGTGACTGTTCCATGCTCTGCCTCGGAGCAGTGATTGGGAAACCTTTCAGCCTGTTTGTAGGGCAGGCTCTGGGTCTGCAGAGGGTTTGATTCCTGCCTGGTTCCTGCAGGGCACAGGCTGTGAGGGGCCAAGCACGAGTGGCCTCTGTCTCTCTGAAGAGTTGTGCTACAGGACTGTGCTTTAAGCCTTAGGACACACTGGAGTAGTTCACTGAAAGCCTAAAAGGCATCAAAACTATAAAAATGAATACAGTGCATTCTCTGAGTCAACAGAGACTTGTATCCATTTGCCATGTCGATTTAGTGGTGTCTGTTAAACAGTTCTTCCCTTAACAAAGCTTGCTTGGGCACTGGAGGGTATTTATTACAGGTTATTTTTAGTCTTATAAAATAGAGGCTGCTGTTTAGGAAGTCCTCTGTCGGCAGTATGATCTGCTGTGCAGAGTAACTTGCACACAGCAACACCTCCAGCTGCTCCAGAAGACATCTCTAGAGGGCTGATCTGCATCACTTTCAGATGCTCTCTGTGATTATGGGATGTAGGGGCTTGCTGAAGTAACTGTTGTGAAGTTTTGAGTATGATCGACTCAAAGTTATTGGTGTTGTAAAATTTTTATGTAATAACATGTTGCTAACAGCTTTTCATGGCAAGGTAGTCTGAAGATCCTTTGTTCTTGGGGGTCACACTGAGAAGCCAGAGTGATACACTTTTAAAAATACGGTCAGGGCAATGTGTCATGACTCGGGCACTCTAGAGCACAATATATTTGAAAGTTTCATTTTGTGTATTTTAGCCTGTACTTGGGATTTTAAAGGACAAATGTTGCTGGAAGAAGTGAAATTACACACAGCAAAGATGCCTTTCAGGCCTTTTTCTGTTTCCCAAAAGTAATTGCTGCTGCCAGAGGGAAACACTGGGATATGTTTATATGGTTAGGGATTGTGTGCTTATTCTGTTTTTTCAGTGTTCCACGTGTACATAATTGATGCTTTAGCACTTTGCCCTGTCTGCATGTATTTATCACTTTGTTAATAAGAAACCCATAAAAAACAGCTGACATGAGCTAAATTGGGATGTCCTGACTAAAGACTTTTAAGTAAATAAACTGACTTTAACATGGGCAAATGGTGCTAACTGTAATTACCTGGGGCTATGTGCTGTGGAACTGGAACAAAAGTCCAAACAAGCTAATTTCATTATTTTAATGGAAGTCTGCATCCCATTCATTAGACTGACATATGACTAGTCATTAGTAACAGTTCATTTCAAAAGCTATGGTGGATAAAGGTTGATTAAAAATTAACGAGGCCCAGACCTATTGCATTGCTGTAGTGTCAAGCCTGAACTCATCGTTTAAGTCTGTGAAGCTAAAATAAGAGCAGCCTTTAAATACTGTCTTGGGGTTTTCTGTTCTGTCTCATTCATCAGTTTCTGCTCTGTGCCATGGAGGAGCAAGGAATTGTGAACACCTTGCCTTTCTGTAGATATCATCAATAAATGATGCAGTTAAATAAGTTGTTAACAAAACAGATTGCTGTGTCATAGTGATGTTTCCGTGATGCATTTTTAGAAAATACGTTTTGTTTGATAAGGCAGTAAATGTGGGACTTCATTAGCTGGAGCCCAATTGCCCAGGAAGGCAGTGGCATTGGATTGACACCCAACGTGCCAATGGACCATGACTTGAGCTGCCTGTCCTCTTGCCAGCACCGATGCTCACAGGTAGGTGTAAGGGTGTGCAGGCAAATCTTTAAGCATAGTAATTTCACTGGAAGTGCTAACTGGAATACTGAATATAAATGCTGTCAGCAGAGGTCAGGCTGATTTCTGGCACTGTGTGGCTGAGGTCATTTACTGAAGCTAGAAACAGAGTTCTGAATTCCTTGGTTATTTGTTTAAATACTTGCAGAGACTGAACTAACTTGAAATTGATGGTTTTCCCTGGTGCAAAGAGGTGCTTGTTTACAGGGAGAGAGGAGAGGTTAGAAGAAAAATAGTTCTTGAGTAGAAACAGAAACCCAAATCTAGTCCATAAAATCAGCATGGGAAATATGTTTTAAAACAAAGAGGAGGGAAGACACAATTACACTTGTCAAAAAAAGCCTGAAACAGCAGCCCTTCTGTGTTACAATAGTCATTCCTCTGATGTCTAAGAGTCAAGGAGGGTTGCAGGGCCCAGGCTGACAGCAGGGTTAGGAAGTCTCTCGTGTATTAGAAGATGAACAACAGCTGAACTTGGGCATTCTAACAGAGGCTGTACTGAGAGCAGTACTCCAGACAGCAAAATGAAATGACTGTAGTAGCTGCTTTGACAGGAGCAGTGACAAACTTCTCAACTCCAAGAAGTTGAAAGTGGTCTAGAGAAAGGTCTCAGAAGTTTCATGCCAATGTCATTATACTCTGTGGAGCACTAGGTCTTCCATGGCTGTTGCCTTTCTCATAGGGCTTTCTTTTGCTACCTTAGTAATTGTAGGACAAGCTGTAAATGAGCAGAAGCCTGCAATATTTCATGACCCTGACTTCAAAATACTTCAGCATTAAGAAGAATTACAATGTAATTAAATTAAGCAGAGCTGTGGTCAAAGAGACCTTGAGGGATGTGTTTGGGAGAAGAGGTGGGGGCAGAATTGCCTGTTGAATTCCTAATTCCCAGATTGAGTTGACTCATCTGTTCCTGGAGGACTTTATACAACTGTGAAACAGTCACTTAAGATAGAGTGTGAACACCCTTTGTGCCCCGCTCCTCTAGGAATATGGCACTCCTTCACCAGCTCCTGGATGCAGATGTTGACCCACATCTGCAGCAGCTTTGTCCTGGCACGTTGCTGCCAGGTGGAAAGCCTGTTAGAGCCCGTTTGTAGCTTTTTCCTTATTTGTTTCTGGAACACAAAGACTGTCTAGCACTGTCCCAGCTCTTGAGAGGGGAATGGTGTAGGAAGGCAGAGGTATGGAAGAACTGGATTAGTTTGCACTGTGTAGCAGAGAATGTGGGGTACGAAACTAATGTAAGTGATGTCAGGCTGGAATTGTGGTATCCTCCTCCTACTGCCTTTAAGCTTTACAGGCTTTAGCAAAATGTCATTACTTTTCACTGAGGTAAATGACAACAGAAACAGAGTATTAGTTTGCTGTTCACTTCTGAGGCCAGCACAGGGTGCTGTTAAGTCCTATAAAGCTTTGAATATGATGTGCTATGTACTAATCTTCCAAGCTGTCACCAGCCACGGTGTGTCACCACGCCTCAGGGACTTCATCACGCTCTCAGGGTTATGCTTCAGTTCAGCCCAGCAGCCTTGTTGTGGTCTTGTGAGGTTGGTGGTTCAGTGTACACCTGCTCTGCTTGGCAGACCCCAAAGACCAAAGGCACTAAGCATTTTATTAACAAATATTACCTCATTCAAATAGCTATCTGCATTTCTTAGGAATTTTGTAGCACCCCCCGCTGAAATATCTTTGTTGCTTATAATTATATCTTCAATATGCTTAACTTCAGTTTAAATGTTCTGTGAAACAGCTGAACTTAAACCAGAAGATAGTCAGAGATCTGTAGTGACCATATGGTGTTATAAAATTACAAAAATGTGAGACTTGAGCCAGTTCCAGTTGCCAAACTTGCTTCTAATAAACACTGAACTATCTGGCATCTGCTATCCCTCAGGTAATACCATCAAGAGTGGAAGTAAATGTTTCCTTCTAATTGCATTGTTTATGTCTAGAGGGTCCAGGGAGATCATATGATGTTTATCTAGCTTTTCCATGCATACTGAATCAACCATTTCAGGGAGAACTTCATTATTCTTGCCAATTTTCTCTTCAATTAGTCTGAAGTTTCACTTGTCATTTTTTGGAGTCATATTCTGTATGACTTCAGAAGTGAAAGCCCCAGCAGTTACTTTCAGTATGTTTTTTGAAGGATTGTTTCTTTTATTTTCACTGCTATTTAGTGTTTTGGCAAGAAAAACCTGGGCCAAGGCTTTCAAGGAAAACCTGGGATGAAAAGTGCAGAATGCTACAGATTTAGAGCTCCTTGTGTCAGAGAGGGGTTTGGGAATTGAGTTCTATTATTTGAACTAAAAGGAATTTAGTAGAGCTACAGCTGAGGGGATTTCTGTAGGGAAGTTCTACTGAAAGTAACTGCCCCCCCCCAAGTAGGAATCTATTAAATGGAGAACACTTTTTGTGCTATGACTAGGATTCTGTACAGCTGCACAGAAATCCCTGGAAAAACAGGCAGGCAATAATGCCCTTTAGTCACTGGTCACTCTTTGGTCAAGAGTAAATTTTATATTAACTCCAGGGATGGAATTAATTTGGTTTTGTTAAGTTTTGTTGTGCTTTATTAGAAGAACTAACACCTGAACAGCTCTGCATTATTCTGTTGACAGGCTAATGAGTGTGTGGGTTTGAGCCTTTCCACCACCACTTTCCCATCCCTGGGTGGCACAAAGTGGTTCTGAGAGGATGTTGTACCTAAAAAGCCTCAGCAGAGAGGGTGAGAAGTTGATGTGACTTCAGACAAGCAGTGAATAAGTATTTAGCTGACCCAAGGGATATTCCAGACCATAGAGTGCTATGCCCAGTGTATGAAGCTGGGGGGAAAAGGGGGCATTTGATGTGATGGTATTTTTCTTCCCAAGTCACCATTAGACATGATAGAGCTCTGCTTTCTTGGGATGGCTGAACACCTGCCTGCCCATGGGCAGTGCTGAACGAGTTCCTTGTTCTACTTTGCTTGTATGTGTGGCTTTTGCTTTACTAAACTGTCTTTAGCTCAACATGTGAGTTTTCTCACTTTTATTCTTCCAATTCCCACCCCCATCCCACTGGAGGACAGACAGTGAGTGAGCAGCTATGTGGGGCTTAGCTGCAGGCTGAGGTCAAACCACAATAATTCTGAAGAGAAATGAACTGTTCCCTTTCACAGAGTTAGGAAACATCAGAGAGATGCTCCTGGTTGGTTTGGGAACTGACCCAGGAGCCCAAGGAATTATGTGGCATAAAGAAGGATTCTCTGTGTCAGTGGTAAAATCTTGTGATTCTTGCATGAAGCCTGGGATTCAGTTGAGCTGAACTCAGCGGCTGCAGGAGCCACGGCTGGAACGTGCACAGGAAAAGCAACTAGGCAGGAGTGGAAGCCTGTCAGTTTGACAAATACTGCTGTACAGCTCGTGTCACCCAGGAGCAGTAATTCCCATGGTGAAGTGCATGTCTGATTGGCAAGGCCTTGAGATAATTTCCCCTCCTGGCTGAGGCACTCTCTGTGGGCACCAGTCTGAGCTGTCACAACCTCTGCTTGGGATTCTTCTGAGGACTGGCCACATTTTTGATGATGCAAATTGTCAAATTCCATAAATATCTCCTTAAGTATTTGACATTTCCTGCTCATCTACAAAGTATGAGGTGTTAAGAACCCCCAGTTCTATGAAATTTTATTTTTAATACCTGAGTGCTAGATCAAGACAAAGTTATGTATGGTATTAAAAATACTTTAAACTGGAATACTGAAGAGCACAGTGACATTTGACAGGGAGAAGTGCAGTATTGTAAAGTATCTGCTTTTGTCCAGGTGTTCTTGGGACAGCTTTTCATCAAGGAGAGAAGCATGTCCATGAACAAAACAGGATTGCTAACCTGTTTACCTGGATGGGTGTAATTATCAGGGAGGTTGTCTATATTTGTCATGCGTAGACATGAAAAATATGACTGAAGTGGAGAGTATTTTTGTGCCCTAGAAGCCATGGAAGGTAAGGAGCCTTCTGCTTACAAAGGGGTGAATGACTAAAGGGATGAACTGCCTCCGAAGACCTACCTATACTCCTGCAGTGCTGGAAAGACTCCAGGCATAAGGCAGCATAACAGAGCAAACTTAGAGGCATTTGTTCCCTGCCCAAAATTCCTCCAGCATCAACTTGGCTGGCTCAGTGTAAGGAGCCTTCAGACATGCACAGGCTGATAAATGCACCTGCCTGGGCAGGAAGAAGGGGCTGTTTGGGAGTCTCATCTGTCATCTCCCCCTTCCCAAAGAATCCCATGCTAGCCAAGAAAACTAATGGTGCAAACCGAGGGCTTTGCTATGAGAGCTGCTGAGCAGGACTTGCTGCAGGACATGCTGGCAGTGTGGGCAGCTCAGTGCCTGGGGAGGGGGGCAGCAGGGTCTCTCACTGAAAGCAGGCATGTGAATGGCATGAACCCCTGGAGTTCCCTTGAAACAAGGGTTTGGGTCAGAATAAAACTGGGTGAGTAGCAAAGTGCCATTTTAAATTAAAAAAGCAGCCTGGGAAGGAATCCAGTGCTCCCTCACCTCATGAGGCACGTGAGAATTGTTATCTTCAAGGGGCAGCTTCTCGTTGTTTGAACCTGATCTTTGTTGGTGCTGACAGCACCCAGTAGATGTGTTCATCTTTTTATGTGTGAGTGATTAGGTTTCTGCCTCTTTATTGCCATCTCCTTTTCTGCCAAGCTACAGGGTCTTCAGGAAAGTGATGTCAGACTTAATCTTTGAGCTAGAGAAGAAAGATATTAGAGATCACATGTTGCTGGGGTGTCGTCTGTTTGTGATGATTCAGTCATAAATAATTCATTGTGTAGGTACCAATGATACAGAAAAAGATTTATAATTTCCTCAAGCTTGTAAATATCCAAATATTACATTCCAAAATCAGATAAAAGCAATTATGTCCAACATATCCTGTAGCATGTCTGGCTTTCCAGGCTTAGAAATAAAAAGACTTTTATAAATGCTACATATAATGGTGTTATGGATCATGGAGCTGGCAAGTTTTTTATTATTGTCTTATTTGTGTTGTGGCAAAGGATTGTACAATAAAGCTCTATATTGTTATTTAAGAAGTTTCTCCAGTGCTGAGAGGTTGAGGCAGGCAGGGAGTCACTGAATAGCTCAGGGTCTGCAGCTTTCTAATAGCAGATGATTTGTCATCCTGTGTTGTGCTGATTGATTTCTATGGCAGTAACATGGCTATAGAGGTGACTTTCTTGGCGTGTAAGAAGAGATTGCCTTGAATTTGTCCCCCGAGGGAGCTGCACTGCTGGGTGAAGCCTGTAGATCCCCCATCCCAGCCTGGCAGAAAGGTGGGAGAGTGGCCACCACCCTCAACACCACATGTAGGGATGAAAAATCCACAGGGTATCAGTGATTTTGAAAAACTATTGCAAACCAAATCATCTTATCTGAAAAATCGATGTTACTTTCATAAATAGAACAATTATTTTCTTCCTGGATGACTTTAACTGGACAATCAAATGTTACTTTCATAAATGAAACAAGAGTTTTCCTTCTTGATTGGGATGACTTTCTGCCTCAAAGGACTGGGAGTGTTGGCAGCCAGAACACCCCTATCATTGTGGTGCAAATTAAATGATTTCTGATTCTTGACTAAAGGAGCAATGAGGCCAATTTTTAAAAAGAGTGAAAGAACTGCTTTGGTGTGACACAGGTAATAAGGGCAACTAGAGTTGGTTAAAATTGAAATGAAGATATATGTGTTTTAAAGAACTAGAGTCAGTAAGAGGTGTTCTCTTTTTCTTGTCCCCCTCAGAAGGTTGGTTTTACTCTCCTTTTTGTGGTGTTTTGTTTGTTTTTTCCTTTTTTTTCCCACCACCCACTGAAAGCGGTAAATGACAACCCAGATGAAAGACTGGCAAATTTTAAAATGTAACTCTAGTTCTGGTATATTTGAAAGTTAAACTTGGGAAATTGAATTTGAGAGCTGGAATTGTCGACACCCTTTCTTCAATGTTTTAACAAAGGAAATGGGTTAAAAGACTAGAGACTGGTCAAAGAAGGGTTAAAGTTTAAATAACATTCAAATTTTTTGTTTAGGATTAATTTAAAAAACCCCAAAAAACAAAGCCAAGAGCTTGTGACATTGTTACTGAATTCATTTGGCCTGGGTTTCATCCAGTTTATCTCCCAGTCTGATGTAACTGCACATGACTAGCAGAGGTGGGAGAGCCTTGATGTAGGTGCAGAGCCAGTGAGAATTGGCCAGTGGGTTCTCCCAATGCAGTAAGGGTTGAGATGGACTCGGGCAGTACATTCGTGGTGCCTTTTGGGGTGGTTCAACAGTGCAATATTGCTCAGATCAAATCTCCCTCCTCATCAAGTCCCACTTTATTCTCTGAAGTCAAGCACAAAGGGAGACTGTTGTATTCTCCCCTGCTTTTACAGACAGACAGTTTCCAGGAGAGGAACTAATAGGGATTTTGAACCTAATGTTCCTCATTACTGTAAATTGAGTGACCTAAAGAATAATATAAGATCAAAACAACAACAACTGCAGTAACTTCTGGTTGTTTTGTGATAGTAAAATGGATTATTTGAGAATACTAAGCTTGCTTAACAGTCCCTTCCATGCCACCCCAAACTATGGGAGGGATATTTATTCATCTGGAACGGACAATGTATATATTTTAAATAACTCTCACATTTTTATAAATAATAGTTAGACCCAGTCGTGTACTAGAGATGTAGTGTTTGTTTGTTTAATTAGGAAGCTGAGCGGAGCTGAATCCTGCGGCAGATGTTGCCATGTGTAATGTAATAAATAAAAGTCTTTATGGGACCCAGCAGGCAGCAGAGCTTTCAGTTAGCAGATGGCGAAATATTAAACTGGCAGTGCAGTAACTTAGCTGACTGTGTCATCTGGCCCCTACCCAGGTTTAGCACGAGCATGAATCAGCTTCACATAGGAGGTGTCAACCAGCCCCGTGTTCCTGCAATGGATGTTAATATTATTTTTAATACAATACATGATAGAAGAAGATTTTTCATTCAGCAAGATGATGTTGCAATAAAAATCAGTCTAGGCTTAACACAATCGCTGCTGTGCAAGACAACAGAAGATCTTTTACAAGGGAAGAACAGAATGGATGTGCTGCTCAGTCCAAATGAAGTGTGGGCTCAGGGACTAGAGATGTCAAAGCTGTTCCAACTAACCCCTGTGGAGCCCGGCAGGTGAGAGAGAGCCTTTTCCTTCTGAGGAGAAGTGGTTGCAGTGGGCACTTGGCATCAATGGTCTGTGACAGTCCTGACACAGAAAAGATGTCCCTGCCCCACTAGACCTAACTTGTCCATTGATTCTGGAGATCCCAAGTCCAGGAGGCAAAAAGGACTTGTGCAATTCGTTGCCATGCAGACTGAGTTATGTTTTTCACTCTAATTCATCCACTGGGTTTACTTTAGATGTAAATATACACACATTTGTATAGCTTCAGGCATTATTTTGTTGCCCTGTGCTGGGACACCAGTTGTTACTCCACCTCCTGAGGTTCCCTGCATTGAAGAGTAGCTTCTCCAGACAGCAACCTGGGAGTACCTTCAGCTGCAGTTGCCCCAGTCCCATCTCTCTCCAAACCCTTAGGTGATGTGTTTCTCAATGGCAAGACTTTTTTTCTAGGCCCAGCTCAGGCTCCAATTTAAGACAGATATTATGGTGTTTTAGCAGGATGTTATGATGTTTAAGCCTGTCTGAAATGCAGTTGTCTGAACAGCAGGTGTTTTTGACAAACAGGATAGATTGCAAAGCAACTGGAAAGGCAAAATTCTTTGTACAAACTTCAGAATCTAGCACAAAGCAGTTAATCACCCACTTACACACTGGCTTACATGCATATATAGTGAATTTAATATACCTTCATGGGAAAAAAAGTGTTTTCAATAGTTAGCTGCTTCCTTTGGCTTTAGAGAACGTCATACAGTGACGATAGTGCATATGAGCCTTTAGGCTGTTGTTTCATTCTCTGGTCTCTTGATGTCTCTTCTGTTGTAGGCAGCTCACCAGCTTCTGAGAAAAGTGGCACATTAGAAAGGTTTTAAAATTGGTTTGAAAAAGCAAGCAAACTGTTCACATAGATATATCTTGAAAATACAGCCCTAGTAAAGTGCACCTCGTAAAATACAGAATTGTTTAAGAAAAGCCATGTGTTGTTTGCTATCTTGGTTATATTCACTTAAATGGAAAAGATGCACTAAAACTTTTCTCTGAGGGATAAAACTTACTGGCTTCTAAAAACTTACTGGCTGTTTTCTCTGCCTCTTGAGAAAACAACTGATCTGGTTTACTACACCTTTTTCTTTTTTTTTCCTAACAACTCTGGGAAGATGGGGTGGATTGAGTTGAGGTAGAATGTCTACTGTCCTCCAAGATCACATTGCTGATCCACAGTCAAGCTCTGCTGTGACCATGTTGTATCAAAACCCCACAGGAACAACACAGGTAACTCATTCCCTTAGGAAATAGTTTCTGAGGCATTGGCATGTTTGGTGTCACTTAAGAACACACACTTCAAATGACAGAGTGGGCAGAACTTAAGTATTTGTTAACTGCTGGCATAGACCTACTCCCACTAAAGTCTTCAATTTCAGACAGAACAGTTGAGGTTTGGAAAGTCTCACCTTAAAATATCTTGGTAGTATTAAACCAAGTTATTCAATTCAGATCATTCTTAGCCTGAATGTTTGCTGAGGAAATCTTTCAAATGCCAAGTTTTAAGTCTGTTTAGGTTTACACAGTTCATGTTAAATGCAGATCAGTACAGTGCCCCCAGTGATGGTTAACAGTAATCCTTTATCTTCTAAAGACTGTGGAAATTATGTTCTTTGTATGGATTTACAAAGCAACAGATGATGTGTCAAGGCAGTAATTTAAACCATGAATCTGCACTTGCTTAAAGATGAACTTTCAGAAAAGAAAAATGAACAAAATGCTAGTGGCAGACAAGCAGAATCTCTGGTTAAGTGCATCAATTTTTGTTACTGACAGATCTTGTGCTTGTAATAAAACTGAAGTGCTGAGGTCAGTGTCCGATTGAAACTATAGCTGTTTTCACAAATGTATTTTTTGTGATGGTAATAGCAGCTATTAACAGGGTTGACATTGTTATCTGCCAAATAGAAAAATGAGTTACCCTCATCACAAGATGAGTGAAGTTGGGGGAATAATAAATCACAAAATTACTTAAGATATCATTTATCTTTCATGGCTTTCTGACATTGCAGCTTAGAGTCCTTCAGGACTTAAATTCATTTATTGCATTTTATTGTCAGGAGAACCTGTCAAAGCTGGTATCAGGCAGTGGGAAGTGAGATGAGCAGAGGTAACAGTATGTGGTGTTAATTAGGCTGCTGTTCACTTGCTTTCATTTGAGGTGGGTCCAATTTGCTGTAACCTGTTGAATTAGTGCTGTAAGGAAAATGAGACAATCCCAATTTGAGTAAGTTCTGCTTAAGAACTTGTGGCTATGGCTATCACTGGTGCTAGTGGATGGCTGGCAGTAATTGTTACATAAAACAAGATGAGACTGTGCCCTCTTTAGCTATTCAGCTCTATGTGTAAGTTCTGTGCAGTTAATCCAGACTTTGTTTTTAATTTTAGGCTCTGTCAGCATGAAGAACTAGTGCTATCTAAATTTTTTATTGGGTATTTTTTTTTTGTCCTTTATGGGTTCCCAAGTATTTTGTAGTTACATGTCAGAGAATTGCTTCACTTGTCATGGAAATGCACGTACCGTTTCTCTGGCATTGCTTCAAGACATACTGCAATTGCACAATAATTAGAGAGGGAAGAGGATGAGATGAATGTGTTGATCTGAACCTCTAGAGAGGAAAAAGAGTAGAATTCTTTCGATTTGTACTTTGCACTCTGCTTTTTCCATCAGACAATAACTAATCATATGTGATGAAATTTATTTCCTCAGTATGGGGTTATTAACAATTTATGCAACATTTTGAGAAATGAAGGAAAAGTAATTGTTTAACACCAACACTCCTATTTTGAACTCCCAAGTTCAGTTTTGGTTCTGGACTAGAGATTTTTAAGTCTGCCTTCAAACCCTGGAATGAACACACCTGCAAAATTAACACTAAACCTTCAAACAAGGAAATCCCTTGGTTGTCTTCTTCCCCCAGAGAAGTTAGTGACAAGTACTATAAAAAAGTCACAAAACCCATAAGAATGTGCAGGATGCAGAAATGAAGAGAAAGAAAATGGATATTAACTTGTGTTTCTTTTATCCTGAAAATATTAGAGCATTCCTTTATGTAATGCTGTTAAATATATTTGTTCCCTGAAAGCCAATCAATGTGGGATTAATTTTCAGACAGTATCTTGATTGCACCCGGTGAGGCTGCAGGGAAAAGGGATGGTGCATTAGAGTGTACAGAAAAATTTGGACAAGTTTTTTGCCTTAAAATAACAAATTAATGTATATTTAAATGGCTTTAGAGGAGTATTCTTACGAAGTTTACATTGTCAGCTTGAGTATTTTTTGGAAGTATTAAGCAGTCAGTCCATGTGAAGCCCACGGGGACAGGCTGGGCAGGAGATGGAGGGTGTCTGAGTGTGCTCAGCAGTGCCAGCAATTTGGAGCAGATGCCATTCTGAGACAGCAGCTAGTGCAGATGGAGAGGGAGGGAGGAAGCTGCTGGAAGGAAGGATGTACCCAAAGGGTCCATATTGCACACTAATGCTTCTGTAAAGGTCTTCCCAGAGTTTTATGAGAAATGCTGGAGGACTGGGAATTCTTACCAGAAAGTGCAGTGTGGTATAGACTAGTTTTGGGAGGAAGAATACAAAATGTAGTTTGTTAGCAAAAAGACCCGAAAAAAGGCCATGCTATTAGCTTTTACCTTTTTTTTAAGCAATATTTAGAGCAGTGACCAGAATTCCCTTCATGGTTTCTTGTTTGTTTGCATGGGGGTTTTTTGTTTGGTTTTCTTTGCTGAGCATGTCTTGCTATTTAGTTTTCCACAAGAATTTTAGCATCACCACAGGCAGCATATCAGTTGCATAGCACCACTGACTTTGCATCTGCCCTGGGAGCTGAACTGCTCACAGATTGCTCTGAGTGTGGTGCTCGAAAATAAGTTGAGTTTGTGGACTGACAAAACTATGTTGTTTGTTTGAAGTGCAGGTCAGGTAGTCTATGGCACTAAACACAGAATCAGTGATGTGGTCTGTGTGCTCCCAGGGTCACGTGAAGGCTCATTTACACATACTCACAAAGACACAAAATGTATGTCCTGCATATGCAGAAACAAAAAAGGAAGGATGTGATTTTTCTTTTTATGTGTCTTGGTATTTTCTTTGTGTCCTGACAAAGGAGGTATTTCAGCATGGATTTGCAAAGGGACTTCTCACTTGTGGACTGAGGCAAGGAAGGTTGGCTGTAGGTCAGTATGGACTTTGTTCCAGGCTGTTATTATTCTGTGCTGTTCTTTGATACCTCCATTCCCATACAAAGCTGCTGTTGGCACGCAGCAGATGTGCACATTTGCAAAACACACTCCTAATGCAAAATAAGCTGGTCTGGTCTTTGAGGACTGAAAGTCTCAGCAGGGATAGCTCTGAGTTTGGTGTGATGGTGATTGACTGAACCAAAAATCTGCTCATTGCCAGAGAGACCCTGCTACTCTTGCTTTCTGTCTGCTTATAGTGCCTGCAGCAGGGTTCCCTGTTCAAGTGGGAACCGAGGGCTTGATGTGGGCAAATGACAATCAAATGAACCCACAACAGCTGTGTTTGAATGAAAACTTTGTCAGAGAGGTTTTAAAGTCCGGGGTGGAACTAAGCTTTGGTAGGAAAAGTAGTTCAACATAGTCACCAGACTGGGAGTGGGCACGCTTTTGGCATGAGTATGGCACAGGTCTTCATGCCAAGAGTTACTCAGCAAAGATTTGCTGGCTATGAATTTAGATTGTTCAGGAGGAGGAAAAAAAGACATCTTTTCTTTGGGAAATGCCTGGCCAGCTCTGAGCTGTGAAGTGCAGGTATGTGGGATCTCTGGAGAGATAGTTTCCAGTGGCCAACCTTGGACCACAGGCTGCAGTGCAGGTGGGGGAAAAGGAGTGATTAAAGAAGACTTTCAGTGCTCCAGGGGAACAATGGGTCCAAGAGACAGGCAGGAGAGGGGCAGCTGCATCATTCTTAAAGAGAGATATTTCTCAAGCTCTTGTGCAGATGCACATGAAACATCCCAGTACAGATGGAAGACAGCATTCCCTCCCAGGCAGAAATCCACTTGTTTTTACAAAAGGCTGAATAATTGCTGAAATAAGAGGTGTAGGCCAGGTTGGGAAGCCAGGTAGACGCGCCTCAGGTTGTGCTCCTGGGCAGATGGAGCTGCTGGGAAAGTGGAGATTTGCTGCCTTGTAGCTCAGTGGCCTGTGCTGTTGTGGCAGAAAAGAGCAATGTGGAGGGTAGAGAAGGAATCTCACTGCAGTAACACTTGTTTGGAAGAAGAGGTTGTTCCAATGAAGGTAGTTGGGGTTTTTGTTTCACATGCCCACATAGTCTGGAGCACTGGGAGAATGAATTAACTGTTGGATGAACCATGGGTTGCAGCTGTTACCCTCCATGCCTTTCCAGTTCTCTCCTGTGTACTGCCAAATACATGGTCAGCATGTAAGGGCAACAAGTAGCCACATAGTGTGTTAGGGAGAAAACAAGGAATGCTTCAAATTCACTACAGATATTCATGCCTGCCCTTTGGGGTGGTGTGGCATGATTGTCGTGCCACATAGCTGCCCTTCCTGCCTCGGCAGTGCTGCTGCTCAGATCTCTGTTCCCCATGCTCTCCATGCACACAGCTGTGCTGCTCTTGTGCTGCTGGAGCTTAATCCCTCCTGTGCAGCTCCACACACACATTGTGCTTATAGTGATGAGTCTTGATCATTACAAAGCCACTTAGCCCTTTGATTCTATTTTTTGATTACCCCCTTCTGCCCTCCCTCACCCCAGCTCTTGTTATTTGTGTCCATTTGTCCCCCTCCCTCTTTTGCTGTCAGGGGACAGCATGGGGAGTGAGCCATCAGCTTTGCTGGGCTTTTGCATCAGGTGTGCACAACTGTTGGGGCTTTGAAGGCTTTGCTGGCTGCTGCTCTGATTGAGATGAATATTGTGTATCTGTGCAATGCACAGCAGGTAACATAGCACATCCATATTCTCTGTGCACTGGGCAGAATTTCTCACTTCATACATCATTCTCAGCTTGCTGCAGCAATTTCACAAAGTCAATCCCTGTCTATTAACACATAGGAAAAGCAGCAGAGAAATATACACGGTTGGTGCAGGAATGATTTTTTTTTTTTTTTATTTTGAGAAGGTTTCCTAAGCACATTAGACATAGGGTTTATTCCACTGCAGTATCATAAACTGCACCTAATCCTCTAGAGCCAAACCTTCTTTATGGTAAGTAACAACAACAACAACAAAATTAATCTGGGGGTACTTGACATGTTCTGTGCAGGAACTGACTTGCTTGGCCCTCATGCTGAGTTGATCACAGGTTTGCTTTCCTAAGTTGTGTAGTTAGTATCTCTGTACGTGATCGTGTCAGCATAGGGTAATATCTGATCTTTTGTTCATAATTTTGCTAACTATGGCTTTTGTATCTTCTACCCTAAGTTTCCAGCATGGACTTTTTGATTCTCAGCCAACTTCCAACAAATCTAGCCAATCAAATAATGATTTTTCTCTGTAAGAAGGCATCTTGGAGGCTTTTGTACCTGAGTAGCGTTCTGATTTGGAGAGAAGATGTGCAAAAACTCATAGGCTGGTAGGTGACACCAGGGTTCTGGCCAGCTGGGTGAGCTGGCAGGAGCATGGCCTGGAATGCTGCTCTCCTTTGGTGTGGCCAATAGCCAGTCAGCAAATTATCTGTAGTTTTCACATGTCTTTGGGTCTGGGAGCAGCTCACTTGCCTCTTTTAGGGCAAAACATACAAATTGTAAGGACTGATTAAGCATTTTGTGCTGCCCACAAAAGCCAGCACATGGGAGTGTTTGTGCTCCACAACCAAGGGTGGGGAAGCTGGTGCCGATATGCTATTTTTGGCTGCCAGCATACCAGTTTCCTTCCTTAGGCAGCTGAGATCTGCAGGGATCTGTATTTGTGATCTGTGAGTCCTCACTGTTTTGAGTGTGCTGTATTCCCAGTCCCCCAGCTGCAGTGAAAGTGCACTCTGCTGCCATGAGAACACAACAGTGGTGACATAATTATGTGAATATTTGCTCTCCTTTGGTAGAAAACTCCAGATGTTCTATATATTAAAAGCAAAGTTTTGACTTCAGTTCTTTAGCACCAGGTTTTATCTTGGCCTTCAGAAGGCACCTCATGCAGTGGACAGACTGAAGAAACAATTGGACAAGACTGGGGGACATCTATTCCTTCCTGGAGCAATGTCATTTCCAGGTAGGGACTCCACTGACTCTGTGGGAGGTTGCTGGAGCATTGACATGAGTTATGGAACAAGTCGTTGCAGTGTGGTGTTCTCTGAAATCTTTTATGCACCATCAAACTCCTGTGGTGTTGTTTTAAGTCAATAGCTGTAAAGTGTGCTGTGACATGCCCAGCCCAGTGCAGTCCATGGCATTGCTGGGAAGCCACATCCCTCTGCTGGTTTCACCCTCACCTTTGGGGGCAATTTATAGTACTTTGGAGGTATTGCATCACTTGTGAACTTCATTGATAACACACCTTTCTGTGAGAAGCTCCCCAGATAATTCAGTACAACTAACCACTGCAGGCCCTCTAAGTGCTTCAGTTTGTTCTTGCTACCTGTGCTCACCCCTTTCCAGGAGGGAGAGGTGGTCTCCAGAGCAGCTCAAGCACACAGGCTCTTAGCATTCCTAGTGTCTCTTCTTTCCAGAGACCTATGGAGTCAAGCTTCCCTCCAGAAGTGGTTTTGCAGATGGACTCCACTGTATTTTGGAGGGTTTGATACTGTTGAGTGGCTCACTTGGGTGAAAGCAATTTTGGGAAGAATAGCTGGGAGTTAGAGCAGGTAGGTAGAATTGCTTGAGTGGGGAGAAGCTGGTTTGTGTCTGTGGCTCTTGCATCCTCTTGGAGCACAACCTGTATAGGAACTGCAGGTTGGCATTGAGTGTTGTGCTCCACGTTTCTTGGTCTTTGGGAAGAGAAAAGCTCCTGCCACAGTGGAGCAGAGAGATTATGGCACGCTGCAGGCTGGAAACAGGCCAGTCTCTGTGCTAATGTCACAGCTGACAGGTGACAACCATGTTCTGCAGAGGCGGGTGGTGCAGAGCCAGGAATCCTTGGAGAAAGCCCAGGGAGACAGCCTGTCTTACAGACTCGGCTCCCTAACTGGAGAGCAGTCTGTGGCACCCTACTTAGGCTTGTCACATATTGTATTCTCTCCAAGCAGCTGGGTGGGCTGGCACCAGGGAAGGAGGGCTACTTGTCCTACAGCCACCATGAAAACTATTCCCAAGTAAGAGCAATTTGGCAGCAGCTCCCTGGGATTTGGGATTTTTGGCAAGTTTTCAACCATAGGGAGTGGGGAAGAAGTGTGAATGAATTATTCTATCTCCATAAGTTTATTCCCTCTGGGGAATCCAGGCACAATCTTCCTACTCTTGAGCTCGTCTTGCTGATTTTGTAAATCTGCACCGTGTAGGCAAGGTCCTAAATGTCACCTAAAAATATCTGCCTATCATGGAGGTTTATTCATGCTGGGCTCTTATGGAGCATCTCTGCCTAGAGGTGATTTTTCTCTGATGTGCAGAGTTATGGGGCACTTATTTGCAGACATGGGACTGCCCCTGCCTAGTTCTGGTAAGATGGATGAAAGAGTAAGAAAAAGCATAATAAAAAGAACAGATACACAAATAAACCTGAACAAATACACTTTCTCCAGTCAAAAGAAAACCTTGTAGAGCAAAACAAGCCAAATGCACCTATTATCTGCTTTTTGTAATGAGGTTCACAGCCAGAAAAAAGTAATTTAATCACTGCCAGTTTCAACAATAAAAGGCCAGGAATGAAGTCCCTCCCAATCCTTAAAAACACTTATTTTCCCAATAGTATTTGAGGCTAAGCTCTGTTTGCAAGTGTCACACAATAATTTGAAGTTTATTCTTGGGGTTTTTTTTAAAGATGTGACTCAGTCATGTGGTTCCTGAGTTTGGGACACTTGAGAGATTGCCAAGCCCTTGGGAAGATGAGATAAAATGGTGGGAGCTGGTAGTTCTGCATATTGCCCCTTGCCCCCCAACCCTAGCATATATTTTTTAATTAATATTGATTTTCAGTAATCAAGCACTGCATGGATTAAAAGCAGCAGCAAGGGGAAATCCCAGTTTCCAGAGACAGCACTGCCATGGTGGGGGGGGGCAAGAAGTGGAAAATATTGTGTGTGGGGTTACCCATTTGTATTTGATAACAAAAAGAGCAGGCTGAGATCTTGCTAAAAAGAAAGGAGTCACGTTCCTTGGGTAACTCGTGATGCGGGCTCTGCATCCCTGTCACAGCGCTCAGCAAGAGCACGCTGAAGGCAAGTACTTACTTCATAAACAGCCTAATCTTGTATCAAGTAATTTATTTTATGTAAAGGAAGGGTTTTAGTTTGCAAAGCTAATCTGTCTAAACTCCTTTTTTATCTTTGAAGCCCAAGTAAGTGTCCAATTTATAGTATTTAGTAGATAGGATTTGGGATTCTTATCGACTTAGCGATCTTGGGTTTGAACTTTCTGGTCATGTTTCTAAGAAAAAAAACAACTCAAGAAACTGACATTTGACAGTTTATTTGCTTTTATTTTTCTTGAATGTCTGAAACATTCCTGCTTGGAAATGGTGCGTTGCAATTTTCAGAAGGTTATAACAGTATCCTAAAATTTTCCTCAGACTAAAGGACTTTAAAAGTCCCAAGCGAGAGAGTTTTCTTATTCCTCTGGCTTTTGTATTGTCAGTCAAAATAATTGACACAAGAGCCAGGAGATGCCAAATTTTTTTTGAGATGTAAAAATCAGCAGCAAAAGAAGAAGGGATTTAGTCAGAGTTGAGGGCTTTGCTTTGAGACATACCAACAAGTTTTTACTTGTAACTATTTCTGATGTTTGTGTCTTGAGATTGTGATCTGATAGGCAAAAGGTGCCACTTTTTGAGTTGCTGAGCAATTGGTGGAGCCTGGAGGGCTCAGGCTTTAAGCAGGTCAAGGTCACATCTTCAGAACTTGAATGTTCCCATTTTCATGAATGTTTTGGTAGAGCAACATCAGCACATAAAGACAGGGATGAAGCTAATCTGGGTAGTCCATTTTGCATGGTCTGGTTAGAATGACTGAACCACCTCTTCTCTTGGTGAGCTGCAAAGAAGCCAATGTCTCTGCTTGCATGAGCAGTTAATAGGCTGTCCCTCAGTTAAAAAGTTTTCAGGGCAATTGTTAAAATTAGCCCAGAAGTGTTTATGTACCTGTCATTTCATGTGCTGCCTGATGCTGTGTGTGTTACATGTTCATGGTAGCATTCACAACTTGCTGTGCAGGGACCCCTCACAGGTATGTGTGTGTCTTGAGAAGCTGCAACAGCAGACACTGGTGAAACAGGAACAGTCGAGGGTTTCTGTCACCCTGAGAAAATTCATCAGGGAAGGTCAGTTCTCTTCTGAATTTCATATGGGCAAAACTCCTCTCCAGAATTAAACATTTTCAAATGAACCAATGATCAGGTTACAACTCAGAAACATCAGTTATTTTCATGCATAACTACGATCATTTTTTTGTCTTTTTGGGAAGTTGACTATCCTTGAGTGTGAACCTAAACCTCCAGCAGTAATTACTGTTGGGTCTGCTGCTGAGCATTGACTGCTGCTGAGTCAATAATGGTAAAGCTTCTACTTTTTACCTTAAAAAGAGAGCCTCCTGTTATTGTTCTAGTGACATGGTAGATTTAGTTTGCTGTCGTAGTCCAAGATAGAAAAAGAGGTAAAATTTTTGTTACGGCAAGTGGGAGGTTTGGATGTGAAGATGGGTTTGTTTACCAGAGTTTATCTACTTTTTTCCTAATGTAGTGCCTTTAATGAAAAAAATAGCACCCTGCCTACTAATTTTCCACTTCCATCATTATGTTTGTGCAATCTTGAAACCGATTGCACATCATAAAATTTTACATCACGTAAAGTATTTTGAGGTTAAATACATTTATCTTAGTTTGCAAAAAGAGTTTCTGAATCATATTCAGTGGCTGTGCTTTCACATTCCCTAGTCATCACATTTTAGCCATGACTGGAAATATTTTCAATGAAAGATCTTAAAAATATAAATTGCATTGGTGACTGATGGTTTTTTTGATGGTGCTTGGGTACATATCTGTGGGTAACAGACTAGCTGCCTACCTACGTGTTTTATGCTTTGACATAAAAGCAACACACACCTGCCTGGCACCGCAGTTTCTAGGACAAGCCTGGCACTCACTGCCCATTCTGACAGTAGATTGCAATAGGCATTTAAAATGTGCTCTCCCTCTTTGGATCGAAGGACTCTGGTGGGGATTGCTGGGAGCCTGTGCTCTCTCCTTTCTTTTGAGAGGAGGTGGCATTACTGAGAAGGTACAGAAGATGCCACTGTTAGAGTTATACCAGTCATTTGCACAGGATGTTGGGCTCTCTGCAAAGGAAAAATCTGTGAAGAAAATTGTTTGTGATATTTAAGAGTACGGCTTGTGGGGTTGGTCTAAGTGCAAAAATAGTGTCACACAGTGATTTTTTTTTTCTTTAAGTGACTCCTCAGCTGGGAGCAGTGTACAGCACTCCACAGCATCCTCCATGGATAATTTAGCCTCTTAATGTGAATGTGTGAATTTGTGCTGGGCTGTATGAGCATAGCAGAACACACATTGGAGTCTGAGTTAGCTTGCTCAGAGCTCTCTGGCTCCTTGGCAGAGCATGAGGCATACTCATATCTGCTAGGAATGCTCATGTGAAAAACACGAGCTGAAACCATGGATCTGAAATTGTTTCCCTTTCTTCCTCATCTCCTCTCTCTAGCACTGCAGTGGCTGAATCTAGATTGCTATATTGCAAGTACTGTGTCTCTGTAACAAGCCAAGCTGGAAGCTGTAGATAATGGTTGTAGTTGCTTCACCGAAGGCAGGGGAGTTGGATTTAGATGTGGATTTTCATAGCTAGTTTTTTTTTCCTTCTGATTTTGCCTTCTGTGTAGCTAAGGATGCTTATTCTGTACGTGTCTGCATGATCACTTATGGAGGGTTCTAACTCTTGCTGATACTGCTTGCATGGTAATGAAAGTACCTTCTCACTCATCAGCATTACATCATGGGGACTTGTGGACATGTAGGCAGTATTTGAAGGAAATTAATATTTCCAGAAAATAAAATCTGAAATGGCCATGTATAGCTGTAATAGCTAAAGCATATTTATGGTAGAAAGTGAATCTATCAGTGCTGTCTGGCTTAGTGTGGAACAGGTGTCACCACTGAAACATCTGCACTTTGAGAGAGGACTTTGTTATTTTAAAGGACTGCAGTTACACATGCACACAAATCTCTCAGGAAGTTCATTCTGGAGACTGCAGCAGACGACAGGTGAGAGTGAATTAATGTTACATACTTTTGTCCTTACTTAAAAATGGAGTTGAGTGCTGTGCTTACAGTGCTTCCCATGGAAAAGAGAGATGTTTCTCTGGTTTTGGATACAGGGAGATAGAGAGCAGAGGGTGAATTGATCTGACTGTTGTAATTGTTCTCCTGGATGAGCCAACCCTTGGGAAGACACAGCTTCGAGACAGGGAGGGCTGAGCAGTGCTGAAGGCAGTATGTCAGGAAACTGCCATGTGTGGGGTAATGGCAGGTTTTCTGAACTGGCACTGAGGAATGGCAGGTGACATCTCTTTGGGCATAAAGTGGTGATTTTGAGGCAGTCGGGGCATGTGGTTTGTTGGGTGGAAGCAGGACAAGCAGCTGAAGTGAATGGCAGTTGTCAAAGGCAGGGGAGCCTTTTGAAGTGACCAAAAGTAGTGCAATGGGGTGAATGTAACAGGTGATGGGAAAGGGAGATGGAGCAGGAGGAGACAAAAGGAGGAATTAAAATTTTCAGTGCTGTCAGTCTCAACTGTTCTCATGCTGTCCAACATAGAAAACTGTTAAATGCTTTGTTTCCCAGTGCTTGGTGCAGACAGGCCACACGAGTCTGACAAATAAATTCATAAGGTGTCATTGGGTGCTTTGTGACCCTCTCCTGCTGTTGATGCTGTGGGGAAACTCTCCTCAGCTGAGGTACCCAACTGAGTAATGTATGTATCCTTAGAAACCTTGTTCCCCATATCTAAAGAACCATCTTGCTCTTAACATTATCATCACATTATTAGGTGAGCTGTGCTATGTTGTGAGACCTCACCTTGTGATGTCTTCTTTTCAACACCATCTCCAAGTAATATGTTTGGCAACAAACCAAGCTGATTAAAAACAGCAACAGGGCTGAAGTTCTTTTTCCTTTTCAGCAAGCAGATGACCAAGGCTTTTTATATAGCTGAAAAATAACTCTGTAGATGAAATTTTGTAGTGCCTAATTCAGCCATATTCACCCAATCAGGTTGTCTTATTCTGCCTCAGTCTGTTCTTAATAAGCTGTCAAAAAGCTGTGCACAGTGGTGGGCAATGTTACAAATCAGTAGAAGGGAGATGTGGGTGAGGGACCCGATGTTTATCAAGTCTTCAGGTTGTTTCTTCTCATCAGTTTTGCTATTTTTTTTAATACAAGAAAGCCAAATATATAGCTATGCAGGAAATCAACCAAGTGTGTAAAAATATTTTTCTACTTTTGAATGTACATGCTCTATTGATAAAGTGTTGGCTGCTTTTTGGGTTGGAGTATTGTGGAAGGCAGAGGGAGGTGAAGCCCACAGCCGGAGGCATTAATTAGAGGAGATAATAATGTGAACATGCTGTAGTACATACAGGTGAGTCTTTGGTACACATTGATTTATACATCAATTAAACAAACTCCTCAGTTACTTGCAGGTAGCCTGAATGTTGAAACTGATTAGAGTGACAATGTATTTTTGCTAAAGCCAGGCAGAGGGGACAGAGAGCATGTTCTGGGGTAGGCAATTAGTTCTCCTTTTTCTAGTCTTGCTGGTCCAACTTGATTAACAACAGATTTCCTCACACATTGCTCTGCTGTTTTCTGTCTTCAGCATAACTTTTTTTCCATTTTTCATGACCACGTGGGTAATATCTGAAGGAGAAACTGGTTCTTCCATGCCAAAGGGGATTAGTTTCAGCAGCTGTTGCAGGACAAATGCAGGATACAAAGGGAACTCAAAGTGAAGGGTTCCAAAATTTGCTTTCGCTTAAAAGTAAACTTGCAAAATTTGTATCTTCCTGTTACTGTTTGGGAAAACACTTTTTTCCTGCAGTGAGCCATATCCAAGCTTTAGACTTTGTTTTCTGGGAAGAATAGTGATTCTAATCTGGAGAAGAAGTCCAAGATTTAGTTGCCATTTCACAACTTGTGAAAATATTGGAAAAGGGTTCCCAATTCCTGTGCTATTTCAGGGCCAGTGTGGGACTAAGTAGGGACTAGTGCTGGCTGCAGCCTCTTAGCCAGGAGAAGCCTCTTCAACCTGGTGAATAACTGGCAGTGTGTAGAACGTAGAAGACCCAGAGTCTGAAATGAAAGGTTTGCAGTAGAGCAGTAGGTCGGGGAGTGGAAGATGAAATGGAATGAACAGGGTGTGACCAGTCATAGCTGAGCCTGCGGAAGGTGCCATATGCTGGGGACAGTGATGTGAGTTCCCACTCTGACAGTGTTGTTTTGCCGTAACTCAGTTACACCTTGGAAACAATTAAAGCAATTTAACAGCAAACTTGGTATAATTACTAGTTAATAGCCAGAGCCAGTGCTCCTAAAGTGTAAATTGTTTCTGTATTGATCTAAGCTTACACTGTCAGCATTCTGTAGAGACTGAACTTTTAAGTGCTTAATTCAGCTAAATGCAACCATTAATTTTGGGGTTTATCCACAAGATAAAAGTGCATTTGTTTATTCTATTTTTCTGCAATGATAAAATCAATTAAACTGTTTCTCCCTAAACAAAGCTGACCTTTGTAATCAACACACTTGAAATGCCAACATGAGGAAAGAAAATTATAACAGGATCTTGTGTTTATTAAGAAAAATGGAAGACGTGATAGCTGGTTAACACTGTAGCTACTGACCAGGCCTCCTTCACCCTAATTTCCAATGGTGGAAGTTCTGTGGTCAGGTCAGTAAGCTTATGGTTTTGTCTCTTAGCCCATTCCAGTGTAGTTTGATATTTAGTGCCCAGGTTGTTACCTCTTGGTGAACTTGAAGCAAAGCACGGAGGGTTGACAGTATTGCCATCAGCAGAGAGGAGTGTGAACAGAGTCAACACATACATGAATAACTGGAGCCATCTTATCTGCAGGATCAACCCTCCATCTTCAGAATGGAGGAACTGCACAATTAGGAACACTCTGTCAAAGTCTATCAGAGCTGAATAGTGATACTGAAAATGGGGGATGGCATGAGGAGAAATTGTTTCCCCAGTATCCTCATATCCTCCAGACTCCTCCTATGCCAGCAGAATGGTGCTACCTGTTCTGCTGAGAGTGATTCGGAGCAGCACTGGGTGATTAATACTGGGAAGTACTTTGCAAATAGAAATGATCAGTTATACAGGTTTTACATCGAATAATTTCTTCTTGAACAGAAAGCAGATCCTGCACTTGATATGTTTGGGGGTGCCTCAGCCTGCTTCCAGCTAGAACAAGCTGAGATGCACTTACAGGAACACAGAGGTGTTTTCTCTGTTTTTCCTCTGTGAGACAGGACAGGTAACCGAGCACTTTGCATCAGTCTTTGTGTCAGATACAATTAGGTCTTCTCTCTTTAAAATGTGGGGGAGAATTTATGAAACCAGAACATCTTTAGTGAAGCTGGAGCTGGGATAGTGGAGCAGGGAGACCACCCAAATCTCCTGCAAGGTGCCAGCAGGGACAAGTGACCTAATCAAGCAGAATCATTTAGATGCAGTGATAATCAGCCCCATTCTTCAGCCTAGCCAGTATCTAGGACAGCAGTGCACACACAGTAATCCAAGGGCACCCATCAATAATTTAAAGGAACAACAGACTTTCAGACCTTTAGAAAAATCGATTAAACTTCACAAGCAATCACGTTTTGCCACCAGCAGAGCTGCTGGCCCGAGAATGAAAGACACCATTGTACCTGTAGTTTAGTTATGCACTTAAGGAGGACATCACTGGCAAAGGTAGGCATTTTTCTAGTTTTGGCAATATTGGTATGTTTATTCTTATTCTGTTGGGTTTAAAACTTCTTCTCTGCAACTATCTCTTTGTATTAAACTGTGACTTCTTAATTTTATTCTCTCTGCGTCCTACCAGAAATCAATGACATTTCTTGCTTGAGAGGAAGAGTATGGAGTGTGTACTTTTGTTTCCCTCCTACCTATCCTCGAAAAAGAAGTCATCCTGGGAGAGAATGCCATCGGTTGTTAGGTAGCCTTTTAGGCTTACAATGTCTTTGGAAAGTGATATCTAAGTTTATTCAGCATTTAAATTAAGTATTTCACCAAATGGGCAAGGAGGGACCACCAAACTCGGACTGATTTTTGGGACAGGTGGTGAGGTTGGAATATGGCTCTTCCCATGCTGTAGTTCAGGACTGGTTCCTTGAATTTAAAATCCAGTGTCTCAAGTGTTTATAAAACCTTTCTTTTCCCACCTGCCTTAAAGTGTAGATGATTACAGAAACAAATTCATTACCTCTGAATGGGTGCATTTAATTCTGTTGCTTAACACAAACCTCTGTCTCTTGTGCTCTGTGCCCCAAGCGTGGCATCTCATGCACTGTGAGCACAGGGACTGCTATCACCATCCTTTCAGTACAGCCAGGACTTGAAATGCAGACCAGTGGGTTCATAATGGTTTGATCAGGCTGTGCCTGGATCATGGTGTACACAGTTTTGGTCTGATCTAGTTCAATCTTTGTTATTAATCAAATGCTCTCAGTAGCCACAGATTTAATTTTAGAAAGTTTTGAAGGATAGGATTGCAGCATGTGTTTAATTTTACTAATTCAGATGATCAGGCATCCTCCAGTGAGTGCATTAGACTGATTTTGGTTACATGCATGTCCATCTGACAAAGGCACATAGTTCAGTGACTTTATTGCTCTTGATTTCACAGAAAAAATGCTCACATTTTATTAATTGGAAGTATTAAAAACACACTGAATTTTTAATAAGGGATTAAGACAAGTATGCTTTCTCTAGAAAACCAACTTTGAGAAACAAAATGGAATAGTCAACATTGAAGTAAAATTACATCAATAAATAAAATTCTATGGAAACAAAGATTGCTGTTAAGTAGCAACAGTAATGGTGGTTAATCAGCATTATGCTTCATCTTGAAATGATGTACTACCTTGTCAGCAAAGAAAATTCTTAGTTCTTCTCTGCTAAAAGCTCTAACAAGCAATAAAAGAGAAGGTCTTGGTTCATTTACCCCTAGCAGCTGATTCCAATTCAAAAGTTATTTGAGTTAATGATGTATGACCAAAAGGGTATAATACAGATTCAGCCCACACAGAGGCCTCATACCTGACATATGGTGTCATATTCAGACCCACCAGTCCTGCTGCCTATACAGTGTTTTGCCTCTTGAAGTTGCTCAGAAAAGAGGGGGTCAGCATGGCAGGTAATAATAGTCAGCTGGACAATGGGCACTTCAGCAAATACTCTCAATTATTTTTTTCCATTTTCCCTTTGAAATTTTGCTTTGGAGACACATTTCTGTTTGATTCCTAACTATGAGTGTGCTGCTGGGTGGAAACTGCCTCCAAGCACTTTGTGCCAGCTGATACGCTCTGTTTTCTGGCAGGACAATTGCAGAATCCACGACACACAACTCCTCTGGAAATGCTTGAGCCAATGCAAGTATCTGGATGCACTTGAGCACTTTGTTTCCCCCTGTTCTCCAAGATATGCTCCAGGGGTTCCAGAGCCTCCTGCCATAACAGCTCTAGCCACAGTGTTATGTTTCAAGGAATGGTAACTGATAAGAATAGATTGTGTATTGAAGACCTAATTAAGGAGCTTATTCAATAGGAAGCTGCCCGTGGACATTTAGGAGCTGTATTAGACTCAAGTTGTGCAGTCTTATATTGGAGAGTATGGAAGTGATGTGTTCCTAGCAGAACATACAGAGAAGTTGTGGTTTGTTTATTTTTTCTTTGAGATTTTGTATAGAAAAAGGGGAAAAAAGTCTGATAGTGCAGCATATTTCCTTGCTGATTGTTCTCAGTTTTCAGGCCACATTAGTAGAAGTGTGGTGCAACAACCTGACTCCCCCCTATTTGGAGCTGGATGGTATCAAAAGATGGATGGAAGGAATTTAAGAAACATATTGTGACTTGTTTTGCATCCTCACAAATCCTCATGGTCTGATTTGTTGCAGACATTGCTGTTCATAGGAAGTTTTTGCAATATGGTTTTACTCACTTGGCTTTCCAGATGAGGTACTTGCCATGATTGATTATGATCTTGCAAGACATATTTTGTTCACAGACAAATTTTGAAAAACATTCTATGTTTCTGAGGATGATAGTTTGCAAAATGTGTGCGTTTGCATATTTCTCTCTCCTCCCCCTGCATGGAATTTCTAACAACCTAGAATTAAGGTGGGAGAGATGAGTAACACAGAATTGAAAATATCATCATGGCTCTTGCATATGCAACAACAGCTTTGGAAATGCTAGCTGGTAAGTTTTCTTCATATTTGCATGTAAAAGAGCTCAACTTTGCCTTGCCACTTCCCACTGTGGAATTACATACATTTCTCTCCATGAGAATCAGATTCTGCCTCTGCAAAAGTGATGAGAAGAACCCTGTTATTGTGTGATGTATGGCCATTTAAGCAGCTCTAATTCTTTCAAAGGTTCATTTATCTCTATAACTTGGTAATGGTGATAATGCCATTTACAGCAATCATGCCATATTAATAGGAGGATCAGCATGTTCCAGCAGCTGACCTGGAGACTTACTTTATGCTCTGCTCCCACCTTGCTACTGACTCCCTGTATGACCTTCAGCAAGTCTCTAGCCTTTCCTCTGGCTGCCAGTAATCTCCCCATTACTAAGGGTAATGATACTGAAATATCTTTGTAATATGATAGGAGATGCTTGGAAGTAATGGACTTGCTGTACATACCTTGCCATGTGTGCTAAATTCTCTTCTGCTTTGATTATAGTGTTGTTCCCAAGAGAATATTAAGTGGACAGGGTGACGTTTTCTGTAACACAAAGTTCTGGTCTAATTCCACTCTTGTAAAAGTTTATGGGCACTTTGACTTCACTGTCCTGTGAATCGTTCACTGTGCTTAAACTCTATGACAGCCATTCCAGGAGATGGTAGAACCCTTTTTCCTAAGATTTCCTTGTCTTCTCAGATTACATAAATACTTTTTCATCTGAATTGGAAGAAACTAGTGGAACTTGAGGGGATGATTTTGTGTTTTCAAATCATACATGGCTTAGGTGATGAGTGCCTGAGAGACCACTTATTTATTTTCAAGAGATGACATAATATTTGCCTCAAGATGGTGTAAGTTCTAGCACACCTGGTTGGAAGGAAATGAAGCTGTTGACAAGACCTTATTTAAAATTATTCTGTCAGTCCAGGGTGTTTTTCAAAATCCAGTGGTCCAAACTAAAGCCCATTTTTAATAATAAAAAAGAGACGGAAGGTGGGAACGTCATTTTTTATGTTCTTTTATGGCGTCATTCACAATGGCATCCAGGCTGGCTTGGATTCTGCTCATGACTGCATTAGCAGTGTTTTAAATCAACAGCAATGGCATTGCAGTCACAGTGCTCTAAGGATGTGAAAAATATAATGTTCACATAGGGAGGTTGTGTCTTTGGTGCAACCAAAGCAACCAGATAAAGCAGGTAAACTTTCAGGCAACAATGATAATTTTAAAATTGTAATGTGTGTAGTAAATGTTAATAATAATATCACGTGCTTCTCACAATACAGTGTTAACAACAGAAAAGCTTTATACCAAATACAAAATACTTACTAATCTAAACATTGCACCATGTCTGAATCTCTGCAAAAGGCTTTAGCACTAGTAATCTGTTAGTGGTTGTCAGGAAATACAATTAGTTATTATAACAATAATTGCGATTACAGGCTTAATTATAATCACTTTTACATGGACTGCAACTATGTCCATGCCAATATATTAGTCTAATAATTTAATTTTCTGCTTAGAGAAGTCTTACCAGGAAAAGCATAAAAATGTGTCCAGTCAATTAATATTAAATAAATTCAAATGAACTGCAGAATGCCACCACAGCAGTTGGCCAGAAACACTTTTTATAAACCAAGCCTGGTTCTCCCTCTGTGACAAAGCCTTACACTGCTGTGATGGCAGAGTGTTCTGGTACAGAAATCCCGAGGTACTAAACTGGGTTGGGCACGAGTCTCACCAGCAGCTCTTCCATGGCAATCGGCTGGTTACTTCAGAGCACATTGAACAGGACAGCATCTGCAGATTTATTCTTTTCAGCAAGGAAAAAAAGTGTGTGCTGTCTAGTTCTTTGAGTTATTTTTAGCTGGTGGCATGCTGTTCTGATGGTTGCTGTGGACTGTTCAGCACAGGAACTCCACTTTTCCTGTCTATCATCTCTTACAGACTTTAAAAAGTGAAGATTTTCTCTGTTTTAAGAAAAAAACATATTTTAAAAAAAATCTGCTCAGCAACAATCAGAGGTTTATAGGGAAAGAGAGGTGCATAAACCTCTTCATGGCAGAGAAAGGTGGCCCTGTGCTGACCACTGCCCAGGGCTGCTCGGTCATGTATGATGTGGTAATTCCAGAGGCAGATATGAGCTCTGGAGATGTTTTATAACATCTTGCCACGAATTCATTTTGCTTAGTGGAACAATAGGATGCTGTCACGAAATATTAGTGTGTCTGCAATTACTGTGCATCATTGCAGCTATTCAGATGTTTCTACACTCATTGCAGAAGAACTTACTCAAGCACTGCTGTGAATAAAGGAGCAAAGCACTGGTTAAGAATGATTTAGGCCAGTAAGGAAGATTCTGTGTCCCCATGTCTCTCCTCAGCAGTACAGTGAGATTCCTCTGGACCTGCTGCAGTGTAAGGAGGGAGCTGACTTGAGCCAAGCAGCCCCAAGGTGGAGCAGAAGGATTGAAAAACTACAGCAACACATGTCGAAGCTGCTTTTACAATAATATGCATGAATGGAATATGAGCAGCCTGAGGGACCTGTAGGTCTCCTAAATATCAAGTTTTAATAAACAGGGAAGCAAAAAGTGTGGAAGTCCTTCTTGCTGCATGGGTGACAATAGTTTGCCAAATTTTGCACTGTCATTTGGACTTTACAGGGAAGAGAGATCAGGCTTGTCAAGAGCTCTGGTGCCAGGCTCAAGGCCACCAAGCTGATGGGAGTTACTGCTTCATCTGTTCAGCCTTAGTACATCAGTGTCTGTGTCTTCAGATAACTAGAAAGTATTTTTAATTTGGTTTCCAAGGACAGAGCACAAAAGGAAAATAAAGGATGTATTTCCTGTTTCATAACCACTGTCATACCCTTTACTGGTTTGATCCCTCGAGTTGTCTGTGTCTTTTTCTTAGCTGAGCAGTCATTCCTAGGGGATGCTTTCACTGCTTGCCTCCTAGAATAGCCAAGTACACACTTTAGCTGTAAATTCTTCCCCCTCCCCGCCACTTGCAGTAAAAAGCCTTTCAAAGCAACTTGTAATTTTCACCTCGAAGATTTAATCATTGTTGTATATATAAAAACGTTGTCCAAATATATTTTGGCTTATTAACCATAGTCATATTCTTTCAGGCAGAACTTCTCAGGTCACTGCAGAATTTTACAGGAAATTCCCTAATTGCCCTAATTATTTTTAAGATGCCACTCTCACCATATTTCAAATTCTTTTGTGTTGTTCTTATCTTGTTTTGATATAGGCAATGAAAAGACACACTGATTTTTCATACTGCTCTCATGGCACTGATTTTTAAACCATCCTGGTATTTGTTAGGTGACTTTCTTTTTTGTCTTCCATGTAAGAGGTATTTGTTAGCAGAAAACATAGGTAGCAAGGTGATGAATTTGTTACTCAGTGCATGTATTATAGGATGGAAATTTCTAATACCTTATATATTTTTTTCATGACACTGTTCACTGTAGAAATAAACTTGGAAAAGAAATGCATGTCAGACTTTGCTCACAGTCCATAACTAGATCTGCATTTCTAAGAGCTGAGCTCCAAACTAGCACTAAGTAAGGGACATGAGGATTTCCAAAAGCATCCGGTATCCTCAGCTCTATTAGAAATCTGACCCAGTGCATTTACAAGTTAAACTTATTAAATACTCTGTCACTGTCATCAGCATTTCAATATTCAGTGATGAATTAGCCAAGTGGAAACCATTAACTTTTCTCTGCAATGCAAATTCCCTGTTGTTATTTTTTCCTGCTTATTTTTGATGTGTTTATTTTTACAAAAAAGACTGAAGTGATATTGATAAAAAAAAACCCAAACCCTGTTGATTTAATTGTTTTCTGCTTTTCTCTGAGATGAAATCTCTGTAATGCTAATGTGAATGGTGCAACCTTTCAGGGAGATAGTCTCTACAATGAATTAATTAATTGCTAGGGAAACCATCCAAAAAATATGCTTTTGGCTGTCACTTCACCCACCCCCTTCTCCTACTCTCCACTGACAATCAGTTTCCAATGGTATGTTACTAATACTCTTTCAGAACCCCAGTGAACAGAAATGCCACTATTCATCTCACAGGCTCTCGTTGCCTGCTGGCATCTTGGTTGCATAACAAGACAGAATTTTTTCTCAACTTGCAAATGCCTTTTCTAAAAAGTAGATTAGGAAGAAATGGAGTCCAGGAAAGGGAAGAAATGAAAAGTATTTGACAGTGTTGCTCTGCAGGGCTTGTTTTTCCAGAAAATATTTAGAGCAGGTGCTGCAATTTCCCTTCAAAGCAGGGGAAGGCACCTCCAGCTGTGGTAGGAGTTGTGTTCTTCACTGCAAGTGTAAAGGTAGCATTACATGTGCAGAAGGTGTATAGTTGTAGGGAAAAGACAAACAGCTCAGCACTGTTTAAATGGGAAAAACAATTTATATTCTTTTGTCACTTAAAGTAAATAGAAGAGATGAGATAAGATGCCCCTCATCCGTAGGTAAGCAGCAGAGAGCAGACACAGCTGGTCAGCTTATCCCTCAGGGCAATCAAATAGCACATTGGTTCTGAGTCTTAATTGAGTAGGTGTCTTCAAGTCAAATTAATAATATGATAAAAAATTTTACTGATAACAAAAATCTTCACACAACTCCAGACTTAGCCACTTGTAAAAGTAACGCTCTCTGCCAATTCAGTTAGCATTGACAGTACAGTTCCCCAGTCCTGGATGGCAGCATTAAGAACACGAGAAGGAATTTCCATTAGTTTTCTCTGGGTTTGCTTTGCAATTGATATAAATCAGTGAGAAATATGTTGCATTTGGCTTTCTTGGAATGTAAAAAAGCAAAAGTATAATTTCTTATTGATTAATCTAACATAGCCAGACACAAAAGAAAACAGTGCTTCAAATGCTAAAAGAGGGAGGAAAGGAAGTTAAAGAACACAATCAATTTATTGAATTCCAAAAGTCTGTGGCTTGTTTTGAAAAATTTCACCTTGAGTTTCCCATGATTTGATTGATGAAACTTTTCCTTGACAGTCTGTGGACAGTGTTACAAAGGAGACAGAATTCAGAGAAAAGTGTATGTGGAAAAGCCTGTCTCCCATAAAGATGAGGGACCATAGTCCTAACTCTGCTAGATTGCTTCAATAAGAGAAGAGTTAAAGGCTAACTGAATTACTTTGTGGTAAAAATGTCTGCACAAACTCTTCCAAAACCTTTTTCCATCAAGATGTAGCACGTAGGTCAATGCCTCATTTGATTTGCTCTGAGTTACAGAAAACGTTTTCAACTCTAGTAACTGTCTGATCTCGTTCTGTCTCTCTTGATTTCAGCCTTGGAGCATCACTTTGAGCTTTGGGATTTTTTTTGACGCAAGGGCAAAGTTGACCAGGACTTTAATACATGTACTTGGAGGTGTAAAGATACCAATCCAGGATAAATGTGGGGAATTTCCCCTTCCCATTTCATCATGCAATTAAGATCCCTCCCTTCCGCACTCTTTGTTGAGGATTAAGTTCTGGTTTGGGGGTAGTGCTGCAAAAACAAGGCAGAAGTGTTGCCCCTTTGGTCCCTGCAGTTCCTTGGTGATAACAGGTGGTCATTTCCCACCCTCAGCCAGGGCAATGCAGCAAGGACAAGCTTCAGGATCTTGTGCATTTTATCTCAGTATTTGCGTTATGTTTTCATCTGTAAAACCAGCAGATTTAAGTTGTCTCAGCCAGGTTTTTGTCCAGCTTGTTTTCATTTGACACAGCAGTCTCTGCTTATGTGAGGAGCAAGACGCAAAAGGAGCCCAAGTTTCTCCACTGCAGACCTGAAATTCAGTTTTATGTTCCCAAACTTTATAGGAATTACTAAAAGTCTTGTAGGGAGTGTAAGCTTGTTCAAGTTGTTGTTACTGTGGCGATTATAAATCTCAAGTTTCTGTTGGAAATACACTTAATGTGGTAGTAAAAGGCTTTGAGGAAACAGTGTAAATAAGACAGTCAACACACTTGGACAATGCAACTCTGGAGCTTTAATTTCATAAGAAAACCTAACCAAAACCTCCTTGCTGCCATAGTTAGAGTGAATCTGAGGGGCCAGCACTTCTGGTACTATCATAGCTTGGGGCGATGCTGAGAAAGTAAGCCAAGGATTATGAAATGTGTGTAATTTGGCTGTTCTTGGAGATACTTGGTGATAAATATCTAACTCTTAAGATCGTGATCTGGTCCTTTCTTGTTAGAATGTAGTCTCTAATATTTTTTTACACTTGTTAGGGGAAAATATAAAGCTAGAAAGAGGTATTTTGAGTTGAAATATGTTTGTCAGCATATCTCTTTGGAAATTGATGAGAAGAAACAGTCAATCTTCTCAAACTCAGTGCTGCTCATCCTCTTCCAGCCCTGCAGAAAACTCGGAGTTCAAACCTTATCAGTGTGCTACAGCTTATGCTCAGAGCTGCTTCATTTCAGGAGATGCTTCTGGGAGCGATTGGGAATGAGATGTGGAACTCTGGATCTTTTCTTCCTTTTTTGTAGAATAATTTACAAAGTTTATTGGCTTTTCTGTGTGTTGGCTCTGGTTTGCATGTGGATTAAGGCTGTGTGGTTTGACCCGCCCTATATCTTTGTCTTCTCAGCTGTGGCTGGAGAAAGTGGCCTTAAGGCACAAGTCCTACAAGCCATCAGAGAAGCCTTGTGTTTGAACTTTCAAATCCTCTCATAATTGGAATTTGTCCTTAATACTGAATGACACTGAAAACACCAGAATGTGTGAAAGAAATCCTTTCCATTTTGAAATATCATCGTCTGCTCTTTGCTGGGATATAATTTAATTCATCAAATGGCTTCATTAATCCACCAGACTCATTCAGAGACATTTGATCACATGCATTGAGTCATAATGTCATCCTAACTACTACTGGAATCATCTGAAAATCTATTCCTGTCGCAGAAGTGGTAACGAGATTGTAAATTTGAAATGGAATAGAAAGGCAGATAACTGGATCGATGATTTGTTAATGATGATATTGAAAAACTCCTTCACTCTTGATCCACAACAAAATATTAAAAAAAATAGTGTGGGCATTGTGTCCAAAACTGACAAGGTGCCAACGCAGAGTTTGTGTTCAGGGGTAATGATCCTGCTCGTAGGGCTCTCAGCAACCATGTCATGGAGCAAAGCTCTTGGCACAGCTGGCTGTGGTGGAAACCATTTGTGTTTCTCTCTGCACAGCTTTGGCTTTTGTTGGATGAGGGGGAGTAATTGTTCCTGACCGTTGCTTTTCAATATGCTCTGCAGGAATTACGAGTGCAAACCCAAAGCACATATTAGTTCAGCTTTTTGGTCCTTCCCCTGGGCCAAGCCAGCTATATATTTCAGAGCAGCTGCTGCCTGATGTTTGGGAGAGATGGCCCATGGTTTCTTTGTACACTAGTTTTGATATTAATGAAAGTGTCAGCATCAAACTGACACACAGCAAATTCTGTTTCTTCACCATGGCTTTTGCCCCACACAGTGGCAGAGGCTGAGCAATGCCTGCCTGTCCTCATGCTTGGCTGGCACAAGGACCTGCTCAGACCACTGGTCACTGGCTGTGACCTCTGCAGGTTGGTTGGATGTTGCTATTTTGAGGCCTGACAGTAACAAATCTCTAAATCTCAGCCCAAATGTCTAGAAAAAGAGGTCTGATGTTGAGACCTTTTGGGTGACTCGGGTATGCAAACCTGGATGTTGATTGCAGATATGAGTGAGTGGCAAATAATATTTAACCCCATCTGCGTTCTGCAAGTGTGGATGATATTTAGCTTTAAGCACAGCAGGCTGTGCCCCCACAGTGGCAGAAATTCCCTGGTGTGATAGTCCTGGTAAATCCCTTATTTGGAGAAGGGGAAAGCATCTCCAGTGTTTTGCTTATGCTTCTCCAAAATCTTGAGCTGGTTTTAGTTTAGATCTGCAAAACTCATTGCTCTGTCTCAAAAATGAGATGGCAATCACCCACTACACAAAATTGCTTTCAATTTCCGATATCCTTAAGCTCCTTATGCCTCTGGGCATGTGCTAACTAATACCACTGTTTTGCAGCCCTGTTTGCAACATATATTTTGTAAATGACTTCTGCCTAAATGTCCCCAAACAAATTTAGTTTGCTGTCTAAACGAGTCTCAGATACAGTCCCAGGCTTTGCTTTCAACAAGCTGAACCAAACAGTGCTCATAAATATTTGCTGAAAGCAAACAGCTGGGGCAAAATTCTGGGGTTTAAGTGGCTGAAATGCCTCCGAATACAATTGTTCTTTTCTCACTTTGATTATTTATCAGTCTCTATCTTAAAAGGAGAATGAAGCTGGAATTATATGCAGTGCTGCCAAGTAAGGGAAACAAAGGCTTTGTTGGAGAAACTGAATGTTATGTATCTTTAGATCAGATCCCCTGTACTGTGTTTGTATTTATTCTTTCATGGATATATTAATTTCAGAACATACATATTATTTATCCTATGTGCAAACTTGTGGGGTCTTTTTTTCCAGCTATCACTGCTATAATTATTTGCTGATGAAATAATATCAGAATCTGTCATGTTTTGATCTTAAATTTTTATGTAGAATCTACTATATTGGTGCCTTATCACATATCCATATGGCTGATGTCAGAATCCTGTAGTTCCTCATCACCAAGGGCTGGCTGACAGTCACACTGCAGTTTCCATGGCTACTGAAGTGCTGTGTCATCAGCAGGGGGACTTTGGCTGAAGTGACAGCTGCTCCCCTGCTACGTGCAGGTGATCCTATCTCTGTTGCAAGCTTATTCTGACCTGAGCCTATAATAAGACAGGATTGACTTGATAAGGCAGTGAGAAAATGTGCTTCCCAGGTAAAGCTCATTATTAAGGCAGAAAGACATTCAAAACAGCATTACACAAATACACCACCCACATCACCACTGTGAGGGATGCACTGTTGGGTGTTCCTCCATGCTATGCTCTGGAAAGTCAGTGATCTGTTGGAGATGGACATGTGTTTTTGCAGTGCCAGGCTGGCTGTTGGGTTATTTAGCTTTTGTTGGAGATCTGTTTGCTGTTGAAGGGCAGTTCTTCATGTGAGCTGCTGCTGTTGAGGTCTCTGATTCAGTCAATAAAGTGTAACTACACAAATTGCCCACCCAAAGTTTCTCTTGCTGTTAGCAATCCTAGTTTGTAGCTGGCCTTTTGAATCCAGCTTGATAGGATTCCTTTATAGGCCGGATTTGCCCTTTGCTTGCCAGGGGCTACGTTAATGCAACCCCTTCAACCTGGGCACAGGCACACTTTCCTGGTGGGTGCTATGCTGCAGGCACTCTTGCTGCCTGCAAGGACATAGGTAAAGACAGGGAGGAAAGCCCTCAGAGGCTTTTTCAGGAACCAACTGATTAATGCAGAATATCAATCATTTTTATGCCTGAATCTTGCCATATAATTTTTCTTAAATCCTGTTTTATTACAGATTTATAGCTGGACCTAGTTAAATATGGTTCACATGGGAAGCAGAGGTGAAGGACAAAATTGGCCTCTACCATTCCTCACTAGTTTTGTCTGTGTTTCTTTTATGACTGTTCTTTTTAATTTGTCAGTCTTCCCTGTTTCCTACACTGAGAAGCAATAAGTGCTGGATCCCACGTGGTGCCCACTTACCCAATGGTTCATGATGTTTTTTGCCAGTTCTCACAGAAACACGGATAGATTGACTGAAAAAGGGCAGCTGCCTCAGACATCCTCTGGGATGTTCTGCACAAGCTGCAGCTTTACATTTACAGCAGGGGGAGTATTCTCACTCCTGGAGGAGACTGGGTGCTGTACAGGCCTTTGACATGCCAACTAAAGCAGTTCTAGCTGAAAACCAAACATTAATTACAAACATCAGACAGAAGTTGCATGGTGGAGAATCATAAAATTAAGGCTTTGATTTTAACAAGCTGCTTTTATACCCCGTCTGCCAAAGAATAAGATTTGCTTTAACTCACAAATTTATAAACTGGTCTACAATTTCTTTTTAAAACATTGTCTGGTTTCGAGAAGAGAATTGAATATTAACAAGGAAAAATTACTGTGCCATGAACCATTTAGAGTTTCATCAAGAACTGTGTGAAAGCAATCAGCTGATGATAAAGTTTGGACACTAAATTACAAAGGGTGTGATTTAGAAAAGTAGTTGTATTAATGTCAAGAGAAATTACCTAAATGCCAAACCTTTCCAGTGTGCAGCAATCACAGGTATGAATGTGTGCTGATGAGTTTCCCAGTATACTGGAGGTGTAATATATATATATATATGGTGAAAAACGTAAGAACCATATGCCCAGGCTAAACCTTAAGAGAACTAGAAAAGCAATAACACAACTATCAAATTTTGCTTCTTGTATCAGCACTAAGCCTGGGATTTATTTATTTTCCAGTGTGTCCTGACTTACTATGCTGCAGCCAGTCCTGTCTTCCCAAGTAACGAGAGTGAAAACTTCAGAGCTGATACAGAAATCAGCAGCTTCGGGGATTATGAGGACCTGAGTGGCTCCACTTATTTTTGCTCATTTCTCTCAGCAGCTGCTGAAGGGTGTTCATCTTAGAGGGGACAGGAGGGGGATGCAGAAGGGAAAGTGATGGGAAAGGAATGTCACTAGGAAGCTTTAAACATGCTAGAAACTTTGTGCCTAGAGAGGCTTTGTGCCTTTGTGAAGTGAGGATTTCTATTTTTCCAATGGCAGTTACCACCAATTTATTATTTTTTTTACATAAAAACCTGTGTGCTTTTCTTGTTTTGTTTTATTTTTTTAAATTGTAAGTGTCCTGAATTCCTGGGGAAGTACGAGTAATTAGTCTTGTACGGTAACCAGTTTTAGATGGCTTTTGTACTTGTAAATGCTTCCTCGGATACTCGAGTGCAAGCAAAGGGTCTACAATTAAATTAGGTAGTAATTTATTTTCTATTAATTAGGTTTTGTCCAGATCTTCTTTTTAATTTTGTTAACATTTGTATATATTTTTCTGTTTCAGATACTTAATCTAATTGATCTGTCTTTGGAAATGATGCTCTTTTGCACATGGATAATTAAAAGTATGTTACCACCACACTCTTGTTTATTTAGTTGCTAGGTCTTAATATCTGGTCCCTGCTTTACATCCCTGTACACAATGGAGTAAATTACAGGTCCTCCCCTGGAGGGCAAATATGTGTGGGGCAGGGAAGGGAGAGAAAGGAAACAGTTCTCAGAAGAATAGCATCCAGTTCTAAATGTTACAGCGTAATCCAAAGTAACTTTAGATATGAAATAAAATGCACATTACATTTTTATGCTATAAATCCCAAGACCAAAAAGATAAATTTCAGGTCTTGTAGGGATTCCAAGGCATATGGGATATCTTAGAAATATCTGCTGTAGGATGTCCTGGTAAGGTCCACTTGTTCTATCTGCCTCCTTAGAAACAGCGCAGGTGTTGTTCCAGTGGATGAAACAATGCCAGTCTGTGTCCTACTTCATTTTATACTGTACAAATGCATTTGCAGAGGATTGTGCCAGACCCTTTAAATCCTTCTGCTTTTTCTCAAAGATGATCAGAAGTTACAGAAGTTACATTAAGGCCACTGAACACGTTTTCACAACAGGGCATGTAGTTTCTATAGAGCAGTGCTCAGATTGTGTATTCTCCTAGTTTATATGGTGGTGGGTTTGTTTTGTTGTTTTTTTTTTTTTCCTTTAATGAAACTGCTATAATTTAGGCTATAGCTTTCCTGTTATTTAGCACCTGTCATTGAAAGAAATTATTGTAGAAAAACCCTGCAATTTTCATTTTTTTAGAGAAATGGTATCTTGCAAGTCCTACCAGTCTCTAACATAAATTCTCCTTAGTCATGCTGATTGCCTTTCAGTCTTGGCTGTTTGAAAGAAGCCAGTGCAATCAGAAATACTAAATTGCCAGGATTATAACAAAAGTGAATAAATGCCTTCAGAGTATTTGTCCAACATAAAACTGTAAAAATGCAATTTATTATTGTTGTGTAATATACCCATATTGAAGCTTCCTGAAATGAGTGCTTAAACTAGAATTTTTCTTTCCAATAAGAAATAGTCTTTGAGGAAAATGGCTTTGTAAGGTTAGATAATATGTCCTAGAACTTAAACCCAGTAGGATTTATCATAATATAGTAAATGATGAAGAACAAACTAAAACAAAACAATTTTGCTTGAGTGATTGGAGCCTATATAAGAAGAGAAAGCTGAAAAGATTAGTTTCTTAAAATTGGTTTGAAGAAACATAAAACAAGGTAAAATTTCTGGGTTACAGGCCTATAGGGAGATCTCAAGACCCTGGAAATTTGAAGATGCAGCCTATGTGTAATGCAGTATTTATAATTAATGTGAAAATAGTTAGCATCCCCTGTACCTGCCCTTGTTATACCAGTAAGATAAAAATAAATTGTGCCTGGCTGAAACTCTTCATTGTCAGGATAAACATTTCTTGGAGCTGTTTAAAGCTCCAATTTAAAAGTATGTCATCATGGGGCTTGAACATCAATTGGCAAAATCTGTTCATATGATTAAATTATGAGTCTAAAAATACCTCATACATAGAATGGCTTGTGGAGGAAGCTAATAAGAATGAAAACAGTTTGTTTTATCTTACAGGTATAATAGATGATAGGTCACAGATGTCTTGGCAGAGAGCACAGAAGCTAATTCACACCTATTATTTTTGTATTGAATATAAGCTGGACCTGTGAGGTTTTTCCTTGATGGCAAGTTCACTGTTTTCATTGCTACAGTTAAATCATATTAGGAAACTCCTCTTCACCATTGGACTAATGTCCAAATAATCTGTTAATTGCCCACGTTCCCTGTAATGCCAGTTACCAGGAGAGAATGCAGAATCGCAAAGTTCAGCCCTGTTCAAGGTCATGTGTGAATTTGGCATCTGAATCTACCTTTCTTCAACCGAGACTGATGCTTCAGCAACAAGACAATCCTTCCTCTGTTCTTATATGAGTATTTCTCAATTAAATTCTAGGGTGTGCTGATTAGACATGTTTATGTGCACCACATTATATTATGTAGAGTCCTTGTTTCAGAGCATCCTCTTTCTACCAAAAGGTGAGAATTTTAATATAGTTGTGTTATTACTAGCAGCTGCAAACTGGCAATGCATGTTAGTGTGCAAGGACCCTGTGAATCAAACAGTGCAATGCTTGTCCTGTGTGTCTGTGGTACCTGCAGTGTCCAAGGGCTGGTCTTTCATCAGCTCACAAACTGAGAGTTCTGAAGAAGTCCAAATCACTTCTTTGAATGGAGTGTTTGGCCTGTTATAGAAGCTTAGACTGTTGGTTTACATGCTCTCTTTTTTTCCTTTTCTCTTAAACCTCATTACCTCCACCTCGAAGTTAATTGCAGGTTTGGATGGAGGTTCAGGGAAATGTTGGTAGGTTATTTCTGGAGTCAAATATAGTTCAGCTAGAAGGAGGGATGTAACCTCAGCCTCACCTCCCTGATGGAAACAGTGGCTATCATTGCAATAATTACTTATAACATCTCTGTTTCTCTGCAAGTCCAGGTAACATGCAATTATATTTCATTTTTCTAGTTAAGGCATCAGAAAGCTCTGCCTAAAGAGGTAATGGTTGTTTGTAATTGTCAAGGATAAACTATATATCTGATCTTTTGAAATGTTCTTCTGCCTAGGCAGTGATTCCTTGAATTAATTTTGTTGTAATTAATGAAGACACCATCTAATCCTTTTATACCATAGTATTCCTGTTTTGCACACACTTTTCTGATAGTCTTCAAGCCAGCTCATATCTTTACTTCCGTGCCACCAATCCAAATTGGCAGACAGCTGGAGCCATTCACATTGTAATTTTTTTAGGAGACAAAGATAGCACTAGTTCAGTGGCAAAGTGTTCCACAATTCAGATGCAAAAATGCCCTTCTCCTGGGGAGCCGCTTGGCAGCAGGAGGGAGATGCACAGGAGCCACCCCCACAGGTGGGCATTGAGGGGACAAGCTGAGAGCAGTGGAGTTCTGAGTCTTGGCTGGACTTTTTCTTGGGCTCCACTGTAAAGAAGTACAAAAAGGGAGGGAATTGGTGATCTGCTATGACCCAATCCTATAAAGCAGGCTATTCAAGAGCTGCTGGCCTGGAGAAAGATTTCTTCAGTTAATTTTGGATGCATGCTGGGGTCAGGATTTGGGTTCCTGTCACTTATTTTTGTAGCATCTGCAGAGAAAAGCAACTCGTGCTCCACTGTGTTACTCTGAACTTGCTGGCTTTGCTGTTGGGCTAATGAGCCTGTCACGTGAGGCTGCATTCCAAATGGTAACAGTAATTTGGATGGAATAGTACTAGAACATGTAAGAAAAAGGAATATTCTATTTTTAATGTAAAAGGGAAAAAATTACCCAGCAAAATAAATCAGTATCTGCTCCCTTCGGGTTACTGCCTAGTCACAAGCCTCTGGTGTAGGAGCAGGGAAATGGGCCTCAACACAGGTAGAAGGAAGATGCTGTTGGGATCTGAAAATGTGGCCCTTGCAAGACCATTTTCCTGAAGTACCTTGAAGGTCACACTTTCTAGAACATTCATTCAAATACATGCCAGCTCATTGGGCATGCAGCACATTCCTGCCATAATATCTGTTCTGGTACAGGGGACTGCCTGGATGGCAGTGGTGATGCGTCCAACCCTTGTTACTTCAGCTCCTATTTTGATTGTATGGTACGGTGAAAAACTGGGGATTTATCAACAATTTCAGGCATGAGAACTTATGTAAAATGTGGTTGAATATGTTTTGCTCATTAGAAGGTAGGAAAGTGAGTATAAACTGGGGTTTCTTTGGTAAGGAAATTTGAGATGGTATTGCCATTTCAACTTTGACTAATGAAGGAGTATGGCTGTTTGTGGTTCCCAAGATCACACAGTGACTCTTGCAGACATGAGTAAAAACATTTGTTAGCTTGCATGGTGGTAATTGTAAGGATTGTTTACAATATTTTGTTAGTGTTTTTAGAATATAGCAAAGGACTGACGGAAAAGTGATGTCTCTGGTTGAGAGTGAAAAATGTAGTGAAATCTAAAAGGTTGCGTGGTCAAAAGAATGAAGAAAGCTTGAAAGCCTCTGAGAATTGCTTTGGCAAAGAAATCCCTCTTAGGACAATATATGTTGCTCTTTCATCATAGATAAACTAACATGAGTTCAGAGTTGATATAGACTAGTTCTTAGAAAGGGCATCTCCTCTGGGATATCTGGAGGGAATGTCCCAGCCACACACAGGTTCAAAAGGCTGCAGCAGAGAGGACTGGTGGTGGGAGCAAACCCACTTTGCCAGGTAAAGAAAAGCAGGTATAAATGGCAAGAGAGCAAACAGAACACATAAAAGGGAACGAGGCCATTTCTTGGGATGGAAACCACAGCAACCATCTCTGAGGCAGCCTCAGCTACAGCAGTTTCCAGCAGTCCTTATCAGGCCCACAGTAATTGTTCAGACAGCTTCAGCAGAGCAGCTGATTTCCAGAGGGAATAACCTTTGTGAAAACATCAAAGGAAGCCTTGAGTTAGCTTTGAAGGCAAAAGGAAAGTGAAGGGGCATCTGAATCTCCAGCCCAGCAACTTCTGAGACAAATTTGGAATCAGCTTCTCTGCTGAATAGACATGGGCACTCTCTGTCCTCTCTAATAATCAGGAACCTCTGGTTTCTGCAGATCTGCTTGGTGCAAATTGCTCTTTCCCACGTGCAGAGCAGCGTGGGGGTGAAGGCCATTGCAGGCAGTGATTTATGATCACCTGGTCGTGATGAGCCTTTCTCTTCTGAACTTTCAGCTTGCACACGAGCTTTATTTGTAACCTTTTCTCAGCATCCTGGAGGGCTTAAAACTGGGAAGAAAGGAACTGAATTTCTCCACTAATTACATCACTTTGGGTACAAAGTTTCAGCAACTGCCCCAAGTACTGAAGAACTCCAGATAAAACTTAACTGAGGCGACATGTTCTGAAAAAAAGGGGCCTCAATGACAGAAATCAGCATGGCATAGTTGGGAAAGGTGGCCTATTTGGAGCTCTATCAGCTTCAACCTATGCAAATGTATTTCCAAGCACGTAAGTTGTTTATTAACCACAATTAAAAGGAAAGGAAATGAAGGTCTCTAAGCAAATGTGAAGTTTTAACTACAGTTAAGAATTTCTGATAACAGATACTGTTCTATTTCTCTGCAAATAGGAAGAATTCTTAGTTATCCACCTGTGCCACTGAGTCCGGGCAAGTATCACTGCCAATATAAGTAAATGACATTGTATATGATAAAGCTGTTCTTGCATTTAAACCTTAATTTTGAAATTTATGACATCAAGTTGGAAACCAGTTTTCAAAACTCTGTTCCCAAATTTCAAACACTTTTGCAGGCAGCAGTCATAGAAAAGAGTTGCTTATAATTTGTCATAATTTCATCAGTAAGCAGAAAGAAACTTTGGTGAATGTTAAAAATCTTTTGTGTGGCTGTGGTGGTGTTTTGGGGGGGCTTAGGGGAGTGCAGAACAAGTGAGGCTCCCTAATTTCACATTTCACCATCGGGAGGTGAAAAGGGAATGCAAAGTACTCACTGTCTGCTGTGGTGCCTGCAGGAGCATCCAGTCCCGTGTCCATGCTCACCTGTGGTGTGTCTGATGGGGAGGTGGGAGGTGACCAGGTGAGGGGCTGCTGGGCTGTGTGCCAGCTGCCTGCCAAGCTCAGACCTGAGAGTGCCAGGCAAGAGGGATGTGGAGAATTTTGTTGTGCCAGATGCAGCCAAGGAAAGGGTTTTGATCCTGGATCTTTGTCGCTCTGCCTTTGGGAGTAGGCGTTGATGGAATATTCATTTCCGTGTTCAGCCCAGCACCACAGTGTGCTGCTCCACTGTTTGTACTGCTGCTTGCCATGGTTTATTTAAACAACAAGGAGGAAGAGAGCTCTTCTGATAAAAAGGAAAAGCATTTTAACGCTGGAGAATACATTTAATACATTTCATTGAACTGGCAGAGAGTTCTTTTATTGATGCAAGGCAGCACACTTTTATTAAGAGTAAGATATTGCATGCATGGGGAGCAGTCTGTGTTTGGCAAGTTTTGTTTTTATGAAACTTTAATTGCTTCTTGAATAAAAAACTTTATCCAGGAAATAGGACTTGAAAGAAGCAGGCCTTTGGAAGGCTGGGACATTAATGGTCAGCCAAGGGAAAGCAAAATGGGTTTGTGAAAAAGCCTTGTACACTGTACGCTGACAGTAACATGCACATATGAACCAACATTGTTGTTACAGCCTGACTTTCCACCTGAGATTGGCTCTTATGGAGCCAGTATCAAAGGAGAAATTCATTTTGCTGGGAAGGGCTTGAAAATTCTGTTCTTATAACGTGGTTGAGCTGTGCAACATCCTCCTGGGTAGGTTTGCCTCTGAGCGTTATTGACGGCTTGCCTGGGAAGTGGTTCTGTCAGAGGCTGCTGTGACCTATGGGATCACGTGTGGTCCGACATCTGTGACAGGCTGCACCATGACCTCCCAAAAAGCAGTTTCTCTGCAGCCCCCATGTGGTGCTATTGTGTTTTGTTGCCTTTCATAGTGCCCTCCCAAGCTGGCACTCACCCCAGCAATGTTTCCAGGAATTTGTGTCTCTGTTAGCCTTGTCTTTTCTTATTGATGATCAAAAATCTATTTAATGCTCATACATCTTCAACATCTCCACAATACCTCTTACATTCACAAAGTTTATCTGGGTATTAATTGCTTGGCCAGAATGTCTTTGGGAGTAGAGATCTTCAGGTACAATTATAGTGGGAGTTAAGGAGAACTATCCTGTATTTTCTGTACTTTATTCAGACATCTTGGCAGCAGTCAGAAATCACATTTTTTTGCAAGTTTGTAGACAACTGAAGCTGCTGTTTGGATTTTGAGGGATGTTTAAGATGATGCCTGCAAGGTCTGCTTAGGCTTAGGAGTTGCTAACATGCATTGGAGTCTCAAAGTTCATCTAGAGGAGTCTTGATTCTTCTGCAGGGTTTAAAATCCCTCCTCTTGGGGTTAAAAACCAGGGTTTAAACAGCCGTGAGGAAGGGTGTCCCCATTATCCCCTTCCCACGTGCATATTTGTGTCACAGCTTCTCCTACTGACTTGGAGGGCGAGTGGCAAGGTTTCCATTTGCTGGCTTTGGGGTCAGTCCCATCCCAGCCTCAGCTGCAGATTCTCTGTGCCTTCAGTGGTGCAGGGCTGGGTCTCAGTGGCTCTGACTGACCCACTGTGCAAGGCTCTCTTGGTGCTGTAAAGCTGCATTGCTTGAGAAGCCTTTTGATGTGATCCAAGTTTGCCTGTGCCCTTAATGATGAGTTTCTTTGGTGTCAGATCTGTCAGCAAAACATTTCACTGGCCAGACTGTTTATCCTTATGATGTTTCTGTAGAGATGTTGCCTGTAGCAACACTAAATGCCAAAAACCTTCCAAGGAGTTAACTGTTTAAACCTACCAGAAATATTCAAGGATTTCAGGAATAAATTAGTATTTAACCAGGAGATTTTTTTATTATTATTTTATATGACAAAATATACTGAACTTAAAACAATCAGCTTTTCTTTGGAGTGAGAGTTTTGGCCATGTAATCTGTTGGAGACTCACCACGTTTGAGTGAATGAGGTAGCACAGAGGAAGAGAGGGAAAAGGTTCTCAATGAGAATTAATTAAAAACATCCTACCCTCTCTGGAGGTTTGTTATTTGGAATTATCAAGGTGATACTTTATAATCAGATATCACTTAGCAAGAACAAAGGCAGGATGATTTCTTTAACTCTTTGACACATAACTGTAACTCTTTTTACCCTTCATGAATGTGTATCTTGAGAAGAATGTACCTTCTTTCCTCCTTTGTAAAGTGGACAATTTTGTTGAAAGCTTACTCTGTATTCCAGAAACATTTTCTTAGTGTTTCTTTATTCCATCTGACCTTTAGTATTAATTTTTTCTCATTCAAAATTTCCATGATATTTGTCTGAAAATGCCAGGTTCAGGAACTTAAATCAGTAACTGTTTGCTTTGCTTTCCATCAGTGGTCTGATTGGCAAATCGCATTTCACAGAGGCACTGCTCATGTAGAAACAATCATAGCTGGAGTAGACTCATCAGGAAATATTCTGTATATTTTAAATATCGCTAAGAGGAAGAAATCTAGTTCTTAGTTGTTTGGATCTGAGATTTTTGCTAGCTACCAGGAGATCATACTTGTATATGTAAACTATGTTGTCTCTCTTTTCAGCATAGTTTAAAGATTTGTCCCTCTTCCTCCTATGCTTTTCCTGCTTCAAAGAAGCCATTAAAAAATCCCAAACCAAACAGTACATGATTACATTGATTTTTGCAACTCAGACAAGGAGCCCATATGTATTTCCTAGCTGGCCTTATAAATATCTGTGGTATACTCCAGAGTCTACAGGGGTGTATGGATGATTATGAAAAGATGATGATGCTTCATCAGTGTCATTCAAATTATGCACAAGAGATATAATACTGCAAAGCCAAAGGCTGAATCATTAGCCCAGTTTCCATAGAGTTCTACTACATAAATGTGTGTGTACATATATATCCTTTGGACACTATTGGGAGACCTTGACTTAGATCCCTGTTGTGCAATATATGTATTGTGTGACCTTGGATGAGTGGTGGGCCATGGTTTTTCCAAAGCAATCTGTTATTTTTGTGTGTCCAAATTATCGCAGCAAATTCATTTTGTTCTCCTTAATTAATTTTTTAGAAATGCTGATAACCTTCAGCTCCCAGTGATTCAGTGGGACTTGGGTGTAATTGGTGCTTCTGGTAGATGAGGTCTGTTAGCTCCAGCTGGACTCGAACACGGGAAACGCAGGAGCACTACAGAAATCGAGTTTGGAAATGTTGGTCCTCGGTACTCAGTGCCTTTCTTCCCAAAACCCAAAGCTGGGATAATGATTCCTTTGATAAGGTTTTTAGAGCTGTGAGGGAAAAATGTTGTTAATAAATGAGTATTGTTTGTTACTGGAAGCATCATGAGGGTCTGTGTGCCCAAAATGCTATTGTAACTGGTACATCATTCCCAAGATTGTTACCAGATCTCAGCTATGTTCCTTCTCCATACTCTGTGGAATCAGATCTTAGTGGACTGCACTGGGTCACAATAAACTTGTTTAGTCTGATACAAGAAGCAAAAGTTTCAATTTTGTTGTAGTGCCTAACAAGTAGTGGTGAGAGGATAAAGAATTCCAGCACTGCACCCCCAGGACACAGTGCTGTAAAGCACCGTGCTGGGTCTGGAAGGGTGTGCAGCTCTTTGGAAGTGAGCTCTGATAGCTGCCTTAAGTTTCAGCAGTGCTGGGCTATGTGTGTCCTTAACTGTGTTCAGAAAATCCTTAACTGTTTTCCTTCTGGCATCCAGAAACTGCTAGGTGGGTGTTATTTCTAGACACCACATTTTAGAAATGGAAGAGTAGATTTTTCACACCACAGAGGTTTGGCTTCTTCCTCCCACTGCCATGGGGGAGAAATCACTTTTTAATTCCCTCCTGTGTCTCATCAAACTCAGGCACTTATTGGGGTAATGCAGTTCAGAAACTGTGCTTGAAGTTTCATGAAAAGGGTTGAGCTTTAGTTGAAGTTCTGTTCTTACCCACAGCTAGGGAATAGTGGCATAATTAGCCAGTTTGACACAAAGATATTCTCTATATGCACTGAAGGAGGCCCAGGCATGGGGAATATCATCTACTAGGATTCCCGTCAGAAGGGGATACTCTTCCTAAAACAATAAAAAGGTGTAACTTGACTACAGAAGAATTACTGGTGCAGGTGAAAAAGACAGGGAGGGTCCCAGGAAGCCTCTGTTGTCTTGGGCAGGAGGTTAATGGCTGAAGGAAAGCAAGTCCAAGGCTGACTCTTAAGGGCTTTGCTGTAGTGGTTTTGACCTGTTCTTTGCAGCAAACTTCAGTGTGTGTGGGCAGGATAACCTTTGGAGTTGGCTCTCTGGGTTGTTGAGGTCCTTGGAGAGCAAGACCTGTCTAGATAGGTTCAACTTTACATTCCAGGGAGTGAAGAGTCTTCTACCACAGTGTCACTTTTTACAAACTCTGTGTAACATTGTTGACAGGTCCTGTCAGATCAGCATGTTTGTGCAGACTTCTGGGGAGCTGCTTGAGACTCCTGGGAAGGTGATGTGGAAAGGAAAGACTTTTAGGGAGTAGCTTTGCAGAATGATATGGAAGAAAGTGTTTGGTAGGTCTGTAGCAAATAAAGTTAATTTTCCCCTCGAGAAAGAAATGAGCCATCTTGAAATTTGGCCCTTGTAATGAAGCAAAAGCCTTTGCTCTGTGTGGTTCTGGCTCTCCTGTTTGAAATACATATAGAAAAGTAGAAAGTCCTACAAAATTAAGGTAATTAAAATGTCTGTTAAAATTGTCAGGGATGCACCCCAGTGGAAACCAATAGCACAACTAGGAAATGCCTATCCGAATTAGTACTTTGAGTTTGGCATTGAACATATTGTCTGGCTATGGGAGTGATCGATAGACAAGTATCTTAGACTGACAGGCTGATTTTTATATTGTTGATTGCTGCTCCCTCCCCTCAGTTGATATTGTATTCCTTGAATGTTTCTAGAACTACCAGCAAAAATAAAAAAATACATTAACTCCTTTATTGTTTCCAATTGATTTAATTGATTTTTGAACAGGACCTCCACTGGGAAGAAAGCCTTGCTATTTAAAATGTGAAGTATTGCCATGCAGGTGTTTTTTACTCTTTGGGTATGGTGGGGGGACGTACTACAGAAGAATCTCTGTTCAAAAAATCACAGTAGTTTGAAAATGAATTATTTTGAGGGAGCTCTGATTCTCAGCAAGACCTGCAAATGCATATGAGATCATGGGTGGATCCCCTAAATCAGTATTTCCTGTTGAGAAGTAGTTGTTGCTGGTGACATTGAGATAGAGCATCATGCTGAGTTATGGTAACAATTGAGAGGTTTTACTACTGAAACTTGTTTTCATCATAGAGTCCCCTTGAATCAAAGCACTTCTATGTCTTTCAGCTTCTGAATCCCAGAAGACTTAGATCATAGGGAAGGGATTTAGTGTGATAAATTTAGCAAAGAATGAAAAATACCGTAAGACTTCTGAAAAGCAAGTAATGACTTTAGCCAGGGTCTTCTGTAATTGGAAGGATTTATCCTGCCTACAGGATGCAAAGGCCACAAAATCTTTTCCTTTCCAGTTTATAGCCCATGTCACTTACTCTCTTAAGTCCAGATGTGATGATCTGCCCCTTAAAATTGGATTATTTATGAAAGCGAAGCTTTTCTTTCCTTTACCAGGAGTCACTTCCTCCAAGAGTATAACCAAAGGGACAGCTGGTCTGATGAAGTGACTGGGTTTTTAGAGCAATGATTTCCCACTCTCATTTGCTTTGCTTCAATTAAGGAGTTTTTAGGTTCTTGATACTTCCTGTTGTTAATGGTTTTCCTGATACTATCACATCATCTCTTCTAAACATTCCTTTAGCTTGAAGCCTTTCATTAAGCACAGCCAAATAGATCAAATCTCAGGCCAAACCACAAGGCACCACATTTGTCAATGTCTACCACAGCATTTCTTATGTGAAAGTCTTTCATGGCTTCAGTTCCAAGCCATTTGAAATCGAATTAGAACTATTAAGAGGTATGTAGGTATCATTTGCATCTTTGAAGAATGGGACTTGAAAAGAGCTATGGCGAGCAGGTCAAGGGAGGTGCCCCATCCCTGGAATTGTTCAAGGCCAAGTTGGATGAGGCTCTGAGCAATCTGATCTAATGAAGGGTGTTCATAACGAAGGGGAGTTGGAACTAGGTGATCAAGGTCCCTTCCAACTCAAACCTTTCTATGACTATGAAAGGTAAATGAGATACCCCTCTTTGATAGGTTTTGGATCATATTGTCCTCAAAATATGAAATGAACACAACTGACTGTTTCTAATATCTGGTGGAGCTGCAGAAAGAGTCATAGGTGAACCTGACCAGTCTTGTTGAATGTGACTGTTGTTTCTCCTGTGATTTCTTTAAACCTTCTTTGTAAATAATTTTTGTCTCTATACCATCTATAAATTCACTGTATTCTGTGTTAGCCCCATTTTTCTTTAAAAAAGTCCAAAGCTGACTTTCTCCCCGGTGCTGCTATTTCAGGTATCATTCTCACTTCCCAGTCCCTTATCCAAGCCATTTCCCAGAACCCTGCCATGCATAATGAAGAAAGAATCAAAAGACAAAGCATTTTCCTTCTTCATTTATCATCCAGGGGACTATGTGTTTAAGTGCTAAGTAAGAGTCAATGACATCTGTGTCTTAATTAAAGCAGACAGTTGGAGCTGGGTATACCCACAAGACTTTATTATAATAGAGGCAGCCTGAACAAGTGGTATCAACAGACTCATTAGTAACCACACAAAGAAGGTGTTAAATAAGGAATGTGTGAACCTACCACAAGACCATTTAGGGGCAAGAAAAAAGGTGAATGACATGGAGATGAGCTGCCAGTGTTATATTATATCAAAATTATTGTGCACATTGCACTGGCATTGATGGTAGTGGAATAGCAGAGTGGGATGCTGCTTGATTCGCATTAGTGTCAGGTCTGGCAGTTAAAGCCCTAAAAACGAAATGAGGAAGTCTAATTGCCTCTTCAGAATCAAATAACATGCACTTTATTACCAAATTCTACCATTAACAGTCGAGAAAGCCACTTGTGGCTGTCAGGAAAAGGGACAGCTGAACGACAAGTGTAAGGAGGGAACAGACTGGCTGGGGGTTGGGTACCAGTGGTGGTCCTGATACAGCAGCACTGCAGGAGTGCAGGGCTCTGGAGAGCAGTTCCTTGTGATAAACACGTAAGATCATCTGCTGGAGACTCTAGAAGAAGAACTCATGTGCAGGTTAAGGATAAACAGCAGCTTCATGGAGTCAGTACTTGACAGTGATTTCCCCAGAGACTTGGGACAGAAAGAAAGCAACGAAGCTTGGGCTGAGAAAGGTGGAGATCCTGTGACTAAACTGCAGACTTTAGATGTGATATGATCTAAACTGGAGGTACAGGTCTTCTTTCATCTGCACATAAAGCAGAATATTTTTCCACCCCATGCTTAGCCTTAGTGTCTTTTGTGATCAAAACTTATGAAAAGTCTTGCTTTTATGTTGTTCAGAAGCATATTACAGCCCAGAAAAGGCCTATCCAAAAATATTTCACTTACTTTTCATGGGATTTTTAAAAAACTGTCTCTTCTCAGCAGACATGAGTTTGGGGTTTGTTTGCACTAGACCACAAGCTCAGAACAGAATTTGGACTAGGCTCATCTCATTCTTTCCCCATAGGGCCCAGCGCCAGATGCCTCACAAGACAATACATCATATCCTACAATATGCAGAGGTCAAATAATCTTGGCCAAGGACAGATTTTTCTACTAACTTAAGAATACTTTGAGTTTGACTCTGAAAGTAGCTTCACAGCATAAGCTGATGGAACAAGCTCTAATTTCTGTCCTTTGGAACTGAGCCCCTGCTCTGAGCCCTGTTGATGTAGCTCCAGATCAGCTGCACTCAGCTCAGCTAAAAACACCAGCTAGACTGTCTGTAGGTCTTTAAGAAGGCAGTGGGTGTGTAGCCTGTGATCCTTTTACCCTTCACTAATCTTTTTTTGCAAGAGTATATTCTGAGATGGTTTTCCTTTAATGCTATTCCGTTCCACTGCTTATATACTGTTGGCCTCACTGGCAAATGAAGTACCTCAATCAAGCAAGTGCTATTTCTAATCAGAGCAGGAGTCCCAGGGTAATTCAGTGATTTCCTTCTGGGCAATGTGAAGCCATTAGCAGGTTCATACCATTTTGCTCTTATTTAATTACATCCCAAGGAGAGGACTGAGCTGGCAGGATAGCTGAAGGCTGAGGTGACCCAGTAAGGATTCCAGGCATGAAGACTTCTTTTTAAATATTTCATGCAAAATCCTTGCAGCAGCCTATGGCAGAAGGGGCTTTGGTTTCAGTAAGTGCCCTCATGCTATGCTTCTGTCCATTGCCATTGAAATATCCATTTCTAAGGCTATCATATGGAATCATCAAATGGGTATTATCTTTTTGAGGTCCAGCAGCTCTTCCCACACTATCTGGTTGAGGCAGAGAGAGATTATGATGCTGAGACCCCCCCTTTATTCCCTTGTGCCAGTTTAGCGGCAGTACTGCCATAAACAAAACAGTCTTTGTATCTGTGGCTGTCAATGAAACCCACAATAATAACAAAGTAAAGTCTGCTGTGCTGTCAAGGCATATGTTTTGGCTCAGCCATCCATGCACAGGGGTGGTGGGAGGACTCTCCTTTTGCCTTTAGCACAGTGATTTAGCGCTGCCAAGGGTATTCCTGGTGTGACCTCACAGCTGCAGGGCTGTGGTGCCAGGAGCTGCCCTGTCTGTGCAGGGAGTGCTCTGTGGTCCTCTCCTGAAGCATTAGGGAGAGACAGCATTTCTGCACTCCCAATTAGAACCTGTGACTGGTTTCCCCCTTCTTTGTAGAGGAAAGTGCTCTCTGGAGAACTGTTCAAAAGAGCTGCAATCTCCCCCCTCGTGGGCATTCAGCCTATTCTGCAACACCTCATTGCACATGCAGGAGTGACTGCGTTTTTTACTCTAGCCCTGGATCCAGGTGGACTCACCTGGCTGTTCTGGTGAACATGGAAGCTGAAGCAGTGTGCAGTGAAATTGCAGCATTCCTTGTAGTGCTTTTTAGGTCCTGTGATGATCTGCTCTTATGCAGACATAGTTTAGCATTTATTTTTTTAGGCGTGAATTACTTTTTGCACTTAAGAAGGGCTGTTGCAATGGTGGGATACTTAATAGGAGAAGCATGACTGAGAGGAGAAAGGAATGTATGGCTGGAAAAGCAAGTTAGATATTAAAAATCAGGGTTCACACCAAAGTTTTTGCCTTTCATTTCACATAGAACTTCAGCGTACAAATCAATGTTCTCAAGAAATTTGATAGTCTGCAAAGCCAAAAGCCATTTCCTCTAGCAAGGAGTTTAGGAGTTTTAGCAAAGCAATTAGAATGAGTGAATCCATATCTGGAGAGACATTTCATCTTGCTTTGCTTATGACTATTGAAAGTAAAAGCTCACAGTGAGTTTCCATCTAGCTCTGCAAAACTACCCTTGCTTAGGAATTAAAATTTGTTGCATCTTAAAAAAGGTCAGTTGTTTCTTTAGAAAAAGTGTTAATGATCACAGCATTTTTAAAAGGGAGATACCTCTTGTTATTTCTGCTATATAAAAATGCAGCCCTATTGCACAGATTACACCTGTTTGCAGCTGTTGCCAACTCTGTAGGCATCATCTTCTCTCATTGTATTCAGTAGCCAAGTCCTGATGTATTTCATTGCACAAACAGGAATCAGTGGTACGTAACCATTTATATTAATGGCCCAAGATAGATGATACTGGTTTGTGCCATTTTTGCAAAGTTGTCTTTTTTTGTTGTCATTGCACCTTAACAGCCATTCCTATGAAGGAGTCAGCAATGAAGTCTTGGGAAAGGTGTGATCATAGGATTCATTTTCAATATCCTGTAGCCTGAAGCTTTGGTAGGTTCATGTTTGATCAGTGCTGAACAGCCATCCGTGGCTTGCAGGAAGCTGGCTCACATTTCTCATGGCTGCTCACACCTCTGGGTGTGCGTTTATCAGAAGGCACACAGAAGAAATGAAATAAAAAGTGAGAAAACATTATCCCAGATTTCGAGGTGCTTGATATTTCTCCAGTTAGAGTAAAGATAATGAGAGAAAAGCAACGAATAGAACCGTAATCAGTTTTTAAAAAAACAGAGAGATAATTTGGACTATTTCTATTGTAAACAGAAGCTTAGGTGATTAAGGGCTTTAAGGTGTAATTAACATTTTCTACTGATAAGCTTCATACTGTTTTTCCTCTGTTATTTTCTCAGCTTGTTTTTCATCTATCTTCCCAGCAGAGAAAAATAACTAGTAGCTGTTAAATTAGCACTCACAGATGGGCAATTTTTAGTAGAACAGCATTCTTCTGGTCTAATTAATGATCCCTAAACTTCTACTGGTACCTTCAGTGATCCTTTGACGAAGAGCATCCTTAAAACCTCTGGAAGTTTCATCTTTACAAGAGGGAGAATAAAGTGAAACTGGAACTATTTAGGGTGGGACCAAGAAAGAAGGAGAATGAATAACAAATGTGCTTTCTTTGGAGTGCCTCTTTAACAAGGGAGTCAATCCTACATAACCTTGTATGGAAAGTGTTTTGGAGCACAAGGAGCCAAACCCCAGGGAAAGGGGAGAGGCTGGAGAACCCCTGTGGTTTGCTTGGGTCCTTGACACTCTGCTCCAGCCCTTCATGACTCTTACAGGTTAGCAGAGCATAGATGCACCATCCTTGCAAATTACTGCCCAGAACTATGGAATGCCAAGTCTCTTCCCTGTAACAGCTTTTTAGAGGTTGACATATAGATGGACAATGCACTGGATAAATACCTGTCTCCTTTGCTCTCAGGGATTCACTTTCTGATCCCAACTCAGATTAGACAATATCACATCAGAAGAGCTGAACAAACTGGGAATAATAAAGTTTTTCTTGCTTAGTAGGGCAGTAGCTCCTGGATCCATTGGTTGAAACAGTAGCAAATAGCTTGACAGAGATTAAGATGGAAGTGGGACTGGAGAAAATGGTTGGCTGAGAAAGGAAATGAGTAGGAAAGTGAACAGGAGAGCAAACTAATCTGGGGGAGACATATCAGAGCAGAGGTGAAGCATCTTGCATGCTTCCCTCCTGACATTCTGTGCTGACAAGTGTATTGTGTAATAAAGGAAGGTTCAAAAGCTCAAATGAGGACTCAGGTGTACAACTCCCACTCATTTTCATTTACTAGAAATTTGGAAGCTACTGTGGATTTAAGAGGCTTCCCCACCATCTTAACAGAAATAACACCTATTAGTTTATCTAAAGCTTGCTGAAAGCAAGAGAGTCTCCCCCACTAATTTCAATGTGTCTTCTACTGAGCTCTAATAAAATGTCAGTCGTCTGTGGCAAATTACTAAAATGAAGCTGTCAGTCAGGATTCATAGCATCAGTCTATATTTCATGAGCTGGGAGATACATCACCCAGAAAGTCTGAAAGCAGAGTGGCTGAATCAGCTTCTACTGCATAATTATGGTAAACCTGTTGATCAATACTGTGTGCAGTTTTAATACCTTCATATTGAGGCCTTTGCTTGTCTCTGCAATCAAAGAGCTTATTCCTGAGGTCTCATCCTTCTTGCCCCTTGCTCTCACAGTTAATTACTCCTATAGCTCTGGAAAGCAAATAGAGGCTTGTGTTATTTTACTAACTTTGAAAGGAAAGAAGGAAAGTGTCCACACCAGGAGATGGGCTGATGGAATGCAGACCCATGTAGAGACTATTAATGCAGTCCCTAGTAATAAGCCTTCATAAATCCTTTAAATATTGAAGGCTAAGGAGCAGCATCTCACCAATAAGAACTCATTATTCACGTCATGAAGATGCATTTAGCAGTGTAATCTGATGTTCACTGTTCCCCAGAACTTGGTACCAGTTTTCTGCTGTCTCTGCTTTCCCCTTGCTTGCTTCTCCCCCTGCAATGTGCTGTTATGTGTCAGTATTTTCAACACCATCACAGCTGATCCAGGTCCATTGTGGCAGGACACACAGCACAGCTATCCGTCAGGAAGCAGTTCAAGCTCCTCTGAGGACCTCTGAGTCTACCTGCCTGCCATGCCGCCCTCAGTGGGAGTGAAAGGATTTTCAGGGTTTTAAATTTATCATCATCAGAGTTGAATTTGATGACTAATGTATTTGACTTCCTAAGACCATGTTGAATTCTGTTATGTGCAAGTCAAACTTAGGCATGCCTATAGGCAAGGAGTTTAGGGGCTGTTTAACTTCCATGGTCTATCCTAAAATGTGGAAAACAATAGAGTAGGACTGCTCTTTTATAGATTCTGATTTATTGAGTCACTGACTTAAGTAACTGTAACTGACTGCAGATTGCATTTCCCCCTTACAACCTTGCCTGTCATTACTGCAGTGCAATCCATGCACTTCCATATGAATTGGACTTTACACAGGATTGTAGCTGAAACTTGGAATTAACCCTTAATATATTTTATGAAAACTTTTTGCTACCACAGGGGCTATTTTCTACCAAGTACTGTTCAGGGGCCCTCCTACATCAGTTAAACTCCACTGGTGTCATTCGGATGCAGAGGCTCTGTGGAGGATCAGAGTCATACTTGGCATAACTCCAACTGCCAACAATGTCAAAGTGTGCAAAACCTACAGCTGTTCATCAGGAAAAGGCAGCTTATAATTACCTCTCTCATATTAACCATAAGACATTCATGAACTGCACAATATATCACGCTCATGCAAATGCCAGTCTAACTTTCCTAATGAATGCAAATCCTAATAATCCAATATATGTCAGAATTCAGCCACAGACTCATAATCCTCTCTGTCTGCTGTTTGATTTTTTTTTTCCCATTCAGATCCTAATTTGTAGAAAATCTTATGTCTGGAAGCTGCTGTGGCTCATACCATTTGTACCAAGGCCAAACTGGGAATAGGACTGCTGTGCCCTAAGAAATTGGTGTAATCAAACCCATGCCATGTAATGGCTCCTTCAGTAATGGGTGACTGAGATCAGGACCAACAGCTCAGCTCCATGCAGGCCTGAAGCAAGGGTGGTCCTGAGCAAAGAGGTCTAGTTGGCAACTTCAGGACACATTTATGCCATAAAACCTGGTTTAGTGGTTGTCTTTGCCCTGTTTTCATTGTGTAACACATTGTGATCAATAGCAGCCAACACAGGAAATGTCTAGGATGGAGAGGAACTTTGTTCCCATTTTCAAGGGTGACATTCTCCTCCAGAAGATTATGTCAGCTACTTGCAGCAGGATTGGAGTCCTGAGCATCTTTTCAAAAAGAGACTGGTCTAAATCTGCTGGATTTTAAGATTTCTTTTCTGTGAAAAATTCCAACATTTAGTGTTAATTTTCGTCCAAATTTTTTTAAAAGCTTTAAAAATAATGATTTTTTTTTTATCCTAATACAACACAAACTTTAAAAAATAAGTTTGGAAAAAGCACAATTTACTATTCAAGTAAAGTTTTATTTATTAAATGAAATTAAAATTATTCTTTAGTATACAAATTAAATTGTCCAAAGTGCCATGTTGTTCATGTAGGGTTATATTTGTTGCACTTGCTGATGTTGAATTAAGAACATCAGTTCAACAACAGGTTACCACCATGTAGCTCCAGGTGAAAAAATTTAATTTGATTTTCCTAAAGAAGATTTTCTTTATGTTGGAATTGATTATTTTCTGAAAAAACTGTTGATTCAGTAGAAATTAAGCTTTTGGTAAAAAATGGTTCAAATGGCAAATGCTTGTACAGTGCTAGCAGAAGAACTGGACCAATTTTACTGGTCAGATGTGCCAGTACCATGGTCAGAGTAATGCTTGGAGTCCAGTGTGGGCTTTGCCGAGCTGGCTCTTAAGTAAAGCTGTTTGGGCATAGTTAAATTGCAGCAGTACTGTGGTGGAGTCCTGTTTGACCTGCTGGGAAGCAGAGCAAACTTCTCCACACAGATGTGACTCAGCAGTGTAGGTCTAGTCCATCCTCTTAAATTATATTTGAAAATGTGCAGAATTGCCTAAAGACCCTGAGCTGCATCAGGGAAGCTTGCAAAAGTCTCAGTGCTTTGCTGGCATTTGGTTTCAGTGGGAGTCACGTGCTCCACTGGTCCACATTTCCTCCTGGGGAAATCCTTGCAGCTCCCCTAAACCTGTCTTGGAGTGAGATCTCTCTGACACAGTTCCCACCAGTAAAATGGGGACTATTAATATTTTCTTACTTCGTAGAAGATTTTAATCACTTTGAAGTTAAGGGATAAAGTGATGCTGTATTATTGAAGCAAATAGCTTAAGTACTTAATGCATAATATAGCAGCTTGCTAAAATCACATTTCAGGGTGAATCATGACTGATGAGAAATGGAACAGTATTTGCATTTCACATGGTGACTCAAGCTCTGCTAAAATAGCTGGCAATACCTGAGACACACCAGTAAGGATCGTGTTAAGGCACATAATAGTGATTCATTTGAACTAGTACTTAAAATATATTTGTGCTTTTAGCAAGAGGAATGTACAAGTTTATTTTTGGAAATGATTGTCTAAAGGTGACTGAGAAGAAAAATACCGTTTTAGAGAAGTGCAGAAAAGGAAATAGTTTCAAGGCTGAAAACAGAGTTTATTTTCTTGAATAATGGTTATTGATTTTCTTTTTTTTTAAGGAAAAATATCTTGTGGTATGAAAAAACCCATTGCTGGTAACACATAAAAATACTTAAAATGTATTGGCATAAACATTTTATTGCATTTTTTCCATATTTCAAGACTGCATTTTCTAAACCTTCTATCATGTTTGTGGAGCTCAGATATGTTTGGCTTTGACAACAGAACTTTGCAAGGTGTACTTCTAAGTTCCCTCCCATCTTGAAATCATTCATTCTTTTAATTTGGGGAAATGACTTGTGCAGCAGTTTCATGTATGTACAAGCTGTCAGGAATTCCAAAATGCTGGCTTTTTTCCCCCGAGTATTTGTTGTAGGAATAATGCAGTAAGTGTTGTTCCTATTACTGTCCTCCTGCTCTTCAGCATCTCGACTTCATTGCAGTGTGGTGAGATGTGCACTCAGCAAGCCCTTGGGATTTGGAGTGAAGGCCAGGAGATGGGTGTATGAGATACGACAGGAAAGCAATGCCTCTGAGCTTTGCATTTTCTCACCAGACTCCAGGGGCCAGTGTGTGGCCCCTCAAAGATATTATCCTACCGATGGTACAGGAGTGATGACCAATTAGTCTTGCTCTAATATTCACTCATTAGTGCTAGATAGCTGTCACCTTATTTAGCTGTTGTTGGTTGTACATTACTGGCTAACATTTATGAATTATGTTTTTTAATGCTAAATAGGTTAATCCCTCTTCCAAGCTGAAAAAACATGGTTAGATGCAAAAGTCCCCAAAGCAAGAAGAATTACTTGAAAAAAAATACAGAAGTGTAAATCAAGAACGCAATATTGAACTTCAGAAGACAGCATACAATAATATGACACTTTATTCCACTGCTGCCCGAGGTTTATATATACCACTGTCACTTTCTTACTGTTCTCCACCACTGGTAATTTTCTTTCAATCTAATTTTTATTTCCCAAGGGTTTGCCAAGGTTAAAAGTGCTAGAAAACCAATGACTATTCACTTGCCAAAGGACAATAAATTAAATTAACCGTTGTTGGTAGCCAAGTCAGGTCAGAACTATTTATATGTAAATAGGTGCAAAACCCTGATGGCATAGTGCACGATTATTAGCAGCTCATTGCAGACTCCATATTGAAAATTAAATACACTGGGAAAGCAATGAATTTCCTTTAAATTCTGCCTGCAAGAAAAACATCAGAATTTCTGTTTTCATGGTATCTTATAATTAGTGGCCTTCCTATGCATTAGCAACTGAATTATTCAAGGTCAAACTTGATGGAATCTTTTAGTAACTTGCTTTATTTTAATTATCTTCTCATAACTACCATAGTAGTGATTTCCAGTTGATGGGGTAGGTTGAACACGGGCCACGTTGCTCTGCTGCTGCCCAGGAAATGAGTGCCACTGCAGGTGGTATTCAGTACCCACATCTGTGTGCTGAGATCAAACTGCCTACTGACCCTTTCCCACATCCCATTTTGGTGGCCAGGTAATAATAATAGAATGATATCATCTTTTTTCTGGCACATCTTTTTCTCACAAGATCCTTTGGACTTTCAAGTATGGTGTCAATTGTTCATTCTCTCTGGGATCTCTAGGAGAGCCGCTGGAATTACACCATGTCAAACTTAACAGCATCAGTGCCCTGGGGATCACTGAGGCCTTTCTGCTCATAGCACAGTTCCAGGGAGCTGGTCACAGGTGCATGGCTTGCATAGGGCAGTCAGAGCACTTTGCTTTCGTGTCAAAAGAAATACCTTTTGGACAAGGAGAATGAACCAAGCCCAGGGGCTCCCAGTGCCCTGAGTCAGAAGGGTGCTGTGCTGTTGCTCAAGCCTCAGCTTTGACTGTTTGTTCATCTTAATTCATTATCTCAACCTCCTCCAGCACCTGGCCCTTGGTTTCGATGGTGACAGCATCAGCTTTACAGCCGTAGTGATGAGCATGGTGGGGATTTACAGCTGTGGGGAAGGACTTTGGGAGGAAGCTGAGAAACAGTCTTGGAGAAAGCCATCTCTAATGGTATTTGAGTGGGGCTTCTTACTTGAGTCACCTGTCCACACTATTTATACTGAGACTTAACTCATCTTTGTTCTGTTTGCCTGTAATTACTGTGTGTTTGATCAACGGATTGTAAAACCTTTACGTTCCTGCTCTTTACTAAGAGTAAAGAACTGCTTTTTGTGAAATGTGTTAAGCACTCCCATTCCAATTAAAAATATTTTGATTGTTCTACCTTAAGGGTGCAAAGAGTAGCACAGAAGAGAATGAGCACTGATTCTGCTGTGAGCAGTAGTGACATCCATGCTACAGTAGGAAAGGACGAGTGTTGAGGGTGCAGTGAGCTCTGCAAAGCTGCCTCCATTCAGGCACTGCAGGCTCTGTGGTTGAGCAGTTACTGAGGAAGGATTATTGATATGTGGAATTCTGCAATTACTGCTCTACAAAGTACTGTTCTACAGATAGAAATAACAATGTCCTCTTTTAAAATTAAGACCTTAAGCCACAGTGGAAAGGGAAGAGACAAGGTTTATTTGTTTTCCCATGTCAACAATTATGGCAATAGAAACCGCTGCTTGAGTAAATCATGGCTCAGAAATTTATGAACTATCCACATGCATGTTACTTTTCTGAACAAATCATGCTTTCATAAAACCTTAAGGGTATGGGTAGAAATTCTGTTATGTGCTATGTGATATATATGGATTTTCAGTAGAACTGGGGAGTTGACCAATGATCTCTGTGCAACAATTTAATTTCTTGTTAATTCCCAACTAACATACATTTATATGTACTTGCAAAATTGTTAGAACATGTTATTTTTAGGAGAAAAAAAAATCAGTGTCTAGAGCTCATCCAAATAGTATGTTTCTTTCCAGATGGCCAGCTCTGCTGTTGTTTAATACAAAATCTTTTCTGTACATTAACATTATAAAATTTTCTTGTTTTTCTTTGTGGCATAAAACTAAGTATTGATGAGTATAACTAACAAAAATTGAGCATTATTCAAAGTATGAGTTTACTGGTCCTTTTTTTGTGTTTTAAAAGTATGTTCAAATATGCAAATGCACTTTTGATAAACTTCTTAAAAATATTCATAAATTGTTACCCTGTATTTTTGATCAAACAGATGTATTTTCTTTATCTCTGAGTCATTTAGTGATTGGCATATTCAGCTTTGATGATATTAAACTATGAGAAAATTGCACTTATCAGAATGATCAGAAACAATACCAAATATTTAGAAGAATACCTAATTATAAACCTACGAGCTTTGAATTGAAACCATTACAGGACAATCCCAACATCAATAAAAATATCTAAATTAAAACAGAAACAGCAGCTATAAAATATTCATTATTCTCATTATTAACAGACCGTTAAAATATGTATGTTTGACGAAAACACATGAATAGTTTTGTTCCTTTGAATAGGAAGAAACAGTTTGATGGTAACCCTATGGGCAAATCCATACAGAAGTTGTTTAAGCATCACATCAATATAGTTTAATTATGACTAAGTGTAGCCCAACTAAGTAAATGAGACAGGGAAATAGCAGCTCAGGTGTAGCTTTGTGTTCTGCACTGAACATCTGTGCTATTTAACGCAGAAACACATGGAGGTTTGTGCACATTAAACGGACTATTGTGGGCAATTCAGGGTTTTCAAAATAGGCCTTCCTCAGTGTGTCCTTTTAACACCCTTTTCAGGGACTCGGAGAGCTTTCAGCACCACCCAGGACCAGCCCCTCTTTCCTTGTAAGCAAATGTGTTTGCTTCTGTGGTTGCATAAGAAAATAAAAATGGTGACTTTATTAATGTCCCTACATTACATCTAACTCTGTAAGCATATTCCTGAGCAATTTGTGCTTAACCTCATTCAACTTTTTTCTGATTTAAGATTGCACTTCAGTACTTGATTGGATTCATTGGCTTATCCTACAGGTTACTGTGCCCTTCCTAAGGGCCATTAGGCACACAGTTCTTGCTTCCATTGGTAAGGGAGCAGGTTGTGGAGCTGTACGTGTAGGTTTGGTTTAAACAAGTTTTTAACAGTTTTAGTGTTGGCATTTAGTCTGGGAACAACTACTTTTCTTGAAAGTGTTACCAGACAAAGTGTCTTCAGTGGTGGCCAACAATTTACAGAATAGAGGTAAATAATAACAAATATGGCAATATTTTTCTGCATAGCATTTGTTGTTTCTGCAGTGTGACAGCCTCTCTGAGCAGAGGAGTTGCACTCCAAGGGCTGCAGAACAGAGGTGTCAGGTCTCTCATTCCTGATTTGGAGAGGAGCACTGAGTCTCTGACAGTCCCTGGTAACTCAGCTGGTGTGAGGCTACTACTCCTAAACCATTGCAGCTTTAGGATTACAAGCCCATACCTGCAGCATCATAACATGATTAGTGCAAATATAGCCCCATCTCTCAATAGCATTACAACTGGCTACACACAGTAAATGACATTTCCATTAAAACACATGTCAATCTGTATGTTAATATTTGAAAAAGTCTGTGTGTACACAGCAGAATTGATTTCACATAAAGTGTCCCTCAGTTCAGCATACCCTGACATTAACACTGAGACAGAATTAATATGGTTATAAACCAGGTTCTTTAATGTGTTCTGCTTCTATCAAAGAGGTGTTTTTTTTTTTTTAATTCTGTTTGGGCAAATAAGGATCTGACCCTCCTAAGAAATCCACTGTGTGAGGTGCTGCTATAATTTTTTTTCACCTCAAAGTCATATTTCAGTTGATACGGAAGTTAGTGTTTAACAATTTCTGTAAAAAACAAACAATCATAAAAAACCAAAACAACCCAAACCCCATAAAAACCAAAATACAAACACCAAAACATCACCCTATTAATTAGCAGTAAATGTATGTGTTTGAGGCATTTCTGATTCATTAATCACAAATGAGTTTAGATGCACCTAAGCTACAATGTTCAGGAAGGAGAATCCTGGGAAGAATTCTGGCAGAAAATTCTCCTTAGGTATTTTTCTTTCAAAGCATCTTTGACTTCCCCAGAACATCTCAATTACAAAGATTTGTGGGTGTTGGCTTTGCCTCAGTGGTATCATGCTGTGCTTTGGTTGTGAAAGACATAAAAGTGTAGAAAGAATGGTAATAAAATACTTTTAAATAGAGACACAAGTCTGATGAGAAGTGGCTGAGGGGGCTGGGAGTGTTTAGCTGGGAGAAATGGAGGGTAAGGGGGGATCTGGGCACTCTCCAGGACCACCTGAAAGGAGTCTGTAGCCAGGTGGGGGTTGGTCTCTCCTCTCATGTCAAAAGCCATGGAATGAGAGGAAGGGGCCTCAAGTTGTGCTGGGGGAGAGGAGAGGTAGGCTGGATTGGATATTAGCGAAAGTTTCTTCCCCAAAGAAATGTCAAACATTGGAACAAGTTGCTCGGGGCAGTGTCAGAGTCATTGAAGAGCTGTGCAGGGGACACGGTTCAGTGGCGGATGTGGCGGTGCTGTATTAGGGGTTGATTTGATAATCCTAGAGCTCTTTTCCAAACTAAATGATTCTGTGATTCTAAGAACAAATACATTATTTTGAAGTTGATTTCTTTATCTTTAAGATAATCATATCTGCTATTGCTGTAGGCCAACAACTGGCCTTCAAAAATTTTAAAAATAGGCTAACAGATGGACTCAATGATCTTAAGTCTTTTTCGACTTAAATGTATGATTTCATTTTGTCATTAGTCATACATAAAGATCTCTCCTTGTTAAGGTTCTGTGAAACTCAGTAAAATTCACAGATAACAGATGCAGAAGTTTCTCTTCTCTTCTGTAAAACATGTAGTTGACAGAATCATATAAATAAATAATAATTTTCCTTATCTGCATATTCCCTTCTTAGTTTGTAATCATATAATGATTAGCAGGTTTTTGTCTAAAAATTCTTTGAAAGGGAGACTGTAGACTGAAAATCCCTTTAGAAATTTTTAAACAAGAGAATGAATGACTGAAAAACATTTTTTAAAGTACTTTCTTGGCTCTGAATTTCTGTGAGTGTGTTTCTTCAGTTATTTAACAGAAATCAAGAAACTCTATCCTGGGTGTAGGTGATTGGTATATCACGATTCTTGTTGTCCATATCATGACACTCTCACAGTTTACAGAGGTTATTCCAGATGCTTTTCTTCTGCCGCCCTCTGCAAAAATCACCTTGAGCATCAGGAAATAACTTACTTCAAGGGAGAATAAGTTCTCGGGCAATTCTATGAACAATAAAACTGACCAATGTGGAATCTATTTGTCTTTTAATTCTAGAATTAAGTTTATGATAAATATCTTCCAGAAATGCAGCAGTTATTCTGAGCAACATGAAAAATGTGTCTTGAATTGTTACGCCTTTGGCATCTGCAGTTTTGCTTACTGAAGCAATTCCAATGTCGTCTGCTCAAGGTCACTGGGGTTTTGTTTTTCATTTTTGTTCTGTAGCTTTCTATATTGTTTCCCTGTCTTGCACTGAATGGAAGTCAATACCACATAACAAGATTATTTTTTTATACTTTTTTTCCTTCCTAGAAACAGATCAGAGAAAGTTTTTCCTCGTAAATCTGCAGTAAGTGTGTTGCCCTGTGGCCAGTGCTGGGCAGTGCCCTGGTTGGGCTGAGGGAAGCCAGGGACACTCTGGGGACACAGCTCTGCCTGATGGAGCAGCACGCTGGTCACCTCTAAGCTGGGGCTGGGGATGCTGTGGAGATGAGAGGGGAGGAGAGCAGGCAAGGAACCATTTACAGGGTTGGAAGAGGTTTGGGGCAGTGCCTGTGGAGGGAGGGGCACGGGGCAGGGCTGATCCCCAGGGAGCAGGTTTAAGGTTTTTAAAGCACTTAGGCAGCATTTTATTTGTGATGTGGAATGGTGTTGCCTTGATTGTGGATTATCAGAGCTGGATCCCGGAGTGAGTGTCTGTGCTTGTGCCTAGTTGTCATCTTGAGTGGTATAGCAGGGCAGAATGCTTTATTGTGCCATGGGAATCCCTGGTCAGTGGCTTCTGCCAGCTTTTTGTCACTGTTTTAGCAGTGATGAGAGGAGTAAGGTGGCACCACCTGGACCTGCTCTTCCCCTGGTGGCTGTGAGCTGCCCTGGTGCTGTATTTCAACGTGGTGAGATGTGGACCACTGGGAATCCCAGTGCTGGGGCTGCAGACCAGTGGTGGAGCTGGAGCCCCATATGTGCTCTCCTGCCCTGTGGCAAGGTCTGCTTCTCCTTGTTAAAGGCTGCCATGGCTCTAAAAACCAGTGGTTTGGTTGAACAGTGTGTAGGAGAACAGTTCCAGCCTTGGACCAGCAGCTCACAGGGTGAGCAATAGCCTTTGGTAGGGATAAGGGAGGCAGGAGCAGGGGCTGTAATATCTGCATCAGCTTAAACCTTCAAAGTGTTTGCTGAGAACAAACAGGCCTGGCCACTTGCTTTGTTATTGCTGTGTTAAATGTGAGTTTAATTTTGGTTATTGATAGTACATCAGATGGTACTTTATGTGGAACTTTAACAACTTGTTCTGGAAAATGATGCAATATTCCCCTGTTTTTTCAATTTTTTATTTTTTTTCCTTCCAAACAATGGGATGCAGTTGTTCTAACAGCCTCTGGCAATTTGGAGAGGAACAAGCAGGTGTAGTTTACTTTGCACATGTTCCTGCTGTGTGCAGGGGTTGTTTACTGCTCAGCTGAACAAATTGCTGAGTGTCCTTCTGGATGTCTTGAACTCTTTAGCAGAGAAATCAGAAATTATGTTGCTAGGACTTTTGTTTTTCAGTATATGTGAAATCAAATGGTTTGTGAAGGGTCACTGCCTGCTGTTCCCACAGAATCTCGGAGAAAAATCTTTTCTGGCATTATTTCTGCAGAGGTCTGTGTTGTTTCCTACTTTGATCAAGATGAAGGACTTTTCTAAGTGCTTATATATTTGCTAATAATCAATCTCCATAATAGAGGTCTGCAGACTTTTTGCCCTTTCATATCTGATTTGGTTGAATTGTTTACTTTGGGATATTTTTATCTTCCCATTATTGTTCTTTTTTTTTCCCCCCTAAGTGAGGAAATGCCAGTCTTTGAGAGGTTAAAAACTAAGAAATGCAAGAAGTCTGCTAGTTCTGTGCACAAACGAAGCTGAGAAGGTTCACAAATACACATAAATCCGTATTTAGAAATAGCTTTCTGCTTTTTCTTCATGTGCTTCTCTGTCCAGCTATAATTATCCATCCTCCTTTTTCTCCAATTACATGCTGTATAATGTTTAGCAGCTATTCCAAGAAGCAGCTTATTCCTGTGTGACAAGATTTAATTAAACTTCCACTGAAATAATTAGTGAGGGTATCTCAAAAGGCTTTTTAAAATCAATGCAGTACTGAGGACCAAATAGAGTTAACACTGTCATCAAAGATCAAAGTCACCAAAGAACGTGACTGAAAACTAAACCCCAGCAACAGTCTAATGAAAGAAGCACACTGAAGCAGTTGTGATTTTCTGCCTCTTGGGTCCTACCTACAAATTGATTTGACATGGAAAATTTCCCAGAGGAATCTTAAAAATAGTAAATTTCCATTAATTACATAGCAAAGAATGTTCTTTCTATAATTTATGATCCATTAAGGAGTTGGTTGGTTTTTTGGTTGCCTCTTTTCCCCATTATCTAGGTTTCCTGATTAGCTGGTGGAGATTGGCTGGAGGTTGGTTTGGGTTGTGTTTTCTGTAGCATCATGTAGATGGAGGTGCAGGACAGGAGCTGAGGGGAGTTAAGTGCCTGAAGCATGAGTCTCCTTGGGCAAATCCCGGGCTGGAGCCACATTCTGAAGTATCTCACGTCTCAGGAGGCCAAGACAGCAGCTTTTCCCAGTAACACATAGTCTGTCACGTGCTTCAAGTAGGACATTGTTATCCCTTTGTGGGGAGTAATTTGTATTATGAAGCAAATCCTACCTCTCCCTAGGGACTCTGCCCATGTAAATTGAATCAGCAATAGATTTTGTAGGAGGCAGATCAAGGTGCTTTATTCAGCAAAACAGGGTGCAGCACAATTGTTTTCTTCACACTAGGCATGTGTTGAGCAGGGCTGCTCTGTGAGCAACTGGGACATGGTTTGCTCTCCCCATGACCTGAACTTGAGAGGTTGCTCCAGTGAAGATAACTGCAAAAGGAAATGCTCAAAAATCTTCTCATCTAATTTGCATTAGGTGTAATTTTTTTCTCAGGCATTGACGATTTATGGCTCCCTCTTTTGTTTTGAAGCATCATAAAACTCAGCTTCTGAAGCTCATGGCCCTACCACAGTGCCTAGGACATAAGCTTGGCAGGATTTTAAACTGGCTTTTTATACCTGTGCAAGACTCTTTAGAGCTACAGTGTCCACTGTGGAAAATGTGATTTGGCAAATGATGAAAATACCATAGCCTCAGGCCACAAGACAGCAGTGCACTGTGGTTCATGAGGGAGGTGGGAAAATATGACTGACTGCTCTGCCTAGTCCTGGGAAACTGCTGGAGAGGGCCAGGGCAAGGCAGGATCTTGAGTCAGCCCGGCTGGCCAGCAGGTGTTCCTGTCAGAGCATCTTGGATGCTGTGACCTCCTTGTTCCAGTGCTACATCCAGTCTGTTGTGCTCCAGTGCCAACAACTGTTCTGAATTTTTATGCTATTTATTACTGAACTGTTCTGATTTGCATTGCCTGATGCTAAGGAGTGCATCCCTGGGTAGGAACATGATTAAAATATCAAGGGCTGCAATGAGGGAAGGGGTTTAGTGGGGATGTGCTGTGTGTAGCAGGTTTGTCATCTCTTTTGAGCTGTGCTGTGCTTGGGTAGAACTGTGAAGAGCTGAAAAATTTATTCAGGAAGTTATGCTAACTCTGTATGGCACTGAAACACTGAAGATTAGTAAATAATTAATAAAAACATTCCTTCTGCAGCCATGTCCTTGCATGAGTCACTCAAGCCTTGCTGAACAGGCTGAGCACCCAATTGCAATATTCTGTTCCTGCAGGATCAGGATGTCTCCAGTGTTTCTCTTGTGCAGAAAAATAGTTCCTTTAAAGCCTCCTTGAGAATGTCAACTAAATAATTAAAATCAGGAACAATAAGCTATGCTTTTGATATGAAAATAGGTATGTAGATATGTGAGTTTCTACATCTGTATGTAAATATAAATAAAATTGAGGCCAAACTGTAAGCAGTGGGGGAAAGCTGGGGCTAAGTACAGTAAAACACAGTCCAAGTAGATGTGGTAGAACGTTACTGCAATCTAACAGTGTGTGATTCCCTGGTGACTTAGAGCCTTCAAAGCAAGTCAGTGCTGAAAAACGACCAAAAGGCTGGATTGCGGGTTTAATTTTGAAGTGAACATGAAATTTAAGCTTAAAAATTGAAGTTGTAGTGAATTGTGATATCAACCAATATTGCTGCTCTCGACGAAGCCGATGCTGTTCTCCTGCTGCAAGGGCTCGTGCCTGCCTGCAGTAGGGAGTGAGCCTTTCCTAGAGCAGGGCAAGGTCTTTGGATGGAGCAGAATCCAGTGAGAGGTTTATATGCACCCCAGTGTGCTTGTTTTGAGCATTGAGAATTTTGGACTTTATTCTTTGGGTCCCTTTCATTTCCATTTCTGTATTTCTCAAACATTTTTTTAAAAAGCCAAAAACACGTGTTGTTAATGTACTGTGTTAAATACCATAGTGTTTTTGCACCCTTCTAAATACTGACAGAGACAAACCTCTTTTATTAAAAAAGGATAGTAGGTAGAAGGCTTGAACCTCTTAAATTGTCATGTGTGTCATGCTGTTCCAGTGATTACATTTGAAGCTGTTCTTTCTTAAATATATGTGCAAGGGTAAGTCAAAGCATTGACTAATGAAATAAGTATTCAGCACATCTCTCATGCAATATAAGAGTGGCAATAGAAACAAGAATTGCTCATTTTTGAAGGTGAAAAGCTGATTGTGTTAAAAAACCTTTACTATGGAGAATCCTCACCCACATTCATAAATTTAGTTTCAAGCAAGGGAGGCTGTGGTGTGTGCTCTTTCAGAAATGAGATATATTTTTAAAGGGCATTTTGAATATATCTCTGAACTAATCCCACTTATTATACCTTATGGTGCTATAATTGTCACCTCTTTAGATATTTTTACTTCTATACACTTGGAATGATTATTTTATAGTCTGATTTACAATATAATTATCCTTTGACATTTCTATGACTTCTTAACAGAATGTTGTTTTTCTTAAGATTCTCCTAATTAATAAAATAAAATGGACGGAGTAAGGTTAGCTGGCTTTGTAATGACAATTTGCTAAACAGCATTATAATTGCATGATGAGATCTGTGGCAGTTGATATTACTGCTTTACCTGGGGATATAGCTGGTGATGTGCAGTCTTGTTATTGGTTTATTTCCCCAGAGAGCTTTAAATTAGGCTGAAGCTCTGTTTATTTTGCCATTTAAATGCTTTCCCCCAAACACTTGCTTCCCTGACAATTCCTCTTAGTCATATCTGTCATCAAAGGATTTTAGAATATTTGAGGCTAAATCTCTGGGTGATTTTCTTTTCTTGTTCTTTATTTTTTTTTCCTATTTCAAGCTGTTGCTATCAATACTGATTTAAGTATCTGTCAATTTAATTTCTTTGCTGCTAGTATCTTCCATAATAGCTTACAATGGTGTAAATGTAATGATTTATTATGTTTTTATACTGCCAGAAGTTTACCTGTCTGGGACCACAAGTCTGATTGATATTGTTTGTTAAACTAGTGTCTTCATGACATAAAGCAAAGAGGCACTAGAAAATGCAAGAGTTTAGTGCTCCAGGCAAGAGCTAATGGTGCACACTCTGGAGGAAGGGAAAGTCTCCCAGGGAATATCCAGGCAGATCAGGTCACTGCAGCCAGAACAAGCATTCATGAGTGCACTTGTAGCTTACAGAGCTTCTGACAGGAACATGCTTGAGATTGTCTCCAATTCACATCTGGTTTGCAAACTGCTAAGGTGTGGGATGCAGAGTCTGGGATGCCTGAAGGCAGTGAGGTGCAAGCCAGAGTAATCTCTGACCACAATACATCAGGATTTGGCATTTTTGCATGAAGTGCTAAGGGTGGACATGTAATACAGAACAATCTGAGCAGTCTGTTGCTGATGAAAGAGTCTGTGCACGTTAGAGGTGAGTGGTTTAAGTTTTAAAAGACAGAGGGTTAAGACGTGAGCAGATGAATACAAGATATGATCAGTGTATACCTTCTTTCAATAAGTTAGCTAATAGGGAAAATGTAAGTTGGGGTGGGTAAGTTTACGATGACTTCAGGCTGCTGTCAGTCACCTGGTGAGGCTGAGCTCCTGGAACAGCTGCTCTTGTTTACTTGGAGTCTCTGGTGTGAGTCTTCACACTTTCTCTCCAAAGCTGCTCTGCAAAGGTTTCCTCTGAACCCATCTGCCATTGTGCCTGTTGGTTGCAGAGATGGGTGTGGGACTTGGGGGAGCTGGCAGCAGTGTTTTAGCAAACAAAACTTAAAAACAAATCTATTTTTTTAAGTTAATAAAATGTGTGTCTGTATGAATAATGGTACAAAGAGAGAGAGACCATTATTCTGCAAATTCGGTTACTCCTTTTTTCTCTCCTCCAGCAGCCTTTAGGTCAGTCCAAGAGGGGAAAATATTCACAGGTGAAAAGTGAGATTTCTCAATATTTGGTGGTCCAGATAACAAACATCTGTAGACAAAAGTAAAAGATACATTTAAAAGTTACAGTAGGAACTATTTACTAAGTAAAATGAAACATGAGTCTTTTCATTTGTATTAAAGGGCTTTAGAAGAGTTGATAATTCTGGGGAGGTCATTATCACCGACTTCTTGATCCAGTGTTCTTTTGCCCTGTTGGAACCAGAAGAAGGTCTTTTTCCCACAGCTCTGTGGAGTCACATTGCAGCCTGGCACTGGAGATCCAAACCCATAGAGCAGAGCACTTTTTGTGAAATAATTGGAAAATAGAGCTTTGTAAAAATGTCTTTTGAAGCAATGTGGAATTGGCTGGTTGCCTTCTATTTGCTTCTAAGTTCTTCAATTGTTTAAATACCACCTTTGTAACAACAGTGCCATTCACTCGACAATTTGTCTTTTTATTCCTGATAATAAGCATGTCGGATACAAAAATAGCCACTCTCTCTGTGATCATCAAACTTTAGCTGAATTTCAGACAAAGCATTTGGCAGATCTCCAGATAAAATATTACAGAGCAGCTCGAGCCCATGTTAATATTTGTTGCTTATACAATCTGTGCTTTCAAATCTCTATTGCTCCTGATGTGTTAAAAAATAACGAGATATTGTTCCCCTAAAGCACAATTTGAAGTACATCTGAATGGAATATTGCACTATTTTTTAATGGGGGTCTATCTTGTGGAACAACAAAGACTAAATGTTAGAATGCAGGAAGGTTTTGTGTGTTCTCTGAAGCAAAGAACCCCTCTCCCTGCAGCAGGGTGCTGGTGTAGCTCAAGCTTGGTCGAGACACAGCCAAGCTGTGCTGTTCCAGTTTGGAAGGGAAGGCTTGGACCTGCCCGTTTGTTTCCCCAGGAGAGTTGTCTGTGCAGGACTCAGGGGTGTATTACTGAGGGTAAAAATGACTACAGTTGAGTGACCTGTGTTGCATTTTCCAGAGTGAAAACCTTGCCATTGACTTAGTGGACAAATTCTTACCTCTGTCTCATCCCAGGCTTTCTGTGGTCAAAGGAGTGAGCTCTGTTGACATATATCAAGTTGTCCAAAACTATGTGGTACTCATCAAGCAAGCACCTCTCCTGTGGCTCCAGTGGGCAGAGGCAAGTCGTGTATGTAGGAGTTACTGGGGTGTTGAAGAGGCTGGTAATCTGGTAATTGGAATGTCAGGTTTTTGCTTTTTTGAGAACACCCCTGGTTTCTCTGGCTTTGAATGCTACAAATGTAATTCCTGATTTATTATATCAGTTTCTTGCAGTTTGTTAAATTCAAACTATTAATTTGAAATATAATGCAGCAAACCCCCATGGATAAAGTTTTGCAGGGCTGTGTTGGGGACAGTAATCCTGACTATGAGCCCAGTGAGTAGGTCTGCAGAAGCAGTCCTAGGACTTTACCTCCTTATTTGCAGAAGGCACTGGAATATACAGATTTCTTAATCACTCTCAATGTAATTAGCTGTAAAAATTAAATGTACCTGATTCCTCATCATAAATCCATACTTAATTTACAGGATATTTTAAAGCTGCACATTTGAAGGATTTGAGGGTGGAAGAAAGCAGCATTGTTTCTTTATCTTCAAGCCACATGCAAACTGTGGCATCCAAGGACTGGCTTTTTGATAAGCAAAGTACAGCTTATCTCCTAACTGAAATATACATTGTTCTTCCTTTTAAATATATTCTGGGATTCAGATTAATTTCAGCTGTTCCCTTTCTCAGTCTCCAACTTCTTTTTGTTTTTAACATACAGTGAAAATGGTTTGCTTCAAAATATGTATCTTTTTATAACAAAAATTCAAGGAGTGGATGGGGAAAGACGTATGTGCTTGGCTGAGCTAATGAGAAAATGACTCAGTCTGTGTGTCTGACATCTCCTCATATCACATAAAGTGGTTGACAAAGAAAAATGGATTTGGTTTTAAATACTTGGAGCTGCCACAATAACTGATCATATTTTATAGATTACAATAGGCTTAAAACAGCAATAAACCACGAGCCTTACTGCCTGTTCTCTCTGAAGTTTATAAATACCAAATGCAGCTCAGTAACAAATCCTTGATTTGCAGTTACGTAAAATGTATTTTGGTGACATTAAAAACCTTTCTTGAAGGAGGAGAGCTGAAATGCAGAACTATAACCTCATCACCCCTCCCAGGAGGATATTTTCCAATCATTGGGATACAGTATGAGCAATTGACTTCCTCAAATATTACCCTTCTATTTACGGAAAGCCAGGAGGGGACACTGCTTGGTCACATGAAAACAAAGGATATTCAGCCCAATATTTGGCACCCATGCTAAAATTTCACACTCAGGCAGACCTGTGATCTTCTATCACAGGTTGTGTTAGAGACCATCATTGCTGTTTTTATTGTTATTCCATTTCTAATGGAATCAGGGTGATCAACAGGTTTCCGATAAGGCCACGTATTTTGGTTTTTCAGAGCTCTTCCTGTCCCCCCTCTCATTAGAGAATGCATTAGGTGAGTTTAGTTTCTCCCCTGTGTGGTCAAATTCTCTGCTCCTTCTTTAATCCTTCTGTAAATGAAGACATCTTGTTGTCTGCAGGGAAGTGTTACACTGACCTCTATTACTGAGCATTCAGGTGCTATTGAGGTAATGCAGAGTGCACTAAACACTGACACTGTTTGGTTAAGTAAAACTTAATGAATGTGAATAATTTCTATACCTGGAAAACAGGAGGGAAAATCAGTATTTCAGGAATATCCATATTGTGACTCTTCTTTGGTAAGGTTTTTTATCCCTCTAGCTTATGCTGTAAAGAAAATTTTTGACTATTTTATGGCTGGAAAATTATTTACTTCCAGTTATTTACAGGGCAAGTTCTCTACAGTTATTTCTTCATCATGATATGTTCATTGTGTGCAATCCAAATGCATGGTTCCAGACATATGTATATGTTCATTAATGAGCTTAGTTTTTATTTGTTAGTCTCCTTTCTTGTATCCCTTTTGCATGAGAAAATTGCTATAGGGTGATGTCAATTTTTAATATTAAATTGCTTTTTACACTGATCTAGTTCTACTAAAGTAGAATTAGTGTTTAGACAAATAGAAATTTGACTGTGTTGGTTTGTTAACCTCTTATTAAGTAATTTAAAATGTATTGGATAATCTACATTTGTAGAACATTGTAGGAATTTACATTGCAGTTACCTTAGCTTGACTGTATTAGTTTATATTCAACCTCAACTTACACTAACTCGTGAAACCTACTACTTCTTTATTGTACTCTGCAGAAGAAATTATTGCAAAAAATTCTTATTTTAAATTGTTAAAAGCAAAAGTGAATATGCTTCAGTAATTTAAATTTTTATGTTTTATGTTTTCAGTTTATCCAAATAAGCTGAGATTGCCATGAACATTTGTTAATATGTGAATGTGGCAGGGAGAGGAATTTCCTGCATTCATTCAAAAATTAGATGTTATCAATCTCTTTTAAGTGTGACTTGTTAAAGACATTGTTCATTACTGTAATTTTTCTTCTGCATTGCTTACTCTGTAAGCTGCACTTACTGCAGCCATCTGTGAGTTTAGAACTTAGTAAATTAAGAGGAAAAGAGACAAGAATTGTTGATGAGAGAGCAAATGTTTTGCCATGTATAGAACAAGGATATAACTAATAACTCCTTTGAATGCTGTGGTTTGGATTTGGTGACATTTAAAATAATGAGCCAAATGTCTCTGAACAGTACATTTTGTATTCTCTGAGGGGGTAGAGGGGACATGACTTTCTGCAGTGGTATTTATGGTAAAAAAAGAAAGAATTAGTAGTACCAATAATAATAAAAAAATGGGTAGCAAATAATAATTTTTAAAAATGTATCAATTTTCAGTGGAGACCCTGCCTGCAACTTCAATGTTCCACTCTTTACAAGCCTTACACAGTTTTATGGTATCTTTAGTATGCATTAAAAATACATGTAACTTTTGGCATGGGTAATACTCTTTATGTACTTTTAATTTCCTGCGCAGGAAAGGTGATACAGTTAGGGGCTTGCAAATGGGGAGGTCAGGGAAAGACTGGAGGAGAATTCAGGTTGGCACGGTGGCCTTGGCGTTTGACTGAGAGCACAATTTGAAAAGCACTCAGCATCCAGTCCCCGTTTTCTTCCTTGACAGGTCAGGATTGAGGCCGGGCTGAGCACGTGTGAAATAGATCCTTTTTGTTTGGTGGCAAATTCCACTACCATGGTGACTCTTTGTCCAGACCTCTTGCTAGCAAAGCTAACCCACTTAAAGAATCAGTCCCCCAGCACAGCCCTGCTGTCCCACAGTTCCTGAGGAGCACCACTGAGCTAATATAGGACTTCTGTGCAAAAAGAGGAAGAAGCTTCTTATAGCAAAATTCCTGTGGGGAATCAGGAGGTTCAGATAACCCTCTGCAGCAGCTGCATAAGGATATTTTAACATGTGGAAAAGCCCCTTCTGTGGGTGATTGCACCAGCAGCACTGCTGTGGACAGCAGAGTGTTTTTTGGCTCCACACTGGCCATGTGTGCAGAGCAGTGACAGCTGTGAAGGTTGTGCCTTGGGCCAGCAGAGCAACCCGAGGCTGTGTCGAGGTTCTGTGCTGGCACTGGGGCTCCAGAGCTGCTGCAGGAAACATATTGGGCAACTGGAAAACTGCATTTTTCATACCTTTGACCTTTCATTGCAATTGTATCTTACCCATCCTACATTCCTCACTTGCAGCAGCTTTCTGGGCAGAGAGCAGGATGTGCTGTCATGTTCTGTGCCAAGGCAGGGACCAGGGACCTGTCTGTGCTGCTCAGATAGGCAAGGGCAGGGCTGTGGCACTGGTAATGTGTCTGTTAATGTGACCATGTTATGGGGACTCAGCAGCTTTGTGAATGAAATAACGTTGCACTCCACTATGCTGGGAAGCTGGTTTGTATACAGCTGTATGTCTTTAAATACAATTAACTGAAATTAATTAGCTACTTGCTACTTAATTCTTTTGACTGTAATCCCATGTCACAAGAGTAGTACATCCAATCTGACACAAACCACTCACAGGAGAGGCCAAGACCTAAATTAGCATCTAATCTAAATTAGCTTTAACCACTTGAAAGACTGGCTCATCTAGACTTGGCTAAAGTCATTAGTGCTGAACTCTCAAAGTGCTGTGCTTTGCCTATGCTGAAATCCTCTACATGAACATTAAACCTGTGTTTCTTTGGTGCTAATCATTTGTGACTGAATGCTACAGTTTTGTTGATGTAGTTTGGAAAGGCAGAAGTGCATAATGCCCCTGAAAACCAGGGTGAGAATTAAAATTTCATCTGTCTGGGAGTTGGGGACTCTGTATGTTTTCACCAGGGTGAATCCAGGCTCACTAATGACATCTGTTCACTTGCTGTAGTTGGTGAATAGTTAGATTAATAGCAAGGTGATAATTTCCATTTAATATTGGTTGGTTTTGCCAATAGAACATAAAATATGTAGGAGAAATTTTGGTTGGAGAGCATTTTCTCCTTACCTTGTGGTAAAAGTGGCATAGTGGAACAACTTAAGACTGTGCATTGATGCTTAGAAGTAAATACAAGTTCTGGGAGCAAAAGACATCATACAAATCGACCCCAAATCCATTTGTGATTATAGCAGACCATCATTAGAAGAGGTGAGGCCAGAACAAATATACCCTTCATAAACAGAAGTACTCCTCTGAGTGAAGTAACTGCACTGGGGTCAAAGGGTCTACTGCTATATGTAGTCATATTTGTACAGTTATGATTTTATACTTCAGCACACAGAAATTTACATTGCATATTCCTTATAGAATGTTATATTGCTGAAAAACTCGTTAGTTTGATGATACTCAGCTCTAAATATGACTTGAAACAGGGTTTTTTATTACTTAAATAGCTATTCAGCTGTGAATCCTTGAGCTATCTCGGTACATGAACTATTGGCTTTTTTGGGCTGATTTGCAGGGCAAGAATCCTGCATCCCTTCCAGCACATGGCAATGTGTGCTGTTCCTTTGGATATGGAAATATGCTCTATAACAGATGGACAAATATTACCACTGGGCGACTGCAGGATAACAAAGTAATCCTTCTGCAAAATTGCTCATGGAGCTTTATGCAATTAGAGGATGCCTTGTATGCGTGTGTTAGCATAAAAACAACTTTGTGTTTGGTTCATTGTCCTGGAATAGTGATGTTTTGGTGGTATATGCCATTGCTTTGTGGCTGGTGAAAGAGATACTGTAGTGACACCTATGCAAACACGATTCTTGTTTCCATATGTCCTGATACAATATCACGTACAATGCGTATCAGCTCGAACTGGAGTTTATACCCTGGGATATATTAGGTGATTCTTCCACACACATGGTGACTTCTCACACTGTGGCTCTGTCTGTGCCGCTGATCTGTGGCAGTGCTACAGTTTAGCTTCACTCTGGTTGTAGAGGAAACTCTATTTGCTGCAGGTTAAGAGTGTTTCAGAGAAACAAACACCAAAAGTAGCTACTGGCAGGAGGAAAATCTGGGTTTGTGTCCAGGCTGTTTGTTGCTGTTATGTTTTGTATTACAGCTGCATCAGAGATTCTCCCTCTGAATTCAGGGCTTCCTTTTGCCTGGCATTGCACAGCTGCAGAAAGATGTGATAGCTCTATTGGGTAGATAGGTGAGAAACACAAAGGCTCAGAAAAAGGAAGACCAGTGATTCTCATCACACAGGCGAGTAATAGCAGCCCAAGAAGAGTGTGATTTAATAAGGTGCCACTGGAAGCTGGACTGGCCTTGCCAGACAGTAACACAGACCTTTCATATCCTATTTCAGAGCCTGGAACAAGATAAACCTCTGCCAGCGCCTGACTGGGGTACAGAAACACAGCGTTGCTTAGGAACTTGATTCCTCCTGGTTTCCCTTGTTTGTTTGTCCTTGATAGCAGCACAAAAACCAGTGAGTGAGATTGTGGAGAAGAACAATGTTACAATTATTTGTGAGGTTTCTATTACCATCAGTGCTGCCAGAGAAATAAGACTTTCCACTTCTGTTATGATTATTTTAATCTCTTTTCACAGCTACAATGTATGGATGAGGTATTAAATATTATGACTCAATTTTGAGAATGTAGCTGGGTAAATTGCATGGAGAAGAGGTCCTTAATAAGGCTGCTTTCAGCTGAGGTCCTTATAACTACCCGATCACAGGAAAAGAGGATGGTGGTGTTGCTAACCAGGCCCAAAGGATCAAGATGGGACCAGGCTTCTGGTTTACAAGACCTCTTAGAAGGAAAGAGGTAGTACTGCCTATAAGCAGTCTGCAATTTAATTCTGCCTTTCCTCTATTCCTGTCTGACATTGATCTCATCCATCCAAAGCCTAAATGCTTGTCAAGAATTTTGGTCCTCTTTGACAAATATTTATTTATACATTCATTTATTCACTACTGGTTTTCACAGATTTTATGACATTTTATGTGTGTACTGAGACAGCAACAAAACTCAAATTGCAGAAATTTCAGCATGAATTGTGATTAAGGTTTGTGTGATTTAACTCACCTAAAATTACTCAGGTGTTGTTTGTGGGCTGAACGCAGTTCTCAGTCTTTAACCATGAGTTAAATGCTTTTTTTCTTGCTCCATTCCTAACGGTTGTAGAAAATAAATTGATTACAATCCATTTTCTGCCATTCGTATTCAAGCATGGATTTTTTTTTTAATAAAGTCCTAACACATTTGAATTGCTCTCTCTGAAATAATAGCCTCAGGAAAACTTTAAAGCTAATACTACCATGTTCACTAGACCTTGGAAGTTTTCCATCTATCTTCTTTATCATACTTGGCTCCTTGCCTGTCACTATGGCTCTGCTGTAGTTGTTAAACTGAGTATGTCATCCCTTCATGCAGACCCACCTTCCTCCTGCCTGTGAGTAGCTAAAAACTGTTCCCAATTTGCTCCTATATGTTCTGACACAGCAGTTTCCTCTCCTCTTTTTGGCTCTTTTTTTGTTCAATAATTTTAAAGATAAATCTCCATCTGGCATGTTTAGGAGCACCTTTTTTGACAGGTATCATTGGAACCAGAACTGTTCTCTTTTATACAGAGGTTTTCTGTGGTCTTCTCATTTGGATTGTTTGTATCATTATGCTTTCATTTGCTGGATGTGACCCTTACTCTTATTCTATTTAAATGTGCTTTTTTTCTGAATACAGAAGTGTCCACAGCCACCCTTAGTGCCTGCAAAAAGTTCCAATCTTTTGTTCATAAATCCCTGAAGATATCCCTCAAATTATTTTGCCGGATAGAGATGTGCTCATGACCAGTTGTATTTAAAGCATTTGCTTTCCTGAAGGAAAATTGCGGGTTTTTTTTTCTTCTTAGTTTTATAGAGAGCTCATGCCATTTCAAGGCGCGTTTACACCAGGTTAGTGTGTCCCACTGCTGTTTGCAATGTGCCCATTGAGTGCTGTGTGCAGTTCCTGAGCTCTGGGTCTATTTGTTGGTGTCACTGAGGTCAGTCAGTGCTGTCTAAGCCCACCCAGGCTGTGGGGTGCCATCCTCACTGGGTGCTTCTGTCTGGCTCCAAAGCCTCCAGAGCAGCCCCTGGCTCTGCCTTGTGAGCAGTGCTTTTCTTTACTCACAGTAGCTTCTTGCTCTGTAGTGACCTGTATCAGTCAGGCAAGGGAACTGAGGAAAAAAGACATCACAAGAGGCAGGGGAGAGACAGAGCAAAGCGTCCTGAATGGGAATATCTTTTAGAAGAAAAAGTCAGAGATCAGAGTGAAGTGAAAATGGCAAAAGGCTCGCAGGGCAGGTTTCTGTAATAGGAGTGAGCAGCCCAGGCTGGGCACGGTGGAGCATGTGAAGGCTTTGGGTAGTTTTGCCTTAGATTAAGGAGAAAACAGCCAAACCTGCAAACCCATGTGTGTTAAGTAGCTGTGGAGCTCCCTGCTGTTCCCAGAGAGGAACAAACTGTGTTGTGGCAGAGCATGACAAATGAAAAGGTTTTTGAAATTATGCGGAGTTAAAAATTAATTAATTTCTCCAAATGAGTAGTAGGAAAGGGAAGAGGCAAACACTACTAGAGAACAGGAGAGGGAGGATGAGAAAGAGCTGTTTACAGGCAGCTGTGGATAATCCTTTGCTCAAACGAATGAGAAGCAAGTTTGGCTTTCATAACTTGTGGAGCTGGGCTTACTGAGAGCAGGTATTTCAGTTATATTGGAATACTTCTCCTATAACTGTGCATGCAAAAATACCAGATAACAGCCACTGATGTCCTTTGTTTCATACACCTCAATTCAGAGGAAAAAATATAGCAATAGTAGGAGAGATTTTTTAATACAACTCATGCTAATATTATGTAATATCTCTCAAATATCAATGATACCTGACAAAATGCATCAGCTAAGGTTGTAAGAAATTGCAGTTCTGTTTTATAGATGAGTAAACAAAGGCAGAAGTATATGGAAGTGTGAACTAATTACCAGTATTTCTGTTGCAGGTGTCCTATAGGTGATCTCTTATACAGCCCCTTGGCTTTGCCTTTTGCATCCATTTATCAATTGCTGACTAAAGCTTCAGAATTACCCTTGTTTTTAATTCTAAATAAGTGCTAAGGAGAATGTTGATCTATGACTTCCGCATTCCATCACCTCCTATATAAGTTTTTAATTAATCTCTTATTGGAAAAGTGTCATCCTTCTCATAGTCTTCTGAATGGTTTGCTACTGGAAAGATGGAACTTGGTCACTAGATAGTGAATCAAGCTGTGTATGTGGTGGTAACATCTTGCCTAGCAAGACACAGACTTTGCTTCTCTTCTAAACTTAATTTACTTCTCTCTGTCTCTCTGGGCTGTGGGCACTGAGATTACTTGGCAGCTGTTTGCCATAGTAGTAAATCTGGAAATAATTCAGTGAGCTCTAGTAGGAAGTCAAGGCTTCTGACAATTGCCTGAGGCTTGTGCAGTCCCCTGGTGCTACAAATCACCACGGCCTTGCGGTGCCAGCCTGACACCAGTGTGCCAGAGAGGGGGAGTGCCCGATGTGCTGCTGCGTGGGAAGAGACATCAACCTCTTGTCGAGGCCTCCCTCTTTCCATTGCCACCTAATTGTTTGGGGAGTTGGGAGAACCATAAATAAGAGAGATTAAATTCTGCTGCTGAGACAGAAGTTTGACTTTAAAAAATCATGAGTTGCAGAATGGTTATGCTTGTGTGCAAGACGGCTGTGTAACTCTGGCACAGATAATCATGATCTGCAGATGATTTGGAGCCTGTGGCTGCTTGTAGGTCCTAATTGAAGATGCTTAAATTGTTCTTTTGCTGTGGCTTTGTTTGGGGCTGATAGGTGTTTCCATGATACCTGTTGTCAAGTAATGTTGTTTCCATGATAACTACTGTTCTTGCTAATTTCTTGAAATTACTTTTGAACAGGCGTGTCTGTTGACATGTCTATTCCTGAACCAGCTAAGCATTCAGGGCATAAATACCCTTTATGATTATGAGCAGTTAAATGTTTTTTTTTTTTCTCAGTGTAAAATATTTACATATTCTGAAAGAATGAGGAATTGGTGTTTCCTTGATATGAATTTTGTTGTCTAAAATGTTTCTACTCTGTAGTTTATGCATTACATGTTATTTTAGAAATATTTTCTCCAGTATTTTTGTCCAAATGCTGCAAATAACAAGCAGATGTGGCCCTTAAGTTAGATGTATTGGAAATCACTACTTTACTAGGTGCTAGTCTGTTGCAAAATCTTTTGTAGACCTTACAGGAAATCCTAGTCCCTCATAATGATTTTTGTTCTTTGAGTTCCTTCTTTTCTTTTCCCCACCATTTTGCCTGGAGCACTGCATGACTGAGGAAGTGTTCTAAGAAGTCTGGATTATAGGATAAATTATAGTACAATTAGTTTGGACATTTCCTTTGAAGAAACAAAATGCTGTTCAATGGAAATGAAATCACTTCCTTGTACCTGAGCACACAGGTGCTTATATCCTTCAGGGGCAAGAACTGGTATGCCCAGAACCAATTTCCTGTCCATTCTGCATCTCAGCATTGTAAGCACTGACAATAACAATCCAATTCCCAGAGTCAGAAATGTTTCTTACTTAAGGGTGAAATTGTGCAGCACTTATCTGGACTCATCACTTTTATACAATTTATTCTTTTACGTCTGTGGAATTTTTAGTAATTTTATTTCTGTGGATTTTTCACAAGGAAGAAAGCATTTCTGCTTTCATAGGATGAAGGTTAGAATCTTTGCTGAGCTACCTACTATATTTTTTAGTCATTCTGGAGGGGTGGAAAGGTAATTAATTTTTCTTCACTTAGACGTTTCTTCATTGACACACTTCTTGAGATTGGTAGTGATAAAAAAAATTGTCATGAAGTGCATGTTCAGTGATACATGTGAAATGAGTTTATTTATTAAGTAAAGACTTTCAAAGCTGTGCTGCTAGAACACTGATATTTTTGTCACTATTTTCATTTATAGAAGCAATAAAGATATTGAGAAGCGGATTAGCTAAAATTCTTAGCACATCAAAGATTTAGAATTGCAAAAGTTCCACAAAATCTTTATTACTAGAATTTTAGTAAACTTGCTGGAGGGCACTCCTACTCTGCATGGCTCAAAATAACACTTAGCTACATATTTGGTCTGTAATACCAAAATTCAGTTCAGACTGATCAAAGCCTTTGTAATTTCTTAGATAAAGTTGGTTTCAACTGCAGGTTTGCCAGAGAACCTTTACTGAAACCACTTTCAGGAATTGCTCTTACACTTTTTACAGCCTTTTTCTCTATAGGCTCTGCTCTTGGGTACTTGATTGCTCCTGGATTGAATTATTGACTTTCTACTGAGACATACATGGCAAGCTGATGTGTTTTGTTTAACATTTAAAAGCTACTCAGGCAGCCTGAGGTTCACACCCACCTTGGGACAGGAGGGAGAGAACAGAAAAACAAGATGGAAAGCAAAAAAAAAAAACAGATAAAAAGCATTTGTAAAAACAGTTCTTGTTCAATAAATTCCAATCTGTCTCTGAATAATAGTAAAGTAAAGCAGATTTTGAAAAGCTTCTAAATGGTTCCCTGAGCTGAGGTCAAGGAAGAAAATAATCCCATTCACAGCAGAACACCAATCAATAAGAAATCCAAATAGGATGGTGCTTTTTATTGTGGTTATGTTTGATGGCGTTAGTCAATGTGGAGATTCAGAGCCTCTCACTTCAGAAGCCTGTGATTTCTGTAGCAGTAAGTGAGAAATGACCTTCCCACAGGATCCAGCTCTCCCTTGACTTGCTTTCCCCACTTCCATCAAACACTGGATACTGACTCAGGCTGTCCTTCCAGCATGTCTCATTCTCTTCTAAGGGATCCTTGCCTCAGTCCAGCCTTTCCCTCCAGTCCATTTTCCCAGTGAGTTACTGTGAGGCACCTGTTTGAAAACTTTCCATGTTGTAATTTCCACACAAGCCCATCACACCATCATGACTAAAATGCCTCAAAATATTTCTGCTGGAAAAAATATTGAGACACTTTGCATTAAACCAGCAAACTTTCATAAAGCCTCAATCTGGTCTTTTTTTTTTCCCCTTCATGTTTTAATTGAAATTTATTTGGAAATAAAAAAAAAGTATTTTTTACTTCACTGTGTTTTGTAGAGCACCGACCACACTGATACCTGCCATGCCCTGGAGGTCCTTCCCTGTGTTAAAAATGAAGACGTTGCAAGTGTTTGAAAGCAAAAAAAGAGTAGCTCAGTTTTCATGTCTCCCTCCTCCAACTGTCCCAGCTTTAATTTCAGGTTATTAAAATTCAGTCATAGCAATAGTAAATATGGTTAATTCCATAGGAATTTAGATTAAGTGTTTTGAGCCTGCAGACCAAGTTAGATTAAATAATACTGCCTTGTGCCAATAAATTTTTGTCTTCCAGGATTCTATCCTCAAAGATATTACGTTAGAAAATTGAGACAGTTGCTAGGGTTTCAAGCATATCAATTTGGAAGTATTTTAACTCTGAAAGATGTCAAAAAAATGAGCCTGAAATGATTCTCTGTGTTCCATTCTCATCAAATTAATTCCATTTGAGAAGCTGCATCTGTAAAGTTTCATTAGCATTACTTCCAAACCCAGTTACCACCCCCCTTTCTGGGTCTTGACTGATGGAGTTATTGAATTACTCCCTGGATGAGGTTATCTGGAGCCCTGAGGATAAAATTCTGAGAGTGTTTATTACTCTGATAGAATTTGTATGGATTACTTACCATCACAAGAGTGTTCCTTTGTTATTTATATATACAACTATGACACCTCATATAAAGTTACAAATAAGGACAGGATAGTACAGGTCACTGATGAAGGGATTTCAATAGTCACTCTGCTAAAGCTCTATGTCTTGACCCTCTGTATCATTTTAGCAAATTGACACTTATGATGTTAATTGTGCTGCTTGGTGTTTCCACAGTCCTCAAGGTGACTCTAAGGCTTGGATGCAGTCTATATTTTGCATAAACTTTCTGCTTCTTCATCACCTTAAACTGTCTCTCCATTGTGGTAGTTCTGCTCATTTATGATTTTTGATATCATACTAATAGCTTACATCGCAGGTAAAACAACTTGTGGGGTGAGCCTTAATTGCACATTAAACTGCCTTCTTTGCTGAGCTGAGAGAACTCAATATAAGGCAAATTTGAATTAAAGTTGTTCTGGCCATGCAGAGAATACATTAACTGTTTAATAATCTTAGTCCTGTTTGCTAACCTGATATGGCTTTGAACACTGATACAGCTGGATGAATAAAAGCTGTGTGTGCAACACTGGTGGGATGAAGAAAGAATGACTTAACTTGAACTCTAAATATGCCTGATTTCACTGAGTCTGGGTTAATGCCTGTAAAGAAAAATGACTGAAGTTATGCCCTGCTCTGGAGCTGCCTCTGGTTTGGCCGTAAAACTGACACCAGCCTGCTCCCAGTAAGGGGAGCTTGCTGGGACCAATATCCTGCTGCCCATTAGAAAAACACAGCAGTCTTTGAGCACTTTGAAGAGCCAAACTTCTCTGCTACTGGATTACATTATATAATACTTATGCCTATTTAGAAGCAGTAAAACAGTTTATTAACTTTAAGTTACATATGGGTTTTTTTCTTAGCTAGACACAAAGGCACCATCTAGTACCTTGTACCACCTCCTTATTGATCCCCGGTGCACTGCATGAAATAGGCCAGGCTGTCACCCAGGGCACCTGGGCCAGCTCCAGGAAGATGATGAATTGATAGGTTAAATGTAATTGATGTGGTATATTATTCTGAATGACTAAACTTGGCTATATGTTACAGTGGAAATGTACCTTTTATCTTTGTTTTCCTGGGGCTGAGGCTATAAAACTCTGGGCTACATCCTTTACTTAGGCTTACTGTACATTTCTGATACCATAGTGCCCTAATATCTTGCTGTATGTCACTGTCATCTCAGCTGCAAGACTAATGCAAGAATTCATCTTTGGCTGTGGTGCCCATATATCCTTTGCACAAGGCAAAAATATTTACCAGACTAGAGATAGAAAGAGCAGTCGCTGAGTAATGTATGTGCAAAATGATCTATGAATGCAGACCTCGATTGACTGGAAATGAAATACTGTGATAAAAATCCCATTTTTAAAATGTGTGGTTGTGCCAAAGAGTGCATTGCCAGCTCTAGAGTTTTATAGAAGTTGTACAGTTTAAGCTTTATTTTTTATGTACTAACTGGAACATTGAGAAAGTGTACTAATGGGTTTGGAAAAACAGTTATTGTAAGGCTATTGCCAAATTACCCAGTCAGACTTCGCTGTGTGCACTTTACAGCATTCTGTTTCTTTTGCCATTCTGGATTAGAAAAGCTCTTAAACAAGGGAGGGAAGCCTTTAAACAAGGTGTCAAGAGATGGCAGATTTGAGGAAATAAAAAAAATTAAGAAGTAAAACATTTGATTTGAGTTACTTCAAGCTCATGTTGCTTGTAGTAAAAGATCTACTTTTGAGGTGCTTGCTCTTCAAGCTGGCAACAAAACAGCTCATGGGAAAAATACTGTTTAGATCTTGGATGTGCTTCTTGTTGTGCTGATGGATGGCTACAGTTTAGAAAGCATCACACCAGACTTAGAGACTGATATCCACACTGGGTCCCTTCACTTGGACTGAGCACAGGAAGCACTAAATGGGCCTTTTCTTAAAGCAAGTTGAAGCATCCAAAGAATAGAAAGTGTATAAACAGAGACATCATCTCAATTTTATTTTCATCTCTCATTTGAACAGCTGCAGAGGCACCTCAGAGCAGCAGGAGAGCAGCAACAAAACCAGGAGAAAACAGAAAGCAAGAGGCAAAGGCAGGAGGACTCATGCCATGGCCCTTGGCTTGTGTGGAGAGTTGCTGAGCCAGCAGACAAGGCAGGTAAGCTAAAACTCTGCTCAAGAGCCAGGGCCTCGGTGTGCAGATGACTGTCAGGATGTTCAGTGTGGTGTCCCAGAAAAATGCAACAGGTTTTTATATTCCTGCACTTACCCGCCTGCTGTGTGGGTTCAGGGCACAAGAGCTGGGGACTTTGGCTTTCTTACATTTTTCCTGAAGGTCAGGTTCTGCTCAAAGGTATTTGGTGCATGGACCACCCATGGATCCATGGTGGAGCTGCTGTGGGTTGGCAGGAGTTAGCAGCAAAGTGAGTTAGGCAGGTGCTCGGGGCTGTCAAGGTCAGGCTGGTGCTGAGAGGTGTGAAGAGAGCTCTGTGATTGTACAAGCCATCTTGGTTAAACCTTTGAAAGAATGCCCTGATTCCTAGCTAGGATATGTTGTGCTAAGATTTGGAAGGTTTGCAAACTCTAGGTGTGAGATGTTTGAGGGGATAAAAATGTAATAGCTGTGGGTGGTGTTTGGGAACCCTTGGCTCTGGAAAGGAGACTTGGAGACCTCTGAGAAATTGTGTGGAAAGTAGTTCCAGCCCTTGTGTTTTATTAATTTCTACCAGATATTTAGTGTTGCTGTAAGTATAATAAATTATGGACAAAAGCTCCTATTTATGAAAATACTTTGTCTTCTAAAGTAGCCTGAGCACCTTCAGATCCAGGTCACTGTGGTACAACCTCCCCCAGCCAGAGGAGTGGCTGGGAAATGCCAGTTCTTGCTCCTGAGAAGGGGGAGATTCATTGAGAGTGACCTTTCAGCCCTTCAGGTATTTCATGAATGTGCTCTCCTGAGGTGCTGTTATTTAAGTACAGGCATCAGAACTTGTTCTCCTGCTGGTTTTGCAGCTCTTGTTCATTGACAGGTTGGAGCAATCAACACAATTCCTACCAGGCCATGGCTTTGGAAAGGTCATGTACACCCTGGTGAAGCCTGTTGTCCACCTTTTAGGAACAGTAGGAACAAAATATTATCAGTAACTGTGACCAACAGAGCTACAGGAGATGCAGCTTAATATTCTATTACAGACTAGAACTACTGGGAAAACTTTTGAAGTAAAACAAGAAAGAAAAAGTAAATAAAAAACTCTTTAAGGCTAGAGCCTTTTAGACTCTTCTGAATAATGAGTTGTGGGTTTCTGAAGGAAAGATGTAAAGATTTCACTGAAAATCACCAAATTACCTTTTTTTTTCCCCTTCAGAAAAACAAAAAAAAAATTATGACCACTGCCGACCCCTCCCTCCCCTCCAAAAAAGAACATATTCTGTATTGTGTGTGGGTTTTGGGTGCTTAGTGCAAATGTGGGTTCATGCCAGAGTTCAGGAATTTTAAGTGCAGTGCTGTCACCAGGGATGCTGCATTGCCAGATCTGCTGGAGTCGGAGGCACTGTGAGGTTGCACCAGCTGCCTGTGAAACACTTCTGGAAGTGATGATTTGCTTGCAGCAGAGCAGGGTGGCATTCAGAGAGGAGGAAGAGAGTGTGAGAAAGGTAGAGTTACAAAAAGTGGCATTTTGAGATCATATGAATGCTGTGGTTGGCCAGAACACAGATTCTAGTATCTAGTGGAAAAGGGCATGAGTATCTTAGGGTGCAGGTTGTCTGCTATGTGGGAACTCAGAGTTTCACCTATTTAAAGTTCAATGACAAGAGACAGTCAGTGATAGGAAATTAAAAGTTGACTAGCAGCCCTGGAGCTGCACTGAGCAGGACATTTCTGGTCTCTGTGGAATATTCAAGCTTTGCAGTCAGAAACTGACTTTTTGGTGTCGTAATGGGAGTGGGCACTGCTAAAGCTGTTGGGAGAGAGAACAGTACCAGAGATTAGTTTAACTAAAATTCATTTACCATATGATTATGTAAGGCACAGGCACCTCCTGCTTCAGGAGGGTGAAAATCTGCAGAAGCAACACTAAGCATGTTAACTCGTTTAGTATCTGTCATAAATAGGTATGTTCTTTAAAACAGATTCTTTTCCTCAGCTTGAAAAGTTACCTGAAAGGTAGTGAAGCTGAACTAAATGACTCTTCCATGTGCATTCTCATGCTGAAGAGTTGTGATTGTGTGTAAAAGAATTAGACACACACCTAAGCAATGGTTAGGTTTTTCTGATTTGCTTGGTTGGATTTGTCTAAGGTACATTAATAATCATAGGACATTTTGTCTGCCTTGAAAATCATGTTTTAAAGCTATTTCCTAATTCTAGAGAGCCTAATTCATGATTTCTAAAGGTCTGTTTGAACACTGGTGAAGGTAGGTAAAAGTATAAGCTGCTTCTGTAACTGATGCTTAGCCCTTGTAAAATCCTGCTGAAATGCATAAGCTGAAGCATTCACAACTGGCAGGAAGGTTTTAAATTCAACTGTCCTCTTTTCATTTGTAAAATGAGTGTTGCTTTTCATGTAGAGTATGATGTGTATATACAGTAGTGCTTTGAGAACCCCTGTCATGTGAACAGATACATATATAGAGTGAGAGAGAAGAGAGGAAAGGAGGTTCTGCTGTCTTGCTTTCAGATTTGGCTTTAGTTTGATTTATTTGTTTATATGGTCCCAAGGCCAGAGAGTGTGAGATGAGGTGCTGCCACCAAGGTTGTGCACATTAAACTTGATGGAATGCAACAGAAAAGGCCGATAGGAATGGTGCCTATTGCCAGCCATAAAGGACTGCACAGTGTTCTTGCATTACATCTCACTGCCTGTGTTAAAATGCACTTGATTTCTCACAGTAATTTTTATCTTAACAAAAATGTGCTGCTTTAAAACCACAGTAAAAACTCAAATGGCAGCTTGGTACTTATGGCAATAAATTGCTTCTGGATTCCTCCTGTAAAGCAGCTACCCCAGCACCCTGAAGTGGCCTTGGAGCTCAGCACAGCCCTGCCAGGCTGCCTCTCCCCTCCTCTCCTTGCTGCTGTAGCACTGCTGAGCCAGAAGCAGGAGCTGTAAACTTTAAAATATGACTTTTCAACCAGAAAGCCTCCTCTTACAGTACCAAAACCTTTCCCTGCATTTCAAGTGAGTGGGAGATTGTTTCCTAAGTCATAAGTCTGACTCTAAATACTATAGCAACCAAAATTAGGCCATACATCATGCCAATAGTAGTTTTCAAAGAATTCTTTGCAAGATCAGTTCAGTCTATACAAAGCAGCAAGGTTTTGAGCCCAGTCTCTGAGAATAGGATCATCAGGAATGTATCACAGGATGAAAGGTTCATGGGGGGTAGGAAAGAACACTGCAAAGCTGCAGATTTTGATGTGAAGGCATTAAGAGATGAAAAATCCCTTCCTTCCTTCTGCATGATTCCAAATATTCATGATGCTTGCAGGTTAATAAATTTCTGCTTGTTTCCTGTTTCAATCTGGCTTTTGCTACTGGTTGAGGGTACCAGTGTGCTGCTGTCCTCTGTATTGAGGAGCTTTTGATATTTTTGTCCCCACAAACATACACTGTAGCCTGGCAATCTTCTGTTTTTTCTTGGGATGGACAGAATAGATCAATCTCCTTAATCTTCCAGGGCAACACGATATCATGTGTGATAGCTGTTGGTTGTGTCAGGAGGAAATCTTACACTGGAAAAATGTCAGTGCCAGGAGAAGGGGGAGAAGTTTAATACATCTGTGTTGCATCAATGTATGCCAAACATCTCATCATTTGCATTCATGCAAATACCCTGCCTTATAAATAATCTTTGAAAGATTAGGGTACACCACACCTTCCGTTTGAATGGCAGGTTGACAACTTTCCTATTAGCTGACAAATATGAAATACTTCAGGATGTGATGCGAGTAAATAAACATTGGCTTTATGCACATGCGTGGAACAAGTCTTTCTTTTATTCATATGACAACAGGGATGACTAAATTTAATGGGAGTTCTGTTCATAAAGAATTATGGATTAGTGGTGGATAAATACAGAAATGTTGCTCACATAGGTGTGACTGGATTGCAAAGAGGCTCTTCAGAAGGAGGAAAGGTCTCTGGCAATATAGGTTTATCCTCTGCTAACTCATTGCTACCCTACTCAAGTAGCCACCTAGTTGCAGTTTCACCATTACTGTTATGTTTAAATAAGGAAAATATCTTGGTAAACCTGCACTTAGTGTGGGGTTTGGAGTAAAATAATATTTATTGTTGTAACATGTATTTTTGAGAACAGGCAGTACCCCATACCTTTGTTTTGGGGAGCTGCTTAGACTGAGTAGGACTGCTATGAAATACTGCCTGTAGGGCTGCAAGGAGACCATACCTACGGGTACAAGGCAGGACAGGAATGGATGAGCTTGCACTTCTTCCTCTTCTTACAGGCAGAGTGATATTCTAGATAGTAAGAATCAAATCTCTCCTGCCTTCCACATTTCTTGAGGATGGCTGGGGGACAGAGGGCAGGGACTGTGCCAGTGGTTTCTCTGTTACCACTGAAAATGATCAGTTGCTCAGTTGTATGTTATGTGTCTATTAAAAAGTAGAAATGATACAAATTCTCAAAGGTAGCACTTAAAAGCATTCTGAAACTAAGATATAATCTGATTTTACTTAGAGCAATAACCTGAAGAGCTTGTCCTTTGGTTCAATAAACAGACTGAATACTAATTGGTAAGCAATCATAGGCTCTCTTTGTGTACACATAAGGGATAATGCAGAAAATCTTTCCCTTCCTCTCCATGATTTAAACACTGTGACCAGTCACAGCATGGCCTTTGCAGCATTCACAGCTGCTGACAAAAAATAACCTGAACTGTGAACAATGTAAGGGAAGAGCAAGTAAGAGAGCTACTACAATAGTTTCTCAAAGTCCTCAGGTACACACTTGGGTCCTAAATGTATACAGTTTGAAATAGTGTCATCTTCTGTCCAGCTCTGCTGAGCAAGAGCTGGAACTTGATGGGTGCAGTGAGCTATTCCCTGCTCCTGGGAGCAGAGGAGAGCAGGGATAGGCAGCCAAAAAGGGGCCTTTTTGCCTTCCCTTGGAATTCAGAGTGTTTTTCATAGACTTGCTGAGAGGGACCAGCTTTGTCCTCTTCTTCTGCCACAGGGGAGTGGATCCAAGCAGAGAAAAGGCACATCCCTGATGCAGGAGGAGGCAAGGGTATGTAGGGGATCACAGGTGATGTGACAGTAACAGTGCAGCTCCTGGGCTCCTACCAGGCTGCTGCAAGCCTGGATGTCCTTTGTGGGCTCCTGCGTCTTGTCAAGTGATGTGAGTGGAGCTCACTGCCCTGAGGAGAAGAAAAAGTACTTGCCAAAAGCTACTATTGCAGTGAGGATGTGTAACTACACTTGATAAGGCTTCTCTGGAAACATTCCTTTAAATAAATAGCTGATAGGCAAGACTGCAGGTAGATATGGAGTTAAGGCCAAATTTATCATACCAGTAGGTTTGCTGGGAGGACTAAATATTGATGTTCATTGTTAGCATGTGCATCACATTAGGTGCCATTCATCTCAATATAAATTCTGAAGTGTCTGACATGGCATTACTCATTATCTATAACCTGTCAGAGCATGTCACTGTAAATCATTCATACTGTTGCAACCTCATTAATTAATGGTTAAGTGAAAAAAAACCCTGTCATATTTTATTCCCGCATGAGGAGCAGTTATGTTTTATTAAACCAGTCACAAAGTGATAACCTAATGAAGTTCTCTGACTAGTTTTATGTTTTTCTGTACACATGTGCAATCTTTATTATAATACCTTCAAAGGTTGGTGAGTTTTCTTTCCCCAATAGTATTTTCTTAGTTTAAAATGACATAGCTGATAAAATCAATGAAATTTGTGTCCTCAGATTCTTATGAAAAATCTCATCTGTTGTGTGGTAGGTGATGAAAGAAACTTTGGGACAGTCCTGATATCACAAATGCCTAGGAAATGAGAGAGAGAGAGAGAAGTTTTTAGCACAGCTTCTCTCACTGGCAGAAGCTGTGATGCTGCTGAAGGCTCTTTCCAGCAGATGATCCAGTCATGTGAGATGTCTGAGTCCACCAGTTTCCTGGAAATGTCAGGGTAGAGCAGGAACTGGCTATTTGGGTGCAGTCAAGAGACTCAGACTATAAAATGTGGGATGTCAAAGTATTTTCTCCAGGACAGAAGNCCCCCCCCCCTTTTTTCCTTCTCCAGTTACACTGTGACCTGCTGGGAGCCCTGTCCAGGAGTGTCTCTAAAACTAGACTGAGGCAGTGTTTAAACAACAGTTCTGTGATGGTCAATGAAATGCTCTCAGATTTTGAAAACTAGTGCAGCCTGGCAAGGGAAATCTTGAAATATTTCAGCTTACAGTGCCAATAACCCCAGTTTTTTGGTCCACAGTCAACTTTTTTTAGTCAAGGAGTAGAATTTTACATAAATATCTATGTAATATCTCTTGGATTTTGTTTATAATCAGGCTCTTTTCTGCTGCTTGGGTGATGTGAGTTTTCTCTTTGGAGCTCATTTAAAGTACCAGCACAGGAGACAGGGGCAGAGCTGCTGTGCTTCACTTGGTTTTAGTCATCTGATACAACTTCTCTTCCTTCCCCAGCCAGGATTTTTGTACACATGAAGCTGAAGTCAATTGGCTATAAAAGGTCATCAAACACTGGCTAATCTATCCAGGATCTATAATTAGAACTTAGAGGAAAGAATCTTGCGGAAGCACTAACAATCTTGGAGAAGCTAATTAAAGCTGAAATATGAATATAGTAACCCCCCCAAGGGGGGAAAAATCAATCACATTATTGCACTGAAAGAAAAAGGGAGAAAGATTCTGAACCTTGACTCAGATACTCTTTGCATTCTGAATTGCACAGCCTCCATCTGAATCCGATTGTTTTTTAAGGCTCTAGGACATTCTGCTAGAATAACAACTAGGGGATTGTGATTATTATTTTTTTTAAAGGAGGAAAATCATTTCCCCTTGTGATGCAAGAACTGGGAAGCCCAATTGTCACCTGCTTTCTAGGGAGGTGCAGCAGGAGCAAATTTACACCATTCACAGAGTTACCTCAGTGTAAGTAAGGCAAGAACAAAGCTTTTGTGGGCCAGCTATTCCTTGGCAATACACAGCTTTTGCTGCATGAGAGGTGCCAAGGGCAGGGCCACAGTGTTCACCAGCTCCCTGTGCCCAGTACAGGACCTGGGAGGATGGGGCAGGTAAGAGCTCTGTCACACAGCCCAGACTTGATCTCACTCAGGGGCAGCACCTGCAGATCCCTTTGCCCCTGTGGTGGTCCCTGGGTGCAAGGCAGAAGTTCCTCTCTGATATTCCAAGGAGTCTGAAGCTAATAATTTTCCTTTGTTTCATTAGCTCAGCTGTAATGGAGCAGAGTTAATGCAGTGACATCGCAGTAAGGTATCAGGCAGCTTTAGCTGCTTATCTGCCATGGCAAGAACCACATTCACTTTTGCGATGAAAATTAAATGTGGAAATAATTCCCCTTTCCTTTTCGGAATATTACTGTGCTATTAAATAGGCTTAAGACCATTAAAGAGTAATGACATGAAGTTGCACGCATCATTATTTGAAAGGAGATTGAATGAAAATATACTGTCTATCTGTTCCAGCCCTTGCGTAATCCTCAGTTTAATAGAGATTTGTAAGGGCCATGATGCACAGACGTTTAGTAATGAAGCAGTCTTCAGTCTCTAAAGCCGGAGTTTTAGTATCTCTACTATGAATGAAGTAAGCATAAAAGACATCAAAGATCCTGTTTTCTCAGTCCCAGTAACTTTAAAGGTGTTCTGTTAAATAATACCGTTATACCTAGAGAAGTTAAAATAATAGTAGAATATCAGATTCTTTGCTCTCAGTCACTTAGTGTGGCAGCTGGTTACAACCACCTGACTTCTGCTGGTAACTGCTTGGCTCCACTGCCCTGCTTTGAGCAGGCTGGGGCTGCTGCACAGCACCTGGTGGCCTCCCTGCTATACCAATGGGGAGGTGGAAAAGGAGGGCTCCAGTTCAGATCTTCTCTCCTAAATGCCATGTAGTAACTTGGGGTACTGAATCTGGGTCTTTAATGCATGTGTCCAATGTTCTAGCACCTGTTTGAAGATGCTTTATCACCTAAGCTTGGAAACTCAGGTCTAGTTCTGAAAATTAAGGTTTTATATGGTTTATATTTGTCACTGATGAGTAATTGACAAGATTAGAGCATGGGTTGTCACCTCTTCTCTCCTGTACTTGCCTTAGTTTGGAAATTGTGTGAGTTTCTGGAAATCGACCAGCGATTTTATCCCATGTAAACAAGAAATAAGCCAAAGATCTTTTAATGCAAGACCCTAATTGCATCTGAAGGAAGCCTGACATGCACTGTCGTTCACATCACATCAATGCATTTAATGTACCAGAGCTGCCTTTTGTCACAGGCCCTCTGAAAGACTACAGACCAACCCACTGCCACCCAAAAACCTTCAGCAATGTGTATGATCTGTGTTGGCAGCATTTCTGCAAGCCACAGGAAGGCAGGTCCTACCTTGTGACTTACAGAGGGCCGGGAAGATGCAGGCAGAGACTGAAGTGCCTGTGGTTCCATCAGTCTCGGGGTCTGAGGCCTTGATGGGGGAGGCAGTTGGGAAAGTTTGGGGGTTTTTTAAAGACACTGCACTTCAAATTTATTTTGATTTAGAACGAGATTATGCCAGTAGGAAATCTGTACACCTGAGTTGCCTTCTTTCAGAATAAGGACTGAAATGGAATGGAAGGTATTGCCAAATAACTGGAACACGTATTCAGAATAAAATATTCATACAAGGAGGAAATGGGGTCTATGCTTAACAAAAAAAAAAGTGATTGTATGCTGTACGTTCAAATATTGTGCTTTTCTTCAAATCTTGGTTATAAATCCAAAATATATAATTAATGATCCTATCAATAATGTATTTCTAATTTCAAGATATGAAATAAAACCCCATTTTTTATTTTTATAGGATGGCCCTTTAAGGAAAATGTTTCTTGGCATTGTCTTATCACAAGACACAAAGAAAAGATCAAGAGGCTGAAATCTGTGATAGATTGACAGGGAAGTTCCTGTTTGGAGAATGCAAAGTATTTGAAGTTTTTATAGATCCCAACTTTCCTTTTACCACAAAAAAAGTGACTGCAAGATGAAAGCACTTTGTTGGCTCTGCATACCTGTGATGGAATGCAATTTTATCTCTTTCAGTCACTCTCTCTGCTCTGAACAGGTTAAAACAGAAACCCATTAATGTTTGATTGCTGCATGAAAGAAATTGGTGGGTTCAGACTCATTGGGAGCAGACCAAGCTGCCCATTATCTGAAAACTACCCTTACAGGTGACTCTAAATTGATACTTTAGTGAGCTGTCTCAGTTAGACAGTGAGTCTCAGGCATATGAGAAGTGAACATTGCCTTTATCAGGGGACTCTTTCTGTCCTCTCCTGTGTTGGTTTCATAGCACTCATTACTCTCCACTGATGTCCTAACTCACCGTGACATATCTGGGGCAATGTTGTCCTACAGGGTCTGGTGTGCAGTGTAATGGTGGGCACCAGGAGGAATATTCATGGATGCTCATTCAGAAAAGGTGCAACTTCAATGAGTTGCCTTTGTTTTGAAAACTTTATTCAAGTTGTTCTTGAGACTGACAAGCAGTTTGGTGTAAGAGAAATAGCTGATGTAAAGCAAAACCAAAATATTGTCCTCCCCTTTTTTTTTTCTTTGTTCTTTTGCCTCCCTCATTTCCATTACTGTTTAAATGGTTTTTGACACTTTTTCCTTCTCCAAAGCCTCTGTTACATTTAGAACAAATATTTTGTCCCTTGCATAATAAATTGACAATAGTAGCAGCACCCCCCGCTGTGTAGATCTATTATATTTACTAATATTTCCAAGCTCTCAAGTGTGCAAAAGTGGCCAGATGTTTCTGGAAGCCCATCATTTCCACCCTTCACAGTTAGTGGCAGTTAACAGTTTTGCATTCTGTAAAATTAACTTTCTTAGGTTTGCTTCTCAAGTTATGCATTTCTCAATGAATGGTGGGAATTTCTTTCCTGTTTATCAGGATTTCCAGCAGTAATATGTCCTAAAAAGGTACAAACACAAAATGTGTAAGTCTTAGTCTTGTACATTCCTCTACTGCTTTAAATCATTTGTGTTATTAATAAGTAACTGCTCAGTTTTATAGCAGGGGGAACGTTACATCTAAAGATGATACCCTGCCTTCCAAGAGCAAATAGCCCCAGAAACAGTTCTCCAAACCCAGAAGCACAAGCAGGACTTAAGTCCCTTTTATCATGTTAATATGATGAGACAAAGTGCAGTATAGGTGCATCTGAGAGTCAACCTGCCTAAGAATGCTCCATTTAAAAAGACACAAAAATGAAATGCTGCAGACATGCCTACTCTTTAAACAATATTTCATTTCTAACAGTGAGTGTTCAGTTTCGAATCTGGATCACTGGTACCTCAGGAAAACGCAAGTTCAAAGGTCCAAGGCAAAGAGACCTGATATTCACAGCTGAAGTGCTCTTTATGCATTTCACTTGCCTTCGACTCATCTCTCAAACTGAATTTCAACAAATGCCTCTCTTGGAGGAAAAAAGAGGGTAGTCTTTGGCTTAAGTTATTTGTGGAAGTGAACACAAGCAAGAATGCAGCTGCTGACGAAAACAATTTCTTTCTTCTCTCTTACCTACCAAGAGCATTCTTGCCAAGGTGAACAACTAACAGGGAATCTGATCAATAAGGCTTTTGCCTACCAGGAAAGTAGAAGACTAAACACAAACTGTTTATTGTGTGATTATAAAAGGAAATGGGTGTTGAACTTCTCATTAAGAGCAGCTTGGAGAACAGAGCCCCATTGTGCTAGGGCACTGTACAAACAAATACCGCAAAAGACAGTGCCTTCTTTGAAATGTTTATCCTCTCATAGGGAGCCAAGAGGATGGAAATATGCTTTGAGAGGTTAGTCTTCAAAAACCTAACATGCAGGCCATGTAATCAAACACCCACTGGGTTATTCATTGATTGTTAGTCATTCACAGTTGACTCTCAATGACAAACAAACTTATTTTAATCGTATCCCCTCATTTGTATTCACGGACGTCAGGCATCTGTGAGAGGGAGATAAATGTGAGAGCGCTATTGTGCTAGCAGCCCTCCTGCTCTTCCAAGAGGATGCAGCAGTGAGATCGTGCCTGCCTGCTGGCAGCGAGGGAGCAGCCTTGGCAGCACAGCCTGCCACTCACGGCTTCCAGGTTGTCACCAGGGCATAAATTGCTTCTAACGTGTGTAAGTGTAGTCAATTTTCAGGTCGAGCCTAAAAATGTTTTGCTGTGTTGATAATGTGATGGCAGTAGGTAGAAGCCCCTTTTTTGGTTTATGTAAAAATCAAGTAGAAAGAAAACGTTATCCTCATAGGGTTTTTCAGTGTCCTTTTTCTGTCCCTCAGCCTGAGCCCATGAATTACATGGATGTAAAATGAGTGCAAAATAAAGTAGAAAATAAAGAAAATCCCTGCTGCATAGATGGAGAGGATACAGGAAGGCAGAAGGTGATGGCAAAAGAAGAATTATGACCATTGTACCCAGAGAAATGTTGTTTGGTTTGGTTTTGAGACAGAGCATTGGGCAGTGGCTGACTTGACCTTAGCTGTCACCTCTGTCAAAAGAAAATGTAAAGGCAGAAGAAAGTTAAAATGTTTTTAATAAATCAATATAGCTACCACATTCATAAGAAGGATAGATGTAATATCTCTTCAGATCATTCCCACAGGGAAATGCGGACTAGTCTTTAGTCTGGGGTTGTTTTGTTGGTTTTTGGAGCATTGTGGCATTTCCTCTGGCAAGAAGTGGGCATTTTCAGGAACATACTTTCCACTGTGAGCTGAATATTACATGTTTCATAAGCAGAGAATATAAAAGGATAAGACAACTTGAGAGGAGGTTGGTGTTTAGGAATGTGAGACAGTTGCAGGTTGTTACACATGCCTTTTTACATCGACTCAATGTATAAAATACAATAATATTTGGCAAGGAATCATGTTAATCTCCACATTTACTCCAGTTAAATAAAAGAAATTGATACAGCTGAGGATTCAATTCACCATCAGGCCTTGTGTTCACTAAGGAGGGCAGATTACAGATAGAGAGTAAAACATCATATTTTGATGTTTCCAGCTATTTGTGTTGCACCACAAGTATTGAAATAAAATCTGTCAGCCCACAAACCAATAAATTGGTGCTCCTGTTAAGGCAGTGCAAGTCATCTCTTTCGGGCAAAAGTAATCTGGAATTGCATCTTTGTTTTGAATCTTTACATTTCTTTTAAGTTCATCTTTCTGTCACACTTCTCCCTGAAGTCAGTGGAAATGCTGACTGCACATAGCCTGCAGGATGGGACTCAAAGGAGCCCTCATATTATACCTGTCAGAAGTCTAGGACATAATTTTCCATTTAAGTCATGAGGGTTTTCTTGAAATTTCTTTGGAGGACTGGAGTTTCTGAGAGGCAAACGAACAGGCAGAAACATAACAAAGAACAGAAGAGCAAACAGTTTGCAAAGTGATGCTTTATAAAGAGTCTGATGTTGCGTATTTTTATGAGGTTGTATAAAGGATTGTGATCTGTTTTGCATGCGAACAGTCTGCTGAAGGGAGATGTGGCTGCAGAACTAGTGCAATTGTTGAAAGTTAAATGAAGCTATTCAGTGTAAGACAGTTTTAAGTTGCCCAAGGAAGGCTCTGATTTTAGCCTGGATTAGTTTAACTCCTGGTATGCTGAAGACTTTGTCATAGTCATTAAAAAGGCAGTGGTCAAATAGTGAAAGAGGTCAGACTTCAGCAGGACACAGTTTCTGGTACTGCCCTGGCAATAATTTCTGCACTACACATGATGTGATATTAAAGGGAGCTCTTCACCCCAGAGAGAAAGGGAGCCTTCATGTCGACTTGGGTTCCTGAGCATGCCAAGGTGTGAGGCAATATTGCACTCACGATGGCAGTGGTGTGTCTGATTCAGCAGTGAAGTGGGTTTCTCTAGACTTTGTACTAGAGGATTTGGCTAAATACAGTGCTAGGGCTCAGCCTAAATGCTTTTTTGTTACTTCTGGATGTAAAGAAGAAAGAGTTGAGGTAAAAAGAAGGTCTTAGCTGAAGAATGTGTATGTATGTATGTTTTAATTTTCATATGAGATGCTGAGGTCATGAGTTAAGTTATATATAGTTTAATACCATCAATACTCTCACATAAGCTTTATTACTTTAAAAAAAGCTGTTCCCCAAAACAGTATTTGATGCAGGTGAGTGTTTCTAGGTGCATCCATGAATACAATGCAGAGAATCTGTGCCTTTCTGCTGTCAGCATTGCAAATGACCTTGAGTTCCTACCGAGTGTGTTCTGGCTCCTCCCAGGGGGACAGGTAAAGGCTGCGTTGCTTCTGAGAGCTGGCAAATCCTGCAGGGTGGGCTGTGACCCGCAGCTTCCCCTCACCAGCTTTGGGTGTGCCTCGGTTTGCTTTCATAGGGCTGGTTTGCACGTGGTCATTCCAGTGACCTCCCAGCACAGGTAGGATTCGTGAATCATCATAGAGTTAATGAATTCTCACAAACCTTGCTGTCTCCACTTGGGAACAAGACATTCCTGTCTGCCTTCTTACTGCTGAAAGAAGCAAAGCTGGTGCAGATGATGTGGGGAGAAAGGGAGCTGCTAATTCACTGATAGAGACCGCTGTGTCCCCACCTTTCTGGCTGTGCTGAGTGAATTCACAGCGAGACTAAGTTATTCTCTTGACAGAGTTATTTATACACTCTGTGACTCAGCTGTCTTCTGAGGGATGGCAGCTTGCCTGCCTGAAAAGCAAACTTTGTGGTGCCACTCGTGTCATTTTTTCCTTAAAATTTTTATCCCATGGTGTTAGATCAGTGGTGGAAGTGCTACAAGCACCAAAACAATGATTAAAAAAAAAAAGCTGTAGAATTTAATTAACATTAATTATAACCTGAAAAAATGGACAAAACTGATTTGCTGTTTGTATTTTCCTTCCTTGTGCCAATAACAAAAGATCTGCTGCTGCAGGAGGATTCAAAAATGGGGAGCCCCTGTTTCCTTGTGAGGCAGAATTTCATTTTACATCTGCAGAGTTTCTGTCTCGGTACAGTAATTTCAGTGGCTGCTGTGAAATAGTTCCTAATTTATCATAACAATGAAAAATCAAGATCAGCCCTTCTTTTGTTGCCATGCATTATGAAATTATTTTCTTTTGTGAGGCACAGGTAGGGCTTCAGGAGGTGTTCCTTGACTTTTTGCAGGGGCTGTTTGCTTGAGCAGGCAAGGTTTTTGCTGGGAAAATGCTTCCATCTTTCTTGGGAGAACTTGGTTTATAAGTCCTTGTATTACACCGTTTCACCACAGGTTTTGTGATGTCCTTTTGCTGTGGGTTTTCTTTCATTTGTATGCAGTAAGGCTTTTTTTTTTTTTTGAGAGTATTCCTCCTCATCCTGTGGTCTCTTTTTATTCTATAACAGTAATTGTTTTGCATTTCCTTGAGGCAATGAGCCATTCCACTGGTGGGAGATAATCTTTTTTTCTTCGAAGTGAGTTATGTGTATGAAAAGGCACAGTATGTGGATTGGGTTTTAACCTTCATTGCTGTTGGTTTTCACCTTTTTCAGTGTTCTCTTCATACTGTCTTTTGTAACCTAGTTTCCAGTGATTTTGTGGTGCTGGCTTTGTTTTTGCTGTGAGATAGCTGAAGATTACTTGTGTCAGATGTTTGCATGCTTTTTCTTTAATCCAACTAAATTCCTCTTTATGAATTCAAAATCATCTCTATTCATATCATCCTTGTTGGCAATTTGAAATAGAAATCCCTTACCAGTGTATCAGTGCATTCAAATAGGAATTCAGAATAGCTACAGCCTGATAATTCTGGTGATATGGTATGCTCTTATACCAGTACTCGGAGTCTCATGGGTATAATACTTGTTATTGGGAGGGAAAAGAGCCCTACAAAATCCTAGTGGGTGCTGAGGATGTGTTCATCTTTGACTGCAGGTAAGCATACCAGTCTGCTTGATCCTCAGCTTGTTGAAAGTTTTTTAAGTAGATCCCTTGATGAGAAGGAGCTAAGTGCTGGCCAAGGATGCTCTTTTAGTTTGCTTAAGCTTCTGCCTGGCACTGGTCTCTTTCAGGTTCTTTGTGCTTATTAATCTGAATAATCACAAATGTGATGAACGAATGTGCAACAGAGGAAATTCTCTGCAGAGGGCGATGGAATACTGATTACTTAGGTGTGAGTGATGACATTATGTCCTAGAGATGGGACTTGGGTTCCTCTCTTGACCTTTATTTGACTTTAGAATGGGGTAAATACTGTCCATGTGCAATGATGTTTCTCCTACTGCACAAGATGTGCTGAGAAACACATTTCTCTCTGTTCTGGATTTAGTGCACTGATCATGCCTGATGCCCTTGAAAAGGACATTTACTTCTCATGATGACAGTGTGGGTGGTTCAAAACAATACCTAAAGCCAGGAAGACCAGAAGGGACATTTTATTTGGGCTAGATTAAAACAGAAAAGTCAGGCCAATTCTAATGTTTCACAGGTGGAAACCCACAAAATATTTGACAAGCTGAAAGCTCAATATGATTTCAGTTACACAGACACTAATGTCAAATAAGAAATTATACAGAAGTCAAACTTCTCCTGTAAATTTGTAACACAGTAGAGGAACATTATGCATAATTACGTTACATATCATTTTAAGGATGGAGCTCATATTCCAGGCTCCATTAGCTTTCAGAGTCTTTGTAATATATCTGTTGAGCACATCCTGAAAAGTTAGAGACAAGATTATCATTGATTTTTATTCACAGCAAGCGATTTAGTTGAAAATTGATGCTGCAGTTTCAGTTCTATTTCTTTAAATATGTGTTGTCTTAAATTTTGATATCTCTATCCACAAGACCCTTGCATAACAGCAGTCCTGATTCTGGGTATGTTTTTTGCCCTAGTTAAAGTTCTCTTATGGCAGTGACGTGTGGGTGCTGAAGCAAAGAGCTGCAGTGACTCAGCTATTGCAGCTCCTGGGTGCCTGCTCTGCCCTCTTGCCAGAGGGTACAGCCAGTGCAGCAGAGATGCTGGGGGCAAATCCCTGATCCTGCCTTGCCCCTACAACTCACAGCCCGATGTTTTAATGTCAGTGGCAGTTTAAATATCCTAGGCCATGAACTGGAGTGACTGAGGAAAGGCCCATAGGATAGTTATCTGAATGTGATAGAAGCTTAAAAATCAGTTTAGTCACTTTCAATCTCATTTTCTTTTTCCTCCTGGCAACATCAGACCAAACACTGAGCTTGTTCTGGCCTTATCTGCACTAAATGTCCACTGTTCCTACATACATAATGATTACTATCTATAGTCAGAAAGTTGCCTTGGAGATGTGTCTGTCTCAGAGGTGTTCGGAAGGGGATGGCCCCTTGGAAAAGACTCAGATCAGGGAGTTATTCTTGGTGTGGGTTTCCTGTCTGCAGTTTTTTTTCTTTATTTGAAGAATTTGGAAGTGGCATTTAATGTTATTTTTTCTTGGGGACGTGTAATTTGCCACCTTGCCAATAACACCTGCTGAAGGGAAAAAATTAAGACTGTGTGCTGGAAATACCTTTTTTTTTTCTTGTAAATCAGGCTGATGCTTTCTGCAAGTCTCATATCAGATTATATGTAAGGTGGTTATTCTTCTGTATCAGGAAGAGGTGCTCAGATGTGTGGTCTCACTGACTCAGGCTTCAAGTTGGAAATTTCCTGGTAATGTTTGGAGATAGAGATGATGGCTCTGCTTCCCAGTAGGTGTTGGTCCTTAATGTAATGGTATTTCCATTAGACATGTAAATTCTAAACTAGGAAGAATCTTATTTCTGGATAGTGTTAAATGCACATAGTGCTGCTCTGAATCAATAGGATTAATCAATTCTTTCTGTCTGTTTTGTTCCCTAATCTCTGTTCTTCTAAATTGTTGTGTTTTGCTAACACACTCACTACATCAATTTAGTGTGTAGTTCTGGATTAGAAATGGGGCTCTCTCTGTTTCCATCAGCTCTTCAACTTTTGAAAACTAAAAGCCTTTGGAATTGCTCCTTTTTAAAGCCTATTTCTTAATAAAAATAACACAATATAAATTGCTGGAAAAATTAACCTTCTTCTGAAATGTGGTTCAGAGGCAGAAATTCAATTCTGAAAGTCAAGGCACTGATGGGAAAATCAGTAAATTCAGAGTAGAAAAATTACTAATCCAATTTCAATGCAGAATTATGGTTAAATGAGAGGCATTCCACAAATATTGGATAACATAAAAGAAATTGCTGCACACAAGACTGGTATTCCTGCTTGCCATTATAGCAAAGTACACCTGCTTTTCAAATAAAGTCATGACCAACTTCTAGAAGGCACAAGAGAGCTGGAATGATACAACACAAATTGTCTCATCATCATGGATTGATCTGTTTAGTGATGTGAAGCCATGGACCTGCCTCCCCTCTGGTACAGCATGGCAGGTGAGAGTGTGAGCTACATGGTAACACAATGCTTTCCAGTGCTTTATCACATTAATCATCTTTGTATTGTTGTAATACTGATTTTGTTGATCCGTGCTGTGACTATGGACCTGATCTTTTTCCTTCTCTGTCTCATTCGCACCCTAAATAGAGGAACCACAGTAATTTTCAGGAATGGATATGATTCAATAGCAGCAAAATCACGTTCTCCATTTGCTCTTTATTGAAAAGCTCTGTACGAATTCCCCTGTAACAGGCTACTGACCCTTACAAAACGCTTTTGTACAAGTATACTCATTATCAGCCACTGTCAAAGAAACAAATGCTTCCTCCTCTTTCAAGATAAAGTGCTCTGAATGACAAACACAAGAGAAATGATACAGTAATTTGCTGATTTAAGGTGTGGGTAGTTGAGTCACAGTTTACAGAAACAGCAATGATGTCAGTCTACCAATATAGGCTTTTTAGACCTCATATAGAGAGATGCTTTTGACTGTATTTTGCACCAGTTTCTTAGAGATACACAGTGGATACTTAGTTTGTGTTGACCCGGTTGTTGAAAGCTAGTATTTGCATATACAGTTGTAATATTTGAAATGCCTCTTTAAGGATAAACAAATTTACAGATCCTGCTGGTGACCACTATCTTGTAATGGTGACAACTGCTGACAACATGATACTAGGCTTCTTCCTTTCCACTTGCGTGGTTTTCTCCAAAAGTATTACATGTATTCAGCAAAGGCCGGTTTGATTCATCTGATTTATTTCTTTTGACTCCTTTATTAGTGTTTTGGTCCTTTCTGACAGGTTGAACAACCCTGTTAACAGCATTTGGAATTCTCCTCGAGGATAATTCTTGAAGTGTAGTTCTTGTAGGAGTTGTGTTTGTAGGGATACCCCAGGACTGGGAGTTGTTGGGTTGTATCCTTTATCCTACTGTGCTGGACAGCGTACAAGGTACTGAGAGAATGGATTTAGAGGGAAAGGGAGACTGAGAACAAACAAATATTCTTTGCTATGTGGCAGCTCTCTGACTTTGCTGCTGGGCTTACAGGAAAGCATAAGGAAGTTCTTCAGTGCTCAGTTTCTGCAGTTGCAGAACGTGGCTTTTGTAAATGTCAGTCGCTCACTCCTGGCTGACGCTGTGTGTGAACTGTGGAGTCAGCCAGGCAGCAGCCCTGGAATTTGCTTCCCTTTGAGCCTCCATCTACAACCAGACACTGTGAGCATCCCTTCCAGACACGGCACTGAACACACACAAGTGGAGGTGTGTGTTTCTTGAAGAGGTGAAGACTTGATAAAAATGTTTGCTCCATTTCAGATAATGCAGAAACAGTAGTTCACTCACATCTTTAAACTACCCTTAAGGAAAGATATAAGTCAATATTATTTCAGGCAGAATAAAAGGTAGAGTGTGTTAATAGAATAATAATGACAGAAGCACTGAAAGGCTGCCTTATTGCCTGAGACTACACTGTTGCAGCAAGGCAGGACTAGTACATGATCAAGGAATTACCTTCTTGTTTTAGAAGGCTGTCTTTGTGCCCAGGTGCTTTTGTGTGTGTACCCCCCACCTGCCGAGTCACACAGCTGGTGGCCTCGCTGGCCCCTGGTGCTGTGCAGGTCCTGTGTCCCACACAAAGCCCAGGGCAGCTGGGGCTGAGCTGCCAAGTCCTTGCCATGATGCTCTGAATGCCTGACTGTCCACCGGGGTTCTGCTGTGTGAGTGACCTGAGTGCAGCTCCCCTTGTTACAGACAAGCTCTGCACAAGTCTGTTACCACAATCTGTTACGTGGAATAGGAGTTTAAAGTGCTCAGTGAAAGGGAGCAAGGTAAAAGACTGAAAGATCCTCAACCTTGCTGTAAATTGCATCTCAAAGTTCTGCCTACTGAATTTTACATTCAAGAGCTCTAAAGTAATGACAGAAAGAGAAATTTCAGTGTGGGTAGCTCTACTAATTGAGCTAATAAAACCTTCCAGAGAAAAATGACAGATAAAAGCACAACAGGATTGGATTTCGGCTGGCTCCTAGAACAAAATTCAAAGAGGAAAAGCTTATTTTTTTTCTAGGAAATATGTTCATTCACATTCTTCTGTAAGGGCAGAGTCCTGATTTTTTCTCCTACAGGACACTTTAGATGATCTGCATGCACAGGGCTGCCTCTGAGCTGGTCTTTCTGCCTGAATACCACTATTCCAGATTAATTGTTGCTCTTTCCTAAATGCTCTGGCTCTGTTTCCTGGACTAGTGCTGGCATTTGGGGAAACACAAGGGGCCAGTGAGTTTCTTGTAGCTGTGCCGGTCCTTTACAGCATGAGCAATGGTCTTGTTCCTCTATTCTGAATTTTCCATTTGTGGTGTCTGGACTGCTTTATCAACCTGCTTGGGCTTGGGAGCTGTGGCTTGAGCAGGGAGACCTCTTGGGATGGCAGGAGCACTTGCCCTCTGGAGCAAACACTGCAGTTGTTTGGTGTGGGACAAGCTCCAGGAGCAGACACACACAGGGGGTGAGGTTGGGACACAGGTGGCAATGGGAGAAGGGAAAGTGGCTTGCTGCCTGCAGACAAGGTCTGTAGGGACCAAAGAGACACGTCAGCCAGGGAGGCCATGGCAGGTGTGATGGGAAGCAAAGTGGGAAGGAAGGACAACTTTGCAAGGACACAGGGGTGGGAATGGAGGCAGGGTTTGTTTTCAAATGAGAAGATTTGTATTTTGTACCTGGAGAGTTATGGTGTTCTTGTTTAGGATTTTGTGTTCTGTTTAAACAGCTCTGGAGATGAAAGCCCTTGCCTGCCCCTGGCATGGTGTCCCTGGAGGCTGCTCTGCCCTCGGGCTGGCTCCGAGGCTGCCTGCCAGGCTGCCCTTGTCCTCTCCCCATCTTCCCAGCTCCCCACCTGCATCCTCAGTGGAGTTGGTTCCTAATCTAGCAGCGGCAAAACCACTGCTAGAGCTTGCCATGCCACTCACACTCTGCCTTTAGTGTTATGAGATGAGGATGTCTGGTCACGCCCAGGGTGCTGCAGTTTCCCAAGCCAACAGTAGGTCCTGGCCTTTTTTTCAGGAAACACAACCAATCTTTTGCCTGGGTTTATCCCTGAGTTATTTGAGTTTCCTTAGAATAACTGCAGCACTGAAATGTTTTTATTTATGCTCATTTTCTCTGACTTAGCTGGACCAGACAGTGTGCATATCTAAGTAAGTGGGGAGTAGCAAGAAGATGAGAGAATAAATATTCATGCAACTCTTAACTGAAAATTTCAATAGTGGTTGCAACCAAACTCAAACTTTTCTTATATTTCTGTTGCTGTGAAAAGTTCCATGAATTCATTTTACTGCATAAATTATATACATCACATGGACTTAAAGCAAATGTTAAGTGCTACCAGTAGGAATAACAGAGTTTGATTATGTGAGAATAACAAGAATAAAGAAACTCATGTCTGACACCTCTCCCAATTCTCTCTTTTACATACACACGAAGCACTTTGTAAAGGCAGCAGCATCCTCCACACATATGTACGTGGATTTGTTTAGTCAGTAATGCAGGAAGACTATGTGCCTTTGGATTGTTTTGGAGAGAGATTTATTCAAATATGCAAAAATGGATAAAAGCTTGCCGTTTGAGGTGTATTACTGTGAGCAGGAGGGATAGCAGAAGTTCACCTGGAGCAGGTGACTCTTGCTGGCATTTCAAGATGTAAAATTTCAAAGAACCAGACAGAACAGCAAGATCATGTCTGGGGCTTACACACAGACATCTTTGTTCCCATTCTTTGAAACTGGGAATGTAGGCAGCTGCTGCCAGAATCTGGGAAGTCATGGATCACTAAAGTGCCTATCAGGCACACGAGTGTGGGAGGTAGAAGAAGTGCTCACTGGGAGTTGAGGTCAGGCTTGTGTTCTTCACAGAACAGCTCAGCGACACAAATTCATGGTTTTTTTGATTGTAAAGGAGCATTTGGATAATTTGACTTGTATGATGGTACAAGAAATAAACTAGGGCTGAGGTAGTTTTGGATTTTACCAAGAAAGACTTAGACTGTTACAGAACTGGAGAGACTGAAAAAGGAAAATAGGTGGAAAAGGAATATTTCTAGGTTGCTTGGCTAAAGAATAGTCTCAGCACAGTTGGATAACAGTCACAGATGGAATTTGATACATGAAAAGAAATACAGTTCTGGATGATGACCAAGCAATGTTCTTCAGAGTCTCATAAAAGCAAAGTAAAAATAGGATTGTTAAAAGAGAATTTGATCTCAGAAAATATTGGAAAATATTTTTCTTACAGAGCACCTAAAGGAAAGTGAAAAGAGAAGCTTCCTGTGGATTAGCTGCATTAAGGCTCTTCTGCAGATGGATAGTCATGTTCTACTTCCTAACTAGAAGTATTGTGTAAATTCCTTGTGGATAGTTTTCATCTGCATCCTAAGGAGGGAGTCAAGTTCAAGGTATTGAAGAATATATTGATTTGAAATATCATAATGCAAAAAGGCAAACCAAAAGCGAGAAACAGATAAAACAGAAATTCAGTATATCCTCATACTGTATGCTCCCTATCTGTGCCCATGCACTTAATCTAATAGAGTAGTAGGTCTCTTGCTCTTTTTACTTCTTGTAAATTTGTTTAGTTTGCTGGTTTGATTTTATCATTCCTCATGGGAGAAAGAGGAAACCTTTGATTTAGGATCAAAAGATGGATTTTCTGTCTCAAACTGCCACAATACTCAGCTTGTCCCAGTCAAATCCCAAATATTTTGTTTATTGGAATGGAGAGTTACCTTTTTCAAACAGACTTGCCTTAAACTTGCCCTCCACACTGGCATATCTATATCCATCTTAACTACAGAAGCACTGTCTGTTCCTCTAAAATTAAGATACACTAATATCAAAAATACTTTACAATAGATTTTTTTTAATGTATGTGAGAGGTTGAATTATTGGCATTTCTGATCAATATAAAATTCTATATGCCAATAGCTGATCTCCTGAAATTTCCTGTAGGATGAATTAGCAAGAATTAAAAGTCTTGAAAGCCCTACTTTTCATTAATGAGATCTTCACTTTAATTTTAGAGAAAACCAGATGCTGTTGAGCAGTATTGGATGCTGCAAGGTGGTGAGAAAGGCTGAGGTTCCTTATAATTCTTTTATATAATTCATGCACTTTTGACATCAATGTAGTGATTCTCATCTGGATGTCATTGTACATGTGACTTTAATTAAATACTGAATGAGAAAAAACCTGATATGCACAGCAGCATCCTACACTTTACAAATCTGCCTAGGTGAGTCAGGAATTAATGTGGAATTATTTGAATTCTACTCATAAAGAGAGGTACATAGGCAGTCTGAAAAGCTGACCCTGAAAGATCTGGTGGTTCTACAGCTGGTTTGACAGTGTTCCACAGCCTGGGTAATACCCCAGAACAGCAGTGCTCAGCTTTCCGGTCAGCACCTGTAGGGACTGGAAGGTCAGAGCTGCCTGTGAGAGTTTTCATCTGCATCCTAAGAACAGTCAGCCCTGTAAATAAGAAAGCTGGTGTCCTAAAATGGAGCCCTGCAGGAACGTTCACCTCATCCCTCTGGAGAAGGTTCCTTTTGATAAGTTCACTGCCTGCAAATGATTTTGTTTAATATTGCAGGAGCCATCGTGTTATGCTACTTGGGAATGATGGTTTATTGGATTCCTTGGAACCAGAGATAAATAAAACCCAGTCACTTGCTATTTCAGGAGAAGGTGTGAGAGCTGCCTTTTGCTTTCTAATGGCAAATTGCAGTTGTATTTATGTTTTGCTGAATTCTAAATATGGAAGATTCATTTTTTAATATGCCCCTGGGTACTTCAAGCCATCTCTGGGTCTTCTTACCAAGGCTGTGACATTTTCCAAATGATCTCTATTTCCAGTAATCTTAAATCCTGTTCCAAAGCATGTCGTTGTTATGTCTGAATATTAAGTTTTAAGCAAGGTAATGGATTGCATTTTGAAGAGCTTCAGGATCGCTCTCATTTTATCTGTGCTAGTTAAACCTTGATTTTTACCTTGGTTGAATTAGTTCCAAACAGACAAAAAACCCCCACTTGAGCTGGAGAAGATCTCAGTCTTGAAAGCAATGCAAGGCAGAGCCAGTTGGAAGGTATCTCAGCTTTAATGTCAGTGTTGCAGGTGCTTTATATTCCTTTATTTCACACTTCCTTCAAACTAAACCCGAAAGTTACACCTTCACAAAGTAACACTTTCATCAGGTATTTCTAGTTCTAAGCATTTATAAAAGTGTCAGCTTTCCAACCTGGGCGGTAACTATAACTTGCTTTTGTAAATGTGGGCTAGGAAGCACAAGGAGGCACAAGTGTTGTCATCCCCAGCAGTGGGAGCAAGAACAGGGCCCAGCACGCCTGGCCCAGGGGCTGGTGTGACCTGCTGGGGCCAGGCACTGATGGACAATTAGTGGTGGGTTAATTTGGCAAACCCAGGCAAGAAACAAAATTAAAACAAAATTATTTCATTTTCTGGCATCTAGCAAAGCTAAATTAAGCTGGCCAATTCCTGATAAAATCACAGCAGGGAAAGCAGAACAAGCAAACCAGAACTTTGTTTTTCTGTTAGTTCCTGTACTATTTTTAAGCCATCGTGACAGCTTGTTAAATGCCACTCTGGAGAGTGGCTTGAAGTACTGACTCTCACTTAACATGCTTTTCCATGGGAGGCTTTGCCCTGAGAGCATGGCTAGCAGCAGAGTGCCCTTTCCATATGGAAGTCAGACCCTGCAGGAGCCGAGGGACTCAGTCTGTGTGTCCTTATCCCTTGGAGTTAGCTCTCCATCTGCTCTCCCCAGTGTTATATGCTCAGATTTTGCTGCAAAATTTCAAACACCACATTTTGCTGCTTCCAGACCTGCATGCTCGCTGTAGAATACACTTTGCAGTAAATCCAAGTTGCACAGGCACCCTGTAGAGATCTGCACTGTCCCTCTGAGGGACTGTCAGTCGTACTTGTGCCCATCAACTCCCTGCCCGTGCATGAGTTCAAGCAGTAAGAGAATGAATGTTCTGAATACCCAAATATATGTATAATTCTGGGAAAAGAAAACAAAACAAAAAAGTTGTCCCAAGTTCCTAGGAAGGATGTGATATTCACACCTCCCGTCTTGATATCACACTTAGGTGCTTGTGTGAGGAGGGGGAGTTACCAGTCTCTGCCAGTGAAAGATAGCACAGCATGTCTCTTCTCTCCATCTAGATAGCACAAAGCTGTGTGCATTGCATTGTCTGTCCAACTTTTTGTGACACACTTTGAATAAGCTGGGAAAGTCAATGGCATAGCTGGATTGCGAATTCAAAGGACCATTTCCAAAGGATTGTAGTAAAGGAGTGTCCCCATTTTCCTTTATGAGGCTTTGTGTTACTGCACCTCTCATTTTCTGTTAGTGATGTGTTGTGCAGAGTGAAGCAAAGCTTTCTTGTGCTTAATTCTGAGTAGCATCCCTGATACCTTGTAAACCTGGTTGAGAATTGAGTACAGGAGCTCAGAGTCTCAAACATAGAAGTGTAGATTTCTTTTTCGTATTGAAAAAAGTAGTGTCAGAAATTACATTTGGATAACAGAATCCTATGACAGTATATTTTAACATGGTGTAACTGAAACCACATAGTAAGTAATTAATTTCTTTTTGAATGCAGAAGATATTTGAGTTTCTCCATATCTGAGGAAGTTGTGTTGGCTTTTATTTCTATGATCTCTGTAAGAATGATCCTACACTTAGATTTACTGGATCTTGTATTTTAAAGAGGAGTATGTGAACCAATCACTATTTTATATGGCAGTTAACATGTTATTTGCAAGTGCATCTGAAAGGATTTTGGCCCTTCAGGCAACTCAGTAAAAAACTCCACGTGTGCAAGTAGACTCATAGACTGGCTGTTAGTGGACAGTCTCAAAATTTTGGCTACCAAATTCTGAGCAGGGTGTTTCTGTGCTTCCTTTTTATGGGCTGGGGGGTGCTGCTTCATTAGTGGTCTGTAAGGTGAAAAAGAGCCAAGAACCTGCATCCAAATACCTTTGCCAAACCCTGTGCGAGAAGTAGATGGCTCTGAACCTTCATGTGATTCATTTGCAAGGTATTGTGGTGACTGAATCAGTGAGCCTGCCTGCCTGGCTTCGAAGCCTATTTCCACTGAGAGGGGAAAAAGACACATGATCTCTGGACACTGAACCACAGCAGAACCACAGCCTCTGACCAGCCTGTTCCTCTGTGGCTGTGGACAGTCAATCTGCAGCCCAGGGTGTGTTATGGCTAGGACTCTCCAGGTACCAGGGACTTTGGGGACCCCATGGGAGGGCACAGCCCGCCTGCCCTGTGCACCTCTGCCAGGGTCACTGGGTGTGTATCCAGCCCTACTGTGTGCTCAGACACAAGTGCACGTGGTTCCTGAGTGCCCACGGAGAGGCTGCTGCAGGACTTACTGAGGAGCTGCATGGGCAGCTCTGCGTAACACCACAGTGTTATTTCCAGCCGGTGAGTACCCACAGAGTTCTCTTGTTTGGAAGAGAAAGCAGGGAGGTTCAGAGAGTTGTCAGAGCTGAAGGGAGTGATCTTTGTCTGAGCTAGCTTTTGTTCTGATGTTGGTTTCTATGCCTCATTAGCTGTGCTGCGATTTCTCTCTCTGCATTTTTTCATGCTGTGTAATGTGGCAGTGGTGCAGGCTCAAGTCATGCATCAAAGTCTAAGAAGTCATCTTAGGGAAAAACTGAACATTATTAAAAAACATCAGAATTATTTATGATTTTAAAATGGCTTAAATAGTGAAGTTAATACCCTTTTAGATGCATAAATGTCTCCCTAGAAGTGTTCACCTCATTGATTTCAGTGGAATGACAGTGGAATTCAGCTCTGTACAGGGAATCATCAGAGGATCCCTGTGCCATATATTTACTGTTTTGGAGATCTGACCCAGAAAACACAGAAGGGAAGAACCTTCAGTCACCACTTAATCCGTTCTCCAAGTGAGCAAACCAAGGTGAAATGCTCTAAACACAGTGTTTGTGTTTCTCTTCTATGCAAGAAGCAGATTCCTCCAACACACTGTAAATCTCACTCAGACTGATGTTTGACCTCATCTCCTGCCCTGTCTTTGACACAGCAATTTGTGGTACTTGTCATGTAGTCAAGATAAAGGATCTACCAAAAGATGTCTCTAATTTTATTGGAAGTATGTCCACCATTTAATTTCCAGAAAAATTAGTGTTGCTTATGAAAAATTGTGACTAACTGGAAGAGGGAAGGAAGTAATTATGAACAACTACTTATCTCAATGGTCTCACCCTACATCTGTGCATTTCTTGACAATAATGTGTAGTTAATATCTTGTGCTGGGCCACAAATAGTGCAAATACCATAGAACATTAACAGAGGTAGAATGTAAATATCTGGTTTAGTATTGAAAACTTTGATGCTGCTTTTTAGACTTCTTGTGCTGTCACCAGTTATGGCACTAGTTGCTGACACATAAAAAAATAACATACTTCCTAAATTTATCCCTTTCTAATCCTTTTGTGTTCCTCAGATTAACACTTCTCTGTTAGCAAAAATGAATGTATTTGGTGATCAGCTTGAACATCAAATGTGAAACGATCATCTCAAAAAGGCCCCAACAAACTTTAGAGATGAAAATACCCAGAGCTGCTGCAAGTCCATAACTAATTTTATGTGCTGAAGTTGTGTCTGCGTGGTGTCAGCACAACCAGTGCCTGCAGTGCAGCCAGGCAGCTCTGATTTGCTCTTTGCTCCCCACTCTGTTGAACTGTGAGTTTTTATTATGCACTTAATGACAACTGTACTCTAGTGGCCTTGATTTCTAAAATTGATGTCTATTTACAGTGCCATTATTAGCATCCAACTACATGTTATTATGTTGTTTTTAACACCCTGAAATTGTGTAGCTGAAACTTTCCATTTAACACACTTGGGTGCACAGAATGGAGTACAGAATAGGATAATGAAACTCCCTCTTCCCAGTTTTATTGACCTAATTGTATCATCTGTATCTCTTTATTAGTTTATTAAAATACTCCTTCCCTCCCAGCCTATCAAAATTATACTGCCTAATGCACAGAATGAGCTACCTTTAGTGTCACAGAATGAGAGGCATTTTGCTTGCTTTGTTTAATGAAATCTTAGTATTTTGGGAACTTCATTTTCCATGAACTCAAGTTCCATCACTTACGACTCACTAATTCCTGGTGACAGTGTGTTGAACCAGATCCTTTCCCATTACACAGTACCTATATGGTTAATTAAAGACCAGACCTGAGTCAGATTTTATCTTCTTCATTGTAGCTCGACTTCAGTCCCTTACTCACAGGCTGCTTTTAATCTCCACTTAGAGCATCCTATGTCCTCTCCTACTCTTTCCTATATCCTTTGTGGAGACATAACCATAGAGGTCTTGGCATCAAAGAAAGATAGCAATATCATACATCCTATATCAAAAACCAGTTGTTTAGCTACATGTAAGATTAAAGTTTGCTTTTCTTTCACCAAAATGATTAATGTTCAGGGCAGGAGGGTTCAGAGACCATTGGCAGCAGGTATCTTGCTCCCTCTATAGAGGAAATACCACCTTTTGGCAGTTCATGTGTTTGCAAGAGGCATTAACACAACATTATTCTACTTCTACTTAAAATCTTGAAATGCTGGGTTAGAGAGATACTGATATTGTGTTGAAGTGTATTCAGTAATAGTAGCTGAATATTTTTACAGGCATTTGTGAATAGGTGTCATACTCATGGTTTCATTATTTTCTTATTTCTTCCATTACTACTCTGTTGTTTTCTGTGAACAGTTTCAGAGGCTTTAGAAGTTTTCAGAAATCTACACTTTGTTGTGGCTTCTGCAGGACTGAGCCTAAACTGGTCCTGTTCTGGAGCCACCTATGCAGTGACACTGGTGCATTTCTTGGAGCCTCACATCTTAGCTGGCCCCTAAAAGGACCTTCCAAAGTACACACACTCTCAGGAATTTTTCGCAGTTGCCCTAGCACAGATACAAAGAATTTGGGAGTAGATTCCCAAGTGTTTGCATTGAGATCTTCTGAAGTACTCAGATATGAGTATGCTTTGCATAATAATTATCTATAGATGTAATTGCTGAAGTTTTGAAAATAAGACTGTCTGAACAGATGATTCAGTTACTTCACAGTAAGTGCAACACTAGAGTTCCTGCTGTGTTTTTACATTCATCTCTCTGCAAAATGTACTTTTATATTTAATAAAAAGTAAATAATTATGCACAACTCTGTGCTTGTGAAGTAAAAGTAGGAGCAACACTTAAGCAGGACAAGTTAACATCTTAGTCATAGTTACAGTGAGCAGCAGGGAAAAGCCAATACCAGCATTGGCATTGTCCAGTGTGACAAATGATATTGTGAGCTGATGCAACACACTTACTGTAAAATGAGTTTTTGAAGCAGTTAATAAAAGAAAAATCTCTTCACAGAATTCAATATTTTTACAGAAGTTCTTTGTTTCTTTTGAAGGCAAAACTTTAGTTTCAACGTATTATTTCTGCTGGTGTTTGTGAGGCTGTCAGGACCAAAGCAATCCCTAGACAAGAAAAGGTCGTCTGGCCCAGAAACTTGATCTCTTGATTCATCTGTTAAACTACATTTTCTGTTTTGTTCCCACTGCCTTTATCAATCTCTCTCTCAGAAACCCTGTGTAAGGTGTTGGAAGCTACTGCTAGACTATAACATGGCTTTGAAATGAACCCTTTGAATGGCAGAAAATACTTTTGTGCTTCTGGAGAATGACTGGAGAGAAGCATAGAGCCTGGGGCATCCCTGCTCCTCCACAGAGCTGTAGCCATTAATGTTCCTAGTTAGTCTTTAAAATATTCCCTAAAACCAATGCATTTAATCATGTAGGATTCAGTGAGAAATGCTGTTTTATTATAGTTTTATAGTATGTTTCTGTTTTCAAACATAAAAGCCAAGGAATGAGATTTTGAGATTGTTTTAAATTCTGGAAATATAAGAATCTACTTCATGAATACTTTAAAATACTGGAGCCTTTAGTCTATGAACTTGCAAATCTGTTTTGTATGGCATTTCTGGTTGTTCAGTGTCATCTGTGTGAGCCAGCTGAGTGGAAGAGAGAAGGACATCTGGGTAGCTGTAAAGGTGTATGATATACACAGCTATGTGGGGTAACTGCAGGTACACTGACCATAGGGATGTTGTTTTATAAATCAGTTTTATAATGTTTCAGTGTTCCTGGCAGTTTAGTGCCAGTAATGAGGGAAAATATAAAAGGATGTCTAAAGTTATGGAGTGCTTTTGGTGTAAAAAAGACAGAACTTCTACTGCTGCGCTTTCATCCAAGACTCACCTCTCTTATGACCCATACTTATGGTTCAGGGTAGCAAATCTTATGCAAAGCTTTGAATTTTGTTGTGTTGTAGTTACATATTTTTCCTCTTGGTCAGGTTCAAATGCAGCCTCACAATCTGGAAGATCTGAACAGATCTACCAAGTTTGGAGTTTAAATCCCAAGTCAGTTGTGAGATAAGACTCCTATGGAAATTCAGAGACCTTACAGGGAGTGCTGGTGGCATTGCAGAAGCTGATGTTGGGTTTTACCTCTCTCCTGAACCAACACTTGAAGCTTGAGTGGATTTGCAGTAGGTGATGGTGCATTTCAGAGGTGTGACACAGGGTCCTGGTTAGGAGTGGCCCCTCAAAGACCCCATGTTGTTAGCTGATAACCAGTTCTGGCCAAATGTCAGTTGAGGTTGTTGCAGGGCAGGTGTTTAAATGGTGCTTCCACTCGGATAGAATATTTCTGTTCAATTCTCACCACAACGTTTGTACAAAATTTCTCTTTTCTGTCAAGCAACTGCTGTCATCCACATGGAAATGAGAGGATCTCTTCACCTGTCTCATTGCATTAACTAGAATGAAATACTTCTTGCAAAGCCCTTTATGAATTTCATAAGTAATAGTAGAGAGTGAAAAGAAGTTGTTAAAATCTTCCCAAGATATAAGAAATGTCACCTGTGTGCACTGTTTTTCCCAACTTCAGCTCTTATGTAAAACAGTAGCAAAATGTCAACTGGAAGTAAATTGCTGTGCCCAGGCCTGTCACACAAGCAGGGACATCTCAAGCATGAACAGTTGCTTCAAGCAGTCTCTTCACTGGGAGTCTTGAAACTTTCCTTTAAACCTTGAAGTGACCCCAGCCAGTGTTCCTGTCCAAATCCAAACTGGTTGGCAGGCCAGGGAGACCAAATCATCTGACCAGTACTGAATTACAATTCTTTTAGATAAAAAACCCCTGATACTGTTTTTATATATTATTCATTAGCACTTATTAAATAGAACTGGGAAGAAGCATCAGAACATGATCAGTTATTGCACGCTGTAAAAAAGATGGGAGTATAACATCTGCATCCCAGGATTTGACTTTTTTCCTACAAACAGAAGAAATAATCTCAGCAGGAAACTGTTGGCTTGAAAATTCACAACAGCCAAGACTCAAAGGGCAAAGACGAAAGGAAAGTTTGTTGCTGAACAGATTTTTTTCCTTTTCTTTGGAGAACACAGAACACACTTGCTTGGTCATACTGTATCGGAGCAGAGGAAAGCTGTGCACAGAGGTAATTGGATATTTGCTTGGCTGCTTTTCTTGTTTCTAATGGAAATACAAATGAAAACTATAAACCATTAATCTTTCGTTTAGTTTTGCTAAGTATTGAGCAGCATTTAAAAACAATTACTTTGCTTCACAGCAGAAGTCATTAGAGGAAAGGGATTTAGGAGCTGCTGCAGCTTGGGATTTGTACAAGAGCAGGCTTGTTTCTTGACTACATAGTAGGGGTTACAAAACAGGTAAAATTATTTACTTAGGGCTTCTATTTAAAGCTCAGAACTTGAGGAATTCAGAAGGCTTTGTCATGGATTTCTGGTTTAACAGATACCATAAAAAATGCACTTCTCATATTTAAATGACTTTATAAAGGAATGTCCTTTTAAAAGTACATTTTTACTATTCCTTTCTTTCTTTTATCCCTGCCATCAATATGATCAGTGAAATGCTGCCAGGTGTAAAAACAGAGGATAGTGTCCAGTGGAAAAAAGGGAAAACATCCTGTGGATTTCAGCTTTGAGCTCGGGCACTGCAGAAGAGTCAGCATTTTTAAACAGAAGTTATATTGTGTTTGTCTGTGTTCTTCCAGTTTGCCATTGCCTGCTCCTCCTGCTCCAGAGAACATTAAGCTATTTCATAGTTGCATAAAAAGATGCACAGAAGGTTTTGGTGCTCTGCTCTGGAATGTACTGTGAGTTGGGAGAGCCAGAAGTCTTGAGCAGACCTGTGATCTTGAGCTCACTTTGCTGAATCCATGGGCTTGGAGACTCTTGTAATGAAATTTCCCACCTTCCTGCCATTATTTCCCTGCAGAAGGGGCGGCAGAGGGAGGTCACAACCTGTGCTGGGTTTGGCACTGAAGCCCCACTGGTTTCAGGTGGTGTAATACAGAGTAAGGGCTCCATACCCCCTTACAGACAGCCAGGGCTTTCGCCCACTTGGATGTGCCAGGCCATGAGATGGTTTAGAATTCAAAATAATACTAAAATCTGGCCAAAAGAAAAAAAAAAGGCCAGGGGGATGGTGCCAGGAGATGCCCAGCTGGCTTTGCTGAAGGGCTGCTCCTGCATAGCCGGAGCCTCAGCTACAGCGTGGCTCCTCCTCAAAACAAGCACAGGGTTCTGGGCAGAACCACCCCCTCTTCGTTGCTAGGAGAGGCTTGAATCCATTACAGCCACTGTGCTGCTGGCACCCAAGTACTTTAATGGTTCCTCCATTGCATTGCTGTAACGCTCCAGCGTGAGTACAGGCAGAGGCTGGGCTGTAAAATCACTTCTAGGTCAAGGGAGAGAGAAATAACATCACTGAAATTGGCAGTGTTTTTAAAGAATGAGCAAAGTCACTGGCTCTTTTGGCATTTAAAAATGTGTTTTATTCAAAATTAATAAGTGAGCTGGTGCATTTCTTTCATGTTGAGCTCCCAAAGGCTTTTTTCCCTTTGGGACACTGGTTTGGTCTTGCTAGAAAGACCTTATCAAGCCAGTAGGAACCATTACAATAAGCTGCTGCTCAGTGGGACCATGTTCCTGTGTGATCAGTCGGCTTGTGGGCAGGCAGGCTCCTGCCTCCACCTGCACATCACAAATTTCCTTGTTCATGGCTTTGGCCAATGGATCAGAACGGAGTCTAACATCTTGATGTGTCAAACAGTTCACCATGTCTTTGGCCTCAGCTGCCTCTGTTCACCCTCAGTGCTCAGAAGAAAGATGTAAAGCCAAATAAAGATATGCAATAAATAAGACCTGACTAATTTATTCACTCAATAAACCAGCAATAGCCTAAAGTTAACTGAGCAAAAACAGACTCACACTGAAGTGCTAAATTAATACCTCCCTGCTGCACAGAATCCATTGCTTGAGTGCATTTTGCAGAACTTGAAAAAGGTGGCATTAAGCATGAATGTGTTTAAAGATGATTAGAAAGGGCACTCCATGTGAGTAATTCTGTTTGCCATTATTTTTAGCATTACATTTAGAATACTTAAAAATAAATTGTATCAGCAACTCTTGAACTGCGCTGCTTAGACAGTTATCTACAAAGACATTAGACCCAGAATCTTGATCCTTTTCTCAGCAGCTAAGCAACAGTTGGAAGTTCTTCTGCATCAGGTATTTATTACCTCCTTCCTTCCATGTGTTGTTTCTAGCTTTCAGCCCTGCCTCACAGCAGCTCTGTGACAGCACTGCAGGCTGTCTCGCTTCAACATCTGCAGGTCTGAGGTCTCCTCGTTCTCCCCATCACTCTGTAGTGTTGCACAGGAGGATGGAGAGCTGCCCAACATGGAACCTTCTCCCATGGCAAATGCAGGGCAGGGCACCTTCCAACAATCCCAGCAAGCTGCCCAGTCCATACTGACTGGTCAAATGTATTTTTGTGCACAGAACGAGTACAGGACTCAATTTATGTTTTGATGGTAGTAGTTAGGCTTAAGTTTTCATCATTTGCACTTAGACTCTGTCCTCCATTCTCAGTAGTGCCACACTGCAGGCAGCTACATGGTGTCACAGAGTGACTGGGGACAGGTTGTGACCTTCTTGCATTCCTTTAAGGAAGAGTCACACTACTCTTTATGTGATAATGTCTGTATGCTAGTCTTCTTATCCTTCCAGGATGGCTAGACCCCCTAAGCAGTGGTGCTTGTCACCCTGATGTGGCTTTCTGTGGGCAAAATTTACTGCTCTAACTCCCAGAACACCAATTAAAAAGGCAGGCAATGTTTTCCGTACCTCTTAATGGCCTGAAAAATTAGAGAATCTCAGATAGTAGATAAAAATAGGGAGGGTTAGAAATTAGATAACTGGGAAAGTGAATTTTAAAGTGTGAATGTTCAATAAGCAATACAGCAGAGAAGAGAATGGCAAAACCTCTTCCCTACCCTCAGCCTGAAGTAATTCTGAGCTAACCATGATTCCTGCCCTGCACCTGCAGAGCTCAGCCATGTGGCCTTTGCAAGCTGAGATATGGCTCCTTGTAGCCTTATAATATTTTTATTACTTGCAACATTTGTTTTAGCCACAACAGGGAAGCATCCCTCTAACAGTAAAATATTGACACATGTGAAGGAAACCCACAGTCTATAACATCATTTAGAAGAAAGAGATTTTTATGTTGTTTTCTAGCTTCCATCTCTAATGCATTTCAGTGATGGATGATGTTGCAAAGAATCCTGCCCAGTTCATGATGCTGTATAATCCACAAGCAGTGCAGCTGCAGTGGGATTTCATTCACCCTCAGTAGCAGTGCAGCTCCCCTGGGCTGTTTCTTCCCAGCACCACCATTCAATTGGTCTGATTCCTGCCTGCATGACAGCAGACAGGGAAAGAAGGAAAACTGATGTCTTCCTCTGTGTGGTGGATCCTATTACAGGCTACGGGTGTTAAACATGCTCCTGAAGTGTGAACCTTGGTTTGAATATATTAATTCTTGTCAAGACTATTTCTCTAATCTTTGTGGAAATTGCTAATGTCATTTTACTTATAAATTATAAATGTTTCTACAATGTGCCAGGTAATTTAATATTCCCTAGAAATTAAGCCATTAATCCAATCTCCACCAGACATTTTCATGCTTTTTCCTATAATAATGCACAAGAAAAGCTCTCCTAAAAGCCAACAAAACACTACATTGTCATTTTTCAAATCTCTCCTTGATTTCTGCCCCTTATGTACTGCCAATAAAATATTCAGCAACAGCTAGGCAGCTACTCTTCTGTAGCCACTGCTTATTACATTAGTCACAATTATCTTTCTTTATATCCTCCTGCTGTTATTCCAATTCTTGTGGCCTTTTCCAGTTGTGCAAATATATATATGCTCTTGAATTCATGAATAGGATGAATAATCACGTTAGAGTCTTTGGAACAGCCTACCTCCTCCAAGATAAGGATGTGAACAAGTGTTCAATCACAGATTTAAATTGTAAAGTCCTTGGAGCAGGAATTGGTTCCTGGTAGGTCTGTATAAAGCATTTTTCACTGGAGGACTATAACTGGACTTCTGTCCTACTGTGAATAATATGCAAAGGTTTAGGGGGTTTAAGCTCTTTATAATTAAGCCCAGTAAATACAAAAACTTGATACTTTTGAAACCTTTAATTAATGCCAGCAAAATTAATGCCAGCTAAAGTGAAGTGATAATCTCTGAAGAAATAGTAAGGAATTAAAGCCACCTAGGGTGGTTGTGTTACCAAAATTGACCAAGTGATCCCTCTACGCTTGGAGAGGCACATCCTCTTCCTGGGAAGGAGCCAGCTGTGGAAAGGAGCCACCAGCCTGGTCCCCTCTTGCATGCAGAGGCGTGCTTGGAGGGCAGGACAGCCTGCCAGATGAACTGCTCCTCTTCAGGATCTCTGAGATCCATGGATAAGTCAGACTTGCTAAGCGAGGTATTCTTGCCAGTGGGGGCCAACACCAGCATCTTCCAGCGTGCTGCAAACGCCTGGGGAGGGGAGAGGGAATGCTGCTGCTGTTTCACAGCTGCAGGGATTTGGAAAGCCATCTCTAAAAGACTTTTGTTCTTTTCGTGGATTAACTTCTTAGCTTTCCCCAGTGTTTCACAGATGTTTTTTCCCTGTTTCATCTTCCCTTCAGCCCAAGCAGGGGTGTTGGCCCCTGCCTGCACACAGCTCTGGCAATGTTTTCTGGGGTGTACAAGTGAAGGTGATTCACTGGAACTGCCCATGTGGATTGTCTCAGGAGGCACCAGCAGGGATGGGTAGCACACTTGCAGGTAGTGACTCATTTGTTCCCAATGGATGATTTAATACCCTAGAGGTGTATTCCTGCAGGGAGCAATGACAGTGCTTAGCCTCACTGTTTTCCTTGGTGGCTGTGACTTGTAAAGGTCCCTCACAGGCCGGTGAGTGGCTTTCAGGTTATAAAAAGGACAATATTCTTGTGTGAAATCCTGGTGTTGCTGAGTCTTTCTTGGGTTAAGTCAAAGTTCACATAGTTAGTGGGAAGACTATCATTGATCTTAGTGGGCTTTGGATTCTTATCTATATAGTTACAAAGCAGCAAGTGCCTGATAAAACAGGCTTTAAAATACCAAGGTATTGAAAGTATTGAGCTTCAAATGGAAGATGTGTCTTCAGGTGAACTTCTGCTGGGCAGAGGGAAAGGTGGTCAGTAGTGGGAGTGCACGTTCCTTAACACCAGGTGTGTTTGAATCAGCCCTTGCAACATTTTGGGTAGCAATTAAGTGCACTCACAGTAGTGGAAACCTGGACACTTTCCTCCCAACGATGATTTACTGCATGTAAAAAATGAAGTATAGGAAAGTTTTGGATTGCAGCCCACAGGGTGGAAGTGAATGATCACAGTAGCTGAGCCATCTTTCACTGTGCTGTCATCATCTATTGGAAAGTTGGAGGTTGTAAGCAGCAGCTGTCCAGGGAGACAAATCAGTTGAAAAAAATTATGTCTTACAGGTTTCCAGATACTGACCCCGGGAAGATAATCAATTATAAAATCAATGTAATACATGGAACTTGGGATCACATTCTGAGCACGCTGGGCTTTGAAGGATTCTGGCTGTGTTGGGAAATATGAATGCTGCAGGAGTCGTCCTCCTGTCTCTGTAAAAGATTATTTTATAAACTGAAACAATCCTGATTCACACAGGCCAGCACATTGGTCTCCTCTGCAGCACACTGACTGCAGGTTTTCAGCAGTCCCCCTGTATACTACTTTTAACACAAGTTGTGAAATAGGTAAGGAATGCACAGAAATAGAACTGTGATATTGTGTCAGATGGAACAGGATCCATGTGTGTTTAATGCAGAAATCTTGATTGCAGTAAAGTCAAGGCAAAATTCCCATTGACTTTGGAAGGACTCTGTGTTCTCCCTATCTTCTCTTTTGGAGTTATTTTTTTTCCCTTCCACCTGGACCTTTAAATTTGTTATTTGCTTCCCAAAGCAAATGGGGTGCTCACATCCAGGGGAGCATGGGGACTTTTTCTGCCCTGCATTTTTGGAGTTTGAAGTCTGCCTGTAGCAGTGAGAAGAAAAGAGAGCAATAAGCAGGGCTATAAATCCACAGTAGCCCACCAGGTCTAGTCAAAGACAGTCCTTCTCCTGGCTGCTGAATCCATTTTTTAGTGGAGGGACCTGAGCCTGAATTGTTGGGAGATGTTCAGTGCAGAGCAACAGATCTATAAGCTTGGATGAATGCATAAGTAGGAGTGAGATTTCTGGTGTTGTGTGCCCATTCACAGAAACCAACTCTGTATAAACTAGGGAACATGAATTTGTTGAACTTTATAGCTTTCTTTTTGCCTTTTTTATTTGTTTATAAACCTCCATTTCTGCTGTAGAGAGGGAACACTGCACCAGCCATTCTTAGCCAATATATGGGACCACTGAGAATGCTATGACTTGCTCAATGTTGTAAGGACATGCTGAGCTTTATACAGAAAACACTAATAAAAAAGAGCATGTAAGAGCCATAAAGTTCAACCGTACTGGGCTTTCTTGTTTATAACAAGATTTGTGTTCTTATGGTTTTGGCATGCCTTTTATTAAAACTTTCATCATTTTATTGAGAGTTTCATAATTTTATTGTCTTTTCAATTACATACTACTTAACCTCAAGCACCATTATAACCTATCTCCAAGAGAAATAACATGAGATCCAAAATAACATATATTATATCTCTCTAATAATAACGGTTTCATTCATTCAGGGATATGTTTCTGAGACAGTTAAAAGTTCTGTAGTTTTTGAAGTTGATATAATTCCAAACATATTAAAATCCAGGAACAGTTTTTGTTTTAAATGTAAACAATAGCTATAAAAGTTCTTTGCGGATACAGGTCCTCATCTTGGGTACAGATGTTTTTTTCTAATTATATTCACAGCAAAAGACACAAATACTGGCAACAGGGTCAGATAGAAGTAGTTTGAATGGTGTCATTGCACCTTCAGGTCCAGGATACACAAATGGAAACAGTTGTCATGCACAAGTGGGAAGGGGGCAGAAGTGGCACAAGCACTTTCCATCTGCCTGCTTAGGTATTTCCTTTCCACCTGTGCTTCTTCACAGTTGTTAATCCCACAATCAGATGGCAAAACCTAATGGGGATTAGCATCTGTTTTGCTTTTGGATTTTTTTGTAATTTGATCTTTACTTTCCTGCGCTGTACTAGGAAAACTCTTCCTTGTTGATGTGAGGCATTTGGAAGCAGGTAATGGCTGTAAAGTTTCTTTCCTAGCTGGCAGCTCGCCTGGGATATGCTGTCAGAACAAGGCTGATAAAGCAACATGACAATGAGAGCACATTTCCCTCATTTAGGGCAATGTGAAGCCCTTCCTGTTGCAGGCAAGTTTGATGCCAGGGTGCTGTTTGCTCCAGAAGGTGAGACAGACTCTGCTCTTGCTCTTTAGTGATTTCCAGAAATTTAAGATGACTTTCATTTAACTTGAGATCCATATGTTCATCAGATCATGATCAATGATAAATAGTTTTGAATCATGATTGGTATTTTGAACATATGACATTCCTCATTAAATTATTTTGGACACTGTTTTTCCAGGCACACAGAGCAGTTTTGATTCAAGGTGAATTACACCGGTCACCAAAATTAGATGTTCATTGCTAGGGGAAGAAATTCCTTCTCCCTTCCCTAGAAGTCAGCAGTGTATGGCAGCCTGTATTTTTACAATATCGGTTTTATAAGAACAATTTCTCACTTTTACTCATTTGAGAATTGAATTAGTTTTTGCTGCTGCTTCACTGACTTCACAGAACATTTCCCTGCAATCATTTAACACGCTATTAAATTCTAGAGTATGTTGTCTGTACATCTGATAATTTGATTTTGAATGATGTTTGTGTCATTACTAAGTATTTTAGTCAGCAACAACAATGTCAGTAATATGTAGTGAGGCTTTTAACAATGAGTTGAAAAAGGGATGTAGAGACCCTGGTGTAAGGCTGGCAGTGACCAGAATGGATTGCTCCCGAAGCCATTATCTTCCAACAGCTTCTGAGCCTAAATTCACTTAAACTTGCTGCTTTTGCATTTTCTTCAGCTTCTTCAGTTTCTTCTATTTAGTCCAAACTGTGCAAAATTGGATTTCATAAAGCTATTTTTAAACAGTTTGGAACTTCCAATTTACAAAACATGAAGTACTCTGAGGGCTGTGCTTCTCTCTAAGTGTCTTTATTATTGCCTGTTGTTATTCAGGGGCTATCAAATAGCAGGGAAGACCAAACAGATTATTAACTGTGGCCAGCTATTGATTCTCCAACTCATTGCACAGTGAAGCTCATTGCACTGAAAGCAAATACTATTGAAACCATACCAGTTTGAAAGTATCGAACATGAGAGAATATTTGGTGTGTCCAGTACCAAATTTGGCAGAGAAGTTACATTGGCTTAAGCAATTTATCATGTGGAAGATTTGTACAAAAGAGAAGAGAAAAGAAAACCCTGGATAGTCAACAATGCAGATTCATTCTTGCAGCCCACAAATGTTCATGCTAAGGCAAAATGTATTTAAGTCTGGGGTCCCATGTTGCCAAACCAAGAGCAGAAGTGGTTTGTGAGGTCTCCATCCCAATCCATCCTCCTCTCCAGTTTCTCCCATCAGAGAGTACCTGTTCTCTTTGTGTGTCTGTATGTGCTTTAACACAGATCTCTGATGTGATCTAATCAGAAGTGGGCAAAAAAAAACCCCCAAATTCCAATGACTGTGAGCCACTGTGGCTTAAATTCACCTTTGCAGGTTCTGAAGTTGCACAGACCTGACCTGGCTCCCCCTAAAACCCAGCCAAAGCTCATACACCAAGAACAGGTATTTGTCTACCTTCAGTCAGTGGGCAGAAAATGCATTGTCTTTTCCAGTTACTGCCTCTTGCTCTGCTGACTTTGTCCTTTATGCAGAGATTCACTGAGAAAGCTGAAGGTCTCTGTTTACTTGTTTTATATGGGCTGTCTGAAGCTCTCAGGGTGCAGTGACAATCCAGAGGGTACCCACCCCTGCCGTTGCTGGTCACTCTGTGCTGACGATGAGGAGTCAGTGAGTGTGCTCGAGTACCAGTCCCTGGGTGATCACTCACCTGGACACATTTTTCTCTACCCTGAAGGGATGGGGACATGAAATACCTAGTGCATTTTCTGTCACTTGGTGTTCACACCCAGGGTCAGTTCCTGGCACTCTTCATTAGGATAAACAGCTAATAGAGACTGTTGTTTTGCTTTCTCTTGGGGTTTTGGGCATGGTTTATTTGTTTTTCTGGGGAATGGGAAAAGTGATATGCTGTGATTAGTAAAAAACCTCTTAATTTGTTGCTTATGGGGTTTTGTGTATTTCTGGTTTCTCCCTAAAAGTCTTGTCCTTGATAACTCTCTTGTGGCTTGTGAATGCTTTGCTTTGTGAACATTTAATCCAGTGTGGGCTTCAGCAGTAATTAGTAACATGGATATTTATGGAGACATTCTAACCTGCATTGTTCATGAATATTTCACCATGGTGGAAATTTCACACCCAATAAATCACTAATGAAAATGTCATTTCCCAGCTGCATTTACCTGACGTGCTGTTAATCTTGCTGTACCTATTGGCAGCAGAATTACTGTCAGATTTTCAACACAGAGAGAAATTGATTTTTAATTAGTGACCCCAATAGCATAGGTTAAAAATTATTTTTTTAAATGGTGATTTAATGGCCCTTTTCGTATGATGCTATCAGCTTCATTGCCTGCACTGATGTTTTGTAGGCTGCCATTCAAGCAGCTGCTTTGAAGGACAGAATAAAAACTGTTGGAATTGCAAAGATTAAGGAGAAGAGCAAAGGTATGGGAAAGGTGACTCTGAAAGCAGGACGGATCAGAGAAACTCCATGAAACCCAGTACCCTGTGTACCAACAAAGCTCACAAACCAGAACTGTCAGTCTTCTTGCATTTGGCCTCTTCCCAAAGTGGTCCTGAGCTGGGCCATCCAAGCCTTGCATAATATTTAATGAAGGCAATTATTACAAGACAGATTATCATATTTGGAAAGATCATAAATTACTTTGCCTGATTGATGAGTTGCATCGATTTTCATAACGTAATTTATATCATGGCCAGCATTCCTGTGGTCAGACATCTCTAATTTAAGGGATAACAGAGTGGCACAGCACAAAAAGATTGCGGCTTCCCTAGATTGTCATTGCAGGTTAATTGGCTAAATGAGGAAAGTTAATGAAATGTTAGAATAGGATGGTCACTTAAAAATTATCAGGAGAAAGGATATGAATCATACCATAGGAGGGAGCTATAGCATTCTCCTTTTCTGAAAGTCATACTCTCTAGCTGTAATTTATTTTCCTGCATATTGCTGACTGCAGATGCTCTCAATAAATAAAAATATTATTAGACACTGGTCAGTGTCAGTGAAGCTGTCAGCTCATTAGATTCTGTCAAAATCTGAATTTCCAGAAATCAAGCCCTGCTTCCAAACTCATAGGTGTGTGTCCCCTTGTGCAGACAGATGCTTCTGGAATATATAAATATTACAGCAAGCACCTCTGCAGTCAGAGAGGTTGTGATTAGGGAATGATAACACCACCTCCTTCTCTCAGAGAAAGCTTTGGGATTTTCGCCTGCATTTTGAATACTCCATAAATAAGAGTTGTCTGCATTTGTGTTGATTAAGCTCTTGATAAGGACAGATGTTTCTCATGTATCTACTGCTGTGACTTTTGCTTCAGGAAAGATAACCCAGACTATCTGGGGTCTAAATTTTGAGGTCTTTTAGTCTAGTTTGTTAAACATACAAGTTGAGCAGATATACAACATGTCTAAAATAAGGCCTTTTTCTATAACTGCAACTAAAATATGAATTTAAAAGCTTGAACCACCCAGATTCCACCGAAATTAAACCCAGGTTTTCTGTTTGCATTGCTAGGTTTTAAAGCAAAGCTTAATTTCTATATTTAGAGCATTCATTGTTTTTTATAACTAACAACTCCATCATGTTGGAGACCATGGAGCTGTGATATGACTGAACACTCCTCCCCCAGAGCGCAGGCTCTTTTATATTTTATAGAGGCTCATAACTGTGGCGTTATTCACTGCCTTGACATAACTGCTCTCTCTGAGGTACCTTGTCTGAATCAACTCTCCAAAAGCAACTGTCTCTCACGTGAGTTGTACTTGCCTTCAGCAGAAACACAGGGCACTGTCCCTTGCAAAGAGAAGGTAAATATCTCTTTGAGAAACACATTAACTGTAAGAATCACTTTTGATTTTTTAAACTGGGTTTAGGGTGGGGGGGTGTAAGCTGTCATGGAGGGAACGCACCAAACAAGAAAAGCAGCCTGTTCTGTACATCAAATCACATCAGAGGCCCAACATAATAATGATACAGTGCCTCTTTGAGGGCTTGTCCATTTGTATTCTGTTTTAGTGTGGATTTGCCCCATGTTTCGGAGTGTTATTCAGGACTATGTACTTTCCAAATCTCCATGTTCCAGAACTGAGGGCAAGGTGGAACAAGCCCACCAGTTCCTTCTCACTTCCCACAACTCTGAAGGGCAGCCCTGCTGTACCTCTCCTTGTATGTGATGTTTTCTTTAAATAGAATCAGCTACTCTGTGTTGGTGCAGTTTGAAAGCAGGTTTGTTCCCCCTGTGCTGCTGAGAGAGCTCGAAGCAGCCTGTTGGTGAACTCAGCAGAGCAAACTCTGCAGGGCAAGGCGACTTTGCAGGAATGGATCCCCAAGCTCAGATTGTCACACACTTTGACAAAATGGTAGATGAAATTCATTGCTGATAAATGTGCAGTGATGCACTTGGGGGGGAAAACACACTTGCTGATGGTCTCTGAAGTAGCTGTTAACTCCGAGATCTCTTTCCTGAGTGGTTTTATAGAACTATCTGTTATATTGTCAATTCAGTAGCAAAGCAAAGCAAACCCCCAGCTAGAATGGGAGTAATTACTAGGAAAAGATTGGAGAATAAAGCAAAAAGCATTTCTGTGTGGCTATATAAATCTGTGCACCTAGATTTTAACCACTTTATCTAGTTTTGGTATTCCACAAACACCAGTACCCCCCATTTCAAAAAGGGATGGTACCATTGGGAACAAGGCACCTTCAGTTAAGATTTAGATCAACTAAAAGGAGCTACTTCTTCACACAGAAGTCCAGCTGAGCTGTGAAACTGCCTGTTATCATTGTGGATATCAAAAGAGCAGGTAGATAAATTTTCAGAGCAATGAGGTATGTTAATGAAAAAGGCCACTGGGGGTGTGCATATTCCCTCTGGCTCCGCAAGGCTTTGAGCTGCTGGTCAGTCAGGAGGTACAACAGGGAAGTATCACTCCCTGTGTGTGATATATTGTGCACTCTACCCTTGGCATCTAGACCTTTTAAAAGTCTAGCAAATAGTGAAAAATGATGGGAGGTTCTAAGAGGGGGAGATGAGTGTGTTTTTTTCCTACAAGAGAATGTCACCTGAGCTCATTTGGGCTACTAATTGTTGCAGTTTAGTGTTAGAGGAAAGGGGGGGAAAATCCCACATGCATAATGCTTTAGGGAGTTTTTCATAATTTGTGATTGATCCAGACATAAATGCCATATTCCAAAGGAGCTGAGTGTATTTGAAGCCGAGATTTTAATCTGGTCATGGGATTAGCCAAAAAAAAAAAAGGTTGCAATTTATGTTTCAGACTCTGCATAGTTCATTAAAATCAATCAAAAGAAGAAGAGCCAAGGGAGCCACGGGAACCACCAAGGACTGCTCTGTCAGGTCACTGCTTCAGTGCTTATTCAGTATTCTGCAGTAAAAAGACCTTGATAATTGGAAACTGAGTGATAAGAAAGGATTTTGGCCACAATTTCTCTTTCTATGCTCTTTTCTGGTTTATTGATGAGTTGGAGGAGGCAACGTAAGCTGAATCCTGAAGCAGGAGGTTTTTTCACTATTTTTCTTCCAGAACAGCAAAGTGTAAAGGGAGAAAATATTGAAGGCAAGCAGGATGCAGTCACTCCCCTTCCACCTGCAGGCCAGGGAGCTCACTGTGGGGCTGGAGGTCAGAGAAATCCTTTAAGAGATTGAATGCAAGAGAGGGAGGTGGTTGTGCTTAACTGATGTATAGATGTCTAAGCAAGATTCTTACACAGCTCAATCTCTCTGCATATTGTGATACCAGCCTGCCTTCTGAGCATCAGCAATTGTGCTTTGGCTGTGAAGCAAAAACACAGCTGACTTAGTGCTGGAAAGGGCCAGCAGTCCTTCCAGAATCTGTGATGGTGTTACAGTGCTGGAGGAGACAGTGAGATCTGCAGGAGCACTGTGCCCTGCAGCCATAGACAAATGGGTATTTTATTATATGCGTAACAAAGCTGTTACTGACATGGCACACTTCAAAAGTTATCCTTTCTAGGCAGTAGGTAGCCACAAAGTGAATCTTTGCTCTGCCTTGTCTGATTTCAACTGCCTTAAAGCAGTCTCCAGTTGTCAGACCTCAGAGCTGGTCCCTGCCCCACCTGATGGCTTCATGAGGCATCAGAACAACTAAACACTTGAACTCTGAGGTGTCTTTTGCAGCACTTTCCCACTGTAAGAGGCTCTTCTCCCTCAGTTCCAGGCAGCATCTCTCTAATTCTGTGGGCAAACAGGAAGAGACTGTGGTGGATTTTGTAGTGCAGGAGTGGAGGAAACAATGTAAGCTTTGCTGAGATAAGGCAGACAAACTGCCCTGAAAAAAATCTAGATTGTTGTAAATCTCTTCCCAGAACCTCTCTTACGCATTAATTTTAGTACCATTTACTGTGGTTACCCATCAGACAATAGAAGGATGACGACTTACTGTAGCTAAATCATGTATTAGAAAAAAGGTTTTATCCAAATCAGTTGGATGTAGTCCTAAAAGAGAAAGCATTCATTGTTAAACAATGTACTTCAACAGTGCGTATTTCAGGAGAAATCATGCGTGTATATGTCCTTCTCTTACTCTTAGATTGAAATTAAGACTTCTCAAACCTGTCTCCTGGGGACAGGCTGCCCTGTGATGCTCAGCCAGGCAGCCAGTCACACCTCACCAGCTTTGGTGCAGCCTCAGCTCAGGGGCCCTGGTTCTCCTGGGGGCCACCCTTGTACCTTCTTTCTTGCTGCCAGCTGGGAGCACTATGGGAATACTGTACTGGGAATGGATCAGCTGGCTGAAATTTTCAAAGCTGGGTAGGGTGTTTGAAACAGAAGTAAAGAACTAGAAGAGAAGAGGGATTGAAAACTGATTTAAAGTATTTGAGCTGTAATTATAACTTTTTTAAAATTATTATTATTTTTTTGACTTCACTGCTTGTCTGCTCCACTCCTTTATTGTCTCATGACTGCATGGCTACACTGCTGAGGGACCTGTATCTGTTTGGTTTTGTGTCCCTTTCAAGATGTAATGCAGGCTGGTTTGTGAGAATCCTCACCCTCTCTGTATCTCATAGCCTCTGAGTATGATTTCTTTGGAGATAGTACCTTTTCCCTGTTCTTTGTGCATTCTCTGTTTACTGGTGATGTGCTTTTTTCCCAAGTGATTATTCATATAGAGTTGGAGCACTCCGTTTGATTCTTTTTTTCCCCCCATGCCTTAAACTAAAATTTTGGGAATTTCACTGTCCTGAACTCAAGAACTTCTAGGCTGTCACACCTACAGACTCTGAACACGTTAGCCCAAGATGGTTTCTAGGTTTCTTTAACACATAAAAGGTTGTCCTTCAGTCTTGCTTTTGTTTATCTTTCCATTTAGTTTAAACAGAATCACCTTCTTGCTACTCAATGTCAATTTATAGGGCACAGTCAAATCTTCTGTCATGCCCCTATTGCTTACAAAACCAAGACCAGAATAGCAAAAGCTCTAGTTAATTCAGTCTTAGTATGCTGGGCTTCATTCATTTCAGGTTAATAAAGGCTTCAGAAATGCACAGAGAATCTGTCCCCCAGATTCCATGAAAAGTAAAGGGAGCTAAATCCTCTTTTTTAATTTGAAGGCTCTCTTATTAGTGTTTTGCTAATATAATTTTATCATGGATAGACAAACAGATTCTGATCTTGGCTATACCTCTGATTTTTCACTATCAGACAAGTTTGCCCCCACTGCCAGCCTGCATTCCCTGTCTCCACTCTAAATGTTAATTCTCCCTCATAATTATCTTGTTACCAAGCTTTCACTATGTACAAATTGCTTTCTCTCACCTTGGCAGGCATAAACATGTTTCTAAATCCATTCAGCTGACCCGTAAAAAACATGCTGCTTTAAGTCCTGACTGTCAGTGATGGGTTTACATCTCCTATTCCCCGGGCTTCTCCCTGCTCATCCCCTAAAGCACAGGGCAGGACGTGGTGTCCTTTAGGTCACTCTGAACGTGTCCTGATGGACACCTGTGGGAAACAGTTTGCCACACAGCAGTCCCCATGTCTAGGAGCTCTCAAGACCCCTACCATTCTCCATTCAAATCACATTCCCAATCTGCTTTTCATGTGCTGTTCCTGAGAACAGGTGTGGTGACTAAACATCAGCAATGTAGTGACTGTGGCGGCTGTCCATGACTCAGTGTTGGCTTATTCCTTTGTAATGGAATAGATGTTGAAGCAAAACATATTTGATGACAATAGGAGTGGTACTACAGCTGTATCAGAGCCATGGTTTATGTCTGAACGTTAAGATATGCTCCTTATTCATCCTTCCTCCCCACAGTGCCCAATTTTGGAAGGCCAGTTTGAAGTGAGGAGCACTGGAAAGTGTAATGACCACATGTGGAATGCCTGTTGCTGAGGGGGCTGGTGCATCCCAGGGTACATGAGGAGGAGGAGGCAAGGGAAGGCACAGGGGTATGCGACTTGTGGGATTCAGGAAGTTGTGTTCTTTGCCTTGTTCTGCTGGGCAAAGCAATTTCACAGGGAGATCTTTGTGTTTTTCATTACCTTGTCAGACAGATGACTGTTTTTCACAAAGAGTTTTATGTGCAAAAAAAATCCAACCTACATAAAGAGAAAAAATACAGTCTCTTCCCCTTTGCATGTCTGTTTTCTCTTAATTTGCCCTCAAATGAAGAAACCCCATACTTCTCATGGTGGGAAAAGAAGAAAAGTAAGGTCCCAGATTTACAAACTTGTGGGAAGTTTATCAGGGAGCCAGGAGGTGAGAAAGGATAATTTAATGCCAAGGAATTTATTGAAGTGGCACATGGTTGGAAATATTTGCTCTATAGCTATGAAACTTGAGGAAGATGAACTTAGATCTGGGAGCTGAAATCATTGACACAGTTGAGACTGCCAAGAAAAGTGAAGCAGTGACTAAGCATCAAACTGCTGAGCTGTGGAGCTCATTTCTGCAGCAGTGTAAGCTGGAAGAGCTGTAGCACTGCCTTCCAGCCCAAACCATTCTAGGATTCTATGATTTTCTGCCTTCCTACCTAAATTATTACCTCTCTGTAAGCTAGTTTTTTCATCTCACCTTCTGCCCTCTTCTACACCCAGTCCCACCTTGACTCCAGAGACCCACACCTTTATCTAGGAGGGCAAGTCCTTCATCCCAGGGATACTTCTGTAGTATTTAGTCATTTCTTTGGAGAGGAAGGAGCTATCTCAAGTGTGACCTGGTTTCCTCAAGCATTGGCCAGTTTTGTTCTATGCTTTTCCAAAGTCTGATGTATAGAATTCTTTACAAGTTTAGCTGTGGGCTAGCTATTTTATCCCTGCCTAAAACAGAAAGGAAAAACTGGTTACATTAACTCTTCTCACTTGGTCTTGACAATCCCAGCTGAGGTTAATTTGTCAGCAATACAAGTAGGGGAAATACTGTGCACCTGATCTGCATGAATGGAGCAAGAGAAAATGCACAGCCTTCTGATTTAAATTAATATTGATCCCACTAATAGGAATCAGAGGACCAAAATAAATTACATAAATGGAGTAATCAAGACAAAAAATTTCTAAAGAGTAACCTTGTGTTAATGGAGCTGATTTTTCTGATGTCAAGTAAAGACACAGGGAAGGATAACACACCATTTGTTTGGAAAGACACTGGGCACTGCTGCCTCCTTCTCTGGCTGCCCAGGACTGCTGAGGTAGGAAATGATTTCTGAGGATCCAATACAGACTTTAAAAAAACCCTATTTTTTCCTGTGTCACTTGGCTCTCTGTGAAAATATCCAAAAGCCTGAGGCTGCCAACAGGTTTTCTGTGATTGATAGCCTTATTTCCCTTCATCTGGGGAGTCTCCCCAGTTTGCAGGTGTGGGTAACCTTTGCTGGCAGGAGCCCAGGTAATGCTGCAGGCAGTGCCTGAGAGCCCTGTTCTCCTGTGGAGGGGCAGAGCAGCAATTCAGGCAGCAGGCAAACAGGCAGGGATGAACGGGAGCTGGGGGTAAGGGAATTGGTTCAGAGCTTCTTGGCAACAGGCAGAAAGAGCAGATGACATTTTAAAATGCTGCTTCTTCTCCACTCAGCCTTTGCTGATTTGATAAACAGATGTTGCCTAGCCTGTAGCTCCAGTTTCAGAGCACTAAACTTCTCTCCCCTGGGGAGGAAGGCAGTGATTGTGGAGGAGCACGTTCTGGGCACTATGACCTGATGGCTGGTACAAGGTCTCCTCCCAAGGACCTCATGGCCATGTTTTGCCTCATTGTGTTCTGCAGGTAGCAGAGAACAGCAGCGTCTCTCATGTGATTTGTGCAGTCCAGTTTGTGAGTATGTTTGCTCCCTGTGAGCAGCCTTGTACAGAAACAGGGCACTGTCACTGCTGTCCTGGTGGCAGGGCAGAAGAGGTAGCTGGTTAAGTCTCTGTTTGCCAGGTGGTATCTGTTGTGCCTTGGGAGAAAGAGTTGAGGAGATTTCCCTTGTTGAGGAATTGATATGCAGAGTGGGACTCAGACAAACCTTGTCTACTGTGGAAAAAACCATCATGGTAGAAACATTCAGTCCCACCCACACTCATCTGAGTTCTGAGGTAGCCAGACACCAGAGGTACTTGACATACTGTATCTCATGGCATTCAGAGTGGGTCTTGTAAGCCTGGTTTTCCAAATGCTGATGGTGGCTAATGGGCTGCTTGTTTCAACCTCATGAAACCCGGTTGGAGACAGCCTGTCGCTTCTGCAGCTCAGCAGATCAAGAGTTTGTTTCCATACCTTACATAGCTCTGTCATCTGAAGCTCAGATGTCCTCTTGAGGGCATTCAGTGAGATCTACTGTATACCCCTGGGGTTTCCCCAAGAGCAAATTGGGAATGTGGCATCTCCAGTTCACCAGTTTGATCCATGCCCTCCCTTTCTGAAATGTTCTGTCACTTCCCACTGCTGCTACCCCTGACAGCAACCATGGTGAAAAAACTTCAGAGAGTGTGGTAAGAAAAAGACTTTAAACAAAGTTTGACATTCACTAAAGCTGCTTCTGGAGACTTTGAAACAGCTCAGGGAATTTGAACGTGTCATTTTCATTCTTTCTGTTTCCATCCAATTTTTATTATATAGACTTTATTTAAATGTCTCAGAGTGCATCAAACATTGCTATTACTGGGTGTGAAGCCATACTGGATTATTGTGTTAAATGCATTACAGACTGCTGCTTGTTTTTAAAATCTAACATCTTTCCATGATATTTTTCTGACATTATAACTTTAGTCATTCAAACTCATGTTACATTAGTACTTTCTTGCATATTTAATACATTTCAGTTGCCAAAGTCTCCAGACAAAACCTTCAAAAATATAGAAAGTGTAAATCTTCATTAAAAAGTTTTAGGAAGATTATTGCAGCTCTTTTCACATAGAATTGATTTCTGTGTTTGGGAGAGAGCTCGTGTGCAGTGGTGCTCTAGGACACTGTGCACACAAATTCAAGGGATGTAAAAGAAAGACTTGAGATAGTGAATCTATAGAACTATATGGCTTCATAATTGCAGAAAAGCTACATTATCCCAAATACTCAGAAACAAATCTTCCTATCCATAAACTGTATTGTTACCAGCAGAACATTTGCTATCAAAAAGGAATAAAAACAGTCAATATGGACATCTTAAAAATATCAGCTGGAAGAATGCCAAGGAGTGAAGAGCAGAGTGTGCACATATGCAATGTGCAGATGTTCTCTGCTGCATTATGTGGCCAACAGAAGTGTGCAAAGACAGTCATGCTTATCATTCTATCAAGTCAGTAATTTGCATTTAACACTCAGCAGATCTTCTATCATCCCTCTCTTCCTTCTTCATTTTCATAGAAAATCCTTCCAACGTGAACATGATTTCTTCCAGCTTTGAAGTAATGTATGTCCCAAATGCCTACTTGAGATCAATGCCAAATGTCACCATGTGATAAAGAAATAAAGATTCCAGGAGAAAAAAGCTATTCTGCCTACCTTGAGGGCCTCTGCATGTGCTAGAAAACCATCTCTCACTCAGTTCTCTTCCATTGCAAAGACCCTGATGCTGCTGTACCTTTATCTTCTTTTGGTACCTGGATAATTGCTCTCTGGGGAACTGTGGCACTGTAGTGCCCCCAGGTACTGAGCTCAGCTGAGGGGTAAATGTATAGTGTTTAACGTTTTTGCTTTACAGAGGGGAGGAGGAGAAGAAGGACAGTCACATTTGATAAGCATATTATGTCTTCTGAATTTTAAGTTCTACAAAATCATTTGGGCTGCCGTAAGAGCTCAGAACTTTGCATACAGTCCTGCAGGCACTGGGGGGCTGCAACAGGACTGGGACCCCAAATTCCCAAAGTCTGGGCCCCATTTCCTGCCAGACCAGCTCTCTTCCCTTCAGATCTTGATTTATAGAAGACAGCACAATAGCTTGGCTGAAAGGATGATGTATGAACATCAGGAGTATTGAGCACACTGCATGAAAAAATAATCAGTTTCTAGAACTGCGAAATTGACTTCACTGAAAGCTGTGCCTGTAGAACTCCCAGAATATGGAATATTGTAATTAATTGCAATTAATAATTAATGGTAGGCAGTTAATGAATTAATTTGCATTTTTACTGAAGTGCAGAACAATGATCCACAATATCAGAAGCTTGTTGGTTTGGCCAGCTCTTTTTTAGCCAACTGTGTTACCATCACAAGGGGTCCGACAGGCAGGGTCAAATACCTGGCAGAGGGGGTGTGGAGATCTCTGACAGACAAAACTTCCTTTAACTTTTCCCCACCTTTCTCTTCACATGGAAAAAACAAGTTACTCCAAATTCAATATGACAAGTATTTGAAATGAATGATCACTTGGCATCATGGGGGAGGAAGGAATGATAGAAGTAGAAATTTCTCCAGTCCTGACACATTCATGGATATGGATTTGGCTGGTCTAAATTTCCACACCAAATATAAAAACTCAACTAGAGAAAGGCAAGAAAAAATGAATATTCAAAGCCAAGGAATTCCAAAGGTTATAAAGCCTTTGCTTAACTCACATGTAGGAAAGAATGGTACGCAGTGACCTGGGTGCTCACAGCTGACATGTCCCTACTGCTGCCTTTTACTGACAACATTTACATGCCAAATTTCTTGGGGAATGCTTTGCTGGCAATATCCTCTCTCAGATGGCCAGCTCTTGTGTAGTTAGGGAAATTAGGCTGGACTTGGAAACTGATGTCATCTTTTAGTTCTCCTTTAAGAAAAAAAAGTCTTTTATCAAGCTCCCTGACATGCAGTGGAGCTGGATTCAGCAGGTTCAGATTTACTGACTTGGATTCACTGTGCCAGCTTTTGATGGAGACCAATATGGCCTGATAAAAATTCTGTGTTTTTAGATAAAGTTCATGTGCAAATGCAGCTTAGAAGACCTTTAAATAAACAATAAAAATCTTCTATTTCATCCATACATATAAATTTACATTAATCTGCAGCTAAGTTAACAAATGCTATTTTTTGCCTTAAATACCGAGTTTGATGAAAACAGTATTTTGTGCCAAGCTGGTTATAATGATGGTGTAATTCAGGAAATATATGAGACATTAAAACTCTGTGACATCTCCTTCCCGTGCTAAAGACCGTGAGAGGGATTGATGGGACCAATAAATCCATTCCCATAGGGAAGACTGCAGAAAAACTGGGAAGCAGTACAAAATATAGCCCACCTGGTAGTTTTATGGCCCTATCTGAATGCTGTAATCATTTTAAAGAGATGCTGATTAGTATCAGCAACAGGAGTTGAATTGGCAGCATCAGTAGCATCAATTTTAACCGCAGTACTGGAGGTCCTTAAGTTCCCATTTTGTGACTCGGATGCAAATGATTCATCCAGTCAGCAGGTGCTGTTCAATCTGGACCAAATATATGTAACTAACAGATGAAGGAATGCAGAATTTGCACTTAAAGAAATAATTGAATGCCTCAAATGTCACTAAAATTCAATTATTTGAAAAGAAACTTTAGAGTGCAGACAGAAGGTAGACAAAAAAGATACTTTGGTGGAGTGAATGGGACCATGCCAGTTTATCCTAACTGGAAGTCTGGCATGGAGATGGTTCTTTCCCTTTTTTCATGAGCTTCTATGGTTTCCATGTCTGAACTTCTTCCTTCTAAAACCCTGCCAAGCAGCAGTGGTTGGCTCCAGACAGATCATCAGGATTCATCTGGCTGAGCCTGGAGGAGAGGCAAACCACTGCAACTCGAAAAAGCAGGAATACCTTTCCCAAGCCAAGGATGGTTTTCAGTTTAGAAGCTGTATAAATGTTTTTCATCAACCTGAAAACCAGCCTGATGGCATGATGCCATCAGCAACATGCCATTGTATGCTTTGCAAGTGATTTGTGCCTTTCCAGTCAAATCTTGTCACTGGGGTTTGTATTTTCAGTATCTTCGTGGCTGTGGTGTCTGAGGCACACAATTACACACTTACCTGCATTTCTTGGGAAGGATGGAATTGTCCACAGCCTTGCTGAGAGATGAGCTCATTCCAGTCTCCATAACTGTGACTGGTACTTGATGGTCAACTGCAAATGAAAGTCACATCCTCATAAGTCAGTTTGCTTAGAAAAAAATATTTTTAAATTTGTTTTTAGATAAAATAAAAGATGCCATGGTATGAACTTGAGCTCTTCAGCCATTTCAGGTCCAGGACTGTCTCCACTGGGCTGTGCCCACCTGGTGTTGTCCTTTGTGCTGCACAGAGACACTTGGCTGTCTCACAAGCAAACTCCTCGCTGTGACACTTGTCAGGAACACAGACAATACCTCCCCATACCCACTTTGCTGGGCATGATGAGCCAAAGTGAGGAGTGTTAGAGCTGCTCCTGCTGAAGGGGAGAAAGAGCTTATCAGGCTGTGTGGCTCTGGCATGCTTTACTTCTGTGAAAAGTTGTGGTCTGTGGATTGGTGGAGGAATTGGGCACAAGATAACCCTAATTTCACCCTTTCTGATCTTAGGCAGGTAAATGGGATGCAAGGGTGGGTGTCAGTGTCCCCGTGCTCTCTCTGTACCCTGCCATGCAGGCAGTGGTGCTGAGCTCCATGTTCAGGGCACAGCCTCTCTGGGCTTCCTATCTCACTTGTACTTGGTTCATTTTTGCCTCTTTTACCTTGGAAGAGCTGCTAATGGAAACTCATGTGTGTGCCCCCATTTGTGTCTGGAGCTACTGTTTTAAGAGGAAGCTGAATAGGTTTTTGTAAGTGTTCTTGGTGAAAAGATGGCTGTTAAACCATTTCTCTAACAGCCACCAATGACAGCTGCTTGTGGTACAACCCTGACATGTTGCTACCGACCTGGTAAGGTTTTATTCTCAAAAAAAAAAAAAGAATTGGAAGTTCACAAGCAGCAGGTGTGTTGTTTATCCAAGATTCCATGCAGACTCAAACAGGCCATTGGTGTTTCACTTTCCTGCTGGTAAAGGGCCAGCAGATGTGATACTGCACTGAGGTCCATTGTTTCCAGCTGTCTGTCAAAAGTTTTTAAATGTCAGTTCTGTAGCATATCAAAAGTAAGCTGAGTTTATGAGAGTTGTGTAGGGCCATCTCTGAGCAGGGGATGTGGAGTTCATGGGGCTCAGCAGGATTTGCAACAACCCACACCTGGGACAGGAAGGGAACTCGTGGCCTTTGGACTAAACCAGTCCCATTTCTACCTGCAGCAGGTGAAGCGAGAGGGCTGTCACTCACTGCCAACCAGCACCTGGTCCCAGCACAGTTAATCCACTTATCCCTAGAGTAGAAAACATATATTTTCCTCCTCACAGCCATTTGACACTCCAGCTATGTTGTATCATAAATACAACTTTTGCTGTACCTATTAGCCTGGCACTTTCTTTTTTGCACTCTTTTCCATGGAACCAGTTTCTCCAGAATTTAATGACAAATGGAACTTAGATCAGCAAAGCCTTGAGTGAGCCAGCCATTGATCTTGTGGCAGAATATACCGGCTCTGTTATACATGGTGGTTTGGTTCCCATCACCATTTCTTTTTTTCATTTATTTGTAGTTAATAAAAGAAGAGTAGGAAATACCTACTGTGCTCATTATCTTTTTTGTACCCCAATTTTTCTTCTAATTTCCTGATGTTTTAATTTCTTTCTTATTTTAGTACATTTTCCTTTAAGGCATTGTAATTAATGGACTGTACTAATTTCCTTTGAGACAACATTCTTAATTGCTGTAATTCTCACTTATGTCTTTTAGGCATCCCTGCTGGCATTGATTCATTTCAATTTGCATTCCTGAATGCTGTAACTATAAATACTCAATACATGTAGGAGCTAGTGTCTTGTCCTCTGGTTGCTATACAGGTTTTTCTTTGCTGTTTTTGTAGAAAAACTAAATGGTGGCTTACTATTGTAGCCTTATCTAAAAAAGCTGGCCTGTGTGTGCCTTTATTATGTTCAGTAGGTTGTGCTTTGGGTCGATGGTAAAGTGACAGGGTGATGTGTTCCACTATGCACACCTGCCATTTTTGAATTATTTTGAGAATAATAACCTTGAGGGTTTTTTTTTAAAACCAAATGGTCCAAACAAATGAGTTTTCCAGGGATAAAAATTGCAAGTTATGAATATGACTTGCAAATCTAGAAAAAAAAAATAATATATGCTGGTGACACAAGGTTTCTTTGTATAGAAAAAGTGTGAATGAGATCATGTGGAGCTGGAGGTCTCCAGCCTGGGTGCCTGATGGAGGCAGCAAGAACAGCACAGCGAGGCCATTATGCAGAAGCATTTTGCCTCTGCCCTTTCCTGGTGCCAGCAGTGACCCTGTCCCTGGGATCAGCCTCTGGCAGTGCAGCAGGAGAGCAGGGGGTGAGGCCCTCCTGCCACTGCCCCCTACCCCACATTAGCTTTGATCCGAGCAGCTTTGAGCTGATGCTTTGCCACTCTCAACCCATTGCCTGCAGGCTACTGGAAAAGCCACAAGGGAAAGAAGTTTTAGTCTCAGCTGTAAATAAAATGGAAGGAAAGCACCTCTGTTTCCAGTTATGAAACTTGGGGTCACTTGGTCCTCCAGGTTTCTCCTTTGGCTTTTTACTCCACTACAGTTGCTTCTTGCAGGCACAGAACTTCAAATCGAGATGAAAATTACTTGGTTATACTTTAAAATCAGTGTATCCAGATTTCTCCAAATGTAGTAAAAATATCCTCTATAGGGCAGTCCTATTTATAGATCAAAGAAATGCAACAAATAATCCACTATTTTATTAGTATCCCTACAAATACATTCCCATGGAAGGGAACATCAAATGTGGCTCTGTTATCAGCAGTTGAAGCAGTTGCAGTTTCTGTATTGATGGCAGAGAGCTGCAATGGGCAAAGATTGCTGCATTGCAGGAAAATGGACAGGGATTGAACAACTGTCTTCTCACCAATTAAGATGATAAACCTATGAATTAGGACAAGAATTAAAAGCCTAATGCATGAAAAATAATATTTATACTGATTATTTAAACTGCTTTTATAGATTACTTCTGTTCTAATTTGTGTTCACTGCACATCATTTACAAACAAGTGAGGGGCAGCACACAGAACAGGCAGGAGGCAGAGAGAAGAGAGATTCTTCACTGAAAGAATGGTCAGGAACTGGAACTGGCTACCCAGGGAGGTGGTGGAGTCACCATCCCTGGAAATGTTCCAGAAATAACTGAACACTTTCCTGCTTCCACCTGTGTTTATTTGAAATTGTTTAATTAGTTTTGAGCACCCTGATGGTTTTTATTTAATGGAAAGTGTTTGTAAACTAGCAGCATGCTCTACAAAGATTCTTGTTTTCCCCCGCCTCATTTATTTTTGTTGTAAATTTTCCATTCATTGACAAAAATTAATTCTGATTGCCTTGTTCTTTAGGAAGTATATGGTAAAGGGGTTTAGGGGTTTCATTGCAACCATTTTAAATGCCAGTTAGAACAAAATGAGACATATTCACTGACCTGCAGGCCAAATCTGAGTCATCTTTTTGGTGTTGATGTGTATGATATTTGTACTGCCTTTCCAAAGTGGGCTGTCCCTGTAGAGAGTTTTGTGCCCCCAGCTCACCTACCTACAAGTCAGTATTCACCTCGAGCTCTGAGCTGCAATGTGCTAAGAGTGGACAGACCAGGCTTTCTCTGCACATTTGGTTTGGTTTGTATGAATAATAAATTGGCTCATTCTCCTTGTACCTTGGTTTGAAACAGAGATAGATGACTTAAAATGAGAGTGAATTAAAATTCAAGATGTGTTGGGAGCTTGAACAAGCTGGGCTGGGTTCCAGGATACTTCATGAAGAGACAAAGACAGGAGGGGAGACAGCACAAGTGGTGAGAGCAGACAAGAAAAAGTAAAGTTGTGGCTGGCAAGGAGCAGGGAGAGAGTGATTCCCCCATGCTGAATGGGAAGTGATGTGAAGGAGGTGCTGCTGGGCCCATGTTCTGTATGGAATTGACTTGCGTTTCAAACTGTTTTGAAGTGAATCAAACTAGGAGGAAACTGCTTTAAAAACATTGCCCCTTCTCCCTTTCCTTCCTTCCTCCTACAACTGATGCTACTGTGTTTGCCATTTTCTCATTTTTCTCATGTTTCTACTAGCTCTGTGCAAAATGAAGGAAAATACTCCTTTTCCCTTGATACATTTTCCTCCCAAGCAGTTCTTGCTAGGACAAAAATCTGAATGCAGCTGAAAGTGTTCAAGGCCAGTTTGGGTGGGGCTCTGAGCAACCTGGTCTAGTTGAAGGTGTCCCTGCCCATGGCAGGGGGTTGGAACAAGGTGATTTTTAAGGTCCCTTTCAGCACAAAGCATTGTGTGATTCTCTGACATGGAAAATGCAGGGCAGATGTCAGTGAGGGCACAGGTAGCCTGGCCTCACTGCTGCAGCCACAGGAGCCCCACCAGTTTCAGGATGAGGAATGGTTGCAAGTGCAGAGGGCTGAGCAGCAGTGGGAGGAGCAATATCTGAGAGAAGCCAGCAATAATCTAGTATTTCTTTGGGCAAAATAGTAGTTGACATGGAAAGCTGGCAGCATGTTATGTTGTCCCACCATTTAAAAAGTGTTTTGGTGTGTTTAGGTAATGCGGCAGTACCTGGTTGATGGGGCTGCATAGGAAAATATCTTTTTTTTCCAATTATCTTTTTTTAAAAGTATCAATTCTCTCTTTTTTCCCTCCTCCCTCCTTCTTTTGTAATTAGTTTGTATTTTCTTATGGAGAAAATGATGAATGGGTCTTAAGGTAACACTACTTTGCTTGCAAATGAACTTAAAATAATACCATTTAATAAATGATAACAAACCTAATAGAGTCGAAGGGAGGACCAAGTAATTTATTGATTTTTTTCCCAAATTAGTACATAAAAGAAATTTGAGCAATGTAATTTTCAGCTGGTTTCATTAAAATAAGTATCTTTTGCAAAGCATTATTAAAGCAGGAAGAGATGTAAATACTACAACATTGTGCTATGAGTGGGATTCCATTTTTGCAGAACAACGGTGTACTTAGTCAAAGAAAATTAATAGTTAATGGTCTTATCGTCTGAAATATCAAAGGAGAAGTGACAGATTTTCTGTTATTATACCGAATTTTCAGCAAGGAAAGGATATGTAAACAGTAGTCAAAGCGGACTATAAGAATTGCTCCTCCAGCAGTTTTTCTTGTCTACAGTCACAGAATTAATTGTACTCTGCTCTGCTCCTTACATCAAGGTAGTGCATACACATGTGACTCAGTTTGCCTCCTGCACACCAAGTGGCCGGGAGCCCTGTGAGTTTGTGGTTTAGATGGTCATCCTGAATAGACCAGCAGCCAGTCTGACCCAGAGGTGGAGGGTGGTTACGTTGTTATCCTAAAGGGGCACAAAGAATTAAACCAAATGCTGGTGACTGAATCCTCTGCTGTGAACTCAGGCTGCAGCTCTAGCAAGAGTAACCCAACTTTTCTTCCTTCCTTGAATTTAGCATCTGCCTCATAAATTGTCCTTCCTGGAACTGCCTGACATAGGAGCACACTTATTTAAGGTCAGAGCTAGCTTTTTGATAGCTTCCATAATGGTGACTGCCATTCTTAAGAATATATACTGTAAGAAATATAAATCGACTGGCCTTTGCTGCCTGATGCTGTTTGTCAAAGTTCTCAGCTGTAAAAAATAAATATCATCGTGCTCTTGCCTTCGTTGCCAACACTGCTGATGGAATGAGTGGCTAATGGGTCTGTTCTTAACAGCCTGGCTGCTGCTGGGGGGTTACTGAAGCCATTTGTTTGGGAAGGGAGCTGTTGTCACTGGAGTCTCAACAAGCACTAACTTTCCTAAGAAAGAGCAGGGAATCTGTATTTAAATTATGTAAGAGTTTGCACCAAAGTAACACCATGGAGCTTTACTGTGCTCTAGAAACCTGCTCCTTCCACAGCTCTGCTTCTGCCTGGGTACTCTCTTCGCATTAAGATGCACAAGTGGGAGAAGTTAAGTAGGGCTTTCTAGATTGCACTTCACCAAGTAAAAATGAAAGGCAGAATGAGTAACTTCAGCAGCTTTTGAGAGCAGCAAGTTCTGAGAGAGTGATGTAAAGTGCAAAAAACCGTAGAAGTTCACCATGGAAAGAATAATCTGAAGTGCTGCTGAAGTGAAGTAGATCTGTCTGTTCCTATGCTAAACCAGAGAGATCCACAAAGGTGGCCTTCAGTAGTTGTGTGGTTGACAAAAGTCAGCCATCTGTGGGGACTTGCCTTCCTTGGCCTTTGTGGGTGGCAGCAGAGGTGGCAGCTGAACTTGCTCGGGTTGCCTAGAAGGGGCTGTGGAGCGCAGGGATCCTCCACTGGCACAGCAGATCTCTCTGGACACACCACTTCCTCAGCACCTGTGTTTTACTCCTTTGTGTCCAGGCTCTACTCCTGGAAGAAGACCAGGATTATAGTAAATAATGCTGATGCAATTGAGTAAGAATTTTCATGTGTTTATTGAAGTTACTTCCCTGGAAGATTTAGCTGTGCTGCTGGCACAGCAAAGCTCTGTATCTCTGTGCCTGTCCCTCTTGTCCCAGTCACGTGTTAAGAGCCAACTCTGAGATGTGCCATTGATCCTCAAAGGCTGATAAAAATGCCTAAGTGACTCATGGATTCTTGATTCAGTTGTTCAAAGAAAATTGTTACAGCAAAAATGTTGAGATGTACAGATAGTTTAGTCATGACTTAAATGTAGATGCAGTACCACAGTTAGACAAAGCCTGTAGCATTTAAGATTTACACGATATGCAGAGTAGCTCAGCAACACATCTCAAACTCTTGTTCTCCTAAGGAGCTGTGTAGATAAGTCTGTGGGAACACCTTTGGGGGAAATAGCAAAAAATCTGCATGTCTGGTTCAAAATTCAAAGTGAATTGAAACTAGTACATCTGGGGCATTTTGGAAAGGTTAGTTAAGTCCTGTAGAAATGTAAATAAAGCCCTACGCTCTTGATTTTCAGGTTTGAAGTTATCTTACCTGTAGATATTGACAGAAATCTACTTGAGTTATTGACTGGATCACTTTGGTCTTCTCACATTAATTCATCTCTGCTTGTGTGACACCATGTTCCAACCTACGGAAGCCCCTCCCTCCTGGCCACTGATTGCACATGTAGATTTTTCTCAAAGTTCTTAGAACAGCTGCCATGCAATGAACTCAGTTGTAAAATTCACAGTGGCTGCAAGGTGAACTTGGAAAAATACAAATGAAATGAGCACTTTACACTTTTCTGCTGGTTGCTTTTTGCGGTGTACACTCATCTTCAGTTTCTTAGTATAGAAGATCATATGAGGACAAAACTGTGGGTTTTTTCAATTACAGCCCTTCAGCATAACAAGACCCTTATTTTCTTCAAAGCTTCTCAGTGCAACCTAAAAATATTAAATCAGTTACACTGATAGTGTTCCTGTGCCTCCACTTAGAGATATAATATCATCCTACCGTTCCCTTGTGACTTTTCCCCTGGCTGGGCACAGTGTTTGGCTGGGCAGTGAGTGCTGGAGATGATGCTGGAGGCAAACTTCTCAGCTCTGCTCCCACAGCAGAGGGTGGCTCCAACACAGGTTCTTCTTCTGAAAATACACCACAGCTTGACAAGTGTTATAACAGAACCCTTGCTTTTTATGAGCACAATCTTAACTAAGCTTGAGTGAAAGCTTTTGGGCACCCTTGGCAGACGCTTCTGTGGTGTAGGAGGTTTGCTAATGACCTCTAATGAGCAGCAGCAGCTGCCACAGAGCAAGCAGAGCGGCCGATGGATCCACGCCACTGTGAGGGGGTGACACTGCGCACCCCACACAAACAGACCCAACGAGGACGGGGTTTGTCACGAAAAGTGACTAACAGTGAAGGGCACAAAGTTGAAAGCCTCCTGGCTGCTGTCCCAGCTCTTGGCTGGGAGGAGGAAGAGGCTGCAGCATGCAAAGGCGTTTCTGTTCAACACGGTGTGAATCAGAAATAGTGAGGATGGCTCTTTGCAAGCTGTTCTGTAGCTGGTGTGCTTTGTACAGCGAAGCACCCTGTCTAGCACCAGAGCCACTCTCCCCGGGTGACACCACATTACAGCTTACCATCACCAGCAGCTTCAGCTGTCCTTTCATGGGGACAGATTTCTCACCTACCGCTGCCATCTACCATCTCTCCCAGCCCCTGAGATCTTGTACCCCTCTGAGATGGAGCTGGAAATCCTGCCTGAAGGCTGTTTGCTTGTGTCCTTGGCTGTTTGCTGAGGTGGGGATGTGCCTGGCGTAGCTTGCTGAGACCCCGATCTGTAGGAGCAGCTGCAGAAACCTTTAGTGGGAATGGGGAGGGGCTTTGTTGTTTGCTGCTATAGGTGGCAGTTGAAGGAATCAATTCCTAACGTGGAAGGAAGCAGTTTATTTCCTGAAATGAACAGTACAGGGAAGTCTCAGACAGCAAGGTCAGATCTCTGCAATGACAAGAGCAACTCTGTCAAACTCTGAGCATCAGTACAACGTCCTCCTGTAAAGACTTGCAGGTGTGTGTAAAGTCTGCACATTGCAAACCACTGAGGAACTGTTCTTTCCTAATCTGTTAAAAATCTGGAAAGATTTCAGCACATGCCTCCATTGCACTGTCTTATTCATGCAACACACATTGCATTAAAACCACATTGAAAGCACTTAAAGCCAAAGAACAGAGAGAGGAAAGAAGTAACATCCTAGTGAAGGCTGAAACAGATTTGCCACCTCTGCCCCTCATTACCCAGTCACCCAGGGGTGCTGATCGACAGCTTTTATCTGCTCCCATGTGTGCCGAGATTTCTGAGGAAATACACCTTATTCTACCCGTGCCTGTGAATTTCTCTGCCTTTATGGTTTCTTCTTCTGGGGCAATTTGCAAGGAAATGCAATTCCCACTCTATTCAAGAAGTATACTTTATAACCTTTGAGTAGGTGAAGCAGTGCTCTTGTTAATAGCAAGTGGGAAGACCCCAAACTTTTAGGAGGGTTGTGAAACTTCACAAGTTTTTGCCCAGTGACTTACAATTTTTCTTTGAGAACTAAAGTTTATTTCTCCCCTTCATACTTTGATGTCTTTATAAATGCTGCAGAACTGTCTCCCTGTCTGCTGTGGCTCTACATTATAGCATGCTTACAGCAAAATCCTCTCTCTGCTTGTAGTTGTAAAAACTCCCAAGCTGATCCTTAAATAGATATGATTGCTCTGTAGTCCTTACTGCCTCAATTTGTCTAAAAATATTGGTCTATTCTTTCTAGTCAATAAACATATGCCACTTCTGTCTGCCACCAAGGATTTCATTGGTTTAAGTAGTGTAGAATATTTCACATGTGGATTAGAACAGACTTAATGGAGTGTAAATCTTTATATTATTTGAATAAACAGGTTTCTGCTTTTCTTCTGGTTGTTAATTTTGCTCATTAATTTTGAGCATTTTGTTCTGTCTAACAGACCTGCCACAGGGATGAGTGAGTCCTGGGATCAATAATTGCTGGAAGCAAAAGGCTAGAGGCAAGCTGTAGTTACAACAGGATCTGACTGGGAATGCTGAAGGGCAGTGCTGGCCTCTTATGTAAGGAAGGCTCTGTGCATGGACCTGGTCCACCTCACCAAGCTCTAAGTTATTAAAAAAAAAGCCTTAAATGAGAACAAGTTTGGAAGGGAAGGAGAACATCTGTCAAATGATTTGAAGAAATTTGAAAGAGTGGAGGATGCTGGCGAGAAATTAGATGCTGTCGCTGATCAGACATTTTTCTCAAACAGTGACAAATAACCAGATGTTAAGATCTGTTTTCATAAAATGTTGGGTTGTCTCTCTCAAAGAGAAGAGGAATACATCTGAGGCCCCACATTGCTGTGGGCTTTACAGGTCTTCCTAGGGAAGTTGTTTTTTTAAGAGCTGTCACTGTAGAGCAGGTGGCCTCTCCACAGACATCCCCAAGACGTGAGCTCCCCTTCACGAGCAAACCTCATGGCACCTGCAGTAGGAGCCATTGAGAGTGTGTGTCATCTTTGATACATCTGTTCCTGTTACAAAACCCACTGGTTTTTAATAGAAATACTGTGTGGAATAAAACTCATTAGTTTCTTCTCTTTTAGCTTTTTAATGAGAAATTCTGGGAACAATGCTTGTGTTTGATCCCTGCAGGGTCTCTGGTTGAGGTCTGTAGTCACATCCTGGGGATGTCTGCAGTTCTTCCAATACAAGCTTTCCCAAATTACCCGGTTGTTCACACTGGCTCCCTGATGTACAACCTTCACCTCACCCTCTTAAAGAAACAGCTGAAAATATCTCTTGCATTTATGTTTCGTTGCTCTGAGATATTTAAAGCTCAAGCACTGTGCAGTGTTTTAACATAATTGTTGTGTGCAGTTCTCTCTGTGTACTTGCTCACCTCAGCAAAGAAAGAATTGCACATCACTGATGTTCAGAGTCTGCAAAATTTAGTCCCCAGGATTGTTTATACACTATGCTTGTTTTATTTTTCTCTCCCCATGCTCCTATCTGTCAGATGGCAGCTGGGAAATTCCAGATAGTTGTGTCTATATGAAATGAGGAACCATTTTCTGTTGGTCTAATAGGTAAGCCAGCAGTTTAGGACAGAGGCACCAGAGGTCTATCTTCCCCATTTTTATGCCTGGAAATAAACAAGTATCTATTTCTTGTTCTGCTCTGAAGCGGGATTCCAGAGCAGGCAGCAATGGGATTAATCCTGAGAGCCCAAGCTGGAGCAAGGTCAGTCCCCGGAGGTTTTAGGTGACGAGCAAGGCAGTTGTGACAGTGTCAGCTGAAGGGTGGCTCTGAATCTTGCACTGAGTCAGTGATCATTCAGAAGACAGTTCACATCCATGGAGGTGATAATGACACATGTCAACATAAATATTGTTTTCTAGGAGTTGAGCCAGTATGATCAGCTCAGACCTGAGCTGCCCACATCTCCATCCATGCTGTCCATTCCTGGAGCCTCTAATCCTGTAATACAGAGATTGGGTTGCTCTTTATGTCGCATTATGCAGTGTCACACCATATGCTGCATGTCAGCACATACCACATAGAGGTAAAAACCCACTCTGATTTGGGGGGATTGGTTCATGCTCATGAATAAACGGAGAGGCAGTAAGGCCCATGGAAATGGGCAGCAGCCCAGGAATCTGGCAGCACTCTTCTACAATGCAAGGCTGTCCCCTTGCTGAGCAAAACCACCCAGCATGGCCAGAACTGGCTCCAAGCATAAGGTGTCCTTTTGCCAGCCTGCTCTTGCCTCTTGTGTTGTGCTCTTGGGCAAGACACAGAGATGTGGCACTGAAATGTCCCCATCTGCTCAGGAAAGATATCAATACTTGTGTTCCAAACATAGATTCTGCAAGGATTAGACAGTTAATGTTTCTGAGTGCCTTTAAAGTGTGAAGTGGTAATGATGAGTGTCCCTGTTAAACACCAGGAACATCAGTGTTATTGTAGAAATAGTAAACAATAATAAAAATATTCAATTAGGTAGACTTCTTAAATAGTTATTTCTCCAGGCTGCTGGTAACATCATTTTAAAATGATTCAGAAACAAATTAGCATGCAAATGTTTCTGCCTCCATTAATAGATGATTTTGGTAGATTTTAGTTTAAAAGATGAGCAATGCAAGATTAGAGGTTAGAACCTGTTATTCACTGGGTGACAATGGAAAGCAGCTGTCAGAACCCAAGAGATTTCTGTTCTAGCTGAAAAACGCCACTGTTGCTAAAAGGGAGTCTAAAGGGGAAACACCATCTAAGATCTGGTAACATCAAAGGTGCAATGAGCTAAATATAAAGTCGTGTAAAAGTTCACTTACACCCACCATGGGGAGGCAGCATCCCTTTACATGTGATCTGCCTTTTGAATTTTGCAAGGTCGTACGTGTTTGATCTCACCCAAGCACGCAAATCAATGAAACCCAGCAGCAGGACATTACTGTCATGCCAGTTTTTTGGGAGGGCTGTGAGATTTTGAACAAGTCCTAAATGAGTTCAGAGTTAGTCTGAAGCAATGTGAGTGAAGCAAAAGCGTTTTGCTTGGTATGAGCAAAAGGAAAATCGAATCTAGTGCCTAGAATCAGTGTAATAATAGATCTCTCTGCTATTTTGCATGCCTTTTCCTGCTTATCTCCAATTTTCACTCTTTTCCTCAGCATTGTTTCTGGCTTTCATACTATATAAACAACGATTCTCAGCCCCCACAAGGTGTAGTTTGGTGTTATACTTAAGCCTGTTTAATGACAGCTGCTGTCAGAAACACTCCCAGCTCCAGTCTTGGCTTTGCATTCCTGTGGTCCCTTTTGCACTGGATCTTGCAGAGGTAGTTGGCCAAACTTGTCAGGAAACTATCTCACTAAAAAAACCCCACAGAATCCCAAACCCTGCCTTTTTCCTCTCATCAGCCCCATCATGGAATGTGACACGGGCAAGGAGACAGGAACCTGGAGCAGGGACAAACTGCAGGAGGGAGTGCAAACTGCTGATTTTGACAGAAGCCTACAGTTGGCACCAGAATAAATATAATGTGAAATTCCTGTGCTAGCACTCCTTGAGTGGGAAAGGTGTGATATGAGCATGTGTTCAGGCAGATAAACTCACACCTTTGGCTGAGAGAAGTTATTCTGCTGCTCTGGAGATGTCACAACACAGAGTCCAGCACACACGCTCTGTGCTGACCACGGCTGGTCCGGCTCCCTCACACAGTGCTTGCTCACATGAGCAGCTCTCTGTTTTCTGCTGGGGCTGGGACATGCACAGGGGATGATGTAACAAGAAATTGCCCCCTCACAAGTGGAAGAGATCACATTTTCATTTTCTTTTCATTTGTAATGGGTTAAAAATCTGTTCTGCCTTAACTATCAGTCTAGAAAAAAAACTAATCTGTTGACGTGAGTTGTTAGTTTTGTTAATATTGGGAACTGAGATCCTGTGTAATATGACTTTTGAAGTTTTCTAAGGTGTATAAATGCTACCACTCCTCTAGTAATTACTAACATCTTGATTGACTAAAGAAGAGCTACGCAACTTTGTCTCGCCGCAAAATAAGTTCCCATCTTTGTTGGGACTCTCTGTGCACTATGTGGTTTCTGTAAGTGGCATGAGAGGAAGAGATGATTTAATTTTTTCCCATTGAAACCTCTCTGATACCTGCAAAGTGAATAGAATTTTTGATGTATTTTTAATTAAAGGCTCCACATTCAGACACAGTTTAGGATGGTCCGTAGGTGAGGAGGGATACCATTTCTAAGCTTAGCATAAATCATTTTATTTGTCTCTTTTCCTTATCCAGCTTAAAACTTTACTGTTTTCTGCATTGTTTTCATGTAATTTCCTCCACCAGGATGAGATAAAAACATTTCATGCATTATAAAGAAATCCCTGGTCAGCTCTGTTCTGAAAGACCACTGTTGGAAGCTTTAGAGTGAGAAAAGTGAAAAGACAACATAACTTTTCAATATCTATTTCAAAGACTTTTTTTCCTGCTTAATCTTCAAAGCCTTTTATTTTGTCACAACTAACACAGTTTGATCACTAATGTATCCACAGTGCTCTCTGTGCAGACTGTGGGTATTCCAAGGTAATGGGGGTGGTGTCTTCCATTACTGACTGGGGTTGGAGGCACTGGGCTCCTGCATGGAAAACTGTTGCCTCCTGTATTTTCAATATCCTCTTGTGCCCAGGTAAATCAACAGGATCTTGGCATTCAGGGTAAGCCTGAAAACAGTCAACAAAAATCCATACAAATAACCCCCTCCAAACCCTCAGGAGGCATTAGACTGAAAGCAACTGGTTTGGTGATTAACGTCTTGGAAATTTATAAATGCAGAAAAATCCTTACACCTTTGTGTACTAATTGAATGCAAAGCTCATGATTCATGTGTGCGTTTGTGACAGGCAGTGACTGCCAGAGTGGTGTGCCTCGATGCCATGTGCCCAGTGGGCTGGCACTGGGCTAGAGGATGGATTTAGTGTCTGTTCTCTGCTCACCCCTCCTGGCGAATGCTGCTGAGACTGACTTCAGGTCACCTGTAGCTTTATCACATTGTTCTGCTCTGTCTGGTGTTTTAGGAACTCCTGATGCACCTGAGAGCAAAGAATTTCAGGGCTTCCCCAGTATCCCAGTCCCATGAAACTGGGCACTGGGGGATTCTCAGTGCTCACATCCTGCACTGCCCTGGGCCCCTGTGTGGCCAGGCTACCATGGGGGCTGGGAAGCCACACACTGCTGTGGGATACCCTGGGCATCACAAGAGCACCAGGACAGCCAGAATTACCCGACTGCTCTCTCACAGCAGGCAGAGGTTGGTCATGCTCTGCCGTAAGCAAGCTCAGGTTCAATCTGTCTTTGAGAGTGAGCAGAGCCTACTCAGCCTTCCTTACAGCTATTCATCAAAACCTCAGAGTAGTAATGTTTTTCCTGCAAGGCAGGGGCACAACCTGATATCTCTTTTTCCCTTTTTACTTAAAGCAGTAAATCTTCATTTTCTCAAAGCTCTAGGAGCAACTTTTCATATTCATATATCGGTATTTATAAAGATGTTACTTATGCAGACATGTCTTCTGCAAAATCTTTTCTGCCTCAAAAGACTCCGTACCCTTCAAGCGCTCTGTTCCCTTTCTAAGACACATCTTGTTTCCAGCACCCTGCACAGCCACAGGACTCCACCTTCTGCTGTGGCTCCGTCCTCTGCTGACAGCAGGTAATTTGCAACTCATTCCCCTTCATACAAAAGCAAAGCTGATCATCAGCTTCTTCCAACCCATCGCCTCTTACCTGAGATAAAAGGCTGTCCTTCCTCGCAAGGCAGCAGGGAAAGTGAGTCAGAGGAGCAACAGATCACACAGACAGACTTGTCACATTAGGGGAGAGTCTGATCCCCTCCTTGGGAACCTGTCATTCCGTGTTACAGACCATCCAAGCAGCTACAGGGCTCTCTCATTAGCACTCCCTGTATTTAATGCAGAATTGTAAAACACTGAACTTGATGAAAACAGCCTGCCTTAAGTTACATGGCCAACTGCAAGCTATCACTGCAAGATATGCTCTCCTTGTGGTGCTGAGGCAGCATTAGGCCAAATCTGGATGCTTGTGGCAACCCCATCTGGGTTTTATTCAGAAATAATTTGGAAATAAATACTCATGGCACTGAAGAAATGAATATCCATGTACCCGCTGGTGTTTGCTGTGGATATTTTCAGGCACAGTCTGAAGAGACTATTCAAGGACGGGGACACAAAGGAGAGAGCTCAGGGTGCTGAGCACTCCTGGGGTCTGAATACCCTCAGCCCCACAGCCCTGCTGGACACTTGACCCAGTTTGACTGCACATTTGCCTTGCACTAATCTGAGTTCACTGGCTTCACCAGGAGGTTTTTAAGTTACAAATGTGAGAAAGATGAAGATTTGATCCCAGCCATGACCACAGAAGAAATACCGTGGCAATAAGCTTGCTGCTTATAGGCAGGGGGACAAAAAAGGAAAAAGAAGGGCAAAAAGAGCAAAGCCTGTGCAGCTGTGCTGTCTGCAGGGTGTCCCTGGTAGCACAAGTGCTGGCAAAGCCAGGCATGGAGGTTTCACAGCAACCAGCCCTGAAGAGGCTGGAGCAACGAGGCACCACATGCTGTGCCAGGCTTTGCTGAGCTCTTCTTTCCCCACTTGCTGCTCTCCTAATTCTAGTCCAGGTGCTGCAGTTGTCTGGCTCGTAGTCAGTCACCATGTTTGTGCCACTGCACTGTCATTCTCATCTTCCAAACTTAGAAGTTTGATGTGAAGCAGAGCAGAGCCCTTGGCTCCAGCCCTCAGACAGGGGCTGTGCAGGATGGAGCTTTGCTCTCCCTGCTCAGTGACTGCTGTGGTACCTCCAACTTTGCAAACCCTCCCAGCACAGGCCAATTCTTGGACACGTTAAATGCCACCACACAGCGAGTTCACCAACAAATTCCCTGGGGCTCAGCTACGTCAGTGAATGGCACGACTTGCAGTTCATCCTGTCGACAAGTGGGTGTGTTAATCAAGGGGAAAATCTGTGCAATTGACTGATCCTGATTCCAATTAATTTCCCATTAACAGATTTCCTAAATCACTAGCAGAATGCCTAGTTACAGATTATGCCAATAACTCTCGGCACATATGGTCTTCCTGCCACCGTGGGAGGAAGTGGGTTGGTTCAGTCAGAAGGGAGAACTTTAAGGATCCTGATGCCTTTCTCAAAGTAAGGATTTTTACCTGAGTATTTTTACAGAGTGACTGCTTGCTGGCAGATGTGTGTCTTGGTCAAGACTGACCTCTTTGAAAAGTGAAATTAGGTTTTAAGAAGCAAAGTTTGCAACAAGATGTGTATTGTGAAATTTGATGATTCTGTTTTCTATCTGAAATTATCATGGCTCCGAGTCAAGTTTCTGGCTTATGATTCAGAAGACTTGCTACAGGATCAGACCTCTAAAATGTGCAGTACTGTGTGTCAGTTCTTCCTTTGAAGGAAGAACTAGAATACCTGGGTATGGTAAAGATTTTATAATACTTCAGGTTCCCTCTGCTTTGCACTGTTCCCCTGCTGAAGAGTTGTCTTAAACTCAATTACCAAGTGGGCTCTTTCAGAGGAAAAGAAGTTTGGGGAGCTGGACCTTGCTGAATAGGAACTGTGGATTTAGACCATGAGCAGGATGGTGTAGCAAAGAAAGTTAATTTTCATTGAGATGTTTTATAGTTCTGGGTATTTTTTTGAATCCTTTCTTTAGGATATTAAGTAGAAATAAGGCCTTTCTGTTTCTTCTATGAGAGAGTTCCTGGTGCCTCTGGAGTCAGTGGGCGTTCTGCTTTGATTACAGCTGCTCACCCGTGATTTTATCCTTCAGCTTTGTGGTTCACAGTGAGCCACCTGAGTTCACTTCACTCCTGGGCAGTTTAATCTGGGCTTCTGTTGGATTCTGGCTGTGATATCAGCCATTGAGTAAGGACTCTCTACTGGAAAAGAAAAATCTTAGGGCTAGTTCCAGTGGAATTAAGAAAAGTATCATCAATGGTGGTGCTTTATTCAGAGCATTTGTCTCAAAGGAGTTTCGTGTCATCCTGTCACTGAGGGCTGGCTCTGGCAAGAACTACTACATCTGTTTGCTACACATTTGTTGTTTCTTTCTACCTGGAAATCATGTTTGAGGTTTCTTATATTCTGGGTATGTGGCAGCCCCTGCTGTGCTGTAGAACTACTGGGTGTAGACTAAACATCACAAGTCAGCATGCAATAACTTAAATTGTCCTTTGCCTTTATTATAAATGGCAGCCTTTATCTTAGATGTGATTCTCTCTCAGCACCTCTCAGCCTCAGATGCTTACAAGAGCAGTTTAGGACCCTCACAGTGCATTCACTAACAAATGCTGTGTTAATGACCAGTTCTGGGAGCATCTACTGAAGTAGGACCCAGTGGATCAGTTACTCAGCCTGGAATTTAAACAGCAGCATGAGGAAGAAAAAAACCCCAGAGCAAATAGTCTGGCTGGGGGGAAGGAAAATAATTTTATTTTATAATTAAGCTACAAAGCAGGATGACAGACTTCATAAACTGAGTCCTGTTTTCCTAGACAAGCCAATTAATGTACATGGTTGGAATGATATGTGTTTTAACAAGCAGCATGAAAGAGTGTGTTTCAAGTTAGGAAAGTCATAGTCAAAGCCTTTAACATGCACAGTCAGCGAGATACAAAACACCAACAAATCTATCTTAACAAGCTTTTAAAATGTATTTGGAGTAATGAGGAGAAAATATAGGAAGACTTATAAACACATATGAAAGTAATTTCAGCAGTTATAGATTGCATAGCACAGTGAAAGCATTTTAGTTATTGAGCAGCAGTAAAATGTGTTGACTGTTTAATTTGTACACAGTTTTTTTAATAGCATTTTAAAAGTTGCCTTTTGGCAGAGGGAATACATAAGGATGTCGACTTATTGTAAGGCAGATGGCTGACAAGAGAGCTCAAGTTATCTTCAAGGTTAGAACAATTGTGTGAGAATAATGATGTCAGGGATCTGGGATGTATGTGGCCGTGTCTGTGATTGTGTTTATAATCCGCTCCAGTTATGATCCTACCAGCAAAGGCATACTTGGATTCTCACAGTGCATTAGCAGCTGGATTTCAGATATTCTGCATGGATCCTGGTCAAGAAGTTTGGGTTCCATCTGAGAGGCAAATGCTTTTCAGTTTTAAGAGCAGTAGTTCACATGACAATAACAAAATTGTACAGAACTACTTAACCCGGTATGAAGTCCTTGTAGCAGGGTGGGCAGTGGTTTGATCCACTGCATATTAGCAAAGGGAAAGATGATGGTAATGCTGAACTAGCTGCAAGTCTCATGAGAGAAGGCATCAGTCCATAAGGACTAAATGGCAACATGAACGTGCAAGAGCAGAACCTGCACTTCAGTAGCTGAGTGTGGTGCTCTCTCTGCATGCTGCAAGGCTTGTTTCTGATGATTTGTCTCCTCCATTACCCTGGCAATGCCTGAGGAGAACATCTGATTGGAATGTGGGTGGAAGGCACAGCCTGGTCAGTCTGAAGGCAGAGCTGAGCTCCTCTCAATCCAGCAGCCCTGGAAGTACTGTGCTGTGTGTGTCGTCTTTCATAAGGAATGCTTGGCCATTTGGACTTGATATACTGAAATACAGTCATAGGTGTTTCAACTTAGAAAGTGTTAGATCAGGGGTCACAGATTTCATGCTCTCATTCCTAGTGTTAAGCTGTTGTTTCTTCACTGAGTGTCAATGTGCTTGAATGCACACAATCCGCAGCAGTGATTTTTATGCTGTTCTTGGATGGGGTTCTTATGTGACTCTCAGATACTGTAGGCACAAGCCAAGGAGTCCTGGGTGCACTCTGTACTATCAAACCCATGAAAGACTTCATTTACTTGTGTCATTGCTGCTGAGCTAAGGGCTTCGGAAAAGCTCTGCTGCATTGAAGATTAATAAGAACTCCCAAAATAGCAGATCAAAATTTACCTCTTTGTGGTTTGGTGCAATATCCTATGAATCAGCGGCAGTCAAGGCTTGTTTCCATCTATTTCCATCCTCACTGTGAGATGAAAGACCAGGGCTCCACCCTTGAGTAATAAAGTTTCACCAGCAGTTTCCCTCTGCTTGTGGATGGCCCAACCACCTTCCCCGAGCAGCCACCCAGTTCCCAGCCGTCTCTAGGCCAAGTTACACTGCACCATCTGTATGTCATTGTACCAGAGTGAATGGCCCTGTTTTTCCATATATTACTATAGCACTGCTGGACTCCCAAATGTGGACGGAAGCTCTTTGCAGAAGTGTGTTGTGTGTAGTGCATGGTGCTACAATGGTGGCATCAGTGCTCCCATTCCTCCAGGGGTTAACGTGCTGCTGCAGCCGTAAGACGGCCCTGCACCCCACAGAAAACACTCTTGTTACTGTTTGCACCGAGCAGAAAGCAGCCATTCAGGAAAATTAGAAGGAGGGAGGAGTTCCCTTTCCACCCCAATCACCCCATCCCCTGGTATCTGGTTGTGCAGTGTTACGAACCTTCTGCAAAACAGCTGAGAGGCTTCTGAGCAGCACAGGTGCCTCTTCTTGCCAACATCATGCCTTGTTTGCTTTCTTTACTGCCCTGTATCTAAATGAAGTACGAAACTGCTACAGCCTCTATCTGTTCTGCCTAAACTCTAACCCCATATAACAGCTCTTCATGTGTTTAATGCTCAGCCTGGCCTGGTCATCTCACTTCTGTCAAAGATCTGGCCATTCAACCATGTGCAGGGTTTGTATGGGAATACCAGCACGGAGTGGTACAGGCACAACTGCCACCTGCAAAGCCAGATTCACTAACTACCCTTGCTCTGTTCCTCCTCTTCCCAGCACTTAATGCCTTACATCCCTCTTGGAACCACAGTGCACCAAGCCTGGGCCTTCTGTTACATGAATGGGAAAGTAGGCTGGAGGGGAGCTCAACGGAGAAAAGGAAAATTGATCCCTAGTTCAGATTATGTTGTAGCTTCACCTCTCTAACTTTCCATGTGTTTAATTTATCTTTACATTCAGAAATCCTCATGCAAATTACCACTGACTTTAACTCTGCTTAACTAATTGGTACTTGTATATGCAAGATTGGTGATCAACTATATTAATATTATTGACCCCTGTTTGCCCCTTAGTGCTATCTGGTTTTCCCAGGTGATTGCAATGAGAGTGTAATTAATTATCAAATAGCTATGCTCTTTTTATTCTGAACACTGTAACAACCACTGAGATCGGCACAAAATCCTGAATACGTAATTCGTTGCTTTGTGCTTTCCCCACAGAATCCATGGGGGATTTGCTAGAAAATAGACACAAGTAGTGGAGACATTATGTATTTAAAGACCTATAAAAGTTTCATCTTTGAGGGTCCATTAGGAATACGATGGTTGAATTTAACTTTTAATTGTAGAGCTGAGAAGTGAAATACAGACAAGGTATGGTTAGTGTAAGTGGCACCAAACCAAAATAAATGTTGGACTCAGCTGTCAGTATCCTTGAATACATGAGTAACTTTATGCTTTTGGGTTGTTTAATTGGATTCTGTGGGACTGTGAATTTGAGTAAACTTATTCATGCATGGCTGTTTTTTCAGGATGAGGCTGTTGCCAGCACTTTCATTGTTGGACAGAGGAAAAAAGGTCACAGCCACTGTAGATGGGCCCTGTCTGACTCTGGGGGTTCAAGTCTGTCCATCCCATGTGTGCTCTTGTCATCGCTGCACAGAAATCCCATTTACCTGGGCAGCACCTGGCTCAGCAGTGCTCAGTGCTGCGGGCACGGCATCTGCCAAAATTGCAGCACGAGAAGAAATGACTAAACGCAAACTGGGGTCCCGTTCCCTCGCCACCCCTCCCAGGCTGGTGTACGCAGCCCCGAGCTCGGTGCCCTGCGCAGCGACAGGAGCTTTGCTGACGGCTCAAACATCCCGGTGTGGGGCCGGTTCCCACTGGGTTCCTCTTCCCGCTGCCTCGGCCCTTTTCCCTTCGGGAGCAGGACGGCAGCGGCGAGCCCGTTCCTGGATGAAGCGCCCGCGCAGGCTGCCGGTCCTGAGCGGCGACTTGATCCTTATCCCGGTCCCCGATCCCGATCCCTGTCCCGAGTCCTGTCCCCGTCCCGGTCCCGCGGGGGCTCCGCGAAGCCGGGGCTGCAGCGCCACCTGGCGGTGCGTGGAGGAGCGGCTGGGATCAGGTGTGCTCGGACGGGCTCGGGTGGGCTCAGGTAGCTCAGGCACATTCAGGTGTGTTCCGGTGGGCACCGTCGGGCTCAGGCGGGTACCGCCCGCCCCTCCGCTCCGCAGCACCCACGCGTGTTGTTAACTGGAGCGCTGCCCTCGCCTTTCCACAGCACCCCTTTTCCTCCAGACCTGTTGGTCGCTGCCTAAACAGGCGGGAGCTCTGCCCCTTCATACCCATGTGCCCATCCCGAAGGGTTCCACCCCTTCATACTCTCCCCATGTTCATCACGGCCGGGAAACGGCATCCAAGAGGGAAAAGTCTTACCTGTTTTAATAATTTTCTAGGAGATTTTCCGAGAGTGGTGCTCTAGCACTGAGCTCAACTTTCCACGGCAGGTTTTACTGGTTTGAGATGGAAAACAGTTGTAAAAAATGAGAGAGTGGAGAGGGAGGAAAAAGAAAACACCCCAAAGTCTAGTGATGACAGGTTGGAATACAATTAGTTGGCTGGAAAGATCTGAAATACTGAGAGCTGCAGGAGACTTCTGGAATAACATATCAAGAAGTCTGAAAAATATGTTCCATATTGTTCCTAAGTTTCAAGTTACAGGGATGAAAAAGCAAATTTTACAGGTAGAACACATCAGTGAGTTCCATGTATAATTCTCCTTTCTCCTTATGGTATTTTTATATGTTTTCTAGCATAAACATTTATCTGATAGTGCACTGGCAGGTCTAAAATATCTCCATGTACCTGTGGTGGGTTCCGGACATAAATTGGGCCAGAGGATTTCAAGGACTCATGAAGTTATGACTCTTCTTGCCAGATTATGCATCTGATAAATGGTGAACCATGAAGTTCAGCTTTTTAATGTCCACAAACCTGTCCTGGGGCAGAGAGGATGGTTCCAGGTCCATCAACTGGGTGTGTGGCCATAGTGATTCTAATCAGTTCTTTCTGTCAGAATCTGAATCGAGCAGAGCAACGAGCCAGTCTGTTTTTCACCCCTCCTGATTAACAGAAATAGTAACGCATGAAAGTAGAGCTTCTTCCCCTAAATCAACAGGATTTGCTCCCTGGCTGTCATGTAAAAATAAGTCTGAAACAATATCTAGAGACACCAGACCTCTCCTTTTTCAGTTGTATCACTTGGAAATTGCTCATTTGCTAAATGAATGTTGTTCCAAATCTTACTTTGACCCAGGGCTTGGATTACACATGGTTCCTTCTGCTGCGTTTCAGTGGGATTTACATGAGAAAAGATAATGTTCTCCACCCTCATGTACTTTCATTTCTGCTTCTCCTTCAGAGCTTTTTTTAGCCTCCTGCAATACTGAGAATCGCTTTTTCTTTTCATTGAGGGCAGGCTGTTGTCTTTGACAGCTGCTGGGGTACATGTAGTCTGTCACTAACCACAGCAAGTCACAAGAGCTGAAATTCTGGCTGCACCTCTCAAAATAGGTTAGGTAGTTATCAGAAGCATTAACAGAGCCATTCCTTATACATTATGATTAATTGAGCATGAATTGTGAATTATAGTTCACATTTGGTGCTCAGCATGCCACTTAGGAACACTTGTCACATGTGGTATGCTTCCATTTTCCAGAAAGAATTAAAGGATGTTTATAGAGAGGGAAGTATTTTGATGTTACTGTGGCATAAATTGGAATAGCTTCACTGTTCAGTGATTTTAGTCTGGATTTCATCCAGCATTACTCAAGGGATAATTTTACCCAACTTTTATTGCATTTTTTCCTTCAGATGCTTTGTTTGTGGGTTTGGTGTTGTCTCTCCACTCCCATTTTAAGTGAGTTCCTGATACCCAGGTTTATGACTTCTCCTTTGTTCCTAGTCCATGTACTGCAGAGCAGGCCAATAATACTCTGGTTTTGGGGCAGAAATCAGATTGTAGGCTTTTCATCTGATTTTTTTTTGAACCAGGCGGAAAATGAGAGCTTTAAAATCAATGTTGTTTCACTATATCATTAACATAATGATAGTGGGGATGAAAGAGCTGTACCAAGCACAGGAGAAAAATTAAAAACTTAATACACTGCATTAGATGTAAATCAGGACAGGTATTTATTGCACTCTATAAAAAAAAGGTAGGAAAACATAACTGCATAATGGGACTGAAGATATTGTTCTGTTGTTATGTTAATGTAAGATTTTTCAACTGAGCTCTGAACAGAAGAATTCTGCTTAAACACACAGAAAATGTGGTCATTTCACCAAACTCAGCCCAGCCTCTGAGTCTTCTAATCACAATCCCAATCAGTTTGTCCCTCCAGCACATTTCTCCATGATACCTTTTGCCTCTGCCCCACCTGTGACCTTCTGCTCCCAAGGAAGCTCCTTATTGCCTGCAAAATCCTCGTGGCAGAAACTGGATTAGCTGGGTTAGAGACAACAGTTGATTTACACCCAGTGACCTTTGATGGCCAGGTCCTGGGAAGGGCTCTCAGACCAACACAAATGCTGTGACTGTGACGTGGCAATATCAGCTTATTCCAGCCTGAAGAGCTGGTCCAAACCCTTGTTTCATTTGCACAGATCTACACTTCATTCTGCATAACAGGTTGCTTAAATCTTCTTTGGGATTTGTCCTTTCTTTATTTTTGTTATCATTAAAATAATCATCAACACTTAGAGGTCCCCAATGGAATGAAGTGGGGGAAAGAGAGTTCTTCAAGTCACTGATTTCTTTTGAAAATAATGCTGCCTTACACTTATTTATACAGATAAATCCGTGGTCCTAATTAAAACAGCTATAACTGCACATGCAAATGTAAATGGAACTTTGCTTATGGTCTGAAGGTGCTCATACACAGATCTTGATACCTCCTTGGGAGCCTCATGGCTCTCCCATGGGACAACTATGACTTGAAGAATCAATTGTAAAGCACAAATTCTGGCAGGGAAACAAGTTGAAATAAAAAATTTGTTAAGTAATTGTGAAGAGGAAATTGAGAAGAAAATGCAGTTCACCTGTAGGAAACTCCTAGAGAAAGTGATTATGTTTTGGAATTGAGGATTTGTTGAAAATCTGGGTTTAGTCAGTTTTAGAGACCTTATTTTCACAAGCTCTAATACTTTTGATATTGAGGAAGATTTTGCAAAACAAGGTGCTATTCCTCATACTGAGTAAAGCTGTGCTGACTTCCTGGGTTTGGTGGAATGACTTATATCTCTGTAACTCAGCAGAATTTCACTCTAAATTCCAGAAAACTGAATTGCTGCTATTTTTTTTCTTTAGTATGTCATATTTCAGATGCATCAGATTTGGACTATCTTCTTTTTTTGGTTAAAGAATTACTTAGTGTACAAATCAGCAATTTTGGTGATACAAGAATACAGAGGAAATACTAAAAATGCAACTAAGAGGCACTGTGTCCTTGTTTAACAAAAGTTATGGATAAGTGATCCCATATTTGTCCCTGGGCTGTCTGATTGAGTCTCTGGGTTGGGGACAGCAAGGCTGGAGGCAGCAGCCTGGCTGCCAGTTCTCTGAGAGCCCCTGCAATGACAGGCTGCTGTGGAGGGCAGTCAGGAAATCAGCCCTGCTGCACTGGCTCGGGGAGAGACTACTTGGTGATGGGGTTGGAAGGGAAGCTTTTGCATTGGAAATGACTGTGGAGGATGCTGGAAGGCAAGTGAGAAGGAGAAAATCCCTGAAGACTGGGATTTTTTTCGGGAAGTCTAAGTGAGTTGGAGAGACACATCCCATTGCTTTCCTTAGAGACTGCCGTGAACAAACCACTGCACTGGTGTGACACGGTTGTTTCTGGGCCCAAAGCTTGTATGTTTGTACCATACCCTGTATGCTGTGTAGACAGACAGATCATTGAGAGACATCAAGTGTGACAGCTTCTTTTACCTTCTTCCTGTATTCTTGGATTCACTTAAATTAAGTTCTGCCAGAGGAAGTAAAAGTTAAAGATTGCTTTCTGCTTAATATGTACTTTTCAATTGAAAATATTTCTAAAGTTTACATCCAAAATTCCCACAGTAATCTAAACAAACAACTGCAAGGCTAAGAGTTTTGCTCTTTCACAATCTGGACCTTTGTGTTCATGCTTCATTTCCTCTAGACAGCATCAGTGTAACACGCTGCTGAGTGCTCTTTCCTCCTGCTGCCCCTCTAGTTATCTCAGTAAATTGCCCCCAGTTCCTGCAGATGGGACTGTAACCACAACACAAGGGCTCATCACTGCCTACCAGCCTCAATAGATTGATTCCTATTGCAAACACAGTGATTTTTGCAGCGCTCCCTATAGTAACAGCATTGTGCTCTCCGTGTTTTGTACCCTTGACTGATCAATGCTAGTCTTCAGCTGCAAGTCTGGATGTTCCTCTGGCATGAACTTGAGCTTTATGTTCATTTAGAGCTTACAAGCCTGAGGAGTTTCAGCCTGAAATATGACAGTGAGTTATTAGCAGCTCAAAGAGGAGGCTTGTTATGAAAACACATAGGAAGACGAGCAATCCCTGGATCAGGTGCATCTCTTGGGTCTCCATCCACATCTTGTATTACACTTCTCTGCAGCTGTGCTGACCTCAGCAGCCCGAATCAGTTTAAATGAGTCCTGTCTCTTGACCTGACATCATATCTAGCACTGAAAAAAAAAAGTGAAGTTTAAAGTGGCTTGTATTACTCTATACACTTAATTACTGAATTAAAATTTCTTCTAGTGCTTTCTGTTAGTCTCTTGATCTGCAAATATTTTGCCTGGATAAGTACCCTATTCTCCCTCTGCATGTAATAAGCTAAATTTATTTAGAGGCAAATATGTTCCAGAATACAGGATGTAAAACAGAAAATGCAGAATCGCAGTAAAATCTTATTGAAATGATGTCAGCAAAGAATATGGCACCAAACTTCTTATTGAAGGAAGGTACAAGGAAGGGTCATCTGGATGTTTCCACAGAGATAAGAAGCCTAGAAAACTAATGTTGTTCATTATCTTAAGGGTCAAGAGTACCACAGCAGGGGAAACAGGATATATTACATCAAATCTAAATATTTTAGTGGTAGTTATGGTTATTGCTTGCAGAGTATAAATATACATTAATAGAATTCTTGAAAGGGTGGAATTGGATTGCTTTGGAAGTTCTCAGTTAATATTCCCAGTTCCTACAAACTGGCAACCCATACCTATCAGTGCTTAGTGCCACGTGTCCTACCTCATCATCATAATTTTATTGGTATTTGTTTCTGTAACACTAATTTTAATAGGTGTAACTTAAAGCATATAAACTAATCTGAAATTCTTTATTAAAAATTAGAATCACTAAAAATGGTAATCTGTCTAGAACAACCTTTTTCCTAAGCGCATAAATGGAATAAGAAAATAATCACAGGGACCATTTTTGTAATCTTGTCTCAGCTTGCACAGACATGAGTTAATATGTCCTGGATCTTTTAAAGGAAATTTTTTTTTTCCTTAAATCTGCCTTGATTTGACCTTAAAATTATAGATGATGAAGATTATCCCCTAAGAGTCTTCAGTGAGATGCTGTATCAGCTGTTTCGATCACTGCTGCCAACCTTTCCTTACGATGCCCATTGTGCTGACTCCTCTGCTGTGCTAAAGACTCTTTTTTTTTTTTTGTCTGAATCTTAATTCTCTTTTTATTTGAACAAACATTTTTAACCTCTGGAACTTTCCAGCAGAAAGGGTGTTCCTGCTGCCCCTTGCCCCTTCATTATTCCTTTGGCTTTGTTTTAACACCTCTCAATTTATTAACTTCACCCGCTGTGGATTCTGGTGCTGGATGTAGTATTCTGACAATGGCTGATACAGTATAGAGTCTATATAACTTATTTTTTAAATGCTGAGGCACATCAGGATCTAAAACTGTCTTTATTTTGGCCATGAGGAAGATGGCCCATGCCCACAAGACTTCTGCAGTTTCTTTGTCTACCGAGTTCATCTGAGTTTATATTGTACCTTTACTGCTGATACATTTTGTTGCAGAGGGAGGATATACTACAGTATTTATCTTGTCTGTGCTTGTGCTGGCTCTCGGGGGAAATTTGGCCTTTTTAGTATGCAGTTCAAACACTGTCTGAAAAGGAGTCATGGTTTGGATAATAATTTTTCAAACAAATTTAATACACTGATTTCCTTGGGATGAAGATAAAGTACAGTTCCATCCAAGATGCACCTAAAGGGCAACTTGTTTGAGTTAAGTTTACTGAAACAGAAGTGACAGAATATCAATTTGTTTTCTAACTTCATGTCATATTTGAGAATCAAATAAGCAATTACATGAGAGTAAATTGGATTTATTTCAATATCAGATTTGCAGTCCACTTGTTGGTTTATTTGATTGAGATAAAATAGCCCTCCATTTTACAGTAAACATGTTCAAGTATTACATTTGTTCCTTGGCTCCTTCAAGAGCTTATAGTTTCTCAGCCTAGGGTTGAAGCCATTCTTGATACACAACATGACTTACCTACCACTAGAAGCCTTCCCTGTATTAAGGTGATGAATAGTCCCAAATATCTCGCGCTTTGTGATGAGGTGACTTGTAAACTGGTGCCAATTTATTCATGTCAACTTCTTCCATCATTTGCATTTACCAAAACCCCAAAGTTGAGTGTAAAAATAAGACCTCACACATATATATTTGCTTAGTCCAAGGGTGCAATCATGTGTAAATATAGATCCAAATTATATGACCCAAAAAGGGCACAATTTTATCTCTTTTTTTTTTTAGAAATAATGGCATTTTAAGATTCTTCCCAGACTTTTCCAGATGTTAGATGCCTCCGAATAATCCAAATTGTCCTACTTAAAGGAAGCAGATTTCAGCTGTCTTCTCCTTTCTGCTGTTCATCAAAGCGCTTTTACTGTAATTCACTAGTTATGATTTACATAACTGTTTCTGCTCCCTAACACTACATAACACCTCAAAGGATTACTGAAAGGAACCATACATGGCTCCCCTCTCAGCCTCCTGCTCAAGACAACAGAATTTCTTCCTTGCCCTGCTTTCACTGAACTGTATTTTGCAAAATGTTTCAAATCACACCCTTCCAATTCCATTTTCTCCATCTGAACTAATTCTTGTGGTAGAGAGGCAAAGATCATGTTTCTTTTGTTTTAGTTCATCTTTTATACAGAATTATTTTGGAACATTCTATTACAAATTACTTCTGTATAAAAAAGCACATTCTTTATCTTCAATTGTAACGCCTCTCTAGGCCAAACAGAATTCCGGTGAAATATGTGAAGCTCTTTGCCAAATCCCTGAGCTACTGCAAGTCATTTCATTCTACACAAATCAAATTCATGCATTTATAAAAAGTGTTAAAGAAAATCCAAACATGACAATTGAGGTTTTACCAGCCTGAAAATTATAGCCCAACCATGATAAGTGGTGTTCTGACAGCAATGAAGCTGAGATTTGGCGGCCAAAAGCTGTATTCAGCTGTTTGTTCTAATGGTTGTGCTCACCATGAATTCGGAAGGAGACGAGCAATCCCGGTCCCGTAGTTGCAGTGCATACAACGTGCATGAGACAGCCAGGGCTCTATGTGTACAATAAGAACTGGCAGCCAAAGGAACGAGCTCAGGCAATTAAAGGCTAAATCAGACCCTAAATTAAGTACTCAAAGGAGCTGCCTACAAAGCTGAAGCTCACTAGTACTGCAGGATCTCATGCTGCCACTGCCCACTGGTGTGGGAAACATTGAATTTGAAAAGTGGAAGTGTGGAAGAGATAGGAAGAAGCATGTAAACTGTTCTTTGGACTGCACTATGCACAGCCAAAATGGCTTGAGGACCTATTCCTGAGCTGATGGTAATGATTGTAATCCCCACCAAATTTAAAATCTATATGATGTCAGGTTCCATCTTTAATTTGTAGTGACAGGTTTGTTTATAATGACAGACATTCCAAATAAATAAATCCTAATTCAAGGTAGTTATGATAAAGGAAATGTGAAAGAAACAAATTTGATGGAAATGCAGTATTATGAATTTCAACAATATTTGACCTGCAAGGTTCCATTGCATCTTGTGCCTTTGGAATGCTTCCTCTGCATTTCAGAGCTCATATGGCAGAATGATTCGTTTCATCATCATCATCACATCAAGCAGCACCTGAGGTTGCTTAAGCCATGCAGTGATTGCAGTGGCTCGGGTGGGCCAACCTTTCTGAAGGTTATTCTGACACCTACGACACTTGGTACTGTACCAGGTGGAACCAAGAAAATGCTTATGGTCATTCAGCAGGTTATTTTGACATTCAGAACACCAAAACTATGCCATCTGGCTAACAAATGCTTATATTTCCCTTTCATATACCATGCTAGCACTGCTTGTGAAGCAAATTTACATCGTCTTCAATGAGACTTACATTGGCTACGTGCATTCAATGTCCATTGAAATTCAGGGCATTTGGACACCACATTCATTTGTGTGCCTTTAAATACTTTGGCCTTAATTAGCAATAACCTTTACAATACAATTTAATCAACCAGTGGTTCTTCACCTAGTCTTAGATTCTTTTTTTCTAATCTCTTACTCTTTGTGTGAAACAAATGGAACTAATATCAATAGACCTCTTAATCCGTTAATCTATCAAGCTTTTGTGTTATAAATATGAGCCCTGCTTTCAAGCAGCTCCTTCTTTATGTTTTGCTTAGGGTTCTAATATTTGTGCTTAACATCTTTGATGGATTAATGAGTAAAACCAAGCCTGGTGTGATATGCCTCTGGATCTCTGTCTATTACAACTTTTCCTTGCGGCAAAGACAGTTCATAAGGTTTCAGAGGCACAGAGAGCAATGAAATTATTAAATGTGTGCTCAGCTAGAATCTGCATTTCTTTGGAAGAAAGCTTGGATTTTCTACACAGTGTTAGCAAATTTGCTAGCTTAAGGTGGGTGGAGGCAAGGGAGGTGCTAGCAAACCTTGGAGGACATAAAAAAATAAGTTGGATGTGAGGTTCAGAAATACTGAAGGCTCAGAGCTTGCCCACAATACTGATTTTAGGGGAATGCTCAAAAGCCAATATATTAAGAATAGGCAGCCGACTTCTGCAAAGGAAAGGTTAGAAATTTTACACCACTATGAAGTTAAGGGCTGATGCCCCTCCAGTCAGCCATGATGGTACGTACAGTGCAAGCCACTGATTGCAATATCCCACTTGCATTGGTGTATGTCAGGAGCCAGCACAGTGAAGTCCAAAGACACATGCTGCTGTAAGAGCAAAATCGGGCATCATTTCTGTGTGCTCTGGAATTTATTTGCTGTTCAGGATTTACAGTCATCTCTGACAGTTACTTCTTGCAGCCACAAAACCAAGTACATCCTATACTGAAGCACAGCAATAACAAGATTTGAATGTCATTAGAGGCTGCTCCTACACATCTTGTATTAAAGCAGCTAAGTGTTTAACCCATGAATAGAGCTCCTATTATCTTTGCTTTTGAAACCCCAGTATAGATCACTTAACCACTCTGCAAGAAATCCCATGAGAGACCAACAACAGCAGGGAACAAAGTCAGGCAAAAAATAGCAGATTGTATCTGCTAGAGCTTTTTTAATACATTTTTCATATGAGTACATTCAATTTGAATATTACTCCTAATATAGATTAACTTAAGACAGATTTTTTGCAGAGCATGAGGCTCTGAGAATTTGGCCAGATAGTTTTTTCACTGAAAAGCTCTGCCAATTATGTGCAGCACAAAGGAGAGACTAATGCATGAAATGCATAATATGCCTTCTTCTTTTTCACAGCATGGGGCTTAAAAATAAATGTTACAGATCTTCTTTGGATTTTCCATCTGTGCTCAGGTAAATCTGAAATAAGAACCTGTTTCAGCAAAGTTCATCTAGCAAAATAAGCTACCAAATTTGTTGGTTCAGCTTCCAGGCAAGGATGTGGCCATTTGATGAGCTTCAGTGTTGTATAGGGTCAGCTGTAGTCTCCTCAACAGTTGTGTAAATCTGGAGGACTGGGGTTGAAGAGATAATAGCAGTGTGAGATCTTCTATGACTGCTTGAGAAGGAACCTAGAGCCTCTTTGTTGACTAACAAGCAAATTACCATATTCACTTCAATATATTTTCTGAAACTGATCATTAAGAAATGTGCGGTATGCTGCCTTTTCACTTTTGTTTAATGCTTAAACCAGATGTCAAACTGACAATGCATCGAACGAATCTCTTTGTTTAGTCACCGAAAAGTTACGTACTAAAAATGGTGATAGCATCTGTTCTTTCCTCTGGCCTTCCTTAAACGGTGACTTGGAAAGACTGACCTGAAGAGGCTCCTCCAAAAGTCAGACAGAGTCAGACTTCACCTTCATCTTTGGCATTCCTTCTGAGCTTGCAAACGGATAATTGTGATGATGGCAGTTGTGTGCAAAGTGAGAGAAGAGATTAAGGCTGTGAAATACAGTCAGCCTATGCTACTAGCCAGCTGCAGTTCAGTCTGTTTATGAGAGGATCTGCAACAATGTTTTAGGAATAATTTTAGATTAAATGTAGGGCTGTATATTAAGACAAATGGGTTTGCACACACATGCATAAAATCTGTGTTAAGAGTTGACTACATCCTGCTTTCTGGAGCAGCAATGGTGCTGGAGAACAGATTTAGGATCAAGACTACGCAGTGGAACTGCCTGCATAGCAAATAAGAACATTTTGAGAGTACTCTGCATGATCTGGCTATGGACTAGACTAGCTGTCAGTCTGGATTTCACCACGAGTCATGAATACAAATACAGCTCTCATGAAATGCAAAGACATTTATTGTATGCCAAATGAATTATAGAAGCTAATTTCCTAATCAAAAGCTTAGCAGGCCACTGCTAAGCAAGGAGAAACAGAGAGGCTGCCTTTCCTCCCCTCCCCTGAGAACTTTACTTTCACTAATCATCAGGAATGGTGTCTCCCACTATTACATCAAATTGGACTCTTAAAAGACATTCTAGGGCAAATGAGAGCCATATATACCACAGTCACTTTGTTGAGAATGTATATTGGATTGAAATGAATCGTTCATGTGTTGTCAAAAATTATTACATGGTTCAGAATTAATCAGAATTAGAATTCACCATAACTTAACAGTTTGTTTGATCTTAAAGGTGGTCCTAAAGCTCATCAAAGCATAAATCATTATGTAGCCAATACCATACAGTTGCAGAAGAGCAGTTCAAGGTACTCCTGCTGTCTGCTACTGCAAAGCTGTTGTTGGTTACCTTGCTCACAAGGATTCTCCTCTGGCTCCTCAGTGTCCCTAGGGCTTCAAGAACCTTCCTTCTTGTCTTGCAGAGACAGGAACTTGTTCCTGAGAGGAGCATGTTTGCTAGATTCACTGTGAATCTTGCATCTTTATGGAGGGCTTTTTCATTGTGATGGAAGACCTGGGATGTAGATAAAGTCAGTGCTTGTCTGAAAATCACCTGTTGAGGCTGCCAATACTGGGTTTGACATATTATCATAAACGATGTTTCCTGACAGAAAAAGTTGTATTAAATCAATTACCCCAGAGTGGCTCTGTTCATGAAGAACAGCCACACTATTTCATTAGATGTGTTTTTGTAGCAAGCTTTCATACAGATGAACTCAGAAGCTTAAGAATAAAAGGTTGTCTTTAGAAGATTGTATTTTCCAGTGTTAGACATCATGAAAGACTATTGAAATCTTTAAAAATCTTGTTTCCTTTTTAGTTATTGTTTCTACAGCAAATGATAGTGATATCTCAGTCAAAGTTTAGACACATAGAACATGTTGTAGATGACTAGTGGGATAAATCTCTACACATACTTCGCATTGCTACATCAGCATAGTAAATGTAGTCCAGAAAGTTGGTGTTTTGAAAAACTGGCTAACCATACAAACATAATCTATGATGTGACTCTTAGTGAAAAAGTCCCTTTTTTCCTTCTCTTTCCCTTTGGTTTTCGTTTTTTGGGTACCACCTGGTTTTTTCCATCAAGTGGACAGGCAGAAAAAAAGCAAAACCCGGAATGAAAGCCCAAGACAAAGAAACCAGTTCCTTCTCCATCTAAACAAAGTGCTATTTTCAACAAGCAGAAGCTGGTTCTAATTTAGATAATGCAAAGTAGGTCACCTTCATGAGTCTTACAGACTTTCCAACTTAGTAACTCAGATAATAAAACAATTTTTAGTTAATGAGAGAACATCAGAAAAAAACGACTGCAGGAAGCTGTGAACTGCAGTATCTCCTTACTGAAGACAGAATGCCACATGGAAGAACAGATGGGTAATCCTTCCGTGATTATCCTCGACCACTGGCTGAAAGAAAAAGCTGTCACAACACTGAGGGCTGTATATAAAGTACATATACAGCCATTTCCCCTCATTGGTAGTAAAAGGTTTTATATGCTAAGAGATTATAAAGAAAAAGAGATGCTTTAATGTGATGGTGGAGGGAATAACTCTTCCATTTTCCTTCACGTCCTGAAGTGGAGCATATGCCGAGGTCCTGCACTAAATTTATCTCTCAGAAAGAAGATGTAATATATATTCCACACACATATCACATATTTTATATAAATTGAACAGTGAACCTGCTTTTATTATCTTTGACTATACTGACAAACTATAGTCAGTTGCTAGTTTATAGATACTGTTACCAGAATTAAATGTTGGTGTCAAAAATGTGGCTCTTGCATATTCATTGACACCAGACTCTGTGTTTGTGAAGCACAAAGTGGCAAAGTGGAACAGGAGTGGACAAAGAATGACTTGCTGGAATCTCAAGTTTTACAAACCCACCAGAACTAAATGCATTTCTTGCACACAGTGGTGACTTCTCCACTGACTTTCATTCTGCCCATGCACATAGGAGAGAACCTGAATTTTATAACTTGCTTGTCACTTCAGGGAAGAAGCTCAAACTTCAGAAGATATTGCTGGTGCTGCACATTACTCATTGAACACTGTTTATGGCCTATTTTCAACCTTTTCTGTTCCTAAGGTGTATTCCTTAGTTGCTGGGGTTTTTTGAAATCATAGGTATATACACAAATTTGCTATTTGTTCTGTATTCTTCACAGATTTTCTTTTGAGTACATTAGAGATAAACATTCTTAGACAAATCAGTTCATTCACAGATTCACCTTTTTTTCCTTCACCTTGATAACATATATCTGAAATCTAAATTTTGATGTGATAGGGACGTGACTGTTTTTAAGAAAAATGCAAATCTTCACTCTGAATAACTTAAGTCTTTCACTGATTACAGATTGTGTTTCTAAAGCACCTATGAGTCAGCCTGTGAGTTGGAGTTCAGATAATCCTGTAGTGTTTGCTCACCAGATGGACCGTAAGCTCTGCAAAGTAGAGCAAAGGATATTGCTTATTAACGTTGTTCTCAACTTCACTTATTTCTTTGTACAAAGTCTGGGTATTTGATGCAATTTTGGACTGTATCTAGACTGTAAGGAGAAGGAAACAATTTTTTGTAGCAGGATAGGAAAATCTAGCAAAGTAGATCAGACTAAAATGGAACAGAGTATGGTTCTTTTTTTGCATCATTTTAAGTAGCCAAGATTGATACCCACCATCTCCCAAATACACCCATATTGAATTTACATACCTGTGCATTGGTGAAAATATTTAAACCAATTATCTGTTAGGATTTGCAAGCAAATCAGCCAAGTCCCATTCATTATCCTTGCTTAAAACAGCCTCTCTGATAATTAAGTGCAACCAACATAACATTTGTATATTAATAATCAAATCTGTTTTTTCTCTTATATACTTTGTGCTAGATACTAATCATCTCACCTAACATGGGAAACATTGGGAATTTTCAGTGATAACTCTCCTAAATGTCTTCTGTGTACCAGATTAAATATTTCTGATGCAACATAGCCCATTCGAGCTGCCATCATTCATGAATGTGATAATAAGAAAACTCCATTTTAGAGATTTAACTTTTAGGTAAGTTCTGATTTTAGTTTGTTCCTTGAATTTGTACAGTTCAGTTTTTCAGTTTCTGTGTTGGTTTGTTGTTTTTTTTTACCTTCAAATTCTCAAGACACTCAGGCTTGCCCTTTCTGCTTTTAGTTTGAATCAGCAAAGAAAAAAAAGTAGTTAGTTAAATAATGCTCCTTCTATTTGGCTGTTTTCTTTAGCACAGGAGGATGTTTTGAAAATTAGTGGCCATTGGCCAGAGTATGGTTTTAAAAATGATTGCCATACCTACAGCACTCTCCTTTCCAGATTTTACATGATCTCTCTAAATACAGGGAAAGGAGGATGTTGAAGGAGGAGGTGCCTGCTCCTCTCCCTGCTCCACTTTTTCTGTTAGTGCAGGAGTGTCTCATGCTGGGGCTCCCACCCATACACAGGGCTGACTTTATACTGAAGACTCAGATCTTTAGGGCCAATAAATTATTGTGATTTGGATACAAATCTTCGCTCCAGATGGGCTTCCAGTAGGACACACATAAGACTGAGCATGCACTGCTGTTCCTCACTGCCTTATCAGTCACAGTAATTATATACAGAGATTAGGAAAATCCACAGACATTTTCCAGCATAAAAATTGCCCCATAAAATCTGGAGGAAATTTTCCAATAGCTCGTAAAAATTTTAAGAAGCCTGGATCACAAGTTCATCATAATTACTGCCATGCTCCTTTTATAGAAAGAAGTGTTGTCCTGTCCTAAAGCACTGCCTGGCTTGAATGTTGTTTTCAGGGCTTTCAGCCATTTTAGGGCATCTGTTGGAATGTGCCTCCCATTTCCTAACAAGGTTTGTAGGATGAGAATCAGGCCCTGAGGCTGTGGGCTCTTCAGAGCTCTCAGCCATTTGGCCTGTTCAAGGTCTGTTTTTTTGTTGGCACCATGAGCACCTCTTCCCTCTACAAGCCCGAGGGAAGGCTGCATGGGGCAACCGTGTGCTAAGACCACAACTTCCTTTTGAAGAGAAAAACATCTAATCCCAAGTGGAAGACACTTCTACCTTGTATTTATCAGCAGATTTGCTTGATTGTATTTATAACGCCAAATTATCTGATGGTTTGGAATAAAAGTTCTCCATTGGCTTCCCAAGCTGTGCAGACTCTGTTAGAATACTGAGGAACACTTTAAGTCTTTTCCATTTTGTTGTTCTAACAGCTCACTTTACTGCACTGTGTGACCAGCAAATCCAATGCCTGCACAACTACTGGGGAAGCCTGGCAGTGTCAAAATTTGCTATCATGGGCTCTCTGCCCATTAAGAGCAGTTGGCCATCACCTAGATGGCAAAAATGGACACTGTTCCATTACCTGAATGGAAAGTCAACCAGGCAATGCTCCAACGTCACACAGAGAGGAGCCTTTCCCTGCTGACTTTCCTGGAAGTCACCAACGATGTATTTTGACCTCCCTGTTTAAAGACACCTTGCAGTCAGTGACAGTGGGACTGTGGCCCTGTTTGAAACTGCATGTCGTGCTTGGCTCAGATCTCACTGCTCTCTCCATGAGCAGCAACTGCAGTGAGCTGATGGTTTTGCAGCACGACAGAGTTGCTGTGAAGGGAGAATCCAAGTGTGTCAGAGGACAGGACAGGACAGGACCAAAGAGCCCAAGAGCTGCCATGTATGGAACACCTTGCTTGTTTTCTTGAGGATACAATTTCCAGTGAGAGACACAAAATTTGCACATTGGGAACAACAGATTATTTCTAAACTTGATTCTTCCATCAGATCATTAGATTGGTATTGTTATATTAGCAAGCCTGTATGTCCTATCATGCGCACCTCTGTAAAGCAAAGTACTTGCACAAAGCTTCTTATCACTAACCTGCCACGTACTTCATCTGCTTCTGAAACAGTGCAACAAAGGATACCTTCTGTGAAATTTTATTTGTAGCCTCACTGGATCATGAGGAAAATTCCCTTAATAAGGGATGCTTTTGAGTTTTACTACTTGTTTCATTTTCTTTAGATCAGGAACTAAGGCACTTTCAATGCAAACAAAATCCTGCTGGTCTCTGCAAATCCTACCTGGCTGTCATTTAAAAAGCCAACTGTTCTTATCAGGAGATAATATTTTTTTACCTTTGGATTTGGTTTGTAAAATGGAATTAGGTTTACAAAAAGAGGCACTGTGCAGGCAGATTAAAAAAACTGCCTACTTCAGTGCTATCATCAGATAATGAGATCTTTCAGATTAGGAAGCCAATACCAGTACGGGAGAAAAAAAGGCAGCTGAAGTAGTTCATTATGTTCACTTCTTGAGACTCTGGGCATTTAATTAATTACAGCCACTCCGTGCCTCAGCCTGGTACCTGCAAACCTCACTGTGCCGTGCAGGTGTTGCACTTTGCTCTCGCTCTCACTCCGCTGAGGCCAAACGCTGCCGGTGACCTTTTCCTTTCAGGGGCAAAAAACCCCAAAACGCTTGGGTTTGGGGAATTTGGACCTTGTCGCGCCAGGAGCGGCACCCGGGAGGTGCTGCCTCTCCAGGTGCGGGGAAGGCGCTCCCTCCCCCCGCCGGTGCCGCCCGCGTTCCCTCGGAAGGTGGCACTCTCTGCCCGCCCCGGCGCCGCCACCGCCGCCCCNGCGGCTCTCGGGAGCGCAGCAGCGAAGATGGTGGCGGCCCCTCCGTGCGCCCGGCGGCTGGCGAGGCGCTCCCGCTCCGCGCTGGTGGCGGCGCTCACCGTGCTGCTCCTCCAGACCCTCCTCGTCTGGAATTTCACCTCCCTCGACGCCGGCGAGGAGCAGCGCGGCGGCCGCGAGAAGCGAGACCGCGGCGGGGAGCAGCGGGGGCAGCCGCAGCGCCGCGGACCCGGCGCCCCGCACGGCAAGGCGATGGTAGGCGGGGGAGCGGCCGCGCTGCGGGCGGGGGGCGCGGGGCGAGCCTTCCCCCCGCAGGTGCCGTGGTGCGGGGTGCTGGGGCCGGTCCTGCCCCGGTGCGGGGTGCTGGTGCCGTGCGGCGGGAGCGTCCCGCGGCCCGGGATGCGGAGCCACAAAATGCATCCGTGGGATCCAATCCCGTCCCCGAGAGAGGCATCTCCTCTCTCGTCCCGTCCCCGGCGTTGCCCGCCGCGGGCATCCATCCCAGCATCCCCGAACTTCGCTTGCCTCACACCTTCCTAGGGATTTGTTTTACTGCTACTTTTGTTTTTTGCACCCAAAAGACCGCACAGGCGCTGTTCTTTATTGCACGGCTCTAACAGGCCCTGTAGGTGACGGGCAGTGAAATGTAATGCAATCGTTTTATCAACCGCTAACAACTCCTGGGTACTGAAACTGCACACACAGGATGGGGATCCTGTCTCTTACCACGTTCTTTTGCAACTCCCCAGTTTTCATTCAAATGACTCGGGCCTGAAACCGCAAGAGGTTGCAATCTGGCCCTATTGCCGGTTGTAGTTTTGAATTTTCTAATAGGCACGTGAAAAAGCAAATTAACAGTGTTTTTGGTGAGATGATGCAAACCTCAGATATGTACCACCAGTACTAGTATTCTTCAGCTCTAGAGAAGCTTCCTTTAGTTTTCATTTGATTTTTTTAGCAGTAGGCTTATATTAATAAGTGCTGCTTCTCAAAGTATGCATGTTTCTTTTTGTCTGTTTCTCTACTTTTGTTTACATCTTGAGAGAGAAAGCAAGAACCTGGGGAGATGATTTACCCTCATAGGTGACTGTGGGTGTTTTGGCCACAGAAAGGCTATGCCCTGAACACACAAGTACTCTGTGAGTGACATTTGGGACAACTTTTATGAAAGATAGTGTGTACCCATCCACTGTGTGCAGATCCTGCTGTGCTTTCTAGATGTGAACATTAAAATTCCTGTGTACTGAATTCAGTTTTTGTCTCTATGCATAGTCTTATCTTGATACTTGTCTTGTTCATAAATGTAGCTAGTCAGGCTCCACTATTTTTCCTCCAGCACCCTGCCCTCTGCCTCTTTTCCTGTACATCTTTTATTCTTTCATCCCTTAGTGTTCCTCCAGCATTTTTTAATTCATCTCTCCACTCTGGGTTATGAAGTTTGGTGGATGCTGATACCTGGGCGGGCCAGGGGGCCGGGAGGTGGCAGGCTGCACCTGGGGCTCCAGCGCTGCTTCCCAGTTCCCCAGGCTTTCTAGGAAACGATCCTCTTCTGTGGGCTCCGGGCAGTGGTGGAATGTGTACTGTTAGCAGTTGTCCTACAAATGTCCTGGCACAGCGTCCAGTTTGCTCCCAGTGCGCTGGAACAAGCGCCGAATTCGGGGCTGAGAGCTAATTGTTTCTGTGCTGGTGACACGCAGACATAGAATATGATTATTTTGATGCTGGCAGTTCTGAATCATGCCTCTGCATACAGTTTTGATCAAAGACCTAAAGATGGAGCACTGGGGTTCTGAATAGAAAACATGTTTTAAAACACACGCTGAGTGCACCTATTTTCCCCTTGTTATCTAAATGACTGGTATGGATCTCGCTGGGCTGTGCCACAGTGTCTGGCTCTGGGAAGCAACAATGCTCAAGACAAGTGGTAGTGTAATTGACAAAGTGCTTTGTCAAGAGGTGAGTTGGCAATGCTTCTTCAAGATGACTTTATGGTACTTGTGGCTTTGCTTAACCTGCGCACTGGGAAGTGGCTGCCATCCTTCAAACCTCACACTTAAGTATCTGTCTATTGATTAAAATGTATGCTTGGTGGAAAAGTGATTGGAAAATTGAGTTCGTGCAGATTTCTGCCTTAAAAACCTGGCAGCTGCCTTACATTGGTAGGTGAAGTTCCCAGGCACTGCTGACATGCAGATGTTGGTTCAGGCAGGCCCAGTATTGATTTCAGAATTGGTTCATGAGGAAAATTCCTGATCAATGGAATTGCACAATACATAATCAATGTGAAAGAAAAGTTTCCTTTTTCCCCCCTGCTTTGTTTCCACATTACAATACTATTTATGTAATGCCCAAGCAAGTTTATTATCCTTCTCAATCCAAGTTTCCCATAGTTTGTATATGTCAAATTGTTTTGCAACAGTTGTAGAAGCTGTCTGGTGTGAATACAGTAGTTCCATTATATCCAAATGTCTTTGGGTTAAGCACATCAGAGGCCCCTCGCAAAAAAGAGTACTAATTTTAATGTGTCTTTGGTCTGGGAAGGGAGTGATGTGCTTTAATATATTTTTGAGGATTATATTCTTGAAAGGGTGCTAAATGTTTGTGACATAGTACTTGATCATGGGTTTTTTCACTTTTTTCACTTGCCTGGCTAACTACCTTTATAAGAGCTTTCATACTAAATAATTATGCAAAGTAGATTTTGGACACTTTGCAGAAGATAGCGCTTCTCAAACCTAAGTCTGAAAGTTGCCATATGAGGTTACAGTGTTTTATTTACCTTGGTTTTAGTTTGTCTCTGCCCTATGTGCAAGTCTTTACTGAGTTGAACATGAGTAGTGTGAGGATTTGGTAATTTGTGTCTGTGGGAAAAGAAACATAATCCTTTGAACCAGGTGCTTAAAGGGTGTTTAACTTACTAAATGCTGTCCGATACATGTAATAAGCAATATCATTTGGTAAATGAAATAACATCATACCACAGTAAAAGGGTTGCCCCCATACCTGTGTGTAATTGAATGGGAATTGCCAACTTGGCAGGAAGAAGGAATTTTGAATGGAGCTATTTTGCAACTGAAAACACTTACTGTGCTAGATCCCCTGGCCAGCTACATCTGGAGCTTTCATTAGTCATAAGCAGTTTCCTGCAGTTGTTCCATATTTAATTAAACCAGCTTATAGATAATTTTAAAGAAGTATGAACTGTATCGTTAGCAGTGATTTCAGTGAGTACTTGCACCCATTTTTGCAGCTGCTCGGCACCCTTTGCACAAGCTTTATTCATGCAGCAAAATTCAAGCATCGAAAGCATGGAAGAATTAAACTGCCTTTTGAGAATGGGTTGATTTTTTATATAAGGGTCTTTATCTTTGAAAAGTATGCAATAGCTTTTCTGTGAAAATACCAGAAGCATGCTGCTCAGTCTCAGGCTTTTTTAATACAGCCTGCCAGTGGTGGTGGAAGGGTCTTGTGGATATCGTGTGTTGGGAGCCCAAAGGGAAGAAAATGGAATGCAAATGCCTGCTTCAGGGCTGCTGGTGATGAGAGGGATGTGACAGCAAAGCATCTGCTGTGGCTGCATCTCGTGCCTGGCGTTACACTGAGGGGCAGTTGTGTGTCGCAGTGATGGACTCGTGTTACCCAGCTGTGGCCCCTGCCTGGGAATTCAGCTTTGAAGGCCATGTCTGTGGGTACGTGCTGCTCCTTTGTGCCTCCTGATGCTGTTGGGTTTTCATTGCTCTGTTTTGCCATAAAGCAAAAATGCCAGTGCATTGTTGCTGTGTCAGTTGAGTGAAATACAGCTCTTGCCTGCTGGTGTGGGATCAAAGCATTTCTGTAGTCTGAAATTTTGTGTATTCGTTTTAAAGAAATAGCATGTTTCTTCCAGCATGAAGCTGTCAAAGGAACCAAACATATTGATGGCTCAAAATGTTCAGAACTATGGAATGAAAAGAAAGTGTCATGTGTTTGTGGACAGTGAGGAGTTTTAATTCCAAGCTAAAGTTAAGCTAGGGAAGACAGTCCTGAGGATTGCTAGTATCTTTCCTCTTTATTTTTATTTCTGTAGAGGGAAATGTGGTGTTTCTTCTCCTGGGAATGTGGAGAGCAAGGCTGGATCCTCCATGATCAGCTGTGTATGCTCAAGTACGTTGTATTTTTTTCTTGCTTCCTTCTGTGTCAACTCCTGGTGATGCATGTTGAGCTCCACCAGGTTAAAGGTTCAAGAAGCCAAAAGTGACTACAGTGTGTGCCTAAACTCCTTAATCCCTGTTGGTTACTGAAGTTAGGAAAGGCATCCAGTGACTGCTGCTCTGCTCCACAGTAATGGTTATAAAAACTGTAATCAGTTGTAACTAAAGGCAAAGTAGCAGCACCTCCAGTGTTGGAGAACACTGGGGGAATCATACAGCAAAGAAAACCCAGGAGGCTTTGCTCCACTTTCTCTAAAGTCTGTCCATCAGTTTTTTCCCCCCTGCCATTTCATAATGCTTTTCCAAACTAAGAGTGGATCATTCAAAAGCTTGGGGTTCTTTCAGGTTCTTTTGAAGTGTGTTTGCACTTGGAATGTTCAGATTCTGCAGGTGGATTCCCAGCACTGTTTTGCCAGAAACAAACACACAGCAGGGACCTACCCTCTGCCCAGGGTACCTATTTAAACATCTACCCCTCTAAGTAGCTTGTGGATGTAGACATGTGGCCTCAGCAATTTCATCTCTGAACGTAAGAAATGAGGGAAAACCGGTTTTCGGAAAAATTTTCAGACCTGAAAGGTGATAAGGAGCTTAATTTGAGCTAGTCATTTGCATGTTAAACTCCAGTCCAGTGTGAATCAAACTCTGGAAACTGGGTCTCACTTATTTTAGTACACTGGTCTCAGTGAAACAGCTTAGTTAAGGTACATTAGATTGTGAATAAAATTAATAACATCGAGCTATTATGTGGCCAGAAATGATATACATCTTTGAGAATGGGCCCATAGTACCGACTTGACCGTTAAGTACAGTTTTACTTGTTATCTGGAGCTCAATCACAGCTTTAGTAATAGTTGAAAAGGGGAATGGAGACAAGTAATCATTTTGTAATGGCAAAGGGGGGAGACCATACATGTGCAGCTGGAAGCTGTGTAATGATTTTGACGAAGTCTTAGCACTTAACAAGGCACACGTTAATAAAACAAACAAATCTTTTCAGTAAGAGAACTAATGTATGCATCATTTAGGAGGAGTATTAGAACCAGATGAGATTGATGGTCTCCTACAGCAGTTACCTCGTTAAGCATCTTCTCTGCAGGAGTGTGGGAAGGTGTTATATGAAATGAATGGGAAGTCTTTTTCAGGCCACTGGTGTATTTTTTGTTGTGCCAGTATTTTATTCTTTAATGTATGATGGGATTTTGCAGATGTTCCCTTTGAAATACAAGCATTTTAATTTTTTAGCAAGAGAAGACCAGCTGTAGTACAGGAGATGTACAAATCCCATTTACTTCCTGTCAGCTCTTGCAAAATGGGTACTTTTTGGTGTAAAAGGCCCTCGTTATATCCCACGTGTTTTGGCTGTATTCAGAAATATTTTTCAAAATATTTTTCCCTTCGTCAATGGAGGTACGAGATTTGTGATATGGGATCTTACTAGTGCTTGCTGAAGGGACAGGAGTACAATGAAAGCATGAAGTGAACTTAATTTGTAGGAACAGTCAAATTATATAACCTCAAGGATTAATTATAATCAAATACTTCCTGATTTTTCTTTACAGTGTTAAAATTAGATCTGACACTTCACTGTAGCTTTTACAGTGACTCTTTAATTGGAATACAATGTCCTGTATATTTTTCTTCTAATTTAGGCTGGTGGGATGTCTAATTTGGGCAGATGCAGGAGCATCTCTGTGCGGATACGTACAGGGCACATGGGTTCTGGTGTGTAAAACTGCTTGTATTACCGAAGTTTGAGGAGTTGCACTTTCAAGTGTTTAAGTCTGATTTTTAGATTTGGGAGCCTCAGTCCTTCACTTTTTTTAAAGTAATGGTAGGCCTCTGATGCTGTTCCACAGAGCATGTGTCGAACAGGAGACTGCTCTGTGGGAGAAGGGAAAGCAGAAGTCCTGTTTGCCTTCTCTTATCAGTAACCTCTTGACATCTTTAGCAAAGGATTTAGAGCCACATGTGGTTTTGGGTTTTTCCATTACTGGTGGTCCACACTAGTCCTCTTTGCTCTGATAGTTGTGTTTTGATTTCTTTCCTCCAGAGGAGTCAAGTCCTGGCAGGTTCCAACTCTATTTGTCCCTTTCAGGTTTGATGCCAGTGATTGCAGGTGTTCCCTTCGGAGTGCTTAAACCTGGGATGAATCTCACAAACGTGTGGAGTGCTAAATTCGGGCAGTCTAAGGCTTCTAATAAAGGGAGAGAGATGAGTGCTTCCAGAAGGCAATTCAGCTCTCCTGGAGTCTGAGTCTGTGCAAAAGCACTGCTCCTCTGCACCAGCATGGCAGTGATGCTCCAAGACCTGCCATGCCACTGTAGGAATCCATTCCTTCACTTACCAGCTCTGGTGTTTCTCTTCCCCAGTCTGCAGAGTGTGCTTAATTAACTTCCCATCTTTCATGGACGTGGTGTGGGTTTGAAGTAATTAGTCTTTGTGAAGTAGTTGAGATCTTCTGCAACGACCAGGACCAGCTTGTCAGCTGCCATCTGTTGGCATAGCTCCATTAAAGCCAGTACGGACCAGCTGAGGTTTCTGGACCCACAAATGCAATTATTGTTATAATAATAACATCAAATAAGTAATCATTATTTTTACTCTCTCTTTTCATTTCAAAATGAGAAAATTATTTCCTCTTGGATCAGTGAAAGTAATTTACATTATGCACAATAATGGTCTACATGAAAATATAATTATTATTCATTTGTATGGCACCATCTGGGCACTAGAAGCTTTACAGACACATGTGAGGAAAGGTCCCTGCCTTGAAGAGCTTACAGGCTGAATAGCAAGTATGGCTTCTAGTGCTTAACAAGTCACAAGTGGAACTTCTGCAGTATTACCATCAGGGACCTGTTCAGCACAGCACTTACACAAACTCCTGTGATTTCCACTCACCAATCAACATTTCTCCATGATTGGCATTATACAGCCTCAGGGTAGGATGGGTCAAAGGATTGATTAGCGTGGCTGGATCAAGAAAGAACTCAGCAAGAGGCTAGTATTATAAATTGGCTGCACACTTTTTGGGCAAGTAAAGGATATTTCCAGGCTTCACTTGGAAGCACAAAATAGTTTTGATGCCTTGTGGACCTGTGCCTCCTATGGAGCTATTCCCAAGCTTCACATCAGGTCCAGAACTGGATTCTTTACTGAGCATGAGTATGGGCTAGAAGTGAAGAGACCAAACTTTATAATTGTGTGGATATAAAAATTGAGAAATGTGTAACATCACCTAAACTTATATATGGTGTAACCTTGCTGAGTGCTGAAAGTGACAGTGCAGGACACTTAAATCATGTGACTTCTTATTTTTAGAAGTGATTAGAGAATTCCTCCAAGGGACAAACTATTTATAACATGTCTATAATTTGCTTCCTTTTTTTTTTTGGTGATGAAATTAAAACAATAAATGAATACCAGTTAATTTAAAAAGTTAGCTAAAAAAGATTTCACACTAGTGTGTGGTTGACTCTGAGGTCAGATTATGAATGCTTCCCACATATATTTTGTTTTCAAGCTACTGTTCTGTTGCTGTTCTATTATTAGAGAGTAAGTGGGATGCTTATTTAAAACAATTCTACAAAGCTGAATGACACTGCAGACTTCAGTTTAACTTGGATTTGGTTGAGTGAGTCATGGACAGTCATTTTTGCTTCGTGCTGCAGCCTTTGCTTGCCCTTCAGATGTACTTTTTGGTTCAGTTATGTTGGTGGAATCCAAGTATTTTTCTTTGAGTTGATGCTATTCACTGACTTTTTTGCGGTGGTGAGTTTTGGATTTCATGCTCTCAGAATTTTTGAGAAGTCTCTTGGTTTGTTTGTAAAACAGCCTGTTTGTAGTTACCTTGGCTCTTTATAATTGCACACTCTGATTCAGGAGGACTCACAGTTCAGTTAAAACATCTTCTTTGAATGAAAAAGCAGTTGAGGTCTTGACTAAAGTCAAGAGAGTACCCTGAAAATACATCCAGCCTGTTGACCCTTACTTGGGAGAGGAACAGACAAACCTGAAAAATGACATTTCTGTGGGAAATTTTTTGTTTCTTTAGAATTGCACAACTGCATGTCAGAGAAGCAAGTAAAGACCATGTGTCACATGTTCTGCCTGGTAGTTTAACTGGATGACAGCTGGGCACCCTTGATGAGGAGTCCCACAGTTGCCAGGGTCATTAGTTATTTAAACTGAGGAGCTTTTTCCTCAGTGTACCTGGAGCTGTAACTAGCTAAATGGCCATCTGCTAATTATGAGAATGTAAACTGGACTTCTCTGTAGAAATGGAGCATTACCAGAGATCTGGACTGGAGTCATCTTGAACAAGCATGTAAATAAAAAATAGTCTCTTGCCTGGCTAATGTTACCTGGTAGAAAAAAGTAGTGTCATGAAGAATAGCAACTTGTTGTCTGCAGAGATTCACTTTTGGGTATCTGGATGTGAATCTGGCCAATCTAATTATATTGATTTAGGTGCTTATAGGCTTGCTTATGCACTGAAACTTTCTTTGGATGCCTGACACAGCTCTTTAAATATGTAAATATAAATTCAGGTAACTACCTTAAGGCATCTAAGTTCAGCAACTTGGCCTCCAATATGTAAAACCCAAGCAAACAAGTAGAAGAGGAGTAAATGTAGTAAACAAAGCTGTTAGTGTGTATACACTGGGAGAGTAATAATACTTTGCACAGCTACTGTGCCTCAAATTGCTTATGTTCTGGCATTCACTTGAATTGAGTTTAGTCACTCAGTTGCATAAATAGAAACTTGGAGGTGCTGCCTGCTAACAGTGAGCATGGAGTGGTACCTCAGCAATGAACTGACTTTTTGGCAGTCTTACAACAAAAGATGTGCAAGTCGTCAGCACAATGTTTTGATAAGTCATTGGTTCTTATTAAAATAATAATTATGGCAATAATTATAACTGCATTTGGCTCTGACTGAGCTGCTGAGTAGGGGACGGCAGAAGGAGGATTATGAAATATTCTTGTAAAGCCATCTGAATCCTGCTCTTTTAGCTCTGTGCACACAAATGAGGATGTGTGTCAGTATTTCTGGCATGTCATGTGCCAGTACATGGCAGTGCCCATGTGTTGTTCAGGTCCCCATCGGAGAGAGCTGGAGATTCCTGTGTAGTCTGTCTCACAGGCAGATCATCCCTGTGTTTGTGTTTCTAATAACAGAGACATGATCAAAATAGGGGATAGTGTTTTACAGCAGTATGTGATAAAATGGTGTAATAAGCTCATGGCCATCTGGCTTTCTCTAGTCAGCTCCGTGATGTTTGCTGTGTCTGTGCCTTCGTGGCAAGATCATGTCATCTCATTCCCAAAAGCCTAGTTTAGGCACCAATAGTAATGAAAACAAAGGAAATCTGGTAGGTTTTGCAGGTAGCACAGTAGCTATGTTGACACTGTCCTGAGCCTTCCTAATCTAATTCAGTATTAAACATTTACACTGGCCAGGCTGCCACCACATGATCTCCTGTGTTAAGTGACTGCAAGTGATTAATGACTATTTATTAGGAAAAGATAGTCTCAAACCTGCTCACTTTACAGGCAGTGGAAACAGTGATTCCCTCTCCTCACCCCCAATCCCCAGTTATATGGTATTTTTTTCTCATTGGTTTCTTTTGAAGTTGTGTTTTCTCACCTCTGGATATCTCAGAAGAGCAAACAGCACTGGCCAATTCCTTCTTCTCTTGTGTGAAGCTGAAGTGGGCATCTAGAGTGTGAGTTTTGGGGTGCTTGCTCCCTTGATTAGGGCTTCAGTGAGATGCCTCGTGAAACAGGCAGGAGGAGAGTTAGTGCAGGATAAGTTTGTGTATGGGGAAGAACAGAAGGGTCTTACAGCTGGTAAGGCTCTGTGGGACCTCTGAGAACACAATCAGTCAAAATATGCTTATCCTGCTTTTAGAGGACAGGAATTTTCCAGAATAGAATCTTAAAACAAATGGTCATTTTAAGAGGTAGTTGCTGCAGAGAAAGAGCCATTTTGGGTAGGTTTGTGTAGCCTGGGACTTTAGTTCTGCAGATGCTGTGGCATCCATGGGTTTCAGCACGTATTCCACTGAGCAGAATTTGACTCAAAGGTATTTTATGTGAAAGTTATAGAAACCCTATATATATATATATATATATATTTGCCTTTATACACCAAAGATGTAAGCAAAAAATGCTTTCCTAGATTTCAAACAAGTTTGACACAGTTATTTAAAGTGGCTTGGGTTTTGTCTATTTTAGTACCATCACCAGTCTATCAGACTGAACAATGACCTCATGCTCTCAGAATGTTATCAGTAGATTATTTTGTAGTTTAAGTCCTTCAAGAGATTTTCACTGATGTAAATTTACAATAATTCTCATTTTAAGGACCCATGAATGAATGTAATTGTGGAGGAAAGAAAAAGGTCTTGGAGGTCAAATGGTTCTTCAAGGTCTCCATTTTTGGATAATGTGGACAGCTTGACAACTGCTGGAGCATTTTGTTGCTTTTGAAGTGTCACTACAATTTTGCAGCGCGTGTTCGACAGTCACGCACTGTGCTCTAGATGCTGTTTGTGGAGTGTGTGTCACTTAGAAGGGATAAGTGAAAGGAGGCCCTTGCATTTCATACTGTCCTGGATTCAACCTCTGGGTTGGGTTTTCAGTTTAGTTACCAGACCTAGGCAGGCTTTGATCTAAATTCTGCCACCTTGACAAACCACTTCAGTGCTTTGAAGCCTTTGACAGTCAATGAGCAAGGTTCTGTGTGTTTTGCTTGTTAGGAAATGTTTGTATTTTGTTCTTTGTTTTAACATAATCTGTGTATTTAACACTTCTGCCTTCTTGAACAATTCACTACTGTTTCTGGAGCTCTTGACAGTGGTTGCAGAGGCTGGTTCAAGGTCTAGTTGGAAATCATGGGGAGTTACAGCATTGACTGCAGTAGCTCAGTTGGGACTGTCTTGGTTAGGAGGTGGCTTAGTGCACTTCAGGTCTCTGCTCCACACCTGGTAAACACTAACTCCATTATGGAACACTGTGTCTCCTTTTACTAAATTGGTGTGTTTTTGTTTTCCTTGCTGTCATTGCTAAGCTGCGTTCTTCCTAACTTGTAGCTGTCCAGTTTGAAAGACTGCTTCCTGTGTGCTTAAAATAAACACTTCTGTAGCATTTGCCTGTTTAATGCTGCCTGAGACAGCAAAATGCATCCTCAAGTGTTTAAATCAGTTGCTAAGGTTAGGGTGGTAGTTTCGTAGCAACACAGAGACGCCATAGGTGTTTGAATCATCTCTTTACTATTGAATTGGTGGTTTGGTGGTTTTTGGGTTTCTCCCCTTCCTGTTTACAAGGGTTAGAATGTGTTCAGGGCTCATTTTGCACTTCTTATATAGAGGCAGGCATACATGCCTGTATTCCTTAGTGGTCAAATATTTGTGAGTCTCAGTGCCAATTAATATAAGCAAGAGTTGCCCAGGCTAGGATTTTCCAGACTTGACTATTCCTTGAAATATTCTGCTTTGCAGCATGAAGTTTAAATGAGTCTAGGACTTGGCAAGTCATCACTTCATCAAGTTTGTGCTCTTTTAGTAGCAGATTCTTTTAGGAAAATCTTCACATTTAGTCTTAGTTCAGAGTTTGATCATTATCCAGTGTAAGCGTGATGTGTGAGAGGTTTTTGTTACAGGACTGATTTTGAGACACGTTTGTCAACTAAATGTTACCATTTTCAGTGTGCTCAGTGTTTGCTGTAGGATGAAGATACAGATGAGATGAGAAAGAGCTGGAGTGATGCAGTACACTGAGAGTAACCTGTGATTCTTCAGAGCCACTGAGTGTGTTCACTGGGAGATGGAGTGTAGGCCTGAGTGTAAAATGAGTCAAGAATAATCTTATGAATATGATTGTATTAGGGTTTTTTTAATACAGTCTTTGTATTTTCATTTAAGTTGTTAAAGTGAAAAGGATCTCAAAATAAATGTTGTTCTGTTGTCCTAAAGAGTTCCATGTTAAAATAAAAGGAAAAAAAGAAGTATTTGATAGCATTGCTTCTTCAAGTGGGTTTTGTAAATATTGTATCTGTAAAACTGATATAAATCTGGTATGATTATTTCTGTTAAGCAGTAACTTAATATCAAAATAATATATAATTCTTTTAATTTCTGTTCTGTGTTCTGAATGGGGATTATTCATCATAGGAGAGATTGATGGGGATGGACAGGTACAACTTGAGTTCCTTCGTGTTTCTGTTGATAGTGGTGGAATTATTTAACAATCACTTCCCATTCTTAGTGTCTTTATGAGTGCCAAAACTTGTAATTCAGCTTTTTTTTTTCTTTTCTTTTTTTTTTTGGAAGGCCCTTCATGTTCTGCTGGTCTTGTTTGGTCTCAGTAAAAGTTGTGCAATGTTAATAATTTCTTCCCATGCTGAATTACTAAAGATGCTCATGCAGAGGGACTGCACTTGAGTTTTGCATTATGTATGGAAACGTTATGTTGATGGCAGGTGTGTTGAATCCATCAGTGTTGTATTATGCTTTACCTCTGATACTCTCAGTCAGCTCTTAAGAGGTCATCTGCATCAGTAAATGTGTAGCTGGTGGACTTTTTGGGCCAGATTTGAAAGGCATGGTTGGGGTTTCTGGATGGGTTCAAAATGCCTGCTTTGTATTCAAGTGGATTACCTGTGTTAGAATTTAATTTAAATGTATTGATCCTTACATAAGGAGATATCCAAATTACTCGTAAGTGATTGTCTGCCTGGAGATCAGCCAGGGTGAGGTTAAACTGCAAACATTTTTGTTGAAGGACTGTTGTGTTCAGATTAGCTTGTACAGTGTGACAGCTTGAATGGTCTGTTTATGGTGTTTTTAACAGTTAGACTCAATGGTCTTAGAGTTTCTTCCTACCTGAATGATGCTGTGATTGTATGAATCTAACTTTGATGCACAATAAAACTCAGGGTCTAGAAGAAAGATGCTGTGGCTAAGGCTGTGTGGCAGCAACTGTATGTGGATTTAACTCCCAGCTTTACAGAATGGTGCTTGTGTGGCCTTCTCATGAAGGAGGAAAATACAGGGCCGGTTGTCTCTGCTTCCCGTTAGTCAAACAGAAGTGCTAAGGCCCTGGATAAGGACCTGGTTTGTGTGCACCACTTCCTGGCAGGCTGCAACCACAAGTGTTGAAGCTGCACTGAGAGGTGATGTTTGCCAAACAGCTTGTCTGTTTGTTGTTTGGGTTTTTTTTTTTTAACAAGAGGATGACTATCCCGGATAAACCAGTCAACCAGAGAAGTCAGAAGGTTTAAAGGGCGTTCATAACGTGCAGGTGACTCACTGGGGAATACGGGAGAGAAGGTTTATTTGAAGACAAGTGTAAGGTGTTTTTTTACCACAATATCTGTTGGGGGTTACTGTGACTGAGGAGATTGTGTAAATGTGCTTGTGACAAATTCTTTTTGCAATACCAGTGCAAGAAGTGGATGTTGCATGCAGCTTCTGTGTATTAGGCATGTGCCAGCATCACCCTGTGTGGGGTTCCCAGAAGCAGACAAGTTCTTCTCTTTGTTTCAGTTTGAGTCTTGAACTTGTTTGAACCAAAACTAAGAGTGACGGTTGACAAACAGTTGCCAGCCCTTAACCAACCAGGTGGGTTGTGCAGGCATCTTTCCTGCCATGAGAGAAGAGACCATCCTGCTTCAGGATGGGATGATGGTGGGATGGATCGTCCAGGTCTGGCCAGTGATGGCAACCAAGTACTGATTAGATTTTCTTACCAGTGCTACAGGCTGGGGTTGTGCCTTGCTTTTCAGCAGCTGTTTCTGTTTTGGATCAGTTGGTATGAGGGAATGCATTTTATCTTCTGTCTGCTGCGTCTGTAATCGGGATAATTTTTCTGTGAGCTGCACACATCTGTGGCCTAAAACCTGTGCTCAGCCTGGGGGGAAGTCAGTGAAAGGTGGCATTTCTCACATCCCAGCATCTACTTGCCAGTAGTGGAAGCAGCATGAGTTGCTTCACTCCTATGCATCCTCCTTCACTGCAAGCCTAGTATTTCTTATAGGATTACCAGTCTCCTTAAGTACTCCTTCTGTGTGTGTATGTAGGGGAAATAAAGCCAAAAACCTTTGGCTATTCCATCACTAAGTCCTTGAGAAGAAGCTTTTTTATTATCCCTAATGCTCTAAAGCTTGCTGAATAAACAAAACGAACGCAGATGTTTCCTCACTTGGGATACAGTTCATAAGAAGAAAACCCTAATGCTCGAGTCATTGCTCAGCTGCAACTTAAACTTCTGTGTGCAGAAATCTGTTGACCAAACAAATCAGTCTTACTCAAGGAAACTTCCTGCAAAGTCGGGCAGGCTTGCTAAGTAATACTTTTTGTGTTAGCAGTTTATTAACCACTAATGAGTTACTCAGATATGTTTAAATTAGCCAACCCTTTTCTTGCTACATGGAAATTCTGTGAGGAAGCTGCATCGTGCTGCTGAGGTAGAGTCCCATTCTTGGAGCAATGACCATGTGAACAGGCATTTATTTGCCTGTAGTTCTAGGGAGCAGTTATGGGCTCATATTTGCATAAAAATAGAATCAAAATCAGTACTGTACAGAAACCCTTTACAGGTGTTTCAGTTCTGACTAAAGTCTGGCCATGCCAATTTTAACAATTTAGTAAGAAAATTTCCTCACACAGTGGAAAGAATAACTGAGAATTGGTTGCAATCTGTATTTAGTATCAAAGCAACTTTTTGCTACTACACTGATCAGGCTGCCTCCCTGCCTACTTTTTTTGCAATTAGCTTCCTTGTTTAGGCATCTTTTTTCTGAGATTAAGATGTTTAGGTTTATAGAACAGTTTGACAGTGTAGATGGGAAGGGGAAACCAGAAGCAATGTGTAATTCCTCAGTGAGGCTGTGCCACAGCAGTGGATGTGCCCTGGGAGCAGAGGGTGCTTCCAGGATGCCCTGATCTTACACAGTTTCCACAGTTTGCCTACAGATGAGATCATGGTTTGTAGAGTAGAGCAGGAGTATATTAAGGGTTTAAGCCAAACTTGAGGAATCTGACCACTTAGACCCTGCCAGTCACTAAAAGTTCTGCTATTGTGTTTAAAAGAAAGACTTGATATATGTGTGTGAGGACTTGGGTTTTAGTAATTCTTTCAGACTATGCGTTTCATGGATTTTTAGAGGTATCAGTTGCTACTGGAAGGAAGATAACTCTATTCTCTTAGCTCATGAGAAGTTAGAAACAGCCTGTGTAGGATGAAATTATCACAGAGCTGCAGATTTCTGTTACTACTCTGTTAACTCCTGACTCTTCTTGGGAGCTGTTGTTGCCCTTATCTCCAAATCCCTTTTTATTGAAAACTTACTCCTTTATTCCCACATGGTGCTGAGCTCGCTGTTGCTGCCGTTTCTGTTGGCCCAAGGCAGTGACACATGGAAACGTTCAGTGTTCAGTTGCTGCACGTGGCGTGGCCACCTCCCAGGGCCCACATGTGTGACCCATTGTAGGAAAGTGTCCAGCACTCTGCTGGAGCTGTCCCAGAAATCCTGGAGGCCTGACCTTCAGCCACCCCTCATCCCACACAGCATGTCTGATTCACCTGCATCTTGTCATCGTTGGTGCAGAGCCAACTCATCATTGGTGCAGAGATGAACTTTCTGCTTGAATTCTCTCTCTGAGCACCACGGAAACTTTCATGTTTCATGTCCATGTCTGTGGTCCCTTTCAGCTGGCACCTTTCTTTTTTCTAAAGATCAGATTTTTGTGCGCTCTCTGTCATTTTTTATTCTCAGTGATGTGTACCTCTACTTCTGTTTCTCCCTCCCTTTTCTGAACAAAGATCATTTAGTGTTTCTGAGCAGTTTTGTCTCCTTTTTGCAGAGACAGACCAACTTTGATCAATACCAAAAGCAAATGGTTGTAGAAATTCACATTATGCACTTGCATGCTCTGTAGAGTGTCTTTGTAGCTGGTACTTAGCATATTGCCTCCAGAAATGCATTTCTGGCATGTAGCTTTTATTTGTGCAGCAAGGGACCCTGGCAAATGCTTTGTGTTTGATATGAACTCACAGCCCTTTTAGATGTTGAATAATATAAATAAGGACTTATCAACAAGGGAAAGTGGCGACAAAATGAGTGAAGGTGTGAGTTTAAAGCTTGGTGGTTTATGGGATACCAAGCCCTCATATGGGCACTTGCAGGGTGCTGTTCTGCTTTCCTGGGATGGCTGAACACTTGCCTGCCCATGGGTAGTGCTGAATGAATTCCTTGTGTAGCTTTGCTTGTGTGTGTGAGTTTTGCTTTACTTGTTAAGGTGTCTTTATATCATCCCATGAATTTTCCCACTTCTACTCCTCCAGTTCTCTCCCCCCATCCCTTGGGGGGAGAATGAGTGAGAGAGCAGCTGCATTTGTGCTTAGTTGACAGATGAGGTTCAGTTACAACTTGCCTTTGTTGAACTTCATATGGTTGGTGATTGTCCAGTCCTCTAATTTGTGAGGGTGTCTCTGCAGGGCCTTCCTGCCTTGGAGGGGGCCAAAGGCTCCTCCCAATTCAGTATCATAGGCAAATTTACTTCATATACCTTTAAGTCCTGCATCCAAATAGTTATTTTACCCAATCCAAAGGCCAAATGAGAAGTCCAAAGTGAACTCTCTCAATAAGCAGGATAAAGCATGCATTTACTTCCCTGCCCCTCCCATCTCCCTAGGCATTCCTTCTTTCACTTGTGTATTCTCTTTATGATACCAGCTGCTTTATGAGAAGCATCTTTCTCTGTTGCTTTTCAACACTAGCAATAGGAAAAGGCTGGTAGTTACTCATGGATATTGAAAGAGCCAATGGAAACAGGGTATAGCATGTTTCTTGTGTCTCATAGTGGTGTAAAATAAAAATAAATTTCAGCTTTTGAGTGGGTGTGCCTCACCTCAAAGAGCACTGTAGTTTGTGGCCTACGGTGGTGGCATAATGGGAAAGTTGCAAACAGTACTTTCCATACCATATACTGTATTATAACAGTAAAAGCAATTGAATGTGGAAGGAATTTCATAGGAAGATTGTGAGGTTTCTGGTGTTGGAGTCTCTTAAATGAAGCCTAGAGACTCTAGGGTACTAGAAGTTGGTACAGGTCTCACAGGGTAATGCTCTGCCATGCTGTCCTTGGCAGGACACGTCTGTGCTTATGGTGTGTTGGAAGGTCAAAGGGGAGACAGGCAGGGGAGTTCAGTCTTAAGGTGAAACACTCTTCTTAGATACTTGTGTGTGATTCATCCATGTCACTGCAAGAGCTTTACCTGGTGCTAATGTTTCTGTTATCTTGGCTCAAGGACACTATGCTTAATATTTCTAATTTCTGTCTTTTCAAGATCACTTAGGAGTTAAATTAAAATGAGAACATCCACTATCCTTTAACATGTAGCACCCACTGGGAATTCTGAACTCCTCTGAAGCTGGTGGAAAAATTTTCAATTACTTTGGAGGAGTTAAGATTTCACCTTAAGGCTCGTTTGCTCCAGCATTTGTCCTTTTGAGTTTTAAATGCCTGGCACAACTTTAAACCTGAAATACTTAACAATGATTGGTAGTGACTGACTGCAGTCGGAGTCACCTGGAGTTTTTCAGCAATTTGACATTTTGTTTTCTAAGCTCAGATTGATGTTTCCTTTAACATTTCTTACTCAAAATCAAGTTCAGTTTTGGTTCACGTTGCCAAGGAGGCAATACAGACTCTGCCCTTAGCTACAGCAGTGTGCTGTGACATTTATATGGTGGCAGATGCATGAACATCCTGAGCTAATGTTTAATGTTTAGGGTTCTTTTGCCAATTCAAAGCATTTAAGGATTTAAGGACACTACATCTGTGGAGAGTGAAGTTTTAGAAAAAAGAACTTCATCAGGTGACAAGGTGAATTTGTGTTCATACACAACTCTGGTGTTTGGAGAGCACAGACTGTAGTGCTGCTGTGGCAATCCAGCTTTTTGATTCCTAACAAAATTGTTTGCTATTAGCCTCTTGCAGCACATCCAAAAGCTCCTGTCACATTTGATTTTTAGGTTAAAGCTGTGTAAAGCCTTCAGGTTTGTTTTTTTTAAAGGAACTTCAAATTTTCCTACTCACTTAGTTGAGAAGTCCGTCTTCTGCTATGTTTGTTTTTTTTTTACCTTGTTGTAATTTTTCTTCTTGTTAATTATAACAAAAACTGCTAACTAAGTTTTGTTTCACGTTTGCTACATTACAAAGAAAGATTTGGAAAGGGGTCTGTCGTTATCTAAAACAGATGTTGATAATCTGATGACCTTTTTAACAGCATAAAAGTGTGATATCTTGTATTTATTTGCAGTCTCCTTGGTTATAGAGGTCCCCAGTGGGATCCTACCTGTCTCCTGCCAATTTCTGTATCCCCCTCCAGCTCCCTGCCAGTGTTTATGTAGCAGGAGCTTGAGGCATAAACAGTTCAGTTTTCAAAGGAAAAGGAACTCTTCCTAATCTGCTAGAAGTTATCAGCAATATGGATTATAAAGAGCTGAGGAATTATTAGTCTGCAATATAATAGTGAACAATTCCATTTTGGAGCTGTTGACAGGACACTTCTAGAGAAAGTTGTCAGAAAGTGAGGAGCATCCTGCCATGACTGGGCATTGCCTGAAAGATTTTAAATAAATATTAAAGTATCTGGTTTTATTGTTGCAAAACATATATGTTGAGGGTTTCCTCTGAGGTTCACAAACCTGGAATAAGTTTGGTAGCACTTCTCTACATCACCAAGGTAACTCTTTTAAAAATCTTTGTTCAAAATCACTTTGTCAAATAAATAGCTGATCCTCCTTTCTTGGCTTGCTTTTTCCCCTCCACTTTTAAAAGATCTCAGGAAGTGTTTTCCCTGTATGTATTATTTGCTTCTCAGTCCCAAACAGGGCATGTAGTCATGAAGAAGGAATTGAGTATCCTCTTGGTGAGGACTGATTGGAGCATCCTATGGCTTAGGATACCTGGTATTTCACAGGGCTTTGTAACCTCAGCTGAGGAAATGACAAATCAGAAGTACCATTCACATGGAGGGATGTGATGCCAGTAAAAACTGTACAGTAGCTGATGCACAAAGTAACTCTGACTTAGTTTTTATGCACCTGTGTTTCTGGTTTCCTGTTGGCATCTTCCTAGCTTGAAAAAAATTGAAAGGACAGATATGACAGCAAAATGTAACATACAATGACCTCAGAGCCTTCTCTTAGAAAGTCAAATGTGTTTGCAGTTAGAATAGCATGCTATTTTGTTCTCCAAAGAAAGACCTGGAGGAAACTTGGAGAAATAAAAGATGACATAGCAAGTGAAGTGCTGACCTTCTTAGTTTTTCTTTGTCATCTGGCAATTTTTCATAAACTACCACTGTATTAATTATTTGTTCACAATTTAAATTAGTTCTTGCTGCCACATTTCAGCTGGTAATGCTGTCTTTGGAATTTTAAACCATATTTAAAAGGTATCTTAGGGTAAGAATATGTAATGAATCAATCACTATGCATGATAAAGCAGCCAGAGATGGATAAATTAATACTATGTGAAGAGTCTCTAGTTTTAAATTTCACAATAATTCATAGACTGAATTATTTTTTGATTACTAAAGCATCCATAATTTACTAAACCTTGAATTCCTGAGTTCTGGCAATAAGTTCAAATTAATGTTAGAAGTTGCAGTTCAGACCTCTAGTGAAGTTGTCCAAGACGTCTGCAGTAACTTTACCTTGGTTAAATTAAATATAGAGTGCTCTTTGTTCCCAATTCCTGTAGAGAAGTGAACTTAACACTTAAGCCTTGTGAGGCAGACTATAGACTGATTACTTTTGTTCTGCACAGTGCCAGAGTAGCTTCTCTCATTGTCCTGTGTCTCCTCCTGAGTTCAGAGGACCTTACAGTTTATTACTGGGACTGGGAGAAAGGATCAGAGGATGCTGGGAGACCTCTTGACTCTGCAGGGGTAATACTGGATACAAGGGGACAGGACTCCGAAGTTTTACTCTCGCTGACCTTTTTTGTGGCCTTTGCTGGCTTCCGTGCCTCGTTTTCTTTCTGGACTGAGTCTTTTGTTTCTATGGAGCTTGTAAGTTTTCTTTGAAGCAGGAATGTTATTTTACTATATGTTTAGCACCGAGAGGCCCCCACTCACAGTGGGGTTATTCAGGGGCTTTTGTGTCACACTTAATGATGGGCCTTGGATTGTAAAAAAGGCAAAGCAAACAAACCAAGAGAGGAGAGTGTGCTTCTGATTTGAAGGCAGGTTTGTGCATAAATATCTGTTCAACCTCAGGAAACTGAAGTGTGTTACAAAATAAATGTTGAGCTGCAGCTTTCCTCACATTTCATTTCTTACCCTCTTTCTCCCTGCATCTTAATGGTCCAGAGAAATGCCTCTTCCAAAGGACTGTTTTGCTATTTTAACATACATAATTAGTCCTAGGATTTTTTTATGAAACTCACATCAGAGGCAGACTGGCTTCCTTCTGTTCAGACCCTTTGGATTTGACTGCAAGACACTGGGAACTTTATTGTGGTCTCCTGAAGTTGAGCTTTTTGGGGTTTGCCTTTACATTGCTCTACCAGTTTCTCTTCAGAGCTCTGTGTTGCTGTATTTGCATCCATCTTTGTAGAAATACTCTATAATACACTATTTGCTAGGAGTTTTGATTAATTTAGCACTTTTATTTCTTAACTGTGGGAGTTAAACCAATCCTTGAACTTCAGGGATGGTAAACCTTTAAAAATTGGATAAGCCTTTAGCTTATTACTCTTAGAAAATAAATTGCTTCTTTGTAACATTTTCTGCTAAGATGTTCTTCCTTTAGCTTTCTGATTATTCATCAGCTTGTCAAACTTTTCCCATTGCCATTTATCCTTTTGTTTTAAATATCTCATAAGTATTGATAGATTTGCCAGATTTTCCTGGTTTGGAAGAGAACAAGCTTGCTGGGGGTTTGAATACAAATTCAAATAAAAATTGCTCTGAAACATTAATTTTCTGTTAAATGCTGTTGCATAAAATTCTCAGGGATCTCACATAAATGTTTAATTCCTACAAACAAAGCCCCAGGCAGATGCTTTATCTGACTTTCAAAGTAAAAAAAAAAGAATTAGTGCTTTCTTTGGAGTGAACCTGCAGGAGTTTGGAAAGTTGCTCTGTTAACGTGATTGATTTTTACGTCAAGGATAAATTTTTCCTTCAACACCCAAGTGCAAAGGTTCACACGCCTGCTTGGAATAACTAATAAGAGTGCGTGTGGTTTCAGTCTTCAGAGGCAAAAGGGCAGAGTGTTTCTGTACAAAAATGCCTGGTTTGTTTCTCTGGAGAGTCTGAGACCTGGTGTGGACTCTGTCAGGGAGAAACTTCCGTTAGGCTTTATTTCAAAATCACATCAGATGGATTTCTGTGAATGGAGCTGTGCAGCTCTCCCTCCTCCAGGGACTCCAGACACTGTGATTTGATCTGCACTGGGACAGTTTTCTGCAGGTGCTGCTGGGATGTGATGCTTCAGTCATCTTGTAAAATCACAGTTTTAGATGGGCTCATTTGCGGTGTCTCAGAAAAATGCCAGCACTGTTAAAACTGTCTCGTTGCAAGGCCCAGCAATGCAGAAGAGTGGTGGAGAGCCCATCAGTATTCCACTTGTGTGGACCTGCCTTGGGCACTCCATGCTAATGGGCTCTGCGTGAGCCCAACTGCAGCCGCTGTGGGATGGGGAGTTCCAGCAGCGAGTGCCTCTCTCTGTGCTCTGGCGGGGTCAGGAGGCAGCTCAGTGTGACATCCATCAGCAGCAGCTCTGCACTGGGGCTGCTGAGGCAGGGTGCTGTTTTGGAGCACGTTCTTCCAGGGGAAAAAAGGGGCATTAAACAGTGTCTGATATTCCTGTGTGTCAGCAGAGCGAACAGAAGCTTTAGAAAAATAAATAAATTTGCTTTTTTCTGTCCAAATATTCTAGTCATAACAAATGGAAAAATAAATTAACTGGCTTTTGATTAGAATGTAGTTAGCCTCTGTCTCCACCTGTATCTTTGGAATTTTGGAGCATGTTAAAAGATTTGCCAGTCTCATGTGAGGTGAACAGGTTATGCATCCTGCCAGCCTGCAGGTATTACTTGTGCTCTCCTGCACAGGCACTCTGGTCATTGCAAGCACTTTCTGGGTTAGAGTCGTTAGTTGTTACAGGCTATCATTGTCTTGGTGTTGATTTCTCAGTTGCAGCAGGCTTGTATGTAAGGTGATCATCCATAGCCACAAATTTAGGATGTATTATTCTTGCTCCTTAGTATGTTGGTTGGCAATACTTTCAACATTGTTTGCCTGCTTAAAATCTCTATTTCACATGGTATGGATTAGTGTATCATAAGCCTTCCACGCCGCTACTTAGATGACAAAACAATGAAAGCTTAAATGTGAGTAAATGACAATGCAGGAGTTTTACTGGGTGTAGGGGAGCTGTTCTGTGGTAGAACATTGCTATTTCACCTGCCTGTTGAGAAAAGGATGGTTTTTTCATACAGTTTTTCATTGCAAATCTAATTCATGCTTGGCTGAAAATCCTGTGCAAAGGGATTTTAAATATTATGCAGAGGATTCCCTGAGGAAGTCTATGACAAAGCAGCAATATAGGTTATTACATGTTCATTGCATGTTTGTAGGTCTCTTTTTCAAGAAGGAATTTAGACATCATACAGTGCAGATTTTGAAATTCTAATCTTTTGGATAAGGTAGCAGAGGTATCTTTAATGGGAACTATGTTAGGTACAGCTGGAACTATGGGTTTCCTGGTGCTTGAAATGATTGATGGAAGAAGATGAGCAGAAAAGCAAACAGCAGAGGATTATGTTTCAGGGCAGAGCTTAAGCTTTCGGGAAGAGAAAGATTTTATTTTTGCTGAAGTGCCTGTCATGGAGATGATGTTACTATTGGGTCCTTCACCATACTCTGCCAGCCCCTGCAAAACAGGTGGATGCTCAAGAAGATGATCACACATCTGTAAAAATACTTCTCAGCTTCCCACTTTTAAACTTCCTATCTTACATCATATCTCTACCCCTTCCTCCCTTTTCCTGGGTGTTATCCCCGTTCCTCATCTTGTAACCGCTCTTGGTTTTAGTGTTGCGTGTTGCCCCTGTCAATGCCAGCAGTGTGAGCTGTACCCTCACTGCTGCAGCGCTTCCTCTTCAGGGTTTCTGCGAGTAGCCTCAGCCCAGCTTTTGCTGGGTGCTCATGGCAACCTGTGCCATGGCTGAGCCAGTTCCTGTCTGCTCTGAGTGCTGCACGGTGGCCACAGAGTGTCACAGCTGCAGAGCCACCAAGCGCTGCCTTGGGTCATCTTCTGTACTGGGGGAAACCTGAAAAAGCAGCACACAGTTAGGAGTGTTAAGGGATAATGTGTCAGGCAACTTGTTGTGAAGGAGCCCTGAACGGGGACTCTCAGAAGTCTTTGTTACTTCCATTCAGAGGGACAGAGTTTTCTATGGGGAAGTTTCCTCATGTTTGTTGGCAAATAGTAAATTCTTGAAACTGTAATGCTTACATAAAGTCACTGCCTGTAGTTAGGGGTAGTAAAATCAACCTTAATCTATGCCTTGGGCCAGCATCTTGTATAAGGAATATAACATATATAACATATAACTAGACAGTCAGTGTAGAATATCTGACTTTTTATATATTAGCAGGGGAGTTGACATTGGAAAAAGCTGTTTTACCTTCATGTGTGAAAACTCCACGTAAGGTTTTAAAGAACTAGGCAACAGAAAAGGCACTACTGCACTGCCACCCTCCTAGCATTGTTGTCATCTTCCATTCTATCCCATCACTTACAGTGTAATCTGAATATCTGGTACCTGGTAATGACTGTATGTGTATAATGTGTGCATTAGATGGAGTTAAATTTTTTATGTTCTTAAAGTGAAAGCATAGAACAAAATTGAGAAATTTTATCTAGAGTTTTTATAGAATTAAATTTTTCAACTTGTGTTGATGTTAAGAATTACTGTTAATTTCAAAACATCAGACTTGTTTGTGCTGAAAGATCCATTTTCTGTCCATGTCTGCAAACAGCAGTTGAGCAGATACATATTTAACTCTAACAGTGGAGTCTGGAGTTTTGTTTTATTCTTTTACTACGTGGAAAGGTGTAAGACAATGTCTGTGTTTTCACCAAATGGAAGGAATTTCATCAGGAAATGTCTCCACTCCAAATACGTCCAGGTTTTCTTTACTACAATCAATACGGTTATTCATGGATTTCTGCTCCCAGCTCTCTCGTGGCTATATTTAACATATGTCATTGTAGGAGGCTACATGGTTTTAAGAAAGTTATTGTTGTATGGATGTGTGCTGCAATGGGTTCAGGGCTGTTTACAGCTGGAGTGCTGGATAAATCTGCCTCCTGCCCCTGTAAACATGAGCAGGGTTGCTGTGCGTGGTGGGTGTCGCTGGTGGCTGATGTCTGTTTTACATTCCTGTAGTGGCTGAAGCCAGCCAGCTCAGCAGATCATCCCTGCTGGAGGTTCAGCACCCTCACACTTTGCATAAATAATTGCTCAGATAATCTGCGTAGTTTGTGTAGTGCTGAAAACAATTTGCTTTTGCTGATGATGATGCCTACAGCATTATGTATCTGCTTGTTGTGGTGGCATGTCCTCTGTTGACAGGACAAACTTATTTTATTTTTCAGGACTTTTGAGTCTTCCGGAATGAAGTGACTGTTTAATTTTCACTGAGTATTTCTTTTAAAGCTCAGTTGTTACACAGACACAATTAGGAGCATCTCCACTGTTTTTGTTGACACAATGAACCAACAGTACATGTGAGAAGTGAACAGCATGTTTTATTTAATTTGTCTCACTCACTTATTGTCTCCAGTTGATTTGCTGTTGAAATGTGATGCTAGACCATAAAGATACCAGATTTAAAGTGAAGACTGTTCCCAAGCTGAGCTTTGGGATTTTTGGGGAGCATATGTGGAACCCACTTCTTATGGGTGCAACTCCCCACAGTTTTCAAGAACTTCAGTAAAGACTGCAGATCTCTGGCACCATCCAGAGGGCATTTGCCACTTCTTAGTTAAGTCCCAGTTGAATAGTTGTTAGCACTTGTAATTTTGAAGAGTCTTAGACATATGGATATCATTAGTTTTGAGCGAAGTTGTCTGCGTTTGAAAACCTCAGCTGTGTGTCCTTGAGTGCCAGTACTGGGGTCACCAGTTCTTCCCACTTATATTGGGGTGCCCTAGTCTCTCACATGTCTTAGTAGCCTGTCAGCATTACCTGCAAGAAGTTTTACTGCTCCATTCTACAAACATGGCATTTAAAAATAAATTTAACCCCCCCCTGATGTATTGCATGTTTACTCAGAAAATGCTGTTCCCCATGGTCTGTGGGGTCAATGCCTAATTGACATAGGTTAGTTTTTGGGTGGGTGTCAATATTGCAGTGCCCTGTGGCGAGGCAGGGGTTGGATGTTGGCCAAGCACCCAGAGGCTGGTGTGAGCAGCACCAAACACCAGCAGAAGCTCTGAGCGTGTTTGTGGGTATTTTCAGACAGATGTTTGAGGCAGACATGGTTACCTGTGGTGTGAACTTGAGTTCTGGAGAGCTGGGGCTGGCACAGCCTGGCAGGCACTGATGTATTGCTTGGTTCATTTCCACAGTGCTGTGGATGCAGCTGACTGAGGCAGAGAGCAAGGCCTGCCTGAATACCGACTTCCACTCAGACAGTAAAAGTTCTTCCCAACTTTAGGGAGGAATTAAGTTAATTTTTTGATTGCTAACTTTTATCCCCCTACAGTTTTGATGTCATAGGCCAATGAGGAATTATGATTATATTCATTTCAAGTGTCATCCCTTTAGGGTAGAGCCATATTACGTGATTTTGAAAAAGAAGATAACTACTGAGATTATCACAAAAGTAATTTTTGTCATTTCAGTTGCTCTGTTGCAGACTACAGATTGCAACTTGACAAGAAAATGGGGTTGCAGCCTTTTTTGAAATGCTGTCACACCTGTTTTTGTGGTAAGCCTTTGAACTTGAAAGGAAGAGAGCCCTCAGGCCAAGGAGGTACCCCCATGATATTTTGCTGATGTTGGGCTGTAGTATGAGTTTGAAATATGTCAATTTTTTTTCTTGTAAAATTGTTTTAGATGGGATTAGGTTAGAGTAATACTAACCACTTCATAATAATGCAGGAAACCTGTAAAATGGTCTGGTAAAAAGATTCTTGCTTTTCTTTGACCTCAGTACCAGTGTAATGCCTTGTAAATGGGTATGAGGATGTTGCCACATCTGATGAGGAAACTGCTGCAGAAAGGTACGCCTGGGGCCCCACAAAGCATTGATGGCAGATCTGAAATAAGAAATCAAGACCTCATCTCTTGACTGCCTGAATCTGCTGTCATTTGTCTGTATCCATGTTTTCTTTTCATCAAAGAAGACATATCTCTCCACACCATTCACAGATAATACTACCTTTAGCCATTGCAGGTAGTCTCAGCAGTTTTTAAAAAATCCCATTTATTTGCCAGGTGAATGAAAAATGTATTGGAGCTGCTGGCTGACTTTTAAAATTATGATGGAAGGGTGAGTCCAAGAGCTGGAACACTGTCAGCAGCTGATTTTGTGTGTGTGCATGCATCATTCATCTTTCCAAAACCCAGCCACCTTCCTTCTCCTGGATTGCCATGCCTGGTGTCCCAGCCTGGGTGGGATTGTGGGGCGGGCGAGGCAGCCCCAGCCCATTGCTTGAGCTCTTCCAGGGGAGTCTGCTGGATAGAGCTGGGAAGAGTAGCAAACCTGCTTATAGGAGCAATTAAATTCCTCATGGTTTCAACTTGATCACCTAAGTGCTATAAACACTATTACCATAACACTCGCCCTGCCTTTTTTTTTTAAATAAGATGACTAAGTCTGAAAGTGGAAGTGTGACTCTCACACTTGAAGTGATATGGTTATTGCAGTAAGGATTGTACTCAAATCAAAACTGGTGTACTTTGCAAAGTGGGCATAAATTAAGCTCTGCGAGCAGTGCTGTGTTCCCTTCCTGACATAAAAGCTACGTCAGACAGAAATACTCACCTACACCCTGCAAAAATCCCAAACAGGACTTCACCTCCTAAGCACTCTGTGCTGTTGGCTTAAGTTATTAATAAGTTGCTTATCCCTACCTACTGATAGGTAGGCAGACAGTTGTAATTTTGTGAGCTACACAATTGGAATTGCTCTTGGCCACGATTTTTAAGGCAATGTATAGAAGATTTTAGGCAGCATCTGTATGACCATGAGTTGGCTTTGTGGTTAAGGTGGCCGTGGTGTGCCAGTTCATCTATGACAAGTGGTACCACTGGCTTCCAGCTGTTGGCTCCTGTTGGGGTGGATATGAATATGACCATGTTAATTGGCATCCGTGAGTGATCAATTCAGCTCTGTTATTTTTGTATGAAGCAGAGTAAAGAGCTTTTACATTACATATTAAAGTGTAGGAGGGCTTTGCTTCCTTTTAGCTGAAGATCCCTTTTGTCAGTTTTTACTTTCAGAATCCTCTGTGGCAGCATGTGTCAGACTTCTGCTCATTCTGATAGTCACACCTGACAGTAAAAAAAGCCTTGTAGATGAGGTTGCTTGCCTAACATCACTGTTCTCTTTTGCACCTGATTAAATTTTTAAGCACTAGACCAATTGGGATGGGGTGTCTCTTGGTCTGCTGACTAGACTGGGCTTGCCTTTGGTCCCTTGGGGAGTGGAGCAGTGCAGAGGGGCTGTCCTTGACCCCACTGCACTGTGTGTCCCTGCATTAGTGCAGATTGCTTCCACTGCTGCCCATCTCCCTGCACTGCTCAGAAGCAGCTGAGTATATTTTGAGTTACATTCTGTTGCTCTCTGCAACCTGTTCTTGTTGTAGAAGTTGCCCAGAGTTTTGAACTGCTGTGGAGTTGGTTATTTTGTTTGGGTTTTTTGCAAGATAGTCCTGTTTCTGGGCTCATAGGTAATTAAATGCTGGAAGTACATTTTTTGCTTTGTGGCTGCATGAAAGAATATAAAATGAAATGTCAGGATTCGTGTTTGCAAGAGAAACCAACAATGAGAATGAGGCAGGTTCCTGTTCTGTAGGGAGGGAAGCAGCAAAAAATTGTATTACCTACTTGAGCCTTTTTCTTTTTTACCTAGAAAAATCTTCTTTTCTCACCAGCCTCGGAAGTGGTGTGTCCCCTGGTGAGCATGGTGTTCCTGACATGATGGAGCTTTGTTCAGTTTACAGCATGAACAGAGTTTTATGGTTGCTTTACCTAGAAATTAAATAGTACTGCCACTGAACTTCATTTCTGCCAACACGGATATTGAAACTTGCACTTAAATGTTTCAGTTTATAAACTTTGAACTTACCTTAGTATTTAGACCAGATACATTGAGATATAACTATCCTATTTGCTTGCAATTGAGAAGGTCAGCTGTGTAAATAATTAGCAGAATAAAAAAGGCCAAAGACACAAAATAGGTTTGTCAGATATGTTTGCTACTGTCAATCCATTATGTGAATAAAATTTTAGCAGTGTCTGATGTCAGCTCAGAAATATTTAAATACACGTAGTGCAAAATTTTAGGACTGGTATATGTTGTATATGAGCCTGTTTCATATTGTGAATTTGAATGGGCTTGGCTGCTCGTGTCTGTGTGTCCATTAGAAACTATTTGGAAAATACTATTCAACATTTTATGGTTACACTAAAACTGTTGGTGGCCTCTTAAAAATTGAAAAGCAAATATTTCCATTGTTTCATGAAGCACAGAGAAAAATTTTGGCTAGTATTTGGCAGGAACTGTTGGCAAAGTGGTGTGTAAAGACAGTGAGACAGTGTGACAGATATTCAGGTGGTATCTTAGGTGTAGCTCTGTCTCAGCTGCATTTTGAGCACCTGAAGGTGGATCTCTGTCTAACTGCTGATTCCAAGAGTCCATCCCAGCTTTCTTTGCCCCACAGGCATTACTGAGTGGGGTTCAGTCAAGTATTTTTTGTCCAAGAAAAAGAAAAGCAAGGCCCCATAACGTTCATAGCTGCTTTTAAACCCCCATAATCATTATTCGTTTAACTTGGCCAACACCCTCTTTAATAATCCCGAGTGTTAAGGTGTCCCTATGGTGTGTCTCAGGTGAGAGCAGCTGGACAAGGAGCCCTCTCTCTCTGCCCCTGCCTCCCTGGGATGCTGCTGGGGCACACTCTGCCCCTGGGCAGCCACACTCAATGAGCTTCTTTCACCAGAGTGTAAAACTTGGCTGCCAGGCGGCTTCGGAAAGACACACGGCCCTGCTGCTGCACAAAGAGAATTGTTGCTCCTCAGGGAAATAACCAAGTTTGAGCTCTGGTGCCAAATGTTATGGGATGCCGGCACAGCGAGCGTTTGCATTCTGAGGGATCTCTGCCTTGCCATTAACAAGGACTGATTGTGCAGGAGGAAAGCGTTTGCCTTCAAGACCTGTTGAGCAGTGAGCAGAATTGCCACTAGAGTTTATTCATTGCCTGATGCTTTTTTTTTTCCCCTTAGACACCATCAGCTGACATACTTGGCATTAAATTGGAAGGAATTAGTTTGTAGTAGATTGCTATAAAGTGATATAATAATCTCCCTGTTCAGTAAAAGTCTGATTTATATGGCACTGCTTTCATCCCAGGATGTATATTTGAAAGTAAAGAGCATTCTAATTGCTCTTACATCCCATGCAGTAAGAAAGTGGATTTTGGAGAAGTTAATGGAAAAAGCAAAGTTGCTGAGTAGTTAAAGGTATTTATACAGTGTTAATCATTTTACAAAATACCCTTTTTTGGCTCCTGAGTAGGTAATCAACTCATGTTATTGCATGTAGAGCTCTCTTAAAATTACATTAGAAAATTCATCAGAAATCAGGCTTAAGTCTTTCTTACAACCTTAACAAAGTTATTGAAGGCACAAAGGATAGGCTCTGGTGAATTCAGAGAGAGGTTTTCAAAGCTTTGTGATGAGGAGTAGGAAGGAAATTGGTTAGAAAAACATTGCAGTGTGTCTCCATGTGGAAAAGGTGTGGACATCTCGAATGTTCAGTTACTACAGATTAATGCTCTGAAGTGGATTTGGAATGGAGATTTTCCATATCTCTGGGTATAGATGAAGGATTGGAACCTCTTAATGGTGAAGAAGCATTTTGGGCATGTTGGGGTAGTGCTGCAGCACATCAGCATTTGGCTGTGTGTGTTCTGGTGTTCAGGAAGAGTAATGTTTCCATTCTCCTGCAGTGCCTTTCCCCTCTGCTCTTGCTGTGAGCATTTCAGTGAAGTACTTATCAATTGCATTTCACACCCTATGTTGTGGTATTTTTATCTCTTCATCAGTGATCTCCTCATCTGGAGCTTTCATTAGTTCCAGAAAATTTTGGCCAGGATTGGTAAGAGCCAGACAACTCTGGCCTCTGCTTCTGTCCTCCTGATGTCTGTGTGCAGGTTTGAGCCCTTAATTACAGTTCTCTGAGTCATCTTACTTCAACATTGTAACTCCTTCTTTTTAGGGTTTTATGTATTACTTTCCCTGAGCTAGCAATCAAAAACTCTGAGGCTCATTTCCTTGCTTCCTTTTTCGGAAATGAGTTGTCTTTTTTAGCAGAACTTGAACATAAGGCCCATCCATTACTATTTAAAGATCCATTTTACCACATGTTAAGGAAGGTCATGAAGTTTCTTAACCTTCAGTCCATTAAAGCATCTCTGAAGTGCATTAATTAAAGTTTTGCTTAGCTTGTTACAGTGGTACTTATTGCTTACTGAAAAAGCCTTGCCTTCAGATATAATACATGATATGGCATGAGCACTGTTAGCTCATATTAAAGTAGATTTATGCTTTTTCTCCTAAAATTTTCAACTTATTTTCAGTCAAAATAGTAAGAATGCATTAAAAGGTTCTTGTTTTAAACGTATTAGTAGTCTTTTCAAAACAAATAAAGCTATTGCCTTAGAAAGAACTGAGTGCTGTTGATTACATTGACAATTTTTTAAGTCATTCAGTAGCAGAAAGTTCCTTATTATCTCTGTAAAAATATATTTACTCTAAAATGTTGAGAAACTGCATTATTTTTCAAATATGGGAATCTTGCAATTTCTAGTTTGAGAGATGTTTGATATACATTGCCCTTACTTGAAGGAACTGCTGCTCACGGAAGCTACCAACAGAATGGGTGAGGGTATGTTTCCTCTTAGATAAAATTGGATTTCCTATCTGCAGCCCAGCAGTCACCTGTCAGTTGCAGAATAGTTAGGATGAGAAACACCTTCCTTTGATTTCTTTTTTTTTACTCTGAAACACTTGCATCTTGTATAATATTGCCATTAGCAATGTAGTGTTCAGTAAATTATCTGCCTCTGACAGAGCAACACTGTTTATTTATGCTTTAGATCTGTGATGGTATCTTCAAGAAAAGAGATGTTGTATGTGTAGCAATTGTGTATTTTTTTTATTCCTAAGCCTGGGATAATCAGCCTACGCTCTTCTCAGAAGTGATGGGTTTGTTCCAGCAAGTAGGAAACTTTCTGCAACTTTCCATTAGGTTACAGTCTCTGTAATGATTTACTTTAATATACCATGTTAGAAACTGAAGTATGTACTCTCCAGTTTTAGTTAAAAATCAAACAAATAAACAAAGCCCAACAAAAAACCAAACAAAATCAACAAACCCAAACAACCAATGAACCCAAACCCCTCCAAAACTGGTAACTCTCCCTTGATCCAGGTGGCCAGGAAAACATCAGGAAAATGTGTTCAGGCTCCTCCCAGTTAGTTTCAGTTGTTTTTTAAAGGCAAGTCATGATTCCTAGGGCATTAAAAATGCCCACATATGTCTCTATGAGCACCCCACAACAGTTATGTAAGTATATGGACACTGAAAATTTTGCATGAATGTTGAGAATAAATTGCTTATCTTGTAGGTAGAGAGCAGCCCTTGAAACAGGACTCATCATAGTCATAACTCACCTAGTCCTTTTAACCTGTAATTTCTGGTAGCTCCTTTCAAAGCCAAAAATCAAACTGTAGGAGTAACCTCCAGGACAAGGAAAGCCCAGAAAAGGGAGAAATGCTAAACACACTCTTATGAAGTGCACTGGGAAATTTGCACTTGTTTCTTCTGTGAAAGGTACTTAAATACTGATAGCTGTCAGTAGAAATCCTCTGTGATAGTCTGATGTGATGATTTCCTGCTTCTAAGATATAAAATACGAACGTTTACTTTTTCCTGTGTGTTTTGTCCAGAGGGTTGGCAGTGTGAGGTATCACAGTCAGTTGTTTCCTCTCATGTGTTATGTGTCAGAAAGAAGAGCATGGTCTGCACCAGCCTCTTCTCCCATTAACAATAATGCTCTGTCTGGACTTTGTGGAGTATCAGTCTATGAAATTCTGTCCTCTGGGAGTTTGGGATGAACTGGCTTCATCCATTCTGCCTTTAGCTCTAGTCTGAGTTTTTCTGTGTGGCTAAGATGAGGACTCGAAATGTTGGGAAACACTCCTGAAACTTCTGTAAGTCATTCTTCCTGTATTGTCGTATCTTTCATTTCCACCATACTAATCCACTGCCCCAGATTTTGGCACTGACAGCTGGCAGAAAGTGCACAGGGCCTGCTTTTGTGGCCAAAGGCACACTGAGTGCCAGGGAAGTGAGTTCTGTGCCTTAATGTTCAGTGATATCATCTCAACGGATGTCTTGGCAATGAAGGAGTTCCTCTCCCAAACAATGATGTGCTGTCTGCATCCCCTCCATCTGCATGCTGTTATGAATGCTGAGTGTTTTCCTCCACAAACTGAAAGGAAGTTGAAGTTCCACAAGAACCTACTTGCCTTTCGTTCCATAAGGACGAAGATTTGTTTTGTTTTGTTATCTTGACTGGGTCAGCAATTACATTGTAAAAAGGCTGTGGCTGCAGTGATTAAAATGAATTAGCCAAGATGTTTATCAAGCTACTAAAGCCATGAAATCATAGAATTAATGATGAAGCAGTAACAGCAAGTTGGTCTTTCAACTCAATAATGTACAGGTATTTTATCGAGAGAAGTAGAATAGTTAAATTCTTGAGCATAGGGGTAACTATAACAAAAACCTCGAGCGACCAGTGTATTTGTAAAGGTATATATTTGCACAAGGAAATTCATGAAAATGAGAAATGCTATTGATAGTGAAGTACTCCTGCTCCTTTTCAGAGGTGATAATGGAAGCTCTTAGCCTGCACACTGCACAGTCTTAATTAGATGTGCAAACGAGCACTGTCCAAGATTGGCAACATACTACTGGAGTGCTCAGAAAGGATTTCCTTCCTATGGGATATTCTGCTTACATTGTGTTTCTGTTATTCCACAAAGCTACAGCTCTTAAAAATGCAAGCAAATCAGTAGGAGACAAAAGAGAAATAGACTGAATTTCAAATAGGAATCTAAAGCCAGCTTTAAATGCTTCTTCCTCCCGTGATGTCCCTGTGTCTTTGTAAAAAGCAGGAGCTTTGCATCTACAGGCACGGTACTGTGGGCTTTGATTAGTGTAGGTTCTGGCCCAAGACTGAGCCCTAATGACTGAATTAAGTGCCTATTTTTCTATCAACCATGACTCTCTTACATGGAGTTTATATGCCTCTGTGTCAAAATATGTTGATATCCTCATAGCATGTCTTCTGCTCTCAGCGTAACCTGAGAGTATTGTAGCTCTGGTCTTCTTAAGCAGCTGTTATATTTATATACATGTACTGTTATGGGTTTTATGGAAAGCCTGTCTTAGCCTCTAAATTCAGCCTCCATCAAACAAGATACTATGGAGGAAAACCTTTCAGCACTGGGTTCTAGATGCAACAATAGGGTGCTTGTTTATATGGTTTTTCAGGCTGCATTCAGGGATGTTAAAAGTGTAGACAGATTTCAAATGATGATTTAATTGTTTACAAGTGAGCATTTTCTGCAGCATACAAAAGAGATGAACTAATCCCCAAAGGCTTTTTGATATAACTTGAACAGATGATTTCCTGACATTGTTATATATCCTGGTTTAGGGCGATGAATAATTAGCTATTTAAGTTTTAAAAAAAATACCTTGAGAACTAGATGTCAGCTGAAAAGCTGTCAGTAAATTTGGAACAGCTTTGCATGTCAAGTTGATTATAGCAATGAATAAAAGGAATTACAGGAAAATGAACCATGCAGTGTGCAGTTTTTAACTTCAGTCTCCCCAGAGTTTCTCCTGTCTCATTCTCCAGATTCCTAGGGTGCTTGTGTTACTATCAAGCTATGGAGTTCCCTTTCACAAAATCCTTTACTGTGGGCAACTCTGTCTTAGTATTTACTTCTCTTCATCTACGTGCAGTGGCTCGAAACTTCACAATGAAGGATTTCCCCCCTCCAAACCCAAGTGCCATTAATTACAAATTTGTCTGACTTCCTGAAATGTGAAAAGCAACTTACTGCACAGCTTCAGTTCCAGGCAACTGCCTGGAACCAGGCAGGCAGCTCAGCCGAGGACAGCAGGTTCTCCTCCCCAGCACATCCAGCAACCTGCCATGTTTATCCTCCAGTAACAGAGATTGTTTTATGTTTTCCAAAGTGGATCAGATGTAACAGAGCAGTTGCTAGGTCTGAGCTGAACTGTTTGCAGGCTTAGTGGGACGGTACTCAGTGAATTGCACTGAGTTGTGAGGAGTTTTTAACAAGAGTGTGAGGTTGCTTTTGGCTGTTGCTGTGCATAAATGGGGTATACAAGCTAATTAGGGTCTTACAAATCTATTCAATTTAAGCAGATGAATTGAAGTTCTTTGAATTATTCTGCTTGAATATAAAATCATGGATCTGTACTAAAGTTAGGAACCTAGATGGGCTGAAATCCTCTGGCACCTACACATGGGGAAGCAGTAGCGACTGCAGTGATGGGAATAGAGGTGCTTTAGCATGTACTTACATGAGCAGTTGTCACTGTGGCATTGGACAGTGCAAAATAGAGCTGCTGTAGGGCCATCTGGATGACAATTGCTGTTTACCAACACAGAATGCCTGTCTGATGTGCTGCAGTGGCAGCCTTTCTGTCATCATCTCGACTGTAGTGAGTCAAAGCAGTGCTGGGAACCTGTTGCAGAAGAGAGAGGGAGCCTCTCCTGGCAGAGGCAGATGTTCTGTTTATGGAGAGGTGGCTTAGTGAAAATTGTGCATGGTCTGACAGCAGTGATGCACAGAAGAAGGGTTGGGGGGGAGGAGAAGAAGGAACACTTAAGGATGGTGTGAGAGGTTCCTCACTTACTGCTTCCGCGTTCAGGGAGTGAGCAGCACTGCCTTTGCTTTGCACTGGATATTACTGTAACCCTTTCTTTGGCCTATACCTGTTTCTTGCCATATCATTTAAATGTGTGCTGTAAAGCAAGGTTTGTTTAAGACTGCTTTAAAATCATTGGGATTGGGACTTAATAAACCACGTGCCCCATTTTAGTACAACCATGTTGACATCCACTGGTCACGTTGGAAATCAACTATCATTTTGGGCTGCAGTAATTTTCCTACTGATGCAGCATAAATACAGTAGCAGTACACCAGTATAGCAATACAAAGGCAAGCTCCTACAGTGTGTTCCTAAGTACTTGGTGTTTATGAGGGGCTTAATGGCATCACATGAATGGATTGGTAGCTAAATGAAGGATTGACGAAGCTAATCTCTGTGAGAATCCTCTTTAATGAGTTAATGAGGTGTTCTTATGGGCTCCCTGCACACACAGATGCTAATGAGAGTTTTTCCAACTTACCAAGTGATGAAACTTGGATCTGCATCCAGGCTGATAATAAAAATGATGGATAGCTCCTGTTATTTGGGAAAAATATGTTTTAGTTCTGGCATGAAAACTGCAGAAGGGAGCCAAAACTGCTGTTCTACCTGCATATTCTTTATCTTTTATTGTAGCTTAATGATTAAACCCAGTGTCTAGTGCTACACCCTCAGTACTTCCAAAGCTGAAAATCAGCAGCTGTGCTTTAAAAACAGGTTATCTATTTCATCCTTCAAAGATCAGTGTTACCAAATTCTGTGTTCAAAAAATTAATTCAAAATTTTTCAAACAGTTATTTGGTTGGGGTTTTTTGCTTGGTTGTGTTTTTGGGATTTTTCGCATTTTTTTTGTTTGTTTGATTTGGTTTGGGGTTTATTTTTATTATGGTGTTGGTTGTTTTTGTTTGATTAGTTTGTTTGGGTTTTTTGCTTTTGTTTTCCTTTCTCCTCCCGTCTCGTAAAGACTGGAATGTTGTAAGTTTATGCAGAGGAAGTGTCTGATCCAGAATTAATTTATCAAGGACTTTAATCCATAAAGCCACAATTTTTGAAGCTGTATCAGGGAAATGAGGAAAACACATCTTGCTGGGATTTAGGGCATTGTGTTATTTGTGGCCGTGGGATTTTTTTAATATTTTTTTTTATCCTTGCTGTGTTTGAATGGGCGATCTCAGCCTTGCTCCTGTCAGTGGGTCCTGCACTCCTGACACCTGCCCAGGGCTGTGTTGCTGCCACACGTCTCGTTTGGCTCTCAGGAAATGCAAAGTTGTGTTTATTTTCAGGGTGGGCAGTGGCAGGGAGGGGATGCTGTGCACTGTGTGGGGCATGGATGACAGGCAACTGGGGCTGGAGCATGTCTGGTCTGCCTGCCAAGGGTCTGGGGGCAGTATCCTGATGCTGGGTGTGTCCTCTTCACCTTACGGCAGGCTTGCACCCGTCAGACCCAATCCAGCTTTAATGCAATCATCAGATTTTGTTGGCATGCTCTTTAATCCTTGTTCCAGATCATTAATGAATTTATTCAATATGACCTCCCCTCAGCTCGATACAGTGCCGTTTATCATTATCATTTGTTTACAGTCCTGCAGCCAGTTCTCAATTCCAATGCCATGCTTGCCCCTTCCCCAGTCTTTCTGAATTAATTTTTCAATTAGGATTTCGTGAGACACAGATGCTGTCCTAAAATCCAGAAAATATGACCTCCACTGTGTTCCTTTAATCCACTCTCTCTGTAACTCTATCAAAGAACAAATAAAGCAATTAAATTTGTCTGGCAGGCTTTATTCTGTATAAAGCTATACAGGCTGCTACTCATTCTACTACCCTCAAGATTTTTAGCTGGATTTTCTTAACAAAGCTGACTTACCCTTGCCTTTTTTTTTTCTTTCTTTTTCATTTTCCTCCTAAAAGACCTAGGGCTGTGTTCCCAGTCCTTTGGTGTCCTCAGTTGATTCTTTTGAAAGATCCTGCTCATGTGAATAGCGGGATGGAAAAACTCAGGCATAGCCCTGGCTGTGTGCGAGGCCATGCCCCTCTCTGGAAGGGCCCTGGGTGGTTGCAGGAGGGTTCAGGATGGGGAAGAGCTGAAGCTGCTGCTCTTGGGTGACTCCACAGCGTGGCTGCCACCGAACAGCCGTGCTTTGCTCTACCTTGAGAGCAGGAACACGTGGGTGTCTTTTTCTGTGTGCAGTGCAGAATCTGGTGAAACAGCGCTTGCTTTTTGTTGTTATTGTAACTGGGGTTATGCCAACACCACTTAAGCTGGCCCACCGTATCTCTCTCTTTTCCGAATGCTTTGAGACGGATTTCCAGCTCGATTGCCTGTGATAGCTACAAGTGAGACTTGCAGCCCTTCTGCCGACTGGCTGACCTGTGTTCACACCATAGCAGTGCCTGGCTCAGCTTTGGAGCTGGCTGTGCCTGAAGTCTGTTCTCCTGAGCTGTTCTTTTAAGTCTTAAACATGTTCCTTTCTTGTGGTAACTCACTTGTCTGGAAACTCGAAATGAGCCTGATCTTTGAATTCGGTCAAAACCTTCCTGCTGATTTTTTTAAACCATGTCCTGTTTCAGATAATATTCAAGCAGCTTGTTCTCGTAACAGATGATGACTGGAGTGGTTGTCAGCCAGGGCATTCTTTTTCCTTTAAATGCAGTGCTTATAGACTGAACAGAATTAACATCTCCTTCCATGTGCTTTTTTATGTAGCTTTTTAAAACAGTTGGTTACTCTACAAATACAGATTCCTCTAGCTCTATTTAAATGTTGCATAAGCACATGTATAATTTTTCTCTTTTCTTTTGCCATTCCATGCCTGGAACTACAAATAACTCACATCCATGAGTTTAATTATACTCAAAATCATCCCCAGGCTGTACCTCCTGGGGTGCCCTCAGAGGCTTCCACAGCAGCATCCACTGGGGAAGTGGGCCCAAAGCTGCAGTTCACAGCAGTGAGGAGCTGTGGGGTTTTCAGAGATGAGGTGGGGCATGGGATGAAAAGATCTTTTTCAGTATCATCTGGTACACTTTGCTATCTCTCAACAGCCCAGTTGTATTCATCCATTAGATTAATATTCCTTGTCTTTTTTACACTTGCATTTCATGATGAAATTAATTTGCTTCCTGAAACAAACTGTGCAGTTTGTTAGGACAGCTGAACAATGCAGCAAAGCCATCACTCCTGCCAGCTATTAATAAATTATTAAGGAAAGCAGGATGGTTGACCCTTGCTCTGAGTCAGTCAGATCATCATTCTTAAGCACAGACTGGAAAAGTGGTGTCAGAGCATCTGTACTGTAGTGGGGTGTCGGGGCTGAAAGATAAGTCTGCCTGGAGTTAATAAGTTAAAACATTAACTGTCTTCTGCTCGTACCTGTGAGACAGCATGTCTGGCCTGGGGAGCTGACTTATTCGAAATGTCAAAGCAGTACTTGGAGAGCAGCATCTCTGTGGTCAGACATACTTTACAGACATCTGAGAGAGCTCCCTGCTGCGATCTGCATCTGCCATCGCTGGCCCTGCCTGAGCTCAGGGGTCTGTGCTGAGCTGGTAACAACAGCAGAGACTTTTCAGGTGGGAAAAACCTCCAAAGACAGGGATAATATCAACTTCATTTGTAACTAGAACAGTATTTGATAGACAGAAGATTCAATCTGAGGCTTAAATGTTTGGTAAGATGATATGGATTTATTTTGGGTAATGGTTTGTATGGAAGTATTTGGGAGTTCTGGGTTATGTCTGGGCACTGCCTGTTTTTACAAGCTAAGGAATAGTAGGTCTTGCAGTAGTTCAGGTTGTGTAAATGACTATAGTTTTCTGTAAAACTCCTGCAGACAAGAAAACAGTTTTATCTTTGTGGAAAAGCTTAGATTTTGACTGAACTGCTCTTCAACTGCTGGATAAACACGTGATTGTTCATTTGGGAGAAGATGCATATGCTGTGCCCAAGTCCTGGGCAGACCCTCAGCTTTTTGTCTTTGAAGTAGCTACACTGATTTATTTTAGTTGCCAAGGATTAGAGCAGTTTTTACCAAAGCCGTCACCTACTAAAGAGACTGCAGTTGTTTCTGGTGGAGAAATACCCAGAGCTGGTGTACAGGAGACACTGGGCACATCAGCTTTTCCTCCTGAGCTTTCTGTTCTACCAGTTGGTGTGTACCTCAGCACAGAGGGGGTAATCTTCACCAAGCTGTATCAAATCAAAGGCTAAGTAGCTAGGCACAGGTGTTTCAAGTCTTGCTGACTTGTTGCACGTTAAGAAAACATGAAAGTGCCATCTTTATCTACTGTTTGTGCTGTGATGGAGTAGAAATGACCTGGCAGCTCAGGCCTCTTCACATTTCTAATACTGTTATTCTAGGCTTAGTTTCCAAATGCCTTCTAACACCTTTTCTTTCACATGGAGGAACTTTTCCAGTATGGCAAGGAGGATAAACCTGTGCCACACTCAAGTATGTGCTTCTAAAGTTACTCACTGGTATGCTATTTTGGTTCTTAGTAACTTGGGTTCTCTGGACCCCTCTGTAATCCATACAGAACCCCGAATGCACTTGGAGTGGGCATAAAAGCTATAAACATTTGGGGTCTTGATCTCAGATTTTCCTATTTTGTCTTGAATTTTTGTACTGCACATGGTATCTCTGTAGAGTTCGTATTTTTCACATTTTAGCTGCATGTGTCCTTTCCCCTTTTAGTAGGTGTCTTTCTGTTGTTTGTTTCTTCCCACCTGTACTCCAGCCTTATTTGGTCAACATCTTCTTCTAAAGGATTGCAGCTAATTACAATGTATTTATGTTCTCATTCTTGTTTATCGCTAATATATTCTACCCGGGACACTTTTCTAGGTGTGCTAAAAAACTAAGAATTTGAGAATAACTCAAAGGATGCAGCAGGAAAACTGTGATAAAGTTGCCATCACAGAAACATGGTGACTGACACAACTGAGTGGTGCAGTGGATGGCCATGAAATCTTCAGAAGGGATAGTCAAGGAAGGAGAGGTGATGGGGTAGCCCAGAATGTTAGGGAGAGTTTTGATGGTCTAAAGCCTGTATTGTGTACTTAAGGGTGTTGACCAAGATAGTAGTTTTATGGAGCTGATCATAAAATTTTGTGTCTTAAATGTTAGTGGATGCCCTGGCTTAAGATGCCTCCCATTCTAGCTTCTCAGCAAACCAGATCTTGTGATCTTGTGTAAATACATTTTGCCCCAGTGGTTTGTTTTTAGTTAGGATCAGTTCTGCAATTTGGCCACACAAACACTTCATTTGTCAAAATTAAGGGCTGGCAGAGGCCACGTGGGCTCACGTTGCTACTGAAGGACAGGTTTGTTAAGCTGTGTACCAGTGAGGCTATTAGAAGTGAGCACACTAATTGCAGCTCAGTGTTTTGGAGCAGGCTCTGCCCATTCTGGCATCCTGAGAACTCGCAGGAGCTGCAGGACCACCCGGCACATTGGAATGGGGTTGCTCCACCTCTACCACAGCCACATCTTGTCACTGGTGGCTCAGAGAGGAGCCTCTGGAAGGTGTCTGCGTTGTGGCTTCACTGTGTGAGTTCTCCCTTCTCCTGGGGCTTCAGTGTCTGTCAGTGCCACACATGGGGCTCAGAGCAGGGCTGAGACCTGAGCTGGGGTCTGTACCAGATGTAGCAGGTGGTGGCTCTCAGGCTCTTGAGAAGGTGCTGCTGTCCTGCCCCAACACTGCACGAGCAGCAGTGGGACTGTGCTGGCACTGGGTTACTGGGGGACACGAGTCCTTGCTGATGGAGGAAGAGAGGCAGCAATCAGGGCTCAGCCTGGCCCTGCTGCTTGTCCCAGGGTGTTGCTTCATGCCAACTACAACCTTTGGTGTTCCTGCTCCTTGGGAGCTTTTGTCATTGCATGCATGTTCCATCTGCCCTCTGCTCCCTTCTGTCTCGTCAATGGACATGATGGCTCTTTGTCATATGAAAATTCAGGTATGCGGCTTGCGGGGCAGACAGGTTGGCTGCCCCTTTTCTGCACTGTTAGTTTGTGTAAGGTGAAGATGTATGTGCTTTGGGCTTGGCCTCTGCCACTACTTGCCTGGAGCTGGAGTCCTTTCTTTACTAAATGTTTGTTTCCAGACCATTGCAGCTGTACTAAGTGGTGGAAAAATTGGTGTATTGATAGCACAGTAATTTCTTCCTGAGAGCCACTATTCATTTGAACAGTGTCAGTGGGGGGAAAAATGGTGCAAATGTGCTAATTTCCTGTGTCTTGGCATTTCAAGATCAGTCTTTCATTGAATAATTGTTCTTAATGCATCATAGGAAACATTCTCTGTAACACTTTTCCTTTCTTCTGCTGCCTTATGGTGGAAGAATAATAATAACTTTTACACCTGTGTACTAGACCCTCCTGGATGTGTGTTAAGATGTCCAGCAGAAATAATAAAATTATGATTTATGTGGTTATGACAAGCTGATATTTCTATGGAATTGGTGTATTTGCTTGAAATGATACAGTGGGGCTCTTGGGTACATTAGTACTAGCAAGTCCTTTCTATGTCCTCCTATTCATGCAACCATTGTTATGGAGCCTTTGAAGTTATCCAAAGACACCCCCCCTCCCCCCAAAAAAAGTCAAGCTAGTGCCCCCCAGACCACCCTGAAAATGCTTACCCTTCACAAGCGTTTCTGCAGCTTCTGATGGTGGGCAGTGTGATAAAAATCAGATCTGCAAGAGCATTTTCTGGGTGACTTCAGAATTTCCTGTCCCCTGCCTGGCACCTCCTGTCCAGACTCCCAGTACTGGCACTACTGGGAAGTCACTCTTCCCAAAATAAGTTGGTGTGTGTGAGGTAGCTGGTGGTGTAGAGGCAGCTGTTGATGTGACATGTCTGAGGGTTGCCATTAAGGTTACTGAACACTTCCTGGAATAAGATGCTGGGTTTCATTGCAGGGACATGTCTGCAGGGAAACTCTGAGTGTTGGTGCCCCGGGTGCTGCTCCAGGGCACTTGTGCCACCACCATCCATAGGATGTGTGGGGTGTTAGCTGACTTGTGTTCCCCCTCACTAGTGGAGAGATGGCAGAAAGATGGGGAGGTGGACGGTCCCTTCCAATCCAGTTGTTTTTGTTTTAGTTTTTTGTTTGTGTGAATAGACAAAGGTTTAGAGCCAAATTTGAGTGTAGGATAAAAACCACAGGCTGGCAGGCTAACAAACCCCTGGGTCATAAAATGAGTCAGCAGAAGAGATGAAGCCATGGTGCCCTGGGATAGCTGTAACCCTCAACTGTGAGTTGTAAAAACAGCCCTGCCCACACAGGGAGCCACTATTATGTGGTCCTGCCTTGCAGGCAACGGAGCAATTGGAGAGGACGTGTAAAATGTCACTTTTAGGTGAATGTTTTGTGTTTTTGTCTGAAACTGTGGTTTCGTGGGAAGAAGTATCTGGTGGTGATGCTGGCATTTGTTACTGCTGCTTGCCTTCTTACCCTGTCCCTAACTGCTGGTTCTTCCTTCGTATCCTCCCCCTCCTGGCTTTGCTGGCCACCTCTCTGCTGTGCCAGTACAGCTCTCTTTGCCTTGTGTCATGAGCTGAGTGAAAGAACTGATTCAGTTGTAAAGCGACACAAAACAAATAAATAAAGCTAAAAAGGAACTTTTCAGACTGGTTTGGTTCCCCTGTGTGTCTCAGGGTCCAGCTGCACAAAATGTGGAAAAATTGCTGCAGTGTGAGTGCTGTGGTTTGGGGTGAGGGTGCCTGTGACTGGCACTGCTGGGGGGCCACTGACCTGTGCAAAGCCACACAGGGTTCAGGTCTGCCACCAGACATGGAGGGAAGTGAGTAGAAACTAAGTGAAAATAGCTCATCAAGTATGAAAAACTCTTTCAAGTTCCTGTCACTGTCATCAAAGCTGAGCAGAGCTGCACAGGAACTAGAGGGGGCACAGTCCAGAAGTGGTGAAGGGGCAGCAGGCAGAAGGTTTGTCTCCAGCAATGGGTCCAGAACTCTGCTGAGTCTGAGCACTGGGCCTCGCTGCAGGCAGGCTTAGATCATGTGTGATTGGATTGAGGCTTAGGCTGAGTTACCATATTCAAACCTGATGTCTCTTGAAACTGTGCTAGAAAACCATTTCTGTGGCATGGGGGAGAGACATGTCTTGTGGTCAAGGTCCTTGACATTAAGAGGTTGCTCTCATTTTTCTCATATGACTTTGGAATATTGATCGGTTCCTCTGAGTCTTCCTATTCTTTAGTTTTGTTTTGGGAAGGTTGCAATGTCTGTGAAAACATCTGTCTCTTTCCTGTATGGGAGTGCAACATTAACCCTTTATGAAAAACACAGTAACCCAACCCCAAACCAGAGTTGCTGTTCTCAGTGTCACCTTTCAGTAGTAAACAGAGCCTTATCCTGATCAATCTTTAATGGTAATTAATGTGTTGTGCTGTTAATACAGTGCTGTCATACTGTTCACACTCCAATTCCACTACAGATTTCATCTGATCACAAGCAGTGGAGATTAATGATCCATAGCACTTGAAAAATGGCAGTCTGAAATTTCAGATGGGGAGATTGCTGATGTCCCTGGGGTTTAGGTGTCACAGGTCTTGTGGTGCTGTGTCAGGCTCTTGAAAACTGGTAGAACTTAAGAGGAACTTGGCTCAGTTCAGCTCAGTGCTGGTTGTTCTGCCATTTGTTCCTAAGTGTTTCCGTGTGCAGACATGGATGAGCGATAACTTTGCTCTCTGACTCAGACCTTTCATTAGCAGTTCACAGTCAAGGAGAGCAGGCAGGTTGGACAAAGCACAGAGGCTGTACCTTAAAAAAAGGTGTGTGCCCTCATCTCTCACACATGGGCTGTTCCTCTGCCCTTTGCCATCCATAACTGCACATCAGGCAATGAACACGACTTGGAGGAGAACACTGGGATTTACCCAAATGTGGCGTTTATTTGGCATTGCTAATAGGCAGCTGATTTTAAGAATGTGTCTCATTCTTTCAGTTAGAGTGAGAATCTTTCTTTTAAGTTGCTGACATTGAGCTCTAATTTTAAAACTGTATTTTGCAGTTGAAAACTGAATTTGACTATGTTGATGTCCTCCTTCCTTCTCCCTCCTCAGCTTCTTTATTTCTTTGCCTAAAGAGGAGAATTGCATTTATATTTGCAACTTTCTTTAGTCGAGAAACTTTTTGAAATTAGTAATTACCGTAAGAAATCTTTTCTGTTCAGCAAGTATTGGACTTAGTTTGTCTGGCCTTTAAATAGTCTGAAGCCTTATCTTTTACAGGAATCCCCTAATCTTTCCAGGATGTTTTATACATACAGTAGCTACTTCCTCTTATAGAAATATTGTCATTTGGAAGTGAACAGTGCTTGTTGAAAAAGCTTTTGTCTGCAATCAAATTGGCATCGACTGAGAAAATCCAGATGATCTCCCAAAGGGGAGCCTGTGCAGCTGGGCTGCTCTTTGTAACAGTAGTATTTTGCTTTTTCATTTAAACATGTTTTGTATTCTATCTGACATGCACACCTGCCAGTATTGTGATCTTCCTGCTATGATATAAATGTGAGTGGGACTGTGTAGGACAATGTTGTGACCAAACTAGCATTACTTGGAGTCCAGCTGCAAAACAGATGAGTTTTATCCCCACTAAGTAAGAGAAGAGCTGTGAGGGCTGTCATCTTTTGTTTTAGAGTAAGACCATCCAAGGATGAGAGACCTCTCACCTCATCTCTCACCTTCAGATGATCCCCTCTCCCCACCCCAAGCTTAGCTGATGACATGATATTTGAATTTCAAAGAGGTTTCTCAGTTTCCTTGCAGTCTTGGTGCCACTTGGCCAGTCGTCAGATAATATCTATCTGTGTCATAATGGTACTCTGGTGTTAAATGTAATCTTTAATCCATCTGTTCTAAGTTGGCAGTATGGCAGAGGTAACTGTGGGCTTTTTCACCTGGGCACAGTGTGGTCCCTAATTCCTAACTTGCTGGGTGAAGGAAAGGTGTATCAAGGGTTTCAAGGCCTATTTCCTCCTTAACTTTTTTCCCCTGGGTTGATAGCTTGTTTCTTCATTAGTATATTTAGGGGATTATTAAAAGAAAACCTGCTTTATAGGCATGATTAAAAAATAAAAGGAATATATAGGGTTTTTTGCAGGAAAGCCAGATTATTTTTTTTCACTCTATTCTGTGATTTAGCCAAAGTGAGAATCACAGTGACTCAAAATTAGTCTCAGGAGCCTGATTATCTAATAGACAAGAATTTACTAAACTAAAAGTTTAGGCAGATGTGATGGATTTAAGAGCAAGCACAACTGACCTGGTTCCACTCTGTTAGGCTTTTCAATTAAACAGGATGTAGAAAGCAAGACCTTACAGAGGTCCTGAACCATCAAGACTGAGGTTTTAAATGTCCCTTATGCTTTAAAAGATGTTTCTTTAAGGATTTTGCTTGTGAGTGCCAATTCTGGAACACTAATGATGGAGTCTCCTATAGGGATGTTATCTCTTTCTAACCTTTTAATTAACAGGCTAAATAGACCATTTTTGTACTTTTGTGTTTAGAAGCTTTTTAATGAGGTTTGAATCCTGTGGCCAAGCTAAAAGTTCAGATTTTGACACCAAGGAAGATGCCAGACTGCAGAAAATTCAGAGTGGACTTGCATTATAATGTGCAGAGCTGGAGGGGGACATTCATGAGGATAAAGTTTTAATGGAGAACAAAATAACCCCACAGCTAATTGTAGCTGTTGGGAGGAACACTTTTGCCAAGGATGTCGCCAATCCTTTCATCAAGTCCTGATCAGCTTTCTGGAAAGGTTCTAATGCCTTGAAATTCACCACCAGTCAAGTATTAATCTAATCTAAACCCCGTCAGTCGTAATCTAAAAATGTAAAAGAGGATTAAATCAAAGATACCAGGGCGTGCATGTGGGCTTGAGTTGTTCTCTAACTAATATGTCTCTGGTATACTCTTACTGCAACATTTTTTGCTCATCAAACTATTGTAAAGATTCTGTAATTTCTGTGTGATTTCCAGATGTCTGGAAAAGTGGTAACTCTTAAAACAAACAACCCCCTCTGCCATCCTTGTTCAAGCAGGTGTGTTTGTTGCCAATATCACTACTTTGGAGCAGTAACAGCTCAGAACACCTTCTTTTCCACTATTCCAGAGTAATGGCTGTTTCTGTCTGCTCTCTTTGTAGATTGAACCTCCTAGTCCCTACACCAGCTTGGAGACTCAGGTTAGTACTACCCCCCATCCCACTGCTTTCTTAGAAGAGATACTCTGAAAGAGGGGTGCTCTGGTGTTTCCCACTATACTTATGATATTTAACCCTGCTGGTGTCCCTGGTGAAGGTGCAACTGTAGGAGCTGCAGCCACAGCTCTCAGCATGACTAACTGGGCAAGGAGAGAACCAGGCTCTCAATAGGAAACAGTAGGTGCAGCTGGGCAACAACAGGATTGACAGAAGAGAGGATGCAGCCCTCAAGGCAGTGTGAGCATCCTTTCATGGGATTCTCCTTTCTTTTCGTAGGCTCCATTTCCTGGCTGTTTTTCTGATTCCCACTGCTTGTGTGTTGCTCTCAAATAGTTGTGCTGCTGATTTTTTCTTTAGACATTACAATGAACGGTAATGAATCTGTGGAGCTGCCTGGCACTAGAAGGTCAAAGTGACAGAAGGGATTTTACAAAGTCACTGGTGCTTTGATTTGTGTTTTCTAACAAGGCAGCATCATTGATTTCCATTCTCGCTGATCTTTGGGAGACAGCAAAGGCAATGGTACTTGCATACTGAAGATGAGTGTTTATTCAGAACACATTTCCAATGCCCCTTAGTGACTGCATAAATATTTCTACCTTTGTCTTCTGCTGGCCTTTCTCTGGGGAAAGCTTCTGACTGTTTTGTCATTTGTTTCAACAAGCCTACTACATCTATTTTATGGACCTCACTTCGAAGCCAAGCCTTTGTGAGTCAAAACTGGCAAGGAAGGATCACACAAAGTTTGCTATACACAGTGGCATAATAAAATAGTATCAAAACACAGGGTACAGAATAAAGCACCGATCTGTGCATGATGTAGAACTATACAGTAATAATGAAGGCTTATTTTATTACTGACTTAAAATAGTGCAAGAACATGAATTTGTGTCAGTGAAGGTACTAGGGGAGAATGCACAAGTGAATATGAATGAGAGAGCTCCTCACTTGGAGGAGAAGGGAGTGACAAGGAGATTATCAGCTCTAGCTGGTACAATCCTGCAGCTGCTGTGCATTAGGGCTGAGGTGATGCCTTCAGCCCCAGCAGAGACTTCCTTACCCTACCCTGCCAGTCTGCATCTTCCCTGATCTGCATGTCATTCACTCTTCTGATCCACTGCCTCCTTACTAAGGCTATCAGCAGGACTGCCAGGTGACCACAAAAGTTTCTCTGTTTCAAGGGACCTTAATATTTTTGGGGGTCAGGGAGGACAGAGTCATACTGTTTAATTAATAATAAAGGTAGAAATTAAGGGTATGCTCTTAAATGCTGGCCTTTCTTTCAGTATTACTGAAAGGGACATTCACTTCTGAATCTGTTTTCTGTAGAAAGCTGATCATTTCTGACATTGCAGTAAACGAGGGGAGCCAAACCCAACTTTTGATGGGCAATGCACTTATGTCCCACAGTGTTCTAGACTGGGAGCTGCTCAGATGTAGGAGCTGAGACCAGATAGGTATCCTGGAGAGGGAAGGGACGAGACTCTCTCTCCTTGAGACGTGGAAGTAAATCTGGGTATCACAGCCTAAGGTCAGGGTGCAACTTTATAAGAATTCATTTCTTTCTACCTGAGGAGGTCAAAGGCACTAAGATTAACAGTGGAAGTTGTTTTATATCTTGACCAAGAGGTTAGCAGGATTAGCTGCAAGTATCTCTGTTTTCTTTGCTGTGAAAAAGCACTATGAGAAAAAAAACCTGTCAGCAGCTTTAACATTTTACAGTCTTCAACAGGATGTTAACTCACAGTAAAGAATCTCCAAATGCTTTCCTCTCTTTCTTTGGGGACAGATGGGAGCAGAGAGTTGCATTGCATTCATTTGAGTAGATTGGTGAGCAGCTTCTCTGCTGTGGTGGCTTCTTGCACAGTCTTGGGATGAATCAGCTCATTTGAGAGTTTTTCTCCACTGCCCTTTAGTTTCCTGTCTCGGCTTGGTTTTGTTGGTATTTTGAATGTTGACATTTCAAACCCCTGCTGTATTCTGGAGGCCTTCTCATGAATATTTTGTATAATTTCCCCTCCTTTCCCTACTCTTTCAATCTGTTGAAAATTTTACAGGTATGGCTGCAAGTGACCTTCTAAAGAGAGAATGGGTACTCTTCCAACCTGCTCAACTTCCTCAGATGTCTTTAATGTAATCTATAGATTTGGTGCAGCAGATTAATAACTACTTAATCAGCTGCGTTCAAAAGAGTAGGATGTGGCAAATTTATTTGCACTGTGTTACAAGTGATACTCATCTAGGGTGAAACCCAGAAACTTGGTCTTTAGTATGTTGCAAACAGTATTTTGAAAACAAACCTCCCGTTTCCTATCTCTAAATCTCAGTGTGTGCTAGTGCCATAAACAGATACCCCTGAGCATCCTTGAGGTGTTGGATGAGGTCACGTTGTCAGGATTGTTTCGGAGGTTCAGGTGTGTTTGCCTGCACTGTCACGCAAAGGGAAGCTGAGCATGCTTTGCAATGAAGAAAATAAAGAGAAAATGAAGGCTGTTTTCAGCAGCTGAGATGGCTGTACATTACATCTGAAACAGCTGTGACTCCTTTTCTCGTGATTTCAGAAGTTCTCTTCATTAACGAGATTGTGGCTGTTTCCATTTTGCTCTTCTCATGCTGCTTTTTTTTTTTTACCAAAATACCAGGAGCCAAATGGAGTGGCTTTAGCAGCACTTAGCCCAGAGATAAATTTTGGCCCAGTTGTTCATTCCCTTGGAGTTTTTGGGCTAGAGAGAGACCATTATTGGTCTCCTTGCAAAGCTGTAGCTTTGAGACCATTAAAAGCTGTGTGATGGGATGCTACGGAGCTCTCTAAGGGTGTCTGATATGGGATCAAGGAGTATTTCAGCTGCCGGGGCTCTGTGTAGCAAGTAACAGGACTGAGCAATATCAATAACACACACACTCCCACCCCCGCCCCAACCCCCCCCCCAACAAAAAGAAAAAAAAACACCCTTATATAAAGCTTTTTAATTTATGCAGGAAATAATAAAAAAGTACATCTAGCTCACAGTCTAGTACTGTCAGCTCACAGTGACCTGGATGCTGTGCAATAATGTAATTCCTTTCTCATGTTCTTTTCTGGGCATTTAATATTTTCAGCATGTTTTCGCTCTGCTTGGTGCTTGTAAAATCTGCCCCATGGACGGCACTGAGAATGAAATTTCCTCTGTGGGAGCTGCAGTCTGGGCAAACTTCCCAGACCCAGCACACAGGGAAGGGAGCTTCTGTGATGGACAGGAGGGTATTTTCAACTTGTACCTGAACTCCACATCCAGCGCTTGCTAACAACCTTCCTCTTGCTTAATTAAGCCTGAACTACAGCTCTTATTCTCTGGATGTCAGCTGTGGGTTGTATTGGGGTTTTTTTGCTCCCAGAAGTATTCCTGAGCTGTCCAGGGGGTTATCTGTGCCTTATTAATGCTCATTGGAGAAAATACTCTTGTCCTTTCCATAAACAGGCAGGTTTCTAATTGTCCTGAAGTCCACTCAAGCATGATGAAGCTTCAGGAAGACAAGGCGTTCTTGTGCAGTTATCTTTAATTATGAATATTTTTCACAGTGCACCTACCAAAGCCTTTTGCTCCCAAGCTGTGATTTTTAAAAGTATGGGGAATTGTGGTGTTTCCCAGCAGTACCCTTTTAGTTTACACAGCATTCAGAATACTTCCAGCAATAGTTAAGTTTGGTGACAGAAAGAAAATTTAGTTCCGTGCTGGCCTGTTTGTATTGCATAGGGGAGATTGGCAGAAGTGAAGATGTATAAATTATGTTAATTATAATCTATTGCCCTCAGAACCAAATGGCTCATTCTGCCCCTGCTCTACAGTAAAGGTATTCTCTGCACTTCAAATGATGTCACAGAACTTGGAAAATTCTTGATTTTTCTATAAGAGTAGTAATAGAGATAAGGGATAAAAGGTTAATATTTGATAACATGAGTCTGCCTGATTGTTTAAATAAAACTCTAAAGGCAGATCTGTTCTGATAACAAATAGACAATTGTACTAACAGACAGAAATACTGAAGGATTCAATTAGTCTCTGAATATCTGTTGCCACTCTTTAAGTGAAATAAATCTAGAAGTTGTTCTGATAAATATACCTAGAAATAAAGAAGTACTCCATATCACACTGATTGCAAATACAATATGTATTTGTGACAGTTGAGAAATTGAAGTGAGGGGCTGTTAAGAATTTTACTGGTGTTTCCTTTCTCCTATGTGTCACTTTCTGTCAGAACAGCAAGATAGAGGGAACTTACCTGTTATTTTCCAGTCAGTTTGAGGTAGCTCCTCATTCATCACCTCCCAGGCTAACATTTCAGAACATGCTTAATTACAAGCACCCATTTAAGTGCAGCTGACTTGAGGGATACTTTTCCTTCATGTCCCACTGTGTCTCACCTTCATTTCTTACCTAAAGCCAAATTTCCTTTGTAATAGTTTAAAATATGTTTTTATCTCTGGAGCCCTTTTACATGCAGTGGACTGGATCACCTCGTAATTAATTCCCTGTGCTTCTCCTGACTGAAGTGGAGCAGTGTGGGTTTATCCTGGCTGAGGAGTATTAATGTGAGCAGTGAGTAAAATGCAGGCTGACTTGCCAGTGGGATGGGTGTGTAGTTGGGGAAGGTTGTGCAGCAGGTGGGACTAAAAGCTACATGCAGGGTCTGTGGGGTGTTCTCTGTGCAGCATTTCTTGGGAGGGATCTGGGATCTGTTTCTCTTTGAGGTTGGCTTGAAATTATACTGAAATGTGGAGTCTGTTTCTTTTTTATTTCATTTTCTATAACAGTTACAGCTAAATGCAACTCTCTACATCCTCATCTTCCTTTCCCATCCTCCTGCTGCAATTTTCTTTTCCTTTGGTTCTGCTGAGATTAGACCTCAATGGCATAGATGGCTTATGTATAGCAAAGTGATTTCAAGTATTAATTGCATTTCTGGGATGGTGAAGCGTAGTGCAGAAAATAAAAATGCACAAAGAATTTCTAAAATACAATCAGATAATAATTGGATAAATACAGTCGTGCACAGCTGTGTTTTACATGCAGCGTTTTCCAGATCTAGTTACAATCATTTTGTAGCCAGAGCAGCTTTGAAGTGGCTATTTCCACTTTCATGTAACACACTGAGAATTGTTGTCTGTTTTTGTAATTACCTCATCCTTCAAGTTCTGGAGCCCACATTACAAGGAGAGACTACTTCTGAAACTAGTAAGTAGAACGAATTATGTGGGAGATTCTTTTCCTTCCTGGGCTGCTGCAGAGGTTGCACATGTACTTTTCCACATTAACCTTCCTCCACCGACTGCCTTGTTTTATGGACTTGTTGACATAGCTTTGTAGTCCCTGTAGTTTTGGCTCACTGTCAGAGTTCCCTGGTATCACTAGATGAGGAATTATCTGGGCTGTAGGCTGGCAATAAAAGCATATTAGTAGCTGGTAAATCAAATGGAGGTACGGAGGTGACGTCTGTGTTATACACTCCTGTGTTTTGTCCTCTGATTGGGAAAGTGACTGTGGCTGGGTGGATGGCAGTGCTGAAGCCACAGCAAGGTTTAAAGGAATAAAGACACAAATGTTTGATGGTCTTTCCTTAAAACAAGTGGTAATTGCCACAGTTGGTGACAACACTGAGGCAGTGGGCAGTCAGTAGGTTGTCACTCCCAGGGCTGCCAGCTGGACATTTGTGGAAGAAATAGTTTGTCTGAAAAGGTTTTTTCCATGGGAAATTAAGGTCTTAGGTTACTTGAAATGGTCCCTGTATTTGCTCTTTGGGAAAAAGAAATCAAAATTGTGATTTGTGTGTGTGGACCTGTGTTAATACTGGTAGGAGCTGAGTGGCTCACTGTCATTTTCATGGCTCAAAATCTTGTGCTCATCCAGGCCAAACGGGTGGCTTTTGCCATGGAAGTGGCATGTCCCACATGCACCAGCTGCTTCCCTTCCCCTTAAACACATTTTTGTGGCATCCCAGTCATGATGATGGGGAGAGCCCTGGCTGTGAACCATTGCATCCAGTCACATGGGCCCCAGCAGGACCTTCTCCTTAGGCTGGGGGAGCACAACCCCTCCGACCACAGCCCCGGGTGCCCTGGCCACGCTGCCCTGTGCAGCCCAAGTGAGCCTTTGGGCAGTGCAGTCCAGGCTGTCCCCTGGGGGACAGGTGGGGTCCCTGCTCCTTATTGCAGCACTGCTCCTCTGCCTTATATGTGCTGCTAAACTGGAGAAAAAACCTGCCAGTTTTAAGAGTCAAATCAAGATGAAAACAGCAGTTGTGATGCTGGCTTTTGTGAGGCAGCAAGTGCCAGGTGCTGATGTTGGTAATGAGTTAATAATTTATATGCATTGCAGCAAAGCCAAGCTTGAAATGGAGTGTCCAAGAAGTAGGTTGTGCTACAAGCAGGTTTGATAAACTTCTGGCTTCTGACTTGGAAAGTCAGCTTTAAACCAATTGTAACCCTGAAATAGTTTTCTTCTTGCTGTTTATGTATAATGCAATTATTATACATATTATTCCATGACTTCACAGGAACCAGGAAAAATTATTATTATATCTTTGTTGTTGTGTCTTTTAGCATTTAATTGTACTTATGTAGTAAATGTTACTTATATTTGTAATTGCTTTTGCCTGTCTTCTGATGTTGGAGTTTATGTACAGCAAACAAAATATTTTCAATAAATACTGATAATTAAGTCATGATATTAGAAGAGCAAGCACTTAGTGCCTACAAAATGACACTAAGTTAATTATTTGCAAATTATCTGGATGCTAATTTCGTTGTGGGCTTCCACAGTGTTTGGTTTCTTAGTAAGCAGGAAACACTCAACATTTGATTCCTGCTTCCAGAGCACCTTTCTGACAGCTCAGCTTTGAACTTGCGTTGGCACTTTTATCACGACGCTTGATGGCTGAACACAGTGTCTTACAAAGGTCAAAAAGTTAGTCTTGACTAATAGCTGGCTTGGGTTTTTTTACGGGCAAAAAAGCAAAGACAATTTAAATAACAAATCAATGAAGCTTTATCAGTTAATGCCAGATCAGCCTCCTGGTGACCTTTCTCAAGGTGTGCTGTCTGTTCCTTTGCCTGTGAAAACACGGAAATCTTGTGTAAATGGAGCTCATTACCTTTTTATTTTACACATCAAACCGATGACTGACGTATTTTTTGCATTCGTTTTTTTTACCCATTGAATAGCTTTATGTTCTTTATAGCCCAGCCTTTCAAAACTGACACAAGAAATAAAAGTGTTGATGTTTCTTCTATCTTATCTTTATTCTGATGTGGAGCCTTAGAGACCTGCATGTGTTTTAACTGCTCCAGACTTCTTGGGTCCCTTTCTGGCTCTCCTGGTCATGTGTGAGTTTGGTAGCCTGGGAGAATATTTGATGAAGCATTGGCTCCCATCTCTACAGAAAGCAGAGATTTCTGGCATGTATCTATTTCTTGTGATGCCAGAAGGTGGGAGATTATGTCCATTGCCTGTAGGATGCCTCAAGTCACAATAAAACCCTGAGTAGCTTCTGTGGAGTTAGTGGAGCTGGTGTGGTACCCGTGAATCTGGGGGTGTGCATATCTCATTCATGTTAGAGACACTTACAGATTGTCTGGATATGTACTGCATATAAAAGTATAGTTAATATAAATTTCCCACTGTTCTGGCTTGTACTAAGCATGGATATTTTTGGTAAATTCTGATTCCAGCTTGGAAATAACAGTTTTTCCTTGTACATCATACACCACAATACACACAGGAGTTTGGAAGCTGTTGCTTTCCTGTGCAGTGAAAGAAGTCAGTAAAGACCTGTTTTGATTTAGTTACACAGAGTACCAGTATCATGACCAATCCATGGGTCTGTGCCACTTTGGACCATTACATGAAAATTCTCTCTAAAGGCCATGCTGTTAAAATATGAGAGCATCATTTCAAATTGCATTTACTCCAGAGTGGATTGGGAGGCTTTGGCATAGTGCCTAGTTTACACTAAGCCTGCCAGCAGAGGAAGTTAATCAAGAATTGTTGGTCCAAGGTGAATTCTTGCTCTGTTTTAGGTTAAATGACTTTCCACAGTAGACAGTCCTACATCTTGATCTAATCTGTTCAACTCCAGCATTAGGCTGTGTATTTTCAAAAGCATGGTTTCCTTGAAGACCCTCCCGAAACAGCCAGCTGAGCCTGTCTGCTCTGTCCAACACTAAATATTGACATAATTCAGAACATGTCATTCATCCATTTGCTGTACTGAAGTTGTTCTGCATGAGGGAGTGTGAGCCTGAGGCTGCTCAGTGGGAGAGTGGGCATTACAGTCAGTCAAGGACCAGTGATGTCCCAGCTGGCAATTTTCATTGGGATCATCTAATGCTCTCCTGCCTGCCCCGGCTCCATGATCTAGCTGGCCATGAAAATACAGCATTAGTAAGCTATGGCAGGTCATCCTGGGCAATTCAAACTGTAGAGGGTCAACAGGACTTGCCTGCCTGGCAAGGTGTGCTGCCAGACAGGTGTGCTGTCTGGCAAAGATGCTCTGTTCCCAAAAGGTGTTTATTATTTCTCTAAGTGTTTACTGTTTCTCCAAGTGTGCAGGTTCCTCTTCAAAGCTTCTTGCTCTCCCTTGCCACCCCCTGATGTAACTGTTGTGGCTCTGACAGCGTATGCTTTCCCTCCTAGGTTTCATGTTTTCAATTAGGGTTTAACTTTTAGTTTGATGCTTCCCATTATCTGAGTGTTTTTCAAACTGAGATTTCTTGTGCTTAATGTCTGTCTTCCCTCTGTGCCAGTTGATTTTGTTCCCTGTAAGTGAATATGCTGACTGGAGTAAAACACTTTCTTGGTGTCCTTATTTCCCTTATTGTCTGTCTTTGTGATATTGTATGTATCTGAATAACTTAAGTATTTTGATGTCTGAAACAATGCAATGGAGGCTAAATTCTCTCAGTGCTATTTGCTTGGAAAATGCTATGTTTTTCTATCCAGATTCAAAATTATAGGACTTGGACTGAAATTAGACTTGTAGCTTGTCTTTCTAGTTATGCAACTCTTGTTTTCACTAGATATTTTAAAATCTTGAGAAACTGTATGTTTCCACAAGGGAGAGTAATCTGCAGAGCTGAGTAATAGCCCTTACTCAGTAAAGCACAAGACTTGCAAGTTAGGCAGTTGTATCAATGTAAATGCTTACATGCTTTGGATTGAAGATGCTGTTTAAGTGTTTCCCTGAGTCTGGCCCTTGATGCAAAAATATTTGCTTATAATTTCAAGTGAATTGGCTTTTGCTGTCTTAATAGGCTTTTTAATTATTTATTGGCAGTAATGCTGAAAGGGAGTGAATTTCCAGGATGCATGGACTTTGAGTCAACACATGTGAACAACTGCATTTAAAATGCCTGCTTCAGCATTCAGTAGGGAGGAAGGATCCATTAGACTGGTCACAATCACTGGAGTGCAAATGCTATGAAAAAATACAGTGAAAATCCTAAAAATGCTGACGGGTGTTTGCCACAGCGCTTGAAGGCGTCCAGCTGCCTTTGCCTTTGAATGAAAGACCCTAGAGCTGAGAAGGAAAAACATTCCTTAGCAGTTACAGGTTTTAGAGATTTGAAGTGGTGTTTTGCTTCAAAACGAGACCAGACCTTTTGATATTTGCATAAAAGGTGAGCAGAAGATACTCCTTAAGCACAATGCTGTGTTATGCATGTGTGTACTGGGGAAGTCCTAGAGGTTCAGGCATTTTCCCTGCTCACCTGCTGTGGAGCAGGAGTGAATAATGGCAGTAACCAAATAACAAAAATTTTAGAGGTCTTTTCTTCATGAGTTTTTGGAGGACAGTGGAAATGCCTCTTATTGACAGAGAGAAGTGGCATGTGTGCTGCAAACTCCTGGTCTTCATCATCCGTATACTCCTCCACAGAAATTCATTGTTAAAAAGGAAAGGTTAGAGAAAGAATTTTATTTTCTCAGTCTCTTAGTTGTCATTTTTTTTACCATAAACCTCAACCATGCAATAGCAAAGATTGAATGCCTGCCTAAAGCACCAGCCTGCTTCAGTCTGAGCAATATTAGATGCCTGTTTCACTGAGGGTCCGAGCTCCCACTCGGGCTGGGCAGTGAAACGCAAGTGGTGGGTGTAGATGGAAGTGCCAGGTACTGTGACCAACAGCCAGAGGCAAAGTCTTACATTACAGGTTTAATTAAAGCATCTTGGGGAATATGCATCGTCTGAACATTAAAACGCTCAGCAGGAACTTTGAGTCAAAGCCAAAGGATAATAAGAATTAAACCACATTTTACCCATGTACATTGCAAGGATTTATGTTCTTCGCTGGCACTGAATAATGCATTACTGTGGAGCCATAGCTGGTGTTACATGTGACCTTATAAAATGTTGTGATCCTCTCAAGCATTTATTATTAAGTAAAACACAAAGTATTTTTTTTCAGCTATCCCACTTTCATAGGTTTTCCAAGTTTAAAATTAGTTTTGGAACGTAGCCCAGAAAGAACAATTCTACTGGCATCATTATTTTTAGGCAAATTTGCGTAGCTTGCTTTTACACAGGTATATAAAGACATAATGGTACTAGATGTAGAAGGATAACTGTGAAGTGCTTTGCTTTTCTTTGCCAAAATTTCATTTAAGCATGAGATATCGTCTCAGGGATTGAGAACAAACTTGTAATTTCAGAGGAAAATATGAAAGTTGCTTCTCCAGTATAATCTTCTGTTATATGTTACCAGAGACTAACAAAAATAATGGGAAACAACAGAAAGCTTAAAATAAAGAATATCTTGTATGGCTGTAATAATGCATTTGTGCATCTAAGCAAGAAAGTGGGCAAAAAGGAATCAGCATAGTCATTATCAGTCCCTGTTTGATCAGGTGGAGGAGAAACTTTAAAGATCACACTGTGAGTCACCAGCCAGGCCACTAAGTATGTTTATTTGGCTTTTCGCTTCTCTTTTCCTGTTGCTGGTGTTTGACAGCCACTTCTCCTTGCAGCCCTTTGTAAGGCTAAGGTCTGCTTCTTTTACTGATTTCTGCTGTTGATCTCTAGGCAGTGCAGGGTGCTAAAATTCTTTTTGATGTTTGTCTTAGGTAAATGAGGTTAATGAAATGGAAGTAAATACAAAGAGTTACTCTGTCTTGAATGGTAATGAATAGAACAAAAGGTGGTAGTTCAGGCTGACCTTGGGTGTAATAGATGGTGAACCCTCAGCTGAGTCTCTGAACTCTCTAGGGTTTGGGGTCTGAGAATCCTCAGTGAGCTTTGAAAATTTCCCCAAATTCATCCAGTAGGGTGAGGGAGGGCTGTGGTTGTTCATGTGTGTGCCTGTGTGCCCCTGCAGGAAGAGCTGATGCTCGGATAACAGGGATGTGCTGGCATACAGTGCATGGCTGCGCTGTCCTGGGCTGGTTCCCTGGTGGCAGAGGGCGAGGAGGGCTCTCAGGGGATGCTCCCCACCTGCCACTGCCCTGGTATTTTCAGAATAAAAGCCAGCACAATGTTTGTAACACTTCTGTGCCCAGGCTGGTTGTTTCTTAAGCACCTGAGTGTTTCCTCTGAGGTATGACTGTGCTAATTGGGGATTTCTCCACACAGACCGTTATTATAATTTTACTTCCAATTAACACTGAGCCAGCCTTTCAAACTGTTCCCATGACACATGTCTAAAGCAGGACTGCTGTGTAATCTGGACACCTTATACAGGTAGAAAGCATGTATATTTCCCCTTTTGGTGTTTCTAATGATTTATTCTAGCAGATTTTCCTTCCCATAGCCCAAACTTTCAAATGTTTACCAGACACGAAGAGGCCTTGGCTTAGAGAACTTCCCCTTTGTTGTATGCCTTCCTCTGCATCAGCTGGCATCAGCACCCTGCCCTTAAGCACTTTCTTTAGCATAGCTATTGCTGGTGCCAAGTGCAACCTCCCTGCCTTTTATTGTTATTTGCTGTTGTTAAATATATTTGCTTAATATATAAAGCTAAAAATAGTTTTGCTTCTGAAGCAGTGTGGTGCTCTTGATGGTTTACAGTCTTGGTGTAGCTGTGCTGTACCAGTATCAAATTCATATGAGGTATGCCCACTTAGTGAGATCAGTGAAAATGGGTTTGTACCAATGGTTGTTCATGGAGCTGCATATGTACAAGATTTCTTGGCATTAGTTAAAAAAATTCTATCAGGATCCCCTTGTTATTTAAAAAGCATAAAGTACTTGTCCAGAGAGCACAGTAACAATCTTCAGGCAGATTTCTAAACATCCAAGCAAGCTTAAGGCAAGTAATTTGGTATTTCTGCATCACCCTTCATGTCTTATTCTTTGAGTTTGTTTGTGTTCTTACTGTTCTTGTGTGACTCAAAGGTATAAAAACAAAAGCTAGCCAAGAGTAAACACTATTGCTTTTGTTATAATCATTATAAAGTTAAGCTCTGTAAGTCTGTCTGGGTAACTGCACTCTGAGCCTGGGTGATGCTGTGCTCTGAGCAGGAGAAAGGGCTGCACTGACTGCCCTTCTGTCCCTGCTGTCTTACAGCAGGCAGAATACCAAATAATCTTGGGCAAGGCTTCATTCTGCTTACATTTCTGCCCTACTTGGGCATCTGGGAGTTTGTCCTGAACTTCTAGCTGTCAGAAAACAGCTGTTCTTCAGCAACTCTTCTGCCCTCCAGTGTCTTGCTGAGAGGGTTGAGCCCCCTCTTACTCTTCATTAATGAAGACACCTGAGGTGTCATTAGGTGCAATTCTGTGTTTTCCACAGGAGTCGTTCAAATTTTTATGCTGGTGTTTAAGTCTGAGCTCAGTTGCTTTTAGAGTGACATTTTGAATAATGATGCCTTTGGAAGGGACATGGATGACTCGAGTGGCTCACCAGCCCCTCCAGTAACTCGTGTCCCACACTCATGCCAGAGATAGTAAGCTGAGAAGCAACTGCAGTGAAAACTGCATATCCAGCTTCAGCTAAATAATTTGCTGTGTGCTGTTTCTCTGTTTATGATTCAGTTTTAAAGACCCTTTTAAGTGAAATTGGATACACTACAAAGTGTTGGTTTCATGTGTTTTATTTGCAGTTTAATCAGCATGATCCAGCTGCCAGTGCAGGGGAAACCAGAGCTCGATTTTTAATTATCCCTGCTTTGCCTGAGTTAGGAATTCCCAATAGTGCTGTCTGAGAAAAGATGCCAAAAACCGCATTGTTCTTTAATTAGCTGTTGTAATTGTTTCAGTCTAATCTCCATGATTAGCAGCAGCATTAAATACAGCAGTAAGAATAGGCCTGCCCTCTTTGTGCTGCCCTAGTAAGCACAATTTTCTTACTTCTGGTAAGGGACATAATATAAAATCAATTAGAAGCCAACTAGTCTTGATTGGAAAATGATAAAGTGCAGTTACCATGAAGTGCAGATTGCTTTGTAAAGTTGGTTTATAACCATACTTCTGGAATGGCTTTACTGCCCAGTTTTGGGGAAAACACCAGAATGACAATCTCTGTTGCCAAGAAGCCTTTGGGGATCTTGCAGAGGCTCTATCCTGTGTGAAGCTCTAATAAAAACTTCAAAATAATCTTTGCTGTCACAAAATTGAGTGCCTATCCAGTTTTAGAGGAAAGGTCATTTTTACCCTCATGCAAAACAGTTGCATACTCAAATGTGGACAATTGCAGAATATTCCCCAAAGAGGCATTTTTTTTCTTCTAAGTTTATGAGTGAGTTTTATTCTGAGGCTCAGAGCTGCTCTGCAGTGGTGCATCTGTAGTGGGGAATTCTGCCTTGCAGAGAACATTTCTGCACAAAAATATGTGTTAGATCTGTTTCAGAATGGGTTATAATATATAGATGTGTAAAAATACAGGAAAAGTACTTAATGAGATAGAAGTACAACTCCTATGCCTACTTTGATGGTGTTGAGGTACCTGCCAAGGTACCAGTTATTACCTTTAAAGTCCCTAAATACCTTTGTAGATTTGGCTTTAAGTATCAATGCATGCGGGAGAAGTAGGAATAATGCTCTTGGAAAATACAGATTTAAGTTAGGTCGTGCAGTTTAAAGTGAGCATTTGTGTGTGTAAAATGAACGTAATTTCTGTAGTAATGGTTGTAGTCACAGACTGTGGAAATGTGAATATTTTGGCTGGTGCTATGTTTTTGTAATTGATACAACTTTTTATGTCTTTCGCTGACATCTGCCAGACCCACTATGCTCAAGTGTCACCAGCAGAATTGGCAGCACACGTTCAGGTTTTGTATGTCAGAGTGCAGGTGGGGCACAGACCTGGGAGATGCCTCCTCTGGGCATACACCCAGGAATGCTGCAGGGCTTGAAGAGTTTATTCCTGCTTAAGTCATATGAAGTAAGGTGATGTTACCCTCATTAGGAAGGTAGAGAAAGCAGGTTTTATTGCACCTAAACCTGTATTTGCTGAGTCTAAACTCAGTGCTTGGGACAAAAAAACAACTTAAATCAATCCAACTAAACTTACAGAAAAGCAACTGTAAATTATGGGTGAGCAAGTGAGAGTGGAAGTGAGCTTACATCTGTATCAGATTACTCTGTGTATATCAAAATTACTCCACTTTGCAAGTGTATAAGATTATCGTTTTATTGTCCATGAAACTGAAAGAAATTGCATAATTCTTTTATTCAATGCTCTTAAGTTATCCAAATGTTTTCCCTAGTTTTTAGAAGGGTCAGCTTAATACCTCTGAGGCCTTGTTTTAATAGCATTGCAAAAGAGTTCATCCTGGTTTACGGCAGAAATCCAGTTCAGTTAAATGACTGAAAAACATCAGGCATTTGTATTTGTCCACTGACAAATGAACTCAATTAAAATCTAAATGTGTTTATTAGACTATTTCATTTGTAGATGCACTGTTTGAATGGCAAAAGCCACCTATGCACTCAGCCAAGTCTTCTCTTACTGTGGAAGTCACTGTGCAAGTGCTTTAATGTTGTGAAGCTGGATATCAGTCAAATCAGGAACTGCCCACAGCAAAGCATTGATTATTCAGGTTTGGCTTTATACAATTCTCTTATTCTTTCTGCCTATAATACACATATGGAAGGAGAGAAGAAAGATGCCATTCTTTCTTGTCAACTTATCTATAATTTTCCAGTTTATAGACCTGATTAAAAGTAGAAGGAGGAAATAACCATATGTGATCCCAGTGACCTTAAAAACATGTGTAACCACATTTGCTCTATCAAAAGCAGCACTCGATAGATTCAATTTAGTGATAATTTTACTCTTTGCTCTGCAGTAACAATATTAAAATTGATCCACTGAAGTAGGTCTGTACCTGGGAAGGCCTGAAAGCTAAATACTCCATGGTTGTGATACAATCTTCCCATACCTTTTATCATCCAGGGGTTCTTGTATTTTCTTCTCATGGTGGTGTAAAACCTCAGCCTATTTAGGACAGAGAATTTTAGGCAAAGAATTTGGAGGTACAGAGGACATGTCAGCATCAGAGTTTTGCACTAGTCCTTTCTCCTCAGAGGAAGCCAATATACTCTTCTCATGATGGAAGCGACTGTTATTCCTTTTAAAGAGGCAGGATTTTTAATTGTCATGGCTTTTTGTACACTTCACAGAATTTCTTTCATAAACCAACCCCTGAAAGTTCTGTTGGGAGTGAATAGAGAGCACCAGAGTACCATTGTGCAGTTGAGGGATCGTTAGCTTTTATAAATACTTAACCTCAGACACAGATACATTCTATGGTAGCATAAATGATCTCCATGTTATAAAATGTACATTGATTCTGTACATTCATATTCTCCAGAGTACTGCTAGAAACTGAAGCCAAAGTTTCTCAAAAGAAACTAACTGGAAGAGGCCAGCAGGCAGGTTTGCTCCTGGCAGGAATGGTCTGTGCTCTGTGGGTTTGAGGAATTGCAGAGGTTGGGGCAGCAGGAGGCAAATACTGCTCCATGTCCCTTCTGACAGTAGGTGCTCTCTGGAATTTCTCTGACCCCCTGAGAGACACCTTGGAAATTACCCTGGAGTGGTGGACTGATACTACCTGTAGATTTTAAGTATGTACACGTGAAGTTTAAGTCATTCTAATTTCTCTGTCTCACGAGCAGTGCATATAAAACAGCAGCATTGTAAAACATGCTTTATGGTTGGTGAACAATCATCTGCAATGTCATTGCACTTGTATAATCCTGTCTTATGTTTCTGAACATGAAATAAGCAACTACCATGAAAGCACTGGTTGCATAAATGCTGTAGAGCTCCTCCTGCTGTTGTTGGCCATAGCCAGTCCATTTTTGGGGTGAGGGCAGGAGGTACCATCCTTGCAGCAGCTCCAGCAGCCTCCTTCCTTGTGTGGACATTCACATTGCCTAATCCTGCATCTAGAAACAAGCAACGTGCAGCAATTGGCTGCCTAAACTTTTTGCAACTGTTCTTTTTAAAATTTTTAGTTAGCAACAAGGAATATGAAACTTTCTGTTCTTTGCTTCTTGGGTTGCGGTGCAATTATACCACTAATGTGCTCATTATACTTTGTCTCCAGTAATCCTTAGGGAGTCCAGAGAGCTGCTTCCATTAGACTATTAAGTTCAGGCAGTACAAACTTTATCAACCAGTGGAATTTCTCTTTAGAGATAAAACTGCATTAGAATCAGAGTACATTTATTTTGAGTCTCACATGTGCATATCTGGCTGTGGGACATCTTACAGAGCGGGTTAAAAAGGTAATATTTTGTTTTCCATTTAAACAGGCATCTCTTTGCTGGTTGTTTAGTTGTGGGCTGCCATGAGCTGAGGGTGTGGAAGAGATGACTTCATCAGCCTCCGAGCCAGGTCGTCTCTCAGCCGGGGCACACCCCACCTCTTCAGTACAGATTGCTCCTGCAGCTATGAAACACACGAGACTCTTCCCAAACAAATAGAATTTGGCCTTAAATCTGTGCGACTCTTGCTGGCAAAGTTATCCGTAACGTTTTGTTTCATAAAGTACCCCTGAAAGTTGGATGCATATGACTGAGAGAAGCCACCACCTTTGGGAACAAGCATGTAATCTAAAGTGACCAAGGGCCCCCAAGGCTCCCAAGTAGTGCCACTGCCATGTGAAGTGGAGAAAGGGCCTGTCAGGCCATTTGGCAGGACCAGGAAAATTTTGACCACGTTATTTTTTGCCCACCATTGCTGCCTATAAAACCGCTGAGTGAAATAAAAGGAAATCAGTTGACTCCATCTGAGCATTTTTCTAGTTTTAACTCAGTTCTTAACTGAGCCAGTAGAACTTCCTTGATTTACCAACTGAAGACCTGCCCTGACAAAGAATGCTTTGTTTGGGAGGGGTTTTTGAATTTGTTTTTGGTTTTTTGGGTTTTTTTTTATTTGCTTGTGTGTGTGGTGTTTTTCTGTAGGGTTTTTTTTATTTTCTAAACATATCTGCTGAATTGTTATTTGAATTTCTCAATCACTGCAGGAGCAATCAAGGACTGTTGAAGGCTTCTGTGGGAAGCAGCAAACAATCTCCTTTTTAGGGAATTACATTGAGAATTCCCCTGAAGGGGTTCATGGCGGGGCTGTTTTCCTGCAGCTACAGGGGATGGTAACACAGCTGGTATTTCTGAGACCTGTGCAGGCTCCTTGGGGCTGGCCTGGCATTTGGGCTCATTCCCCTCTCCACAAGGCTCCATCAGAGCGGAGATGCTGAGCCAGGCAGCAAAGCTGGGCTCTTCCTGCAGCCACAGGCAGGCTCAGCCCTGCGCGAGCCATGGCTGGGCACTGAAAGCACCTCTGTGCTCCCACACAGGCCCTTTTTGTCTAGAGACCATCCCGAGACACCCAGGCCTTGCTCATGGAGGGCTTTGCAGGGCTACGTGGGGAGGGTAACGATTTCACCACGAGCTGCAGCTGTGGACAGGGTGCTCTTTCAGCAGCTGTGTGACAGTCACGTTATTCTTCCAGAAAAAAAACAGAACCCTGAACAAAATCTCCAAGGTGGATCTGTGAAAGAATTCCTCTTCTGTACTAAAAATAAATAAAAAAATTAGCAGTGAACATAGTTTTTCAGTTGAGTCAGAAAGTACAGGTAGCAAAGGAAACCTTTTGGTGTCTGGTTTGCCACTAATACCAAGAGATGTTTCTTTTAACTCTGAACATGTTGGCATTGATCTGTTTTATGTTTGTACTTCAGCCACTTAATGACATTCCAAATCTTAAAATCCTGATTGCCCTCTTGGCTCCTTTGCTATCACATCATGGTGGTTACAGCTTTGCCTGTCTCAGGTCACAGTTTCAGGTCTGTCTCTGCTCAAAATATCAACTGCAAAGAATTTTGAAGCAAATGAGAAAGAAAGGGTGAGGTAAAATTGGCAGGCCAGTTAACTGGAGGATACAGGAATGAGTTCATATTTTATAGCCTGCATGGCCTCAGTATGAAAGTTAAGATCTTTATCTAGAGTTATAAACCTGTCATTACTGGGCATATTATCCATTGGATGTGTCACTTCATAGTGTCTTTTCTGGTTTTCTAGTAAAGGTGAAAGGCAAATACAGAAAATCTCAGACCTTTAGGGGGAAAAAAAAAGTGAATTTCATCTTCCTCATAGACTATTATAACCTCAGTATACATAGGACCTACTTGGGTCCTTGATTCGATTAATTCTTTTTCTATGTTAGGAAACTGTTTCACATGGAAGAAGTCCCTGTGTTGAGTTAAAAAACATCGTTGTAACAGCTGATTTGTTAAAAACCCAGAACCTGCAAAACAAAATATTGTCACTCATTAGCTCTAAGTAAGCCCTTATGCTCCTTCAAATAGCAACAGGAATTCAGAGCCATGTGTACATACCATTTTAGAGCTTGTCTCAGTTATCTCCCAATTTGTGTTATTCTTCTTGCATAGCAGACTGTACATTTGAAATGATTCACATTCCCATCATTTCCAAAAGAAAATCTAAACAAAGGGAAATAATTTCCCAACTGCCTCAGTCTCACTGTGTTTTGCCATGCAGTCAGGTTCTCCAGGATGGCAGACTGCTCTGTTCTCTATGTTAGTCCATGCCAGGAGTTCCATTGGATTGTAAGGCCGGGTCATTCAATATGAAGCTCTGAAAGCCTAGAGAAACTTCTGGGGGAAGCTTAAAATGAACTACAGAGAGATATTTCCTCTAAAAAAAAAAAGGTTTCTAGAATGGATGTCCAGTTGTTAGCAATGATCTGGCTCTGCACGGAGCTGTCCAGGGGGGGACATGCAGCATGTGGGGGGCGTTCCTGCCCCAAAGAGCTTGTAAGACAACAGGACAAGGGTTGTGGTTGGAGATAGGAGTTGAGAAGGTCCTGTCCATATGGTTTTTGTAATAGCTACTACGAGGTTATCAGGTGAAGATAATCTTAATGTGGTAAAATACCTGATTTTGATACTTTTTTCTATTTAACCCATCTTAACTATGTTGGGAAAATACGGGGAGTTCCCTGTGGGGAATATGCACTCCAGGAAGGTCCAACTACTGAAATGTGCAGTTTGTCTGGGGGGCACCTGGATGGGCTCCTGCCCTGGCTCAGGGGGCCAGCAGGGTCAGGCAGTGGCTGCTGTGCTCACCAGTGCTTGTGGGCTGGATAAATGGCAAAAGCAGTGCAGAAACCTGGTAGGCAGGTGGCTTGAGCTGAGGAAGGACAGACTGTGGAGGGAAGAGCAGTTGAGATTGAGGATGGGCAGCAACCCCCAGGTTTAGCTCAGGTATGCAGAGACCATGCAGGCAGCATCAGACTACCTGGCTGTGATAACATGTATAGGTTGCATGATATCTATAGACACCCTCTCCACAGTTGCTAAGTGGGTCACTGAGTGGATTTTGTCCCATTTGTTGTCTGCATAACTTTTCTGTGTGCTGTGACAGTTGCAGCTTCCTGATCTCCAGTGCTCTTTGGAGCCAGGCAGTGCTGGCAGCTGGATACTGAAATAGTCTGGAGTGTGACAGTTGTCCTTTATTTGATGTCAGTTAGCTGTAGTGACTTCAAACTCATCTGCAATTGTATTCTTGAGGCCTTGACATAGAGAAAAGTGCATGATCTCACTGTTTTCCTTTTTCTTTTCTCATATACTTCTGCCTTCTGTCACTTCTTTATGTGCATGTGTGGTTTTCTGTTTCTTCACATGTCCCTGAGCAACAACTCAGAACACAATAACTTGGTGATGGCCAGGAGCTACTGAAAAGCTGCTTGGTCACAATTTGTCTGTCATTGAGTAACCAGTGTGGTTCACTTGACAAAGAATTTGTTGCTGCAGATGAACAATCAGGATAGCAGGGACTTCTTGCTGCTGCTCAGTACTTTCTAAATTAATGGTGTCATCTGAGTACAGCAGTCGCATCTCTTATTATAGCAACATGCATTTGCTTTACTGGTGGCTAAAATCAGCTGTGGTAGCTTATAAGCTCTTTTGAATTTGCTTAAGTATTGCTTAATGATAATGCTCTCGACTGTCTGGCATCGCAATGTCTATTATTTGACCTATAAAATCAGTGAAACACAAACTGTCAGCTGCCAGAACTCTGTCAGAAAGACATCATGACTTGTCTAAATTTAATGTTGGCACACATTCTCATTTTTCTTTACATAGACTGTGAGTTGGTTGTGAAGCGCTCCTTATGTAAAATGAACTGTCAGCCCAAATGGGATTTTATTTAGATTTTTTAGAAAGGGAATGTTGGTTAAATGAGTCCTCTTTTGATATTTATGTAGAATGTCTTAATTGGGAAGTCTTCTGCCCACAGCTTTTCAAGTCAGTTCAGGAAGATATTTTGGGTGGGGTTTTTTTGGTGGAAATCACTTATTGCTTGTGCTGCTATTGAAATGTCTGATATTTCAGTGGAGTTGTGTGCTGTGGAGTGTTTGGGATGAAAGATGCTGTATAAGCATTAGACACCTTGCATTTTAGTGAAAGCTGGCCACAGACTGTAGCAAGAACTCAGATAAATCATCCTTGTCTTCTCCCTCTGAATTTGCTGAATCTGCAAATTGAGTTTGCTGCCTCCTGTTTTGTTTTAGATGAACTGTGGGTTTCCCATGGAAAATGCCTCCTGTTTCACTTACAGTTCTGGACAACTCTCTCACCTGCCTCTTATCGTTGATTTTTGACTTTTCACAGTACAGTAGGTCATCCCTGTGTAGTTAGATTTGTACTCCTTCATGCTCTGCTATCATGTTCATACTTCTCAGGCCTTATTCCAGATTGGCTTGGGTCTGCTGCCTGAAGGAAATGCCTTCTGGCTTCAAGTGAGCTGCTGGAAAACCAGTAGGAATGGGTTCCCTGAGCTGCTGCTGGTCTGCACAGGCTGCACAGAGCTGGGCCCATAACCAGCTCTCATCTAGCTCTCGTATATTTGTTTCATTTGCTGCTTTATGCACATACTAGTTTTAGTGGGATGAGTGTCAGCTGCATGATAATTACAGCTATTCTCACTTCGAAATTAAAAACCTGACACCAAAAAGCCTGAGGCTTCCTCTGGAGCACAAGCTTTGTCAGCAGCCATGAGTCACCGTGAATTGTGTGTGTGAGAGATGAAGCAAACGTGCTGATTTTTCCTTTGTTCCCTAACCTTTTCTGAATAAGCAGCAGGAGTTGCCTCTCTGTGCCTTAGCACCTAAAATTCCATTGGGGCAGGAAAAGCTTCCAATCACAAACCTTGTAATTCTTAGACATCATGTTCAGATGCTGGGAAAGTGCCACAACAGCAGCTTTATCTGTTGCCATTGCAAAACAGAATTTTTTTACATTTTAACTACTTGTCTGAATATCCAGCTTCCTTTAACTTGATCAGCAGAGAGGATGCCTGTCAAAAAAGGTTTTTCCACTCACTCTTTTGCTTATTTTGTTGCAAACCAGCCTCTTCATAAAGAGATGTTGCAAATTTATGAGGTTGCAGTGAAGACAAACACGCTTTTTCCAAGCTTTTGTTTAAAAAGCTATTTGATACATAAGTGTGTTGATATTTGAGAAAAAAATCAGGAAATGTGCAATATGTAAATTATATATAGAACGTAAATATATAATAAGTATGCATAATAATGGCATCTGCTGTTTTACTTTGGTCTTCAGCATATGTAGTGTATTTGAGTTTCACAGTTTTATAAATATTTTCATTTTGTGTGCATCTTCATAAGGACTTCATTGGTACTTGAAACGTAGGAGGAAGATCTCCAGTGTCAATACAAACCTGTTTGAGGAGCGGTAAATCAAGAGAGACTGGGACTGTGATGTTGGAGATGGCAAATTAAAGGAAGGCAAAAGGTTGTTCAAACACTGTGCTCTTCCGTGCCCAGTCTCGTGGCTGAAGGTCATTAGCAGCAGGACAGGCAGAGACTTGCAGGGAGTCAAAGATTTGATTGAAATATCTGGGAAAGGAACAAGGAATCCATTTTTATTTGGTTTCTGTGATGACATAAACCAGATTTTAGAGGGACAGAAGGTTTTTGTATTGGAGTAGCTTTATCCTGACTGCGAATTGTTTGGTTGTTTATTTTATACACATGAAAATATTTCCGTTAAACAGTACATGCAGTCTACTTGCACTTTTGAAGGCCTCTTTCTTGTCTTTCCAAGACCACCATCATATATGTAGAAGGGAGTTTGATTAATAAAACTATATGAAAGAAGATCTACACAAACACTGAGATCGTGTTACCATGCAGGGAGTGTAACCTTGAAGCATTTTCACTGTAACAGATGAAAATACACATTGCTTTGAACATTGTGAACTGCTATATCCTCTGCTGTGTGGGTGATAAATGCATGATAGGCCTTGTCAAATCCTTTGTTACTGTAGTTCGCTGGCTTTGCAGTGCCACCACATACAACACTGACTGATTAACTTTGGTTTAGGACACTGTTAGCCTTTCCAGTGATTTCCATTTGATACCCTGCTACCATCATAGCAATGTCATGGCTGCAGTGGCTGTGGCTGCAGAACCACTCAAAGCTGCTCGTTGTGTCAGGTGGGGCAGTGTGTGCCCTGCAGAGCAACACCTACACCTTCATTTCTTGTGTCCTGTACCCCGGTGGAGGGACTGTATTGCCCCACTGACTGTGTCTCGGGCACACTGCAGCATGGGGTCAGTGTGTTTGGAAAACCCTGGGAGCCCTCAGCAAAGCCAGGGCTCCCATCCTTGTTTCAGCTTTGCGTGATGCAATCTTGAAGCTTGTTCCAGCGCTTTGGCAACCATGGAAATGCAACGATGTCCCAGGGAGTTAACGATGAGAAATGTCAAATCCATGTTTTCATTTATACTTAAGTCACTTGTGGTTTGGTTAATAAGCCTTTAGCTCTAAACTACTAAACTCATTGTGAAAATGTTATTTTATCTTGAACTTGGGAAAGAGTAGTAAGAGAGGAAGAAAGTGAAGCACTGACCTCAATTTGTTGTGTCACTCTGAGAAAGAAGAGGTAAGATGTTGAGCTCAAGGGTTATTTAGGGAGAGACTTAGAAGTTATGTTTGGTGACTTTCATTGCTGACAAAGAACTGGAAAATACTGGTGGCTTTTTTTTGATCCCAGTATGCCTCTGGGCTCCTGAACCATGCCAGAATGCCAGAAACGAGACCTCCATGGTAATGCAACTCTGTCAGTCCAGCAGCACAAGAGACAGCTTTGCTTAGGTGGCTACAGTGTGGATGGAGAAACAGTGCAATTGCCCTTTACTTTGGTTTTCTGGTCCTTGCCTGAAGTTGTGAAGGCTGAGATGTTTTGGGACATTTCACCTGCTTTCACCACGAAGCTGACAGATGAGGAAGCCTGACTCATCTTGACAGCAGTTTGCAGAATCCAGCCCCTGTCCCAACTTCAGGTGGAACCTGACCCGTGGTTGTTTTTATGTTCCCTTACCTATTTAGAAAAGAGTCTTTTGTCTTGACAAGTCTGCAGCTCTACAAAGGTTGGAACCTGAGCAAGGGCAGCAATCGGACAAAAGGTGAACTACTGAACACCAAAGCAGAAGCCAAGAGATAAGACAAGATTAAAAGACAAACACAAAGTGCATTGTATCAGCATAGATGGCATCTGACAGGATGGGTGCCCAGCAGCAAGGTTCAAGATTGGGTCACAAATTACAGTCTGAAGAAGATTGAGTGCTAAGTAAGTGTTAAATACACTTGATCCAGAGTTCATTTCTTTAAACTGTCATATTTTCTAGAGAATAATCTTAATGTTTATCAAACTCATTCTTTCTAATAGCTTATACCATGTATGTCCTGATGAATGCATATAACTTTCGTTACCTACGTGTTTACAGTTTAGAAAGCTGCTGTATGTTTTCCTTTCTTCTTGCCTGATTTTGTAAAATCCTCAGGATCTTGTAGGTCTGAGCCCTTTGTTTAACATTACTGAAAGCTGACTCTCCCTTCACATCCATGTGTGCTGATGTCACAGTCTGCACTTGCTTGACATGTGTTATTATTGAAGATTGGGTTTCCTCCCCTGTAATTCCCTTTTCTGAGCCATGCATTGCTCTTGCTTTTGTATACTTTTGTCATTAAATTGGCTTGATCATTTTTGTATCATCAAGAACTAAAATCTTTAATCTTTGGAAATGGCACTGATCTTCAGTCATTTTTTTCTTAAATAAATAGACACTTGAGGTTGTACCATCATCTGCTTGAGAGGTGGGTTGAATAGTCAGTCTGTTGTGGGCTTACTTGCCAACCCAGAACTGAACTCTGAACAAAAGGATATTACATCTTGTGTTCAGAATTCCTGGCAAAATTTAGCCCTTGAAAAAAGTGCTCTTAGACGAAGTGTGGCATGGGATTTTCTAAATCTGGAAAATTGTTTCAGCCTTGTTATTGCACTGTTCCTTTTGCTTCATATTCTTTGTAATGAAAAGTGGCAGTTGTTTTACATACTGGAAAATCTTGCATGATTGGTCTCAGTTCAGTATCTGCAGGAGGAAATTAAGATTACACTACTTGCACATTAATGATGAAGTTCCCATGGCTTTTTAATGACATTTTATTTTAAATACAAAGATACTGTGTTGGTGAACAAGATCACTACAGTTAATCCTAATGATCATGATCAGATCATGTTTGTATTAATGTGAACTGTAATTAAAAACTACTCCATTGTAATAGCAATTAAAACATTCTGTGAGTAATTAAATGCTGCTTCTTCAAGATTTAATTTTTTTTGCACTTAATGAACGTCAGGCTGACTAGTCAAGAGGACTGGTGTTAAACAATTCCTTACAAACACTTGTCAATTAAGTTTTTCATGTCAGATAGTTGCCTTGCAGTTGGCACTGTTGGCTCTGCCCTTTCCCTGCATATTGCGCTGTGTGTCTGGGGTTTTACCCCGTGATGCAATGAGTAGGCTATTCAGACTCAGTTTTACCAGACTTCATGCATGGTTTTTTCTGGTGTTTGGTAGTCTTTAGTTCACCATTTTCCCCTTCTCTGCTTCCCCAAATTCTGGAAGAGCAGTGGAAGTAAATATACTTTGGTTATGACTTTTTAGTTTCAAGTACTGCCCTGTTAATAGAACTGCCACAATGGCCTGGGAGGCATCTCTGCTCGGGTGGTGCATCCCATGTGCTTGGGAAGTGCTCCAGCTTGGGTGCCTCCTTCTTCAGCGAACTGAATCCTATAAAAGTTACTAACTGGAGAGGTAATGCGGAGATTAATCATAGCACAGGTACATCTCCTTTTCTTTTACGGGGTTCTTTTGAGTCCCACCCTTTTGCCCAGTCCCCCCTGTGTCCTGCTCTGCATGTGGCTTGCACAGAACTACTGCACAGTTCGTGGGAAAAGTATTTTTATATAATAAAAGCAGTGGTGTAAGGAGCAAGGAAAGGAGAAAAGTTGCTCATTGGCAAGTTTCTCGTGCAATGTCATTCTGGTTTTTGTTACTGGTTCTTTGCTAAGAACGCTGTTGTTTTGTACATATTTGGAGGCAAGTTCCACTTGGTCAATGTGCTTAGAATTTCAGAAATTTCTGTACCAGCCAGTTCATAACATATCTGAAAATATATTGTAAAAATTACTGGTTTTTTATAAAAGATTGCATTAAAATATGGGAATTTCATAGAATAATTAGCAGTGCAAGCAATCCTGTTGCTTAGTACAGACAAAAACATACTTAATTCACGTCTTTGCTTTCTGCCTATGCATTCTTGGTGGTGAACGTGCTGGATCTGTGTGGGGATGATGTGGCTTGCCAGCAGTGAAAGAATGACTTTTTCCTGCCCGTTGACTTGTCTGTGGGGACTGCCAGAATTTCACCTTTATCTGTAAAACCAGCACTGATGGAATACACTTACATGTGGGAACAGTCTTGTTGACTGTACAGTACAGAGGAATTTGTGTTTATAGATGTTGTGCAACATTGTAATTGTCATTCCCTCTCTCCATGGATAATTGATGGCAGATAGGATGAATAGGGGGTTTTCAGCCACTACTGTCTTGCTGCCATATTCTGTGTCAGCAGGGACTTTTGGCCAACTAGCCCATATTTATTCATAAACTGGGAAGGAAAAAATAATTCAAGTGACTCTTTACTTATTTTAATGACCTCTATAAAACTATCACAAACCACTTGTTTGCTGGAAGCAGCCCAGCTCATGCACTCGGTCAGAGAGTAAAGGATGATAACAATCTTGTTGCTTTATCCAAGGCATTCATTATTCTGGAGATTTCAGTGAAGAGAGAAAATGTTGCCTAATAGATTCCTAAGTCTTTTCTTTTTGAAGTTCCTTGAGCAACTCTAGGAGCCAGTAATAGCCCATATACATTTTAACAGTCATTCAAAGTCTGCTTTCAGAGGAATGTAAAATTTATTTGGGCATAGACAGAATCTGTGCCATAGACAGAACTGCTTGTTGTTTCTTCTTGATGGAGGCTTCTGCTGTTATAAAGGACAGCACAGGAATTATACTAAGTGAAGACGACAGCTCATTCTCATCTTTCATCGCATGTGAAACGCATCCTTTCATATCAGGATTTACAGCAGGCTTCGGCTTGCATCAGTTTTCTTTGTATCTGCTCAGCTAATATAGTTTGATGCTAATAAAAAATAATAAAGGGCAACACTTTCAGATCTGCTGACAACAATCGGTGATCCTGCCTCTGGAAGCGACAGGAATCCAGAGCACTGGTGTGGAGATCGCTGACCGCCGACACCACCACACTCTGAATTCCAGTGCGGTACCTGCTGGGAAAGCTCATCTCCGGCTGTTTGTTTCTTTTGTGTCAGAGGGGTTTTTTGCCTCCTTCCTGTTTGCAGTTCAGCTCATTGCTGGGCTGCATTAATATTCCGGCCAGCTCGGGTTTGAGCAAACATTTCTGTGCCATCCTGGTTGTGCAGCAGGGCTTGCCTGGCTCGGGGGCAGTGGGGGAGCTGGCAAAAGCCTACGTTCCCTCATCTTTCCCGTGCTTGTCCTCCTGAAACTCCCTGGAGTTTAAAAAGTGAATTATGTGTAACCTGTCACCACAAGGGGCCTTCCCAGCAAAGTGTTGGGGTGTCCGTGGGTTTTCCAGGCTACTTCTGTGGGAAGTGATCTGCTGCCCGGCCGGTGTGCACAAGGACATGAAGTCTGGAAAGTTGGTGAGTTTGCATCTCTCATAAGCAGCATTATGTCACTGAGAGGCAGTAGGTAATCAGACAGAACAGGATACTGATGGTCTTTTCTCTTGGATATGTGGAAAGCACCAACCAAAGGGCCAAACCCTGGAAACTGACAGTCATTTACCTGCTCCCATCAGTAAAGGGACACAGACTGTGTATGTTTCTCCTTGGTATTGCTTCATTGAGAGCTGTGGCTATATCTGTCCTTCCAAACCATGGATTAAAAGCTGTTAGCTTCAAATCTGTAAAACCAATAGTTCCCTTAGGCTGATTTCTGGCAGTGCTGAAGTTAATGGTGGGGTTTTTCATGTACTGCTTAGGGATGAGGTCTGGGAGGGCACATTGTGCAGAGCTGCTAACACAGGCACACGCTCCTCCTCTGATGACTGAACAAGCAAATTACTCTAATACAGTCCGAAGCTGCTATTTTTATAAAATTAGCATTTGTTTGTTTTCTTCAGTGATAGGTGGATTACTGGGAGAAGAGGGGATATTCTAAAGTGGTGCAGGATGATCACAGCCTGTATGGAGCAGGGTTTTGCAGTAGATATCCAAATCATAACTTCAGTTCATTGAAGAGTTAGGAATGGTAAATGCCACAGGTGTAGAGTTGGAATGGTAGATACATGTGAGTGCATGTTATAAATGAAAACAGCAATAATCATTTAACTCGGTCAAGAATACATCTCAACAGTAATGCCACAGACTTTGTTGTGCTGATGTGGAAGACACTTTAGACTCTAAGACAGGGCAGTTTTGTAGGATAGAAAGCTGAGTATAAACTCTAAAACCTGCCTAAGAGTTAGGGAAGGCTGCAGCAGAGCGACTGGAGAGTGGGCAGAGCTGGGCCTGAAGGAGGGTATTGCTGGTACTGGTGTGTTCTGCCATGGTACAGCACTGTGGGAATGAGCCCTGCAAAGACATTGGGCTCGCTGTCAATGATAAGTGAATAGTCATGGTGCAAAGGAAGACATTGCAGATTTGGGGCATGCAAGAAGGTACTGAATTATGGGTCCATCAAGAATACAAAAGCCTAATAGGATTTGAGTTTCCTCATGCTTTCAGAAGATATACTTCCTTAAGGCCCCTGGGGTAAAGTTTATTTTAGATCACATGAAAAACCACTTATTGTAAATAAGCCTTTGGCTTAGTTGCAAGGCCAGAGATTGCCCTTAGAAGGAAGCATTTTTATTATGCTCTAAAATAATGATGTTAGTTAACACAGGGGAGTTTATTGGGATTTGATTTTTCTGCATGGCATAGTCTGTGAATAGTGACTAAGTTAACAATGTGCTCTGCTGTCCACCTGGCTCTATCAGCTGAGGATATGCTGGTATATATATGATCACTGACTCTGTGTGGAGTGATTCCTTGTTTCTGACATAACTGTAATGGGGAGTTATGGAAATACGACTTTGTTAAATGCAGTGTAATTACAAATCACTGTTTTTACAGCACTGTGCTTACAGCATGAGAGAAAAGCTGCTATGTGGCTAAAGAAAGTTGGGCACTGTACAATCTGGTGTTTGGCTCCAATGTAGTCAGCCTTTCTAGGGCAGTACAGAGAATGGTTTGGGTCTCAAAACTTAGATCTGTTCACGTAAGGGTGGAGGACAGTTCCCTGTAAAACTTCTTGATGACTTCTCCTGGTGCATATATTCTTCATGATCTTTGCTGGAGCCAACATGATGATGAGTTTTTGAACTTCAGGTGCATCTTTTTTTGCTGTCGGAAATCTGTTTGCTGCTATATCTTTTAACCTCAGATCTGTTTACCAAGTTGCTTTGCCGTGGGCCTGGATGTCTGCCCCATGGCCACCCATCTCTCCTGGTCCACAGGGTCCAGTGGCAGTGCTCTGCACGTGCATGAAAGGGTCTGTTTGACTCGTTTTGAATAGCAGAGACAGAATAATACAATGGGACCCTGGGATAACAAACTTTGTGTTGCCACTTAACCCAGCACTGGATAACTGCTGCTCATCTGCAGTGCCCCTGGAGTCATCACAGGTGTGGAAAGGTTATATTTCAGTCTCACCCAAAACAAGAGGAGACATGGAGGCCTTCCTTTTCTGTGTGCTTGGTTCAAAGACTCCTTGTGAAGCTGGTGAAAACAGATGTGAAGGAATCTATTTCTTTTAGTGCTGCTCATATTAATAGGCTTTGTTCTTCATGCTTGTTGTATTGTAATTCTGATTTAACAACATTTATCAGTAGAAGATCACTGCAAGGTCTTTAATGATTATAGTTGTTCAAGCTGATAGTCTGAGACTATTAAATAAGATCCAATTACTTCCCATTTATTTGTATTGTTTTTTGCCTCCAAGTAACAAAGTGTAATCCTGAAGTTCATTATTATTCTTTGCATTGTATTCATCTAAATAGATTTTCTACCTAATTAAGGCTGAATACGTTTGTGCTAAACTGACTGTATTTTACAAGGATGTTTTCATTTGTATGTGAGGCCGTCTTTGGTTTCTACCATCATATTTTAATTATGTTTAATTTCTATAGCTGCCAGAGATCCTATTGTGTGTCTTAGCAATTCACCCTGGGCTGCTCAAGATTGTTTAGGTTGGAGTTGGAATAGGCCTCCTGATGGATTGAGTTGGAATCCAGTTAATAACAAGTCACCAGGAAGCAATTTCAAGTGTTTACTACTGCACTGAAAGATATAAAATCTATATTGGCTGAATTTTGCATAAAAGTAATGGAGATGAAAGCAGAGGAATTCAGTACAGATTAGCTATGTTATTTTTTTATGGGATGGGTCACTGAGAAGGAAAAGGTACAAAAAAAATGAACAGGCTGGCTCATAATGGGTATTCAGTGTGGTTAATGTGTCCGTATTCTAAACATTGAAATGACTGAGCTTCATTCCTGTTCTTATTCTGTGTTATTTATTCACGTGGTCTCTTTGGGGCTCCTTTGTCAAATAATGAAACAGTACTCTTTGGTGATAAATAAAACAGGGAACATCTCATATTTTCCTTTCAGTATTAGAATAGGTATCAGGAAAAACAACTGTATAGATATACCAGCCTTGGCCTTACCTGCTGAACTCTGTCCCACGCCCCAGAAGGTGTCTTTGTGCAAGCCCAAGGTCCAGCCCTGTGCAGACACGGGCACTGTGCCAGCTGTGCCATCCTCTGGCTAAAATCTTCTCAGGAAGGAGTGAGAACAGCACAGGCAGCCCTGTGCCTGCTAGAAGGTGTGGGGCATCAGTATCTGCTTTTCAGCTGTCCGAGGGTCCTGTGCAAAGACCACAGAGTAATAGACATTAGTATTACAAGTCACTTAAGTACCTTTCCCTTGACAAAGGGCCAACTTCTTTATAAGCTCTTTCATGTCTGAACTCTTTGTTGGAAGGACTGTTAAGATCCACCTTCTCTTGGGAAGAAGCTGTAGGAAAATAAACCTCCAGGGTTTTCCTGAGCTTTCTCAGAAGCTGTGTTTTGTCAGGCCAGTACTCCTTCATCTCTTTCCTAGTTTTGTGGTGAATTCTGTTTAAAGATGTGGTTAAGCTGAAATGAATCCAGGAGGTTTAATAACGCTGGTAAATGTTCCAGGACAGTTGCTCGAATGAATGGTCTTTTGAGGGCTTGTTCCCCTGGGAATGGAGCAATGTGTTGTGTCATGCAGGGGTGGGTTCCCTTGCCCACACCCATGCAGACCTAAATGTTCTGCAAAGGTGGAAACCATTAAAATGTGTGTGTGTGTGCAGGCAAAAAATCCTGCCCGAACTCAAAGAGTGTTGCTGTTCCTGTTGGTGAATTGGACTGGAAGGGACCTTTGCCAAGAGAAGGGCTTGTGCATGAGTCTGGAGTCTTAATGAGATTGAATGTGATTTGAAAGGGAACAACAGATGTAAAGTGGGGGCAGTTTTTGTTTGTAAAACAAGTTCTGTTACAGATCGAATAAATTTGACTAGTCTGTGGTGTCTAAGTAGAAACTTTTCTGTGAAGTTGAAATTAGCAGAAAACAAAGTGGTCAATTTCTGAAGCACTGTGGATATGTGTTTTCACAGCTCCCTCTAGCAGTATTCCAAGCTTTTTAGTAACCAGATGAACTTTTGAAATTACTGTTGATACAATATGGGTTTTCATGCAGTCACTGTGCTAAGCTGGAACAAATGTGAAAATCTGTTTGGTCTCTTGAGGGATGCAATATTATTTTACTCCCTGATCTAAATCACTGTGAAACGAAGTCACATGCAGAAAAAACAGAAAAACTCTTTTGAGAAAAGCAGCCAAAGTTTTGAAGCCGTTTTCATTCGATTTCAAACCAGAATCACTTTCCTTAATGTATGTATGCAAAAAAGGATAAAAGCAACTTCTATTAATGATGTTTTTACGATGTTTTTCCTAGTGTTTTGAAACACACTGCTGAGACTGATTTTAAGAAAAAATAAAAATGGATGGCAACATTTTTGACAAAAAAGGGAAAAATAATCCTCCAAACAACCACTTACCAATGCAGATGTTCAGCACGGGGTCCCTTGTGCACTTTGTTGTGGTCCATCTGTTACTCTGCAGTCTGGAGACACAAGTGCTGCAGCAGTTTTGGGCTAGCTGTGCCTGTAAGTATCTGCTAGCACTGAACCTGAAGGACTCATGCTTTTTCGAGTATCAGAATCCCCCTTTTAACCCAAACAATTGCTTTTCCTCATAATCCTTGTTTTCACCTTTTGCATCTCCCTTTTTAGTGAAAGGCATAAAGCAGCATAATATATTTCTCACAAAATATTTCTCACAAGTCTTCAGCCACTGACAAAGTACAATGTACTTATTACAACAAAACTGAAAAACATATGGAAAAATCTAACTGCACTAACATCTGCTGCCTTTCCTCCATCTGCTCTCTTTGGCCCTGCTTTTGTTCAAACCTGCCAGAAGTACTCATTCTCCAAGGGTCTCGTGGCACACCAGCCACGTCTTCGATTAAAGTTCCCAATTTCTTGCTTGTTTTGGTGTTCTGGCAGGGTGTCTGCTCTGCCTCTGTGTGGCTGCACGACGACTTCAATCAAAGCAGTGGTTGTTTTGTAGTTTGAAAGATGTGGATGTGCTAGGACAATAGAGTGAGCTTTGTATCCAGAGGTTGTCTTGTGTCAGCAGAGCAGGGTCCTACCCTGACTGGGACAACACCTTCCCTGACCTAGTGGCCTTCTCAGCCATGGAATTGAGGACCTGGAGGGTGTTGAAATCTGTGCTGTTGAGCACAGGAGGTGACACCTGCCGTGGTGCTCAGCCCCACACACTTGATTATCCTGGAGATTGGACTCACTTGGGCTGCCACTGGGAAGGCAGGCAGGATCTAAGCCATTCTCCTGCCTGGCTCAGCAATTCTCTGCTGTGACTTTTTTTTTTTTAATTTAATTAGTATCATTCTGATGGTCACCATGCCTTTGTATGCATTTAGCACAACTCCAGGAAAATGCCCCCTGCTTTTACTTTACAGTGATGGAGAAAGATGCTTTTTTCTTGGACTCTTGTGGAAAAGGAGAATTGAGTGAAGCTGCTTCCCAGGATGGCTTTGGGAACGAGCCATGGGGCTGAATTTGCCATGCTCTTTAGTTTGGCAGCCTGTAGCTGCCCATGAAATGGGTGGTCTGAAAAGTTTCTTCGGCCTTGTGCCAAGGGAGACGGGGGCCCAACTGTTTCAAAGAAAATGGGATGAAATCAGATTTTGAACCCACTGAACCATAAAGAATATTTATAATTTCTGCTCTTGTTCTCAAGACCATAGTGTAAAGTTTGTAGCTCTGGAGGCAAAAGGTTTTGGTCTCAACTGAGAAACAGTCCTCAAATGCACAAAGGCAAGAGCAGAAAAGAAAAAGATTTAATTCAGGAGCAGTCCTTTCTTGTAGAGATGCCACCCTCTGGTAATTGGAAGGTGTAATTATTGAAGAATTAACAAACACTTAAAAATAATATGTCAAAGAGCTGTGATTAATATTAAACAGAAAGGTGTTTTAGTTATTTTCTCATAGTACTGTTTAAATTCTTCTTGGTCATAGGACAGGTAAGACAGATGGTCCCATAAAAGCCAACCAGGTCTCTTTGAGGCTTTGACATACGATACAGATTTTGAAGCTGTTCCCCATCTCTTGGAGCTGTGAGCTGGTTTGGGTCCCACAGCCACACAGCTCACCCCAGCAAGGAGACAAATACTTGCACCAGCTCTGGAGGCCTCAGACGTGTGTGACCCTGCATGACTGCCCTCTCAGTGCATATCTTGACATGAGGTCAATAATTGTAATGTGCTTTATTATATGACAGGAGGACAAATATGTAGTTTTGTTTATAGTACAGGTGTCTGATTCATACCTGGCTCTCAAGGCCAGCATGCCCAGTACTTTGTATTTAGAAGAAGCTCTGTGTGTTTTGTTGTTGCTCAGTGTGTGCTTATGCATATTTCTGTTTTGCTCTGCTGTGTCTTTAAGAGGTACCAAGTTTTGCTAAGGGAAGGATATGAGAATATGTTCTCAGTACAAAAAGACAGCAAATCCTTCCATGCTGGGGAGAAAATCAGTTGTCAGATAAACTGAAACTGTGAACATTTGCCATTCAGGGCTTGATTGCGCATGGTCTATCCATCTGTGCAGTATTTATAGGACTTTGTTGATATAGAAATCATACAGTGAATAACTTTTCCTGAGAAGGGAGCATTTTCTTATTGTCAGGAGGAAATGCTCTGCACAGTGCAATGAACACCTCTCACAGATAAATGCAAGCTCTCACTGTGTGCCTTTGTGAACTGATTAAGGTTTTCTTTGACTTTCCATACAAAGCCTCTACAAAAAGAGCCTTCTAACAGCACTGTGCTTCCACAGGTGTGTAGCAGGTGATGCTGCAGCCGTGCCCACCTGCATGGTGTGGGCTCTTCCCCTTGGCTTTGGTGTCCTGAGTTGGATCCCTCAGCCACTCAGTGTGCCCTTGCTGTCTGCAGAGCTGGTGCTCATCAGTCTGCTGGTGTTTGAGTCTCTGCTGATTTAAATGCACGTTAGATTATCTCTCTGAAAGCAGATTTAAAATTGGTCTGGTGTTGGCTTTTTGCACACTGCAAAAATGGACAGTCATTGCCTAATCCTGGCTGTTGGCAGGGGCATTCCTTCCAGGGGCAGTCAGAAACTCTGCAAGTTGGTACCTAATAGTACATTCTGGTCTTACAGCAGAATATCCTGCAGAGAATGGGCTGGTTTGTTAGAGTTTTCTCTTGGGCAGTACTGCAGCCATAGCCTTTAACCTCCTGCATTCAGCACACAGAATACAGATCTGTACCTGAAAGATTATGTGAGAGTTTATGACCCAGATTATCTAAACTGGCCCATCTCAAACTCGTGTTTATGTTTGAATGTGCTTAACTTAGACACAAATATAGTTGACAGATGCAAATGAAAAATGTATGGAGAGAGGCAGTCTGCAGGTAGATAACCTTACACAGCTGAGCTGGTAGGGGTTGTATTTGCAAAAGCCTCTAAAAGTGTTAGCAGGCTAACACTTAGTCATTAAAATCCATTTGTCATTACAGAGGGCTGTAAAGTTCTTCCAAATTCTCTGTATTTGTGCTAGGTGCAGTGAGCAGCAGCTGACATTGTTGGGTCTGTAGTAGGTTAGAGCAGCAATTTATTCCATGGTTTTCTCAGTAGATTGCAAAGTCCCTGCAGAAACACAGGCTTTCCAGATGGGACTTTGAAGTCAATCAAACTCACGGTACCTGAGCCCCAGACCCTCAATTACTGTAGATATAGTGGCTAATATACCAAAGAGCATATGCTGGGTCTGACAAACTTTAATAAAACACATTGAAGTTGGAGTTTGGAGAATTAAGATCTGCAACAAGCAGCAGAATTTGGAGCAGAATTCAAACTTTCTCCTTGCATAAAATGGCTCTGAACTTAAAATGTTATTTTTGCATTAATGCTATAATATTATTTTTAGCATCAATGGCAATCAGTATGTAATTGGCAGTGATCTCATGCACTCTCCTGGGTACAGACTGTTCTTTCCCAGTTTCAGAGTATTTGCTTGTTATTGCTGAATTGCAGCATGCACAGGCGCAGAAGAGGCCCCAGAGTCATTACAACTCTCCCTGCCAGGGCTCTTGCCATGGAGTACTCAGCAGTTAACCTCTCTGCATGTCTTCTGAGAACCAGATAAAGTTAGGACAGAACATTTCTGTTTGTGGATATCCTCCTTACGGGCCTGTGTTCTCTGTGATATATATCACAGTGTCACACTTCATCTTTGAAATACGGTGCTGCAAAGTGATGAATACTCTCCAGAGTTTTCTTTTTACACCTTCCAGTACCTAAAGGGGCCACAAGAGAGATGGAGAGGGACTTCTACAAGGGTGTGGAGTGATAGGACAAAAGAGAAGGGCTTTAAACTGACAGGGTAGGACTGTAGGAGAAGCACAGTTGAAATACGTGCTCTTGGGTGGCATGTGTTGTGTTTGGCACCATTTAATACTGAGTAATATAACGGGGTAGCCTCTCCAATGGTTAGACTTTGGGTAGATCCTCCTCTGATCTATGTCTGTTCTAGAGAAAATTGGTCTGTTGCAAAGATCAAAATAGTGCTTTCCTTAATAACTTTTTTGTGTGTTCTATGCATGAGATTAAGTCTATACAACAACAAAAAAGAGCAGTGTTTGGTGTTGTTTTGAAAATACTGCTTTCATCTTTGACTGTGGACGCATACAGGCTCTATTAACAGGCTCTCTGCTTCTCATTTGGCCCTGGTATGGCCTGCCGTTTTTTCAGTGATTTGCAAACACAGAGATAAGAAGGTGCTACTAACAAATAGCTAGATAAAAGTTGAGAAAAAGGATGATTCAGACAGTAAACCTGCTGGTATTGTGAGAACTGGGACTGCCTGGTTCCCAGATCATCTTTCTGCGAGATGACTTTGTCCTGTCTTAGTTGTCTCAGCCATCCATGACAAAGTCTGCAATTAATCCAGTACTGTAAAAATAAAATATTGCAGAGCAAGTAAAACACATCTTCCTGTAGCCAGCTGAAAACCAGATGTCCTGCTTTTGTTTGTACCCCTGAACTTCACAAATGAACACAACTTATTGTCAGCAGCGGCTGCTGTTCTAAGCTCAGAGTGCTGAGTTTCGCTTCCTCTGCACGGCAAATGTGTATGTTCCGCTGTCATGTATGGAGCCTATCTTGAAATCATTATACAGTAAAACCCATGCTTGGCTTTGGTGACAGCAATTGAGAGAGAAATGCAAATTAAAGGTTGGCGGAGATTTCTGGGTTTGTGGCATTTAACACTTGCACCAACAGGTGTGAGATTGTGTGAGGCTGGATTTGACTGTCCACATGGGGTATTTGTTACATGTCTTTATTTTTCAGTGAATATCTATAGCTCTTGGTTTTGCAGTTGTTGTACAGACCCTGCTTTATTTTTAGTCCCTGCTCCTCCCAAGGAGATGTCCCTGCAGACACTGGGTGTCCTCCTTGGGGAGGTTTTGTGGTGTTCACTGTCCCTGCAGGCAGGGAAGAGTTACAGCCAAGCTTCGTTTTGTGTCTGCCTTTGAAGCATTTAGAATTCATTTGTTTTTTCAGATTCCAGCATGTAGACTTGGAAAAGCATTTCCCAGAGGGGGCAAAGCACTTGAAGGAGGAAAACAGTTTAAAGAGGTGAAGCGCACACCAGTAAATCTGCTGTTTGCTTTGCTGTTTCCTCCTGAGGGTTCCTCACAGCTTTTTGCCTCTCTGTGCCAGCGAGTGCCTCACTCAGCCATGTGGGATCTCTGCATCCACTGGCACTGCCAGGGAAGCTGCACTGCTTGTCCAGCACTCCTGCAGGGGTGGTAATATGGAGAGCACAGATCCCAATGGAAGCACCACAGAAGTATTATGTCAGGCACTGTTTGAGACAAGAATGGGGCCCTCTCCTCATCTTTTGGCCCTTGGTCAAACTGCAGAGAGGTTTGGATGGGGCAGGAGGGCAGAGTGTGGGCAGGGCTGTGCATTCCTGGGGCACAGGAGGGTGTGTGCCTGTTGCTCTGGTTCAGGCCACTGTCTCATTTGGGGGTAATAATTACCACAAAAAACTAACAGCGAGCATCTCCTCTCCCTTATCCCCTTTATCAATATGCATTTGTTGTACAGATTAGGATTTTTAGGGGTTTTTTTAAGTTTAAGACAAAAACCATTTAGCAAGAGTCAGCCTTCACAAGGGGAATGTTGCCAAGATACTTAGAAATATCCTATCATGCCATTACCTTAGGGACCTTAGAAAAAGTTTATTGAAAAAGACAAGGTTGGTCTTTTTCTTTGAAGATCCGTTGGAGATCCAGGGCAAGTGATGAGAGCTGGGCTCTAAAAGTATTTTAATTTTTTTTAAGTTTGGTCATTCATGGAAATGTGGGCTACCTTGAAACTATTTTTTCTTTGCTTTGTTTTATCTTTGGTGTCCTGTAGTTGGTTTTGTCATTTAATCATTTGGTGATTGGGGTGAAGTGTCTGGTTAATCACTGCTCACAAACCTGTGTAAAACCTCCCTGCTCCATCTGAGATGGGAGTTGGACTCTGGCCCAGTGAGGAAGGGGGTGCCAGTGTGGGTGATTTATATTTCCTTGTAAGAAATGCTTGTAATGAATGGGATATGACTGTTTTAGTAAGATGAGTATAATTTTTCTCCCCATTTATAGGATGGCTATTTTTCCCACCGACCGAAAGAGAAAATGCGAACAGACAGCAATAATGAAAATTCAGTCCCCAAGGACTTTGAAACTATTGATAACAGTAACTTTGCTCCCAGGACTCAGAGGCAAAAACACCAGACTGAGCTGGTGAAAAAACCCCTTAGCAAGCAAAAGGAGCACTTGAGAAAGAAACTGGAAGAGGAAAAGATGAAGGAGAACCTGCTGTTGGGAAAGAACTCCAATGAGGTGGTGCAATTCAGCGATCACCCTGGAAAAAACAGCAGCAGCAACAACAACAATCTGAAGGAGATTGACAGGTCTCCCAAGGAGCTTCACTTAAAAAAAATTGAAAACAGCTCCCCTGAACTGAAATACGACCAACCACCAAAGTGTGAGGTCACGGGCAAAGAGGCGATCTCAGCCATGTCCCGCTCTAAGTCTAAGCAGTGTCGCCAGGAGATCGCGGACGTGTATTGTCAGCACAAGGTCGGGAAGCTGATGCCGGAGAAGGTGACGCGTTTCTGTGCCCTGGAGGGTAAGTTGGTAGATGGTGAAGGAGAAATAACACATCATCTGGGGAAGGGAGTCTATATATTGCCTTCTGATGACAAAAATGGCTTTACTGCAGGAATGTGTAATGTACTTAGTCCATGAAAACAAGGGATGGTTTGACGATGTTTTAAATAGGGAATTATGTGGCTGTCCCAAGATCCTTGGTAGATTCCTGTAGAATTTCTTCACTACACCAGATTTTTATTGCATGATGTGATCTGGGTATTCAGCTGCTACTTCTGTTTCTTTTAGGTCTTAATCTACAGACACAGAGAAGCTTAGTCAAAGTCTTGTTATTCTGTGCAGGAGTTGCTTGCTTTTTAGTGATCAGGGAACAGCCAGTGTGAATTTTGGTGCTTTATGCTAACCACTAAACGAGTGGCACTGCTGTTATGGCCATATGGCTATTTTCCTGGCACAGTGGAAGCCTAAGCATTTTAATAACCCAGGTAATTATCAGAAGTACAGTAAATGACTTTCCAAAAGCATGGGTAAAATCCAATTTTGTGGCTGACTTCTATTTTTAATGTTCTTGAATCAGCAAAAGTTATTTTCAAAATCACTGCTGTAGAGAGTCACTAACCTCTGGTGGTCTAAGCCAGGCTTTGATTTGTTGCTTTTGGTTTCTCCGTGCTGTCAGATCACGAGTTAACTCTCAGCTTGCTGTCAGTTTGCATTTCTGAGGTGACCTTTTCCTAGTTTTCAGAGACTGCTTCACCTGCCACCATTCATCAAGCTATAAGCTCCCCATAGAACAAAGTGCCTTTAAAAAAACCCCAAAACATTGATCAAAGTGGGTATTGATCAAGGAGCAGCATTATCCACAGCAGCATTAGTTTATACAACAGTCCAGAGTCCCCACCCTGTTGCTGGCACTTCAGCCCTTGCACAGAAGGATATGCTGACGCCTTTAGCTGAGCTGAAAATACAGAGGGACTGTTACAAACTAGAGAATGCTTTGAGATTATAGAGGAAACATGATGAGCCATGGAGACCAGGGGATGTTTAGTTTCTTTCTTTAGGAACATTTAGTTGCATCCTCTAACGCCCTTGGTACCTGCTTATTGCACCATCACAAAGCAGTGGGTAATACAGAGTGGTTTCAGTGGAGTGGAGAGAATGATCCATGTTGCTATTGCCTAAATTCAGAGGTTAAATTCCCCATACAGACAGTGGAAAAGAGGAGGTGCCCCAGAGAATGTTTCCAAAGGGGCGCATCTGCCTGTAACAGGATTCTTAGGTTTTTAATTTAGGTGGTGCATATTACCAGGGTGAATGGTGTGAGCACCCCATTCCCCACTTCAGTGCATCTGTGACTATTCTGTTTTTCACCTTGTCTCTTTTGGTGTTTTTTTCTCCTTTTCTTATCATGGTAATACTCCAAATCGTTAAGCTGGATGGGCAGACATTGGAGACAAAGAATTAATGGAGCAGGCAGAAGACTTGATGTTTAGTGGGAAGAAGGGAAAAGGGGCAGAAAAGGCAGCACAAGTTGAAGGGGAGATAAAAGAACAGTAGAGAATTAAGAACTGAACAAGAACCAGAAATCAGTGACAGTCTGAGCATCAGTGAGTAGCCCTGGGTGCCCCTGAGATCCCACTGAGGTGTCAAAGATGGAATTCATGGTGAAAAGCATGTCCTTGCTATCCTTCCCTCTTCCTCCCTGATGACAGGGCAGTCAGCTCTGATCTGTGGCAAAGCTGATGGAGGTCAGCACTTCGCAGACATTGTGCTGCACTTTTTGGGATCAAGGACATGTCTTAGTAGTGTAATCAATGCTGTATCGCTTGTGTGGAGTAAATGCATCATGTATACAAATATGCAAGTGATATCTTGGAGAGAGCTGGCAGCTCTATTGTCATTAGTGTGGGCACACACGACAGCTGTAGAGTGTTGCACACACCTATGATTCCATCCCCTGCCTGGTAATCTGTCTCCCAGAGATACAGGGTTACTTTCCACAAGTTTTAAACAACTGCCACTCTTAAAAACAGGTTTCTCCAGAAATATTTATTGCTTCTTTTTTAAATACAGGATTTATCTCTTATGCCCTGCAGTCAGGATAATAGTGTGGTCTTAGAACCAAGAAAGTGTTGCATTTGACACTTGAAGCCTTTCAGCATGTAGGTACATAGGACATTGGTATAAATGCTTACATTGTAATAAGACAGTAAAATGTTCAGGAAATCTGGGAACTGCAAACATGACTAGGGAAATGAAGAAGTTGTCCAAATACAGTTAATTTAGGCAAAACTCATGTGGTATGGGTATATACCACATTAAAAAAATGAAGTGTAAAAAGTCTGTGTGTAAATTTTTTAGGTTTGCAGAGCTACAGTTTCATTTAGGTTTTTTTATTTTAGACAGTAACACTTGTTTAAAAAGAATAATTGAGAGACAACTTAGCCAGATGGATATGTGTGGAAAATGTTTACTTTTCTTTGCCTCAAGGTTATTTCCTTCTGCCCGTGCTGACAACTGAAGTTAACCACTTCAACTGCCAGATTTCCTTGCAGAAAGTCTGGACCTCCCCTGTTCTGTATAAGGTTGCTCTAGGGCAGATTTGGGAGCTCTGCTGGGAAGTGATAATGCAGCAGTGGATTGAATGGGACACAAGTTGCTTATGCAGGAGGCTCCAATGCACAATCAGATTGGGACATCAGACCTACAGAGGGATCCAGACTTTGAAACAATTTTTCAAATGTTTAAATACAGCACTATCAAGACAGACACATGGGACCCCCAAAACTGAAGGTGCCCAGTGCCTACTGGAAGGCCTTAGATGTATATAACCTAATAGGTCCCTTGAATTTTACAGCCCTGTTAAGAATACATTATCTGAGTTTCATTGTGTTGTGGTCCCATCTCTCTCCACCCCACTGCAGAACATAAATACTGCTGTTGTTCACTCAGAGAGTGGCTCCATCCCTTATCAAAGGTAACTTGATCAACTTTGGGGGTCCTTGAAAGAAGCTGAACTTGATTTGGAGATGTTTGTGAAGCACTGGCTTTTGGGGATATAAGACACCCCATTGTTAGGATTGCTGATGGGGAGGTGTGGGTAGCTCTCTTGCCACATTATGCATTAAAAAAGCTATATGCTGTTTCTCAGCAAAAGTCAGACATTGAGGGTCTGAGTCTGTATTCTGCATGTGAGTGTTGTTCCTTTCAGTTTCGTTTGAAAAAAGGTTTCCTGTCTGTTTTCAGCAGAGCCGTGAAGTATAAATATTTATGCGTTGGAGCAGCACATTCATCCATTATCCCAACATATGAACATGTTCCCAGTGCTGTGGTTTCCATTGAGATGTCATCCATTGTTTAATCCCCTTGGATCTTGTCTCAGCTGATCAAAACCACGACATTGCTAAGTGTAGCCATCAATCATGGACATGACTCCATCCAGCTGGATTGTCATAAATGTTAACTGATATGTTCACTTGAGTGGTTATCAATGGGAACAAGATCATACAAGCTGTTTCTTTTTTAAGTATTTTATTGTTTCCAAAGGCAACAGGCAAAGGAAGTTGATTATAACTATCTTCAGTGCATAAAAGCAAGGATTGTTAAAACTAAAAGCATGATATTCACTACTATTTTGTCATGCAGGTGTTTCTGTGAGGGCTGCAGTCCCTCTAAGGACATTGCTTCTGAAACAACAAACCAGGACATGGCAGCTTTACCAGTTACTTGACTTGCAGAGCACGAGATGGCATTTCCCAGCAAGCTGGTCCTAAAAACAGGGCATAAATGCTGTGGAATGGGAGATTGGTGTCAAAGGCTTTGGGTGCAGCCTTATCCAATGTCATGGCTCAGATCAGTGCAACAGGCAGCTTGCAAGTCTCCCTTCACTCAGAAAGGAGTGTTTGGAGTTTATAGAAGTATGTTTTGGGGACAATGCAATAAGAAAATGTAAAAGGGGAATTGTGGATTCAGCACAAGGTTAGATGAGGAAAGGGCAGATCCAGTCCTGTGCAGGTTGAGAAGAGGATACTGGGAGACATCCTCTGGGGAGTTCATTTCTTCTCAGCAGACAGGATACAGAGATCAGCAACCTGGGGACAACGTGGCAGATTGTTTCCTTGCTGGGACCACCTTCAGCCTAGTCCTGTACAGGCCAGACTAGGGACACTGATTCCTGTGGTATGGTGGACTTGTTTCTGCTTGTCAAAGCTCTTGGTGGGCATGGACCAGCTGCCTCCCTTCTTTGTCCATCATCACACATGGCCTTTCTCTTGTGCAGGGGTACTGCAAGGAAGCAGAAGTTTTAATGTGCATCCTTGGCTCCAAAATAAGCTTCATTCTTTACCTAGATAAAATCCTCTTTGACAAAGCACAAGTGACCTGATCTGTATCACATTACTCCCAGCAGAATTCCTTATTACCATGGACAGGAGCACGGCCCTAGAATGGCCACTGTGACCCTGACCACAGCTGCTGAGAATGCTGCCCAACAGCAGTGGGTAGCAATGCAATTACAGTTACACAACTCCACATTTCAACATGGTATTGAAGTTGTGATTTCTACTTACAGTCTTCCTTTTGTGTTGAAAATAGCCCAGCAGCTGCCCCACTGCCTGGGTTCAGTCCCTGAGTTCTCTGATTTTCACTTCCATGGGGATTGTGGTAGTTTGTAGCTCTGAATCCCTTGCCTTGCAAGTTTGCTGGATGGGCGTACAGCACAGTTCCTTCTTAGCCACTGGCACCAGGTCCATGAGTCATCACAGGCACCATGCCAAGTGGTATCTACATCAGGCTCCTCTGGGCTGCCATCTCCCCAGGGGAGACCCTGGCCTAATCTTTATCATTAATTACCCAGCTGGGTTTATTTTTGACCCAGATCTATGGCTATAGATAGACTAAAGGTATGTAGCAGGGTTCTTTGTGGGGTGTTTTGTAAGATGTAGTTCTGGCAAAAGAAAAGTCCCTAGGAAAGCAGAGAGCCTCAAGTGAGCCTGATTTATTTCCCTTTGGCTCCTCTGTTGTCTTTTCTCAGTTTTTAAATCAAACAGGTTTTCTGCTGCCTTCATGCCTGTGGAGGAAACCCAGCCTATAATAAAGTAAGAAAATAATTAAGCTACCCTCATCCCATATTATTTATCAGACTGCCTTCTCCCTGGTTGCTTATTGATAATGCTGCTCTGGCATATCTAAGCTTTCAGCTTCTTACAGGCTGCTGAGAAGAAAATTTTCCATTTCATTTTAGAAATCACAGCCTTTTGGTTTTCAAACTGAGAGAAAAGGGCTCTGGAGCTCTGTTTACTGCATAATACACACAGGTAATAGCAACCTGAATGTCTATAATGTTTTTATTTGACTACTTTAAAGCACTCAACAGAAAGAGGTATGATTTGCAGGAAGGGAGAGGGTAAGTCACTAAGATGCCAAATACCTATGGGGTGGAGCAGAGCTGTTCTTTAAGGCATGGAAATGAGAGCATACTCTGTAAAATTTTGAAAGAATGGGACCTGTAACTCCTGTAAACAGAGTATTTCATCCACTCAATATGCATATGTGTGTGCACAGTGATGTATCAACATTTGATTTGTTTAGCTTTTAAGTTTTTGGCAGTGTGTTTTTGGGCTTGCTGGGTTTGATCTACAGATCACTGAACCCCAGATTTGTCTTTTTACCCTGGTTTCAGGATTCCAAATGTCATTGGCTGCTGCTGCTTTTCTGTCTGTTTAATCTGTTAGTGTGACAAAATCACTGTGGTGAGCCATGCACGGTTTAAGGAGCCTGTAAGAGCCACTGCACATGCAGCCCAGACAGCAGTTTAATTTGTTGCACCATAGATGACTCTGGTTGCAATAAATTTTCTGTGAGTAGACTAATTGCAAAATAACCCTAATTGAGTAGTTATCGGTGAACAACATCCTGTGGAACAAAACTGCTTACAATTAATAGCATTTAAGGCATACACTGGTATTCTGCAGAATGCTAAGATGTAATTACACCATGTACAGAGATTGTGCACTGTTCTGGAAACCATGTTTCCAGCACTGCTTTCATTATAAAGGGCTGCTTCAAGATTCAGTATTTGCAATTTAGTCGAAATGAATTTATGAAATAAGTCATGCATCTCTCCCCTCACATGTGTGAAGCAGGACCAACTCTAATAAAATCAGTGAAGCTGTGGCACTTCAAGGAGAAAAATGAGATCTCAGGAAGATAGTATGCTACCAGTGATTCTCAGATTTTTATTGTGGCTACCTCTGTACATTTGGATACTAAAAATTAGGATGTGAGTAATGAAAAGATATTTTATTACCTTGGCTGAAGATGGACCCTCCCTCATTGTAGGGACAAGGAATGCAGTATATCACTGAAGTGATGAAAATGTATGTCAGTGGGGCACATAGCACCAGTCTGCCTGCCTTGCTGTTGGGTGACCAGTGCCCTCTGGTCAGTTGAAGGGAGTGATGGGTCAGCCTTGATGTAGGACCTACAAGGTGCTTCCCCCTGCTCACAGCTGAGTTGTTCCCCAGGCAGAGGACCAAAATGAATGAATTATCCTCAGAAACTGGATCTGGCCACCGGGTCAGAAACTGGAAAAGTTTCTTTGCAGAAGGATGATGTATGTACACCTTGTAAGGAAACCCGAATTGCTAGAAATATCCCTGTGGCATCCTAAATTAGGGTGACATGGTTTTGTCACTTCCCTGCATCTCTGGGGACAGCTGCATTGTGGAGGACAGGGTACTGGTGTTTCTAAGGATGTGTGAGCTTGTGGCATTGCCGAGTTCAGGGATTCTTCTTCCAAAAATAAGTGTGTTATGAGCACAGGCTGGCTCTGTCAGCACTGTCTTGCACAGTTTCAGCTTTGGTTTTAGAAGAAATTTCAGTGAGGGGAAAACTGTTGGTTGTCTGTGACAATTAATCTTTTCATTTAAATACAGACAGCTCCTGTCTGGATCATCTGCAAGTCTAGAGGTGGGAGAATGAAATGTTCCTCTTGTGTTTTTTTTCATGTGAAGCTACTGTCTGATCACGTTTTCCACGTTAGGCCTGTCTGATCACCTGTGGATCTGGAGGCTGCAGAGTTGGTCCCTGACAGGCCAGGGCTGCGGATCTGCAGAAAAACATCTAGGAAATGGCATCTCAAGGAAATGCCAAGAGCAATGCATGACACAAAGAATGGGGGGCAGAAGGGCTGGAAAATTTATGATCAGCAGTCCCAGTTCTCACCAAGCCTCTGTTTTGGAAAATGATACTGTTTTATGGAGCATTAAAGGGGGAGTTTGGGCAGGCGTGGGAGAGGATAATGGCTAAGTATGTCCTTGCTGCAAACCTCCTGGGAAGGGAGCATGAGGGTAGCAGAAGCTCAGTGAATATTTTGATAAAGATTACTGTGTATGTACAGAGATGAAAGAAAAGTGCTTAAGTGATCCTTAATGCTTCCCAGTGATCCTGAAACATGTGGACAGAGTGTTGGTGGAGAAAGTCAAATACAACTAGGGCTAAAGAGAATTGTTGGTACAGTGATATGAGCTGGAAAGGGGTGTGGGGGTGGGAAATGAGAAGGAACAAAAAACCAGACCCAAACCAAAACCACCAAACCCAACCTTCTCCTGAAGTAAGTTGAGCCATACTGGAAACATGATGTTTTTCATATAAAATAGGTGTTGGACCTCTGGAGTGGACTTGTTATGGTGATTTTAGTAGGCAGACCCTTAAGGGGAAACATGGCATGTAATTATCTTAATTTTATTCAAATCTAGGCAAGCAGCTGCACACATTGGTACTGAACTGAGCTTGAGTTAAGGTTGCACAAGCAGTGTCAATGTTCTATTCTTTCCTAATTTGACTTTGGAACCATAACAAAACTGTTAAGAGTGTCAATGTTACATAGTAATTGTAATCAGGCAACAGCAACTTTGAGATTTGCTCTTTGGTTTAGGCCTAAAATGCCCCCAAGGAGCACAGATCCAGCTCTACCTTTCTAACCATTGCACTTCTGGAGCTCCAGTTTCTTAGCAAAGTAATACTGTGTCTCACAGGAATCTACAGCTGGTGAGCTGCTACTCTGAGAGTGGGGAAGTGGTGTGTTCCAGAAATCTGTGCTGTCTGCAGGTTGAGGCTGTTGCAGTTTAGCTTGAAGCCAATGGCACTGACTGTAATAGTAACTGGGGGGAAAAGTACTGGCATTTAATTCCTTCCTCCTGAGCGGAGGTGAAGAATTTTCCTCTTTTGTGGCTTCTTCAAACAAATACCTGGACTGTTGACAGAGTTTGTTACAGTATTAAGTATATAGTTCAAGGGAATGCACCCCTCTTCAGGCAGGTTTTTGAAAGGGTATATTTATTTGTTGTATTTGGGGAATCACTGAGCTTTATGGGACCAGTGGCTGGTTTGTAATGTCTTTCCGTGGAAGGGAGGAAGGGCTGTTTAAGAGATCTACTCTGAATTAAAATTTCAGCAATCTAGGCATGAAGCCAATCTTACAGGACATTAATGCCATTTTACATTCGAAACCATAATTTACTTGTTTCTGTTGCAAACATTTCTTATGCAGAAGGTAGTTTTAAAACATCAGTCTTTTTTCCCTGTGGGTAATCATGACTTCTATAGAAAAATCGAATGACAAGAATCTGTAGCTGAGCAACCCTGAGAAAGATTTCAAAATTGCTCAGTATATATTTAGTCTTCCAAATAAATGCTTGTCTTTGATAGTTTGAGAGCATGTTAGAAGTGAATAGCCCTGATTTCTTGTTCACACTATTTTAACATCCATGATATGCCACTGGTTTATCATCTGGTTGTGTCAGGTAAGTTATTCCTGGTTGGCACCTTTTGTAAGGAAGAACAGAGTATTCCCATCCCCCAGTAGCTACTGCTGTCACCAACAGGCTTAATTGAATATACATTAAACTCTGAAGTATTTTACAATTTTACTATAAAATGAGATATTGGTTTAAAGTTCTGGCCCTACTTGAAAGGCCCATGGCAAAGGTCCATCATTCTTCTTCCCAAGTTTTCTCACCAGCCTCCAGGGAGGCTGAAGACTATTTCAGTACTTTCTCCTAGAGTTTGCTGCAGCTGAATCATCTTGACCATCTCTTTTTTCAGTGTTTATCCTTCTGTCTTTATCCATGGATGTCACTGTAAGAATGATGGGATATTTAGGCCAAAAATCAAAATTACACTGCTGGAAAATCAGTATCTGTCAACTCAAACTCTGAACTTTTTTGAAAATAATTTGAATAGCAATTGTATGTACTTTCAAATTGTGACATTTGTAGGATTTGTTCTGCAGGGCTGAATTGCTTGTTGCCTTTTAAAACAGAATTTCTCAATATTACTCTTCTCATGATGAAACCCAGACTTCTGCAGTCAGTGCAGGAGAGAATTGACTGTGCTCCAGTGGCTGAATTTCCCTGTCGCTTCACCTGCTCCCGTGCTGCTACAACTTTTCTGGGTGCTAAAGACTTTGAAGAAAGGCCTTCTACCTCCTAATGATGTGCTTTGTCTAGACTGGGGAGAGTGGGTGCATTTAAGTTGTCAGTGGGTGGTGCACATTAAGCTCGTCATTAAGCATATAAAGGCTTGGTTCAGACATGGGTTCAAGTTTCCCGTTCATCCTCACTGCATATATGTGCTGTCTGTGTTTTAGAGGGACCACCAAAAAAAAGCTGTCAGTCTAAAGGATCTTTTTTCTGAAAATCTCATTGGAAACTTCACTACTCACCTGAAGTTCAAGGCAGCTCTCTGTGTAACTAGAATATCATTGTTTGAATCGTTCTCTTTGTTGCAAGGTGACTGTGTCCCTTTTGTGCAGACTTTCTTGCCCATACTAATGGACTTGTTTTGTTGAAGTCTTGATTAATTTCTATAACTCCTTAAAAGTTGTAAGAGAAGCACTTCACTGATGAGAATTTACCTTTGTTCATGACTGGCTGTAAACAGCAGCTTAGAGCAATCTCACTGCTTACTCACCTGTGTTTTTAATTGCCAATGAAGGTTTCCATCCAGCCAGTGGATACTGCTGTGCAGTGGAGCATTTTAAACTGTTCTACTTTCACACTGAAAGCCTCTGTGTGTTACTGTGCTGCATAATAGTGTGGAGCTTGACAGTAGTATGACTAAACAGAACCACACTTTTTCATGTTCTCCATCTATTTGTGGGTTATGATTCATTCTGGGCAATTTACTGAATAGTGGAGAGGAAAAGGGAAGTTCAAAGGAGAAATTTGCTGTGATACATGTTTTACCCATTTGTACTTTCTCTTTTGCATGGGGCTGAGGTGTAGTTGCTTTGAAAGAATTTCACTGTGAGGCTCTGAACAGGTTTGAGGATCTATCCCAAAGCCATTCTGTCTGCCTGAGGGAGTCTTTTTCTTTGGTTGTTTATTCAACAGCATATAAGAAATATGCGCTGTTACAGAAAGGAAAGCTGGACAGAACCCAGCCTGGCTCAGTTGCCCACCTTGCCAGAGAAGCAAATGCCTAAGGAGAGGTGTGATTGAGATTAATTGTGAATAGACTACCGAGACTAATTGTGAAAAAGACTTCTATATAACACACACTGGATATGCCAAGCCAGAGCAGAGGGAGGCTACATGGAGCTGATGTGGTTTTGTGAGTAAATCTAGCATTTTCTGCCAGGAGGTGATCACAAACCCAAGCTTCCTGTGAAGCATTAAAAGCAAAGTGGGCTAGAGGTTTAACTGATGTGATAAAGTAGCTTTGCTGACACCTCTTAAGTGATGTCTTACTTCAGTAACTTTAATCAGTAACCTCTATCAGTGAACCATAAAATGTCTCTGTGCACTTCTATCGCCAAAATTTTAAGTTCACTGAGAGAAAAAGAGAAAAAAAAAAAGGACAATTTTGTTCCTATCGGAGCAAGCAAAGATTAAGAAAAGGAAGGAAGCAGGGATTCTTGTCTTACCAGTTCTTGGAAGTGTATCGATTAAAGCAAAGCATATCCACCAGTATTTGGGAATAAGAACAGTTTTATGGCAGTTCTGATTCTCAAATGTTCTACCTGCAGATCCCTGAAAAATAATAACAATTCTTTTTTGAGTTCCCAAAGAAAGTTTGCTGAACAAAAGTATATTTAAGGAGGAAAACCTTACGTTTCCTGAAGTCACTTGCTTTAAGTGCTAAAATCTGTAGGTCTGTCCCTGAAAAACCCTGGTGTTTGCTGGGGGGATGAGGGCAAGAAGGCAGTGCTGCTGTAGGTCCAGTCTGACTTACTGTACCTTCCCGATGTATTAACACATGACTGGCAATGGTTCTCCAGCTTTGCACCACAGAGCGATGCACAAATGTGAACTTGGAGGAAAAGGTTTTTGTGATGTTTGCCCTCCATTTCTGTCTGTTCAAACTCTGCAGCTTCAATCTGGTACAGGAGTGTTTGTGTGGTAGCTGCTCTAAGGGGTGTCACCTGGGCAGTATCCTGAGACCACTCGAGGGCTTCTGCCTCACAGACCTGGGGAAAGCACGACAGTAAGTTCCTCTCTTAGTATATCTGATGTTTTTGCGCCAAACCAAATCTGTTCCTTTTGTTTCGGGGGGGTTGGGAAGGGGATTGTGATTTTACATACCATATATTTCAAAGACTGCCCAGTGCTGTATTGGTTTCCACAGTAAATTTCCTAAGGTAAAGTGACAAACCAGTAATTTTTCATTATGAATCAGCTATCCATGAAAGATTGGATTTAGGTCAGAATTTATTACCTTACGGAACCAAAGCCAATATTTAACATAATGTCAGCTATCTTGATATTAGGGAATTTTAATGGCTATGCAATTCTATTCAATGATGAAGTTATTTCAGTTGTGTAGGATATGTCTAGGTGATTTGATGTACAGAGCCTTGAGATGAAAATTGGATAAACATGGAAAATGGTGATTGATTGGTGGAAGGTTGCAATAATGTCTGCCTTGATATACCTTTTATTGTTAAATTATTTATCTAATGCAATCTCCTACACTTTTAGGAGTCTTTAAGTTGGCATTAAATCGATGTTTAAGTCTTCACAGTCAGAAAGGTCTCATAACTCAAACTGATAAATATCTTCCAACACATCAGGAGGAATAATGATCCATCTTAATATCCAAAAGTAGGAAAGATATTATTCTCTCTGTTTGCTCTGAATCCCTGTAGAAGAACTGGGCCATAAACTGAAAGAATTAAGATTAGAAGACAGAAAGAAAAATTAGGAAGGAAAAGTACAGTAGCAGTCTGTCTGGGGAATTGAGAGCAAATCCTGTTTGAGAGATGAGTACAAATTTTCACCAGGACTGAGCAGAATCCTGTGAGTTGCCATTCATTCACAGGTTGTCTGTCCTCAGAGGGCACACCAGGGCCTTCCAGAGTCTGTGGGTGGCTCATTCCTGGAGGCAAAGAGAAGAGATGGGCTCCACAGTGTTTTGTCTACCAAGGCTCACTGAGCATCTACTCCATGGGACTAAACTTACCTTTGACTGGTCCCTGCTCAGGGTGTAGAAGGTACCTGGTACATCGGTAGAACAGAGACATGTGTCTTTGGAAGAGCTGGAACCAAAAGCACTAGTGAAGAGTGAATGGGAACAGGAGTCCCTCTCTACCTTAAAGGCAGTGATATTGTTGAAAACTAATGCTGGAATTTTCTTTGAATAGTAGGAGGCTTTTTGTTCTCTGAGGTAGAGGTTAAAAAAATTATCTTATGGATAAATAGACTCTCCAAATGAGTTTTCATCTTCAAGCATTACAAATTCATTTCAACCTATATCTAAAACTATCCAGCTGAAATAGAACAAAGCTGCCCAAAATACACCTTCACTACTTTCTAAGTTTGTCCAGAGTTCAAGCAGAACGTGAAAACCGTGCATCATCCCTGATTTCAGAGCTGGTGACATATTGTTCAGCATTTGCATAAATCTAGACTAGAAATAATTGTGATTTGACAATTTTCTTTTCATTGTCTGAGCTGAAAACTGAATACTATAATTGCTAGCTGGCCTAAATTGGTGTAGCTTCATTTGGATAAAGCAGTGAACCACACCAACCCTGCAGCTTTTCTAAAATGCCATCATCTTCCTTTCGAGCAGCATTTGCTTATGATGAGGCGAAACGTAGAAAATCCAACATTTCTTCAGATTAATTGGATTAAGCTAGACTGGAAATTGTGTAATACTACCCAGTAGACATTTAGCATCCCTAAAACTTCAAGCTTCAAAGAGCAGTTTCTGTATCAGTTCAGGCTCCCTACCTGGGCTTGTTTATTACTTTGAACATGCAGACATACTTTTATGATTCATAATCAGCCATAAAGAAATGCAGCTGTTATTTAAAATGCTCTGTTGGGAACGCTCAGTAGTTATTAATTAATAATGCATCAGTAAAGCAACAAAAAGGCAGGTAAAGATGCAGTTAGAAGTATTGGCTGGGTCTCTGCTTCCTACAGAATTGTGTTTATGCCTTGTTTCCCCAGGGTTTGCTTGTTGTCGTGACTCTGGGTTCTCCTCTTCATACCCCAGGCACTTTCTTTAGGAAGTACTGACTGATGCATGAATATGTCCATAATTAAAAGTAAATCAAATTGCCTGTGAGTTAAGAGGTATAAACTGACCCTTAACATTTTTTCAGTACCATAAACCTGTCAGGGATTCAGGAGAAGAGAATACAAAACCCCTTAGTAATATCTTTGAAATGCAGAAAATTTAAGTCTAAGGATAAAAAGGAAAAATACAAACCCACACCAAAAGCTACTTTGAATTGCTGTTATATATTGCTGAAGAGGAATTTTATTATATTTTATTACAGTGTGAGTGAGGATCAACACTGTGAAAGTCAGTGCAAACCTGGAGTCAGTGGGGTTAGAGTTGGACCAAGTAAATCTTGCTGCTTTGAAGAGACAGCATGAACCATTGGGAGATTTTCTATACCCTCCCTTGGCCCAGAGCTGAGCTCTATTTAGCAATATTTTTTTTTGCATTTTGCTTTCATGCTGATTACCACATTTGCAATGTGTCCTATTTTTGTGTGGTAATTGGTAATCTGGAAAAATTTACTTGGTGTGCAAGATTTAATATTAGTTCCCGCTGTCGTGCTGACAATGAATTAGCTCTTTGGACTCTATCATATGTTCTCAGCAGGCACATATGTAATTAAAATGAGCCCATGTTGAGTTTCATATTAACACTCAAATCACCTTTGGCAAAAGGTCTCTGTGTTCTTTTGGGATTATACACTAGGGCAATGTAATTATAGTGTCAGGTGTGATTGCTACTTTTAAATGCTTCTTCATTTAACATAGTATTAAACTTTTCCACACTAATTCACTTTTGGATTTACAGAGTGATTTTATTCTAATAAAAAGGTTGCCAGCACAGGCATTCTGTTTCAGATGTCATCTTCAACTCTGTGAAGTTATCCTGTTGAAAAGTAACCATGTGGTAGCAAGAGACATTCGATTAGTTTACACAAAGAGTCATTCCAGAAATTAAAAGTGTTTTTTTCATTAGGGAAAAGATGGTACTTGTGACAGTAAGGCCAGGGTGGTCCGGTCTCACGAAAGAAAGGGAGAGATTGAGTGGTGTGTGTATGGATAAACAGGTCACCTTCCTGCAATACTGTCTTAAGAACTAATCTGAAGAGATTTTTCATCATTATTTTAATGTCAAAATAAAGACAGTGGAAATTAAATTATATTTGAAGGAAATTGCATCTCAGTTGTAATTGATTCTTTTAGCGAGAATGGGGAATTGTTAAGGAGGCTCAAAGTTAATCTGCATTTATATAGATCAAGAATTGTTCAGAACTGGAACATGAGCAGAATTTGGTTCATACATGCTAAGTCTCTTTTGATACTAATTTTACAGTGTCCATTCTCCATTGATTTCAGAGGGGCTACGGAGCAGGAGATGGACAGGAATGAATTCAGCAGCTGAACTGAATAGTTATGTTGCTGCTACTTCTCATTAACTAACTCCTTGCCTTAAAAAGTAGTATTTCTCCTTAGCCCCCATTACAAATAATCTCTGGGGTTTTCAGCTTTTAAGCTATGGGAAGGCTGAGTTCCTGGTAGTCCACAGCCTCACAGCAGTGTTTGCAGCAGCTGCTGTAGGGACAGGAGACCTTGCTGTAGCTCTCAGTGATTCCTGATTCTCCAGTGCTGTGGTTGTACCTTCCTGCAATGAGCTGCAGGCATCAGGGTCCCTACTGGTCCTGCCCATGCAGATAGTGAACAACAAACCTGTTGGGGTGTTTTTCCTGTCTCCCTCACTCAGGTGCTCAGTGTCTCAGGGCTGTGGAGCACTTGGTCTTGGTCTGGGGTAATGCAGGTCTGCAGGTGATGGCCAGCTTTCACCAGCTGACAGCCAGGGAGTTGTTACTGCAATCCTCTGCCAACGTTTCTTATTTTATCCTGGTCTCTTTTTTTTTTTTAATAAACATGTCATTTTACAATCTGTGAGAAGTTTCTTGTGTTTCACACTTTTCATCTCCTAAATTAGGTCTGTTTAGCAGTTTTGCTGCCTGTTGGTGATTTTCATGCCCTACTGTACCATGAAAGCCAAGTTGTGAATAAATTTGTTTGGGGCTCTGTCTTTTTAGAGGAGGAGAAGCTGAATTACAGCTGAACACAAGTTGTTTGGTTGTTTTTCTTTTTTAAGCCTTCCCTTGTGATAGGGGTGATCAAATAACTTGTGCATGAGTGAGAGGTGGCAGGAGAAAAACACAATTATATTGGAAACCAATGCTACTGAATTACATCTAGACCTTCAAAGCAGTTTATAACACTCGCTTTACCTGATTAAAATGCATAACTACTTGGATGTGTGCCCTGTCTCATAGTGGGCTGCCCCATTAAGTTGTTCCTGGAGATCCACACTAATACATCACAGTCACTTCTGCCAAACTCCCCAAATTCAGTGGTGTGGGATAAGCTGGGCAAGAGCAGAGCCTCCCTGAAGCCAAGGTCCTGCTAAAACCTTGCCAGCACAAAGGAGGCAGCAGCATTGGAAGGGCAGGATCCGTCCCAGCTGCAGGAAATGGGAAGTGCCTGGGGCCAGATTTAGTATCTCTGCCTGCTGACATGAAATGGAGAGTTGCAGAATGGGAAGACAGACTCTGAGGAGCAGAGTTAAGATAATTTTAGAAATAATATCCCGTATTATTTTTGTCTATAAAAAGTCAGCATTAATTTTTTTGTTTCAAACACTGCACAGATACTCTTCTTGTGCAGTGTAGTGCAGACTTTTTTACACATTACAGCTTAAGCAGCTCCTTGACATCCAAGGGCATCACAGCCTCGTTAAAATCTGAGAGAAATTTATAACTGATTTATAAATTATGGTAGTACTGCAAGAATGTATTTCACATACAAATTCTCCCCAGATGCTTTTAACAGCAACCAATGACTTATTTAGTCAATAACATGACGTTTTCTGCACATTAGATTTTTTTAACAACAAAACTGTAGTGTCTATTGAAATACAGAAATATCACTTTATGTTGCTTTTGTTGAACATTTTCTGATGGCAGCAATTTGATTTTTCCTTTGTTTTCCTCTAGTGGTATGTTAATGGGATCTTTGTATACCATGATGGAATAATGGAGTGAAAGTCCTTTATTTTAGCAACAAGACTATGCTGTTTTGTTCTGTTCTTTGCCTATAAATGTAACTGTGAATATGCATCCTTGTGAAAACCAGTCCAAATAATTTTTGTGAGAACATTTAAAAAATCAAGCTCAGTTAACTAGTAGTAATTTGCTCCTTGCTGACAAAAACACTGTATTAGGAATTGTTTTCCCTGTTGGTTCAAAAGGATGAATGTTAAAGGGCCAGCATCCAAACCCACCTGCTGCGAGTGCAGTCTGCTTCCTCTTCTTACTGTTGTTTCTAAATAACTGATACTCAGGTGTAAAATGGGGCGTTAAAATTCTGTCTTGAACCTGTCATACATATTTAATTCTATATATTTATGAATGAAAGTGATTTCAATATTCGCTCTTTTGCGTGGCAAGCTTGTTTTTGAAATTGCTGGGAGTGCTCACCGTGAGGGATGTGTTGGGTCACAGGTTTGCTGCTGGCGCAGCTTTCCAGGCTGGGGTCGGGCTGTTCCTGGGCAGGCTGGGATTTGGTTGGGAGGATGGGGAATGGGCTGCGGAGCAGAGCAGGAGTTCAGCAGCTGCCTGGTAAATGGATGTTTCACTCCCACAGAACCCATCACAGTGAGGCATGGAATTCAAGATATGATTTTCAAGGCACCCTAATTGGATTAGAGGGATTGTATTAAAGATATGTTGGCTATGAAATGTTTCAAGGATTAATGCCTGATGATTTTTTTTTCCTTCCTTCTTAAACCATCTTTACTAATCCCTCTTGATCAGAAGCAGCTTGTGGAAAGCGTTCTAGCCAGGAAGGAGAACCCAGCCCTACCTTTCCCATCTCCAGGAAGAGAGACATAGGTTGTAATATTCAGTGCACAGAACAAAATTCTCCATTTTATTTAGATTCAGCGTACTTCTTATCCCTAGTACTTGTTTTTGCAAAGCATGTGCATATTTACATCCTGAATATTTTCCATGTTAATGAGCAATTTGGGGGTATAAGGTGGCCTGTCCAAGGATTAACATCCATCTGTTTCTCCTGTGTTTTAATGTCTCCATATATGTTAAAATCTAGCTCAAGTAGTGCAGTGTTATTTATTATTCAGATGCTGTTGTAACTGAGCATACTATACAATTAAATTTTTGAAGTCTGCCAAAGGAACCAATGTTAATTGCTTACAGTAGAATCTATTTGCTGTTGGAAATGTCACAACATAATTATGTTGCATTCCTCTGTCTGAAAAGCAATATACTCAGAGAAGATTGGTCCTCTTTTTCTTCTCTGTTGGGTAAAATTACTCACTATCCACATTCATCCTCTAAGTTGTACACATGGTAGCAAGCTTTCTTGAAGTACATGACCTGATCAAGGATAAAATAGAGTGTTACTGTTTGGATGAACAAATGAGCCGTACTTTGAGTCATTAGGGAAAATCATTGTTTAGCAGTGTCCTTTGACATAAAGGGTATTTGACAATAGTTATGTGTCAGCACAGAACTATTGAAAAATGTGTACTCTGGATGCAGAAACTGCATTTTTTTGTGGGAAGCTAGTTTTTAGGTGTGCTGTTTTGCTTTAAGTATTTTCATTCCAGTTGTTCCTTAGCTAACCTACCAGTGTATGCACACTCAAAACATGTATTTATGGTACATACACATACATGAGTCTCATGTTTTGCTCTTCTTTTACTGCCACAGTGTGAGATTCTTAAAAGCACTTAGTCTGAGCCCTGCAGCCTTTGAAATCCATAAAGCTTAACTCAAAGGGATGCAGAGGAAGCACAGCCTGACAGCTTTGGCATGAATCTTCCCAGACATGTGCTATTTATCTTTTCTCTGTCTTTGACTGTATTGTGAAATTCCTATTAATTTCACTTGCAGTGCAAGTGTTGGCTGCAGTATAAGGCTTAACTTTCCCTTTTTGCAGCACGTTGACACAAGGACAGGTATGTGGGTTGATTTTTGCTTGTGCTGCTGCAGCTTTATTCTCAGTGCCTAACTAGACCTTTTCAAACTAGTTATGTAAAATACATATGAAAGTCTTTACTTTTTTGGTCTGTTTCCAGTACTGTGTTCATAATTATCTTGGGCAGAGAATAAAGGCAGACTCAGTCCTTCCAATTCTGCATTTTAAAAAATAGGAGACAGATGTAATAGAATCTCAAAGGAAGAATTACTTTTGAGTTAGCAGACCAGCTAGTCATATGGTATAAATTAACTTGGCCCTGGCCTTACACCAACTGGTTATAATGATTAACTGTTAATTTTTTAAGGTTATTTGGGGGAAAACATACTTTACATAGAACTTGAAAGATGACAACACAGTAAAAGAAAATGGGAAGACATTGATCAGGCAGGTAACAAACATGCTTTTATCTACCTATTCATTTCTTGGTGGCCTCAGAATTACACAATATCTCCTGGGAGGTTATGTGAAGTAGAGACGTATGTAGTTGCTTATGTTTTCACTCCTTATTGATTATTCGTGCTGTGAGCATGAGAGGAAGAGATGGTGTAAAGGTTATGATGTGCCACTCTCCAAACACACTGAAACAGACACTCCAGTCAGCAAAGGCTGTTTCAAATGCTGATTTGAAGTATGAGCCTTCATAGATTTCTTTTGCTATTTTGCGTAGGATTTGTTATGTTACTTTCTTGTTTAATGTATGCCTTGGTTGCTCTGTAGTAACTGGTTGCCTTTCAAGTTTCCCTTCCTTGAAGCCTTAAACTTTCTGATGCTTTGTGGCAGAAAAGTAAGTCTGAACTGAAATAAGGACATTTTCTATGTTTTCATCCTGTCCTGCACAAGAAATCTAAAGGCTTCTCCAGCAGGGAAGGGAGTGTAGAGAAGAGCTGACTCCAGAGCCCATTGTTAGTTTTGGTGTGAATGGTGGCGAGCCTGTCCCTGGTGTCCCAGGTGGAATGTAATCCATCTGCAGGGAGAGGGCAGGCATCCTCTGGTGTGTCATTTAGGCCACCTAAATCAGAAGTCCATTGTCTAATTGAGGTCCTCTTAGGGCAAACTGCAGGACTTGGGAGCACATTTGGACTGCCATCACCCACATCCCAGACAACAGCTGAGATATACCAGGAGACTGATGTACCTGTGGGCCACCACTGTTGCTTGGAAAAACCCTGAGTCTATCAGCTCCTAGAAAGGAGCCTTTCTGGCATTCTGTCCAGTTCTGACTCTATTGGCATCGCTTGAACAGCTTCTGAGTCCTTCTGTCTCCACGGACTGTTTGGAGGGGCGTTGCAGCAGCAAAATGTAGAGGCACCTAAATTATGTTGCTGAACTTGAGTGGTGTGAACCTCATCACTGTCACTGATGAGAGGGGGAGGGACTGCAGGCAGCTTGATGGGCAGCAGCCCTGGCTGGGGCTCTCCAGGAAGGACGTGCTGGTGGCCAGTGACCCATAGCATGCCCCCACTAAAAAAGCTGCCCAGAGGAACTGGGTACCCTCCAAATGTTTTTCTAGAAGCCAAAGTGCTGTTGTGTGCCTGTAGCTGTGTCCAGAAGATACAAATTGTGAATGAGGTTTTATAAATGCTTCAGTTTGGGTTTGTGTCATCAGTTTTCTTGGGAGTGGTGGGGATGACTTGTCTGACAAATTTCTGTTCTCATCAGTTTGGAGCTGTTGATAGGAGCATCTTAGCAACAACTAGTGGTGAGTAAGATAACACATGTCTCATCTCAACCCTTTAACTTCTTTCCTTCCCTCTCCCCTCCTAATGAGCACAAGGTCTCCCTGAGAGTGGTCACTCAGTGGGGTGGGAATCAGCTCTTGGAGCACAGGAGCTGAATGGAGTGTCTCCTTCCGTGAGCTCGCTGGGAGAGGAGGCTGGCTGTGATACCGTATGTGTTAACCATAAAAGACAGGCTTGCTGGTGTTCCTTTTGTCTTGAGTGTATTGTCACAGAACTGGTGCATTCAGGAGTTGCTCCTGGGTTTTGTGATTAGCTGGTTGGTCTCCACATGTTTTGACTCTGAGCTGGGGATCCCACTCTAAACAGGCTGCTGGTTTGTCACAAAAACCAAGCTGAAAATCTCTTTTATTTACAGCATTTTCTTAAGGCTGTATGATACAGGTAATACTTGTAAATAGTGGTCTTTCTCTTTTTTTGTGGTTTCCAAGAGTGTTACCTCCTAACTGTTAAGTTATAGAATCAGAATGGTTTGGGTTGGAAGGGGCCTTAAAGATCATCTAGTCCCAACACCACCTGCCATGGACAGGGACACTTTTCACTCAACCAGGTTGCTGAAGGCTTTATCCAGCCTGACCTTGAACACTGCAGGGTCGGGGCATCCAAAAAGGAGGGAAAATCACCATCTTTGACCTGCTGACCACACTCCTTTGGATGCAGCCCAGGATTCAGTTGTTTCTGGGCTGCAAAGTCAAACTGAGGTTTAAGGTGCGAGAGGATTTAATGGTTTTTGCAAGGAATATTTGTGTCTGTTCCTGGATTTGCTTTACATTCCATCTCTGAAGTCTAGTAATGCCACTGAGTATAGTAAAAACAGCCCAGTGCTCACTTAGAAGGCATTTTGTATTCACCCTAGTAACACTGATCATGATGCACTAATTGGCTGTTAATTGATATGATAAATACTATTATTAGGAGATTCACTCTAATTCGACATTAATTAATTTACTGTTGCTTTTGAGTGTTATTTATTCATGGCAGTCAGTAGGAATATGGAGAAAATGCTTGACTAACACACTCCAGCAAAACTACAAATAATTGAGATTTGTCTCCCAGGAATGCTACCATTTTCATAATTACAATAGTCAGAAAGCAAGCTTGTTACTGAGATGATTGGCCTGCCTAGATAAGTATCACAGTAAATTAAGTTTAGTGTGTGTTACAAGTGCAGTATAGTGGAATCTGATAATTAGTCGGTCATTTGCAAATCATTAAAATGGTTTCAGTAATGACTCGAGACTGCAAGACCGAAGGAAAATTTTTGTTTGAAATATGGCAGGCTGCTTCAAACCCAGTGCTGCCTGGTTTTGTTTGAAATGTAGTGGCTATGAAAGTGTTGTCACAGGTACACGTACAGACCCGGTGACTGATTCTGAACACTGCTGTGTTAGCCCAACTGCTTTTGCAGGTTTTGTGTTACAAAAATATTCTGCCTTTGTTCTTAAGGTGTTTGTATTTCTTCATTTACAATAAATCCTGCAAATAATGTGAAAAAAGTTGTATGCACCAAAGTTTTCTGGTGCGGGGTGGTGTCTTTCTGGATTCGCTTAAGGGATGATGTTTGCCCTGATGGGCTCCTGAGTGAGCCTTGGAAGGGGTGCATGCAGCACAAATGTGAGATAGGTGTAATAGGAGGATGACAAAGCTAGAGTGGAAATGTTTTCTAAATTCCAAAACAGAATTTATTTTCTTTCCCCCTTGGGAAAAGATAGAAAAAATTCATCTTCTTATGATCGAGCTGTGAATATGAAACAGTTCTACCCGTGTCCTCTGTCTTCTGCCTTCCTTCTTTCATGCACTTTATTTTTCTGTTCACAGACAGCAGAACTGAACCTAAATCTGTAATGACAGTGTTTCCCTTTTTATATAAATTCTGCAGAGATGCAGAGCTGCTTATCAGTTCACAAACTCACTGCAGAGAAACTTCCAGTGATCTCATGGAGGGAATTGTCCAGCTGTAAGGCAGTGACTCTTTTCCTCTGGCTGCCCTGAGTTTATACTGTCACCCTCTGAAATGATTAAAGAAAACTCAAAATGCCCACATCAGCAGCTCCTTTGTTCCAAGCCAGGGCTTCTTTTCAGCATGGAAAGAACATTACTGAAATCTGTCTCTTTAATGTTAAATGCAGTGGCTACGGAGTGCTTGTAAATTATGTCTCGCTGCTTCCCGCCTACCCTGCATTGATTTTTCCTTATGGGTTACTTGATCATATGAACTTACAGAGGATCATAAATTGCTTCTGTAATTCATGGTTGAGTCTGAGAATGAAAAACAGTAGAACGGGGATGTTGAGATAAAACATTACTGCAAAAAAATTGAATGTCCACTCTTCAATAGCAGAATGATTTCAGAAATTTTTTCCAAAGTGCTCAGCACTAACTCACAGCTAAAAAGTGTGGGTAAGAGCAATTTTAAGGAAATCTACAGGACATAACTAGCAACACTTCATTTTCTAAGTTGATAAACATCCCTTTCAAATCCCCATGCCTGAGACAGTTGTACAGAAGATATCTCAGCTGATTTCACTGGGCACTTAACGTATAAGTAATGGTTATAATTAATAAATAAAATCAGTGCTCGCCTAAAATCTTTTCTTTCACTGAAGATCAAGGGCCACCATGGAAACAAATGAATCATTTCTTAGACTGGAGGTGAAAACTGGCATCCCAAAGTTGGCATTAATGTTGCTAAAGGTAGTTTTCTAGGTTCTAGCATAGGAGACATTGCTTTTTCATCTAAGTATGATTAAGACACGCTGTGCTACAAAAGTTATTTCACCTTTGTAAGGTGACCTCACTGGAGGGTACTGCAGCAAGAGGGAACATCCCCTCTCGAGGCTGATGGTAAGTGATGCACTTGCTGTAATGGATCACTGGGCCTTAACTCCAGCAAGAGCTCTGGCTCAGGCCAGATGAATGTTGTTATCAAGTCTTCAGACAGAGACTTCTCATCATGTCCTGATGGCTCACTGGGAAATTGCTCAGTGACATTTTTGATAGTTTTTATGTAACTCCAACTACTTCTGTTACTAGGTCTGGTACAAAATACCTGTTTTCTAAATGAAAACATTGTCTTGTCCTGTTTGTTTTTTGGGTGGGATTTTTTGTTTGGTTGGTTGGTTTGTTTGGGTTTTTTTTAGTTTTGCCATCATTTGAACAAGGCAAAACTGTTTTTGCTCTAACCAAAATAAAAAGCATTTTCAAATGAAAGCCAAGCCTGGAAATTTTCAACCTGCTGTGTTGTTATGAGTTGTGAGCAAATGAAAAGGAGTTTATTGTGGAAATCTGAGTTCAGCAACTACCACTCAGCTGGGTGCTGCAGAAATGGTCCCACTGAAGGGAATGGGGCTGCTCCTGTGAGTTTAAGTAGGGACTGCAGAGCTCTGCCTCTTTGAAGTGATTATCACCCATACTCCTGCTGTAATGACAGGGCTTCTGATTGCATTTATGGATGTAATAGCAGTAAATAGTGGGCTGAACCACACACCAATAACTCTTCTGATGTCCTCTATCCATTGATTCATGGATCGAGTCAGCAGCATCCAGGTATGTCTGTGCAGAGGTATTCTGTTGCACAGCCAGGACAATGCCAAACTGAGAGCAGAAGTCGATGGATTGATTTGAAAAAGGTAATATGGCTCACAAAATTGATTAAAAGATTACTTTGTTCTGCTGGAGGAATCTGATCTCATTAACTAACAATAAAAGTGAGAGATTAGCAGGTTGGCTCTGAGATATATTGGTGGATGATTGAACATAATGTGGCATCACAACAAATAGGAAAATGATTGCGCCATCTTCATTATTCTGGCATTTAGTAATACTGCAATACATGAAGATTAAACTCTTAATTATGAGTATTGATTACTCTGGGCTTTAGAAAGTGCAAGTTGAAATTGCACTAGAGCTGAGATTCTCCTGTTATCTACAAAACCAGGTATGGGTTTTCCTGCTAACACACATTTATGCCAGTCCTGTCAGGCTTTGAACAGGAAGCCAAAGGGCAGCTTTCTCTTTTCTCAGTAAATTTGTGAAAGACACGGTCACAGAGCAAAATGCCTTGTTTGTTTTCAGTGCAGGATAGCACAATAAATACACTTTGATACAAAGGCTAGAAAATGTTAGTTATGAGCTGGGTGAGCACTGGGTGTTCTGTTGAGGCTCCATGTGGCAGTTTCTCTGGAGCAAAGGCAGCGTGAGAAGTCGCTCCTTCTTCTATCCACCATTTCCATTGTGTAATGAAACTTTGAGGGAGTTTAAGGCAACAAGTCCTACTTCCAGGCCAGAGCTCCTGTTTCACCTGGGCCAGAGGGCCATAAAGAGGATGCAGAGCAAGGAAGCTGCCCATGAATTCTCTGTTCTTGGTGGGTGAGAAAAAGTTGTTCTTTGCACCTGCTTTTGCTGGACTGAAGTGACTGAGGGTAGAGACCATTTGAATTAGCACCTGGATTGAGCTTTAGAACATGGGACAAATGCAGTGTAGTGATGGCACTGAAATAGCTGTCAAATGCAAGTGCTACTTAAAATCCTTCTTGATTTTTATTACTACTGAATGGTAAGATGTTAAGTGAAATCATCTGCTGCATCTTCTGTGTACTCTATCCCAACACCCAGAAGAGGATGCACTCCTATCTGAGAGGCAGGTCATTAATATGCAGGCACCAACATGATGTGCTAGGCTTTGGTATGCACAAGTGTTCTAGAAATTAAGTGGCTGGAGCTATTCAGGTTTTAACATTGCTCATACAGCTCTGAACTCCAGTATTTTTAAGTAAGCAGACACTCACTTGAATGTTTCCTGCCAGTTTCCTCTTATTTGCAAACCAGGCTGGTTCTTTATCAGTGAAGTAGCCTGCGAAATAGAGGGTTCTAAACAGCCATGAGCTAAAACCAGGGAAGTGACAGTACAGAGCAAAGGAGCTGATAGTCTGACGGGTGGGAAAAGTGTAACATTCTTACCTCTGTGAAATTCCAGGCAGCCAAGAAAAGGATTAAAGAAGTCATAATAGTATGCAGGTCACAAATGGAAGTATAAAAACTTAAACCTAAAAGAGAAGGAAGAAGCACATGGTAAAAGAGTTTAGAGAAGGAAAACAGCAGAGAGCAAAATAAGTCACTGCAGGAATTTATTAGTAAAACCCAGTGAAGTGAGGTGGCATTTCAGGTGAAAATCTGGGAGGATTTTGTTCTCAGTAATTGCTAGATAAATGATAGTGTGGGTATTGAAGGCAAGTTGGTTTAAAATAAAAGATCTGCAATATAGCTATTTTGAATTCCCCTCACCTTCTACATATCATTGCAGAAAGCCACTGATTTCAGAAGAGAGGTATCCAAAAGTGTAATGAAAACCACTAAAAATATTTGAGTCCATTGATGGGATATCATCAGCTTGAAATCAAAGCAGTTTAAAAGAAAAAGGGCTTGTTGTAGCAATTGCAATTGCCCTTCATTCCCCTGTCAGTTCTCCTTGCCAGCACATTTTCTTCCTCTCACAGTCCCTTTTTGTCCCTGTCAATGTCCAGAAATCCTAAGTACGTGCATGGAGAAGCTCATCAGCTGCTCAGGAGAAACAGCAGAACTGGGCAAAGGCTAATGGCCATAATAAACTGAAAATTGTGGAAGAAACTAAGCTTTCTTCCTAATCTTTTAATATTCATCCAAGTCTAGCTGAACTAATGGTTGGAGGGATTTTTAAAGAAATACCATATAAGTTTGTGGCTGTGCTCACGCTGTCTGGTACCTGAGCCCAGGTGCAGCCTCAGGTTTGTCCTGCAACACAGTGCGAGCCTGTTGTGTCTGCAGAAGGAGCCTTGAGATGGTGGGAGGACAATGGGGCATCGCAGAAGGCACTAAGTGCAGAAACTGGGTAACAACTCAGATCTTAGGACTTGGGAAAATTGTACCTGTAGTGGCAAGGACATACACCAAGTAACATTTGAGGCAATGATATCCCTTTGATTTAAAAAAAGAGTAATGTTAAAGTATGCAAGAGGAAAATTGGAGCAGAAGGAAAAATATTTTTTTTTTAGCTTTGAGGTGCTTTCCTTCCTTGTTCTGCTAATATTCATAATTTCAGGTTTTTTCTAAATTATTGTTGTTGAAAAAGTCTTTACAAGGGCAGAGCTCTTGGTGTTGTTTGACTGACGAATGAATGTCAGTTTTTGGATAAAATTGTTATTTTCTTATGTTGTGTACAGGTTTTTGAGCTGAAGAGTGGTTACACAAATGAAAAACAAAGCATTTTAAATTCCTTATTGAAAATGTCCCCCCAGTTAATCAGTATATCCTGTCTGAACCTTACACTGTGGTATTTGCTTTAGAAAATGGAGACCAGAAATTACTCCATTAAAACAAAAGTGAACATAAATTTTAAATAAGATTGTAAGAGCCCTCTCCTAAGTGAAGAAGTGAAGATATGCAGGTTGCCATTTAAATGTTCCAGGATACACCTGCTGTTACAAATGAAAGCTATCAGTCAGTAATCCTCAGCAGCTGTTCAGTAGCAGAGTTTCCCCAGCCTCTCAGCAGAGCTGTGCTGCTCAGGGGAAGGAGCAGCAGCTTTGCCTAAACAAGGGGAAATGTTGGCTTTGAATACTTTGAACACTGCTTAGAAACTTGGAGGGGATTCCTTTGGAGATACAAACGTGTACTCAGGCAGAGCTTGGTCCAACTCCTAAACATCTGGGTACTTGTCCATATTCATGCAGCCTTGTTCAGGGTGAGGCACACAGGCAGGGCTGCGTGGGGAAGGCTGGCATGGCTCTGCCCAAGGGGTGATGGCCCTGTGTGGGGACAGAGGAGAGGGAGATGGTCTTGATGGGACACAGGCTGGCACCCCATGTGAGTTCTCACTCTACCAGAGAAATTGCTTTAGAAGAAAGAGCCAAGGTGGAATGTGTACTGCTCACTGCACCCCTGCCATGTGGATACACTCAGAGATGTCCTGTGTTTTGTTTTTGAACAGGAAAAGCCAACAACAATGTACAGTGGGATGAGGACTCCGTAGAATACATGCCAGCCAACCCAGTCAGGATCGCATTTGTCTTGGTTGTTCATGGCAGAGCTTCTCGGCAGCTCCAACGCATGTTTAAGGCTATTTACCATAAAGACCATTTTTATTACATTCATGTTGACAAGGTAATATATCACTGGTTATAAATTGCCTGTCTCACCATCTGTCAGTCTACCCATCTTTGTCATCTTCATCTTCTCTTTACCTCTGCTGCATAAAGTGCATGTCACTTTTTGTCTCTCCATCTGTTACATGTTTGGAGCCTCCTTTTATTTATTTTTTTTTAATTTCTCTTTCCTGTTATCTTCTTTATATAACAGCCTTCATATCTCCTTTTATGTCGATGAGTATCTCTCCATGTCTGTCTGTTGTACATTAGTTAGCAGTAACTGATAAGTTGATGCAGACTGAGGTGATGGCCCACTGGATGGAGAACTGACCTGAGGTGCCTTAGGCAAGTTTTACTGTAAAAGAGAGGTGGTAAGAGTCACCTCCTTTACAAAAGCCCTTTGGGATCTACAATGACAAATGGCGAATAAGAGCTAATCACACTGATTAGTAATTACTGTAGTTGTAATAAAATGAATTAAACAGAGTTCACTGTACATTTAGCAAATTAACATTTAGCCAAAGAAGGTTGTGTGTCATAGTAAGTGAGGGCAAAGCAGTGGCAGCACACGGTGAGTCAGGATGTAGGGTTGGTGGTTAGCAAATACAAGGAGAGAAAATTTTGGACAGAATAACTTGAATGTGTTACTTTTTTCTCCTGTAAAGCGATCCAATTACTTGCATCGGCAAGTGCTCCAGTTTGCCAGCCAATACCCAAATGTGAGAGTCACTTCTTGGAGAATGGCAACTATCTGGGGAGGAGCAAGTCTTCTGTCCACCTACCTGCAGACCATGAGGGACTTAATGGAGATGAATGACTGGCCATGGGATTTCTTCATTAACCTCAGTGCTGCCGACTACCCAATCAGGTACAATGAGTATTTTAAGAATGTACATGTTTTGTCCTGAAGGAAATAAGTTTGGCTATAAGGGATGGCACATCCATGCTGTGCTCCAAGAAGCACAGGTCAGAGGGGTGGTTTCTTTTGTCTTAGAGCAGAAGATTCCTCTTGGTGAGGCAGGTGTCTGACAGCCACACTCTGGCCAAGGAGACAATCACCTGATGGTACCCTGTGTGTCTTTCTGTTCACTGGGACTGCAGCTGTGAGCAGGCTGGCAGCACTGGGCCTTCACTTCCACTGAGGGGCTGCTCAAGTTAGTCAGTATTTCCAGCAGAAGAGGCACTTGCAGTAGAGGATGAGTAAAGTAGCAGGAATTGCTGTAGCTCAGCAAATGAGCCCCAGACACAGAGAGATTCCTCCCTCCCAGGGCTCTGATTAACAGTTTGATTTGATGTCTCAGCAAGTGTTAAAGGTATGAATACAGATTCAGTGAAGGTAATGTTCTCCTCTCCCTTCTTTTAGTACTTTTTCTGTGGAGGATAATGGTCGTAGAAGTGACAAATAAGTAGCTAGGAGTCAATTACATCTTCAACACCAACCATTCCCTGAATATCTTTATTCAGATGGCATCAGGCAAAGAACTGCACACACCACCACATGATAAGGCTTGTGATTTTAAGTGAAGTTATATTCTTTCTGGATTTACATCACCCAGGTCTCACAACTTCATTCCATAAGTTTACTACATTGTGCAAAAGTAGACAGTCCATTAAAAAAAAGAAACCCAAACCAAAATAACCAAACCAACCAAAACAAAAAATCAAAAAAATACCCACCCCCCAAAAAAACCCAAGTGTCTAAACTGCTTGGTTTGGGCTATCAGAGTTCTTAAGAAGAAGGAGACAGGAAATTCTCTTCATGGTTTCTGTTTCCCTCTGTGTTGAAATAAATTGATGAAAAGGGAAGTAACTTTCTTGGGCAATTTTCTAGTGGTACACTAACATGGTTCTAATATTCCTAGAAAAGAAATATAAAAGATGCTTCCACTGATTAGGTTTCTCCAAGATCTCTCTCAAAGTATGAGTCCCTGAAGCTGCTACTTGAACAGAAATATCACCATTGAGGTGAAAAATGCAAAAACCCATGAGGTTGTGCCTTAAGAAGGATTCTGTAAGGACTGACAAAAGCGTTTATTGCTGGTACCCATTTCTAAGCACTGTGTGCATTTAGGGGAGAAAAATTAGGGAAGAGCACAAGTCACTGAGATTGCATTGATATTAGAACATGGAGATTTGAATTAAGAAATCATGGTATTTCACATTGCATCAGAACTAAACACTTCTGGTGTCCAACAGAGACTTAACTATTTTGACTTACTATCCTAGCATGTAAGGGAGAGTATGTAGTTCTCTGTGTATCTTCTGAGTTTTGGGAAAAGCTAGCTTATTATTCCCTATGGTTCACTGTCCTGGTGAGAAGTGCTGTACTGATGCTAAAAAGTGGACTAATGCAAGACCATAAAGGAAGAGGTAGGTGATGACACTTTGAATCAAGTAAGATAAATTGTAGGAGAATAATTGATGAAGGTCTAGTGTAGTTACAGACTAGTTCCAGCAGATGTGTCCAGTTCCCCTGTGGTGTTGAGTCCACCCTAACCACTGTGCAGTGCTGAGGCCATGACCTGGGGCAGCCTGAACTGGTCTTAATTCCTTGTGGAACAAGTCAAACCACAGGACCAGATGGGGTCAGTCACTCACAGACAAGGCCATAAACAATCACAGCATTTGTTGAGTAGAGCACAGTCAGTTCAGTGTTAATGGATCCTTTGTAATAATGCCGTGGCATCTTGCAGTCATTCAAACTCTGAACAAGTGCCATTCAGCTGGAGAAATTCCAGGCGCTGGTTTCTTCAGGAAGGGAATTCTTGAAGGTTATGGTTCTCCATTACAGCCACTCTCAGAGCTGTTGGTGGGCTCTCAGCATCCACACAGCATCTGAAGTGCTCCCTTTCCTTTCTGTCAGAATATTCTGTTACCAGAACTGAAGGAAGTGTTCTTCCTCTTCACACCAAAAAGTAAGAAGCCTTTTCCAGTGACTTATAAGTATTGTTAGAATTTTTTTTAGTATGGAATATTACAGCTCTAAGCCCTGGAAAGTGTTATCTCCTCAAGTATATATATGAGTCCATTTCATTGTCATTGTCACATTGGAGGTGCTATAAATTAATAGTCTTTATAATCTTTAAGAAGACATCACTCCCCGTGTAGCCCATAGAGAGCTGATTGTTTTTGCAGGAAATAGTAAATAGGGTGTTTGAGGGGGGTTTTCTCTTCTTTCAGACCTCATGCCATGATTTGTCAGATAATGGGCTAGGGGCAGTTTGTGCTTCTCTCACTGGTTAGTCATATTGCAGTGGGTTTTGCTAGGTTTCCCTGCATAAGAACATATGAATTTTGTAGATTAATAGTTTTTATCCAGAGCTGCTTCCTATTAAGCTTTTGCTTCCCATCTGCCATTCCATCTGTAACACTGAAACCTTTACTACTTCTCTTCTCATAATAAAAGCTAATCCAGCCTTCTAAGTCAGGAAAACATATTCAGTATGTGGGGTTAATGCTATATGATGAAGCTTAAATCTGTCCAGGGAGCAGTCTGGTATGTTCACAGACTACAGTAGAATTGCTTGGAGCCCTTCATCCTTCAGAAGAGATGTCCAGAAGCAGATGTTAAGGATCATACTATATAAAGGCGTGGGGAGAAAATATTAGAACTATTCATTTTGGGAGGGAAACAATTTAAAATGTGTAAAATAAACCATATGCAGGCCAGGAAAATTCAGATGCCCCTGTTATTCTTCCTGATGCCTGAACGTTTCATTTGTGGAGTCTGTAGGTCCAGCACCTAGCACAGAGGAGGTCCTAATCCATGTGCTTCTCCTTGTTATTGCAGTAAAAATCACTGGCCAACAGTCTGGAAATGAAGATGCCTCCAACAAAAATTCTGTTTCCCTTTAGTCATGAGGCAATATGCTATTTATTGGCTTAAAAGAAATGATGTGGTGCATTATCCAACCTTGACTCCATTCAGATCTGTTCAACATCCTCAGCAGGAAAAGGAGGGATGAAGTGGCAAAAGACAAACATCCACAAGCAACTCTGAGGTGGGAGACTGTGCATCTGCCCCTCCTTTTGCTCTGGGCTTGTGAGTGAAAAAGGAGCAGATGCCTCCAGGGTTCTCAAGAAATCATCTCTCACAGTCATTGGATTCATAAAGAAATGAAAGAAACCAGCACCTTCCTTCCTTTTCCTTAACTTTTTTAATTTTAGTGGTATTTTTTAATGATTTAAAGTCTTTTGAGAGCCTCTTTCAAAACCCTGTGGGAAAGCTATTGATGTCTTTAACCTCTTCCTTTACATGGATATCTATTTGAATTATTTATTGTCTCTGACAAACAGCATAAAGTAGTCAACCTTATGTTCAGGGACTGAAATTTCACTCCCAACAAGGTGAACTATGGTAGAGCATCTCTTCATGCTGAATGTTTAATGTGCATTGCAGGAGTCCTTGGATAATGTGGCAGGTGAAGTGTTGCACCACTTAAATTAAGAAGTTTAATGAGATCATTTAACAGTGAATGTCATGTCAGTGCTTACCTGGCCACAAAGCTTGTATAAAGAATAAACATAATGAAACATTTGAACTAGTTATAATTTACAGTAAATTACTGAGCCTCAATCACCAAAAGGATCACCAAATCTAATTGCCAGCTAATGCTTGGTCTTTAATAAAGGTCAAGCAAAATTATTAGCAGAAGCTTGGGGGGTGCTTCAGAATAGTAAGAAAATAAAGTGTCTTATTGGTGGAACCAGGAATGCAGATAGCCTTTTTCTATCAGCTCCATTTTCATTTTCAATTATGAGCAATAGGGTGTAACAAAGGAACTTAAAGTAGTGAAACTACTTGTGTTTTGCTGTTTGACACTATTCTAGGATGAAGTTGCGTAGCCTTACTTTTCACAAAAGCCTGTGTTGTGAAGACTCTTTAAAATGAGACACATTCAAGAGAGGTTTTGGCCTGGCACTTGAATGAATGGGTATCATAATACAAATAGCTCCTGAGGTACTACAGACTCTGGGGAGTAAATGGGATGATCTGACTGGGACTGGTCCTTTAAACAGGTGCCAATTTGGTGTAATTTATGGTGATCATCTTTGTCAATCAGAATCACACTCAGAAATGAAGAAAAATGAGCTAGCAAAGAACTATTGACAGACTGGCTCTTGCTTCATTATGTTGTCCTCTGAGGGTCAAGGTAACATCGTTAAGGCTGAATAGCAATATTCATCTAAAGATTTAGATGCTCCTTTAGAAACTGGAGGGATGCCCTTTGATACCAAACTCGAGTTGTCCAGCTGCTTTTGCAAAACTTCTCAGCTTTTGCAATGTGCAGGCTTGAAATGCAATATTGGAAATGCAGGAAAATTTCTTCTTAGAACTGAAGCTGAGCACTTAGCTTTCACATCCAGCTCTCTAGCTTTGTGAGAAATGTCTGAGACTCATTTGTGCCTCAATGAATTTAGAAATCCCAAAGCCAGCAGGGCCAATGAGAGCTGCTGTTTAATGGCAAATAGGACCACCAAAACCATTGGCTCAAAAGGAAGTTCCTGTCTGTCACTATCTTAATTTGACTTGATTTAATGTAACAATTCTGTGTCTCACTAAGACTCAGGCTTCAGAGCTGTCCTGTACAGGTATTTCCTTCCTGGCCCTACGTAAGCTGTTGCTGGACACGAAAGCCTAGATAAAGGGTACTGTTTTTCCAGGGCTGAATCTAACCTTACACTCCAATGAAACCACCTGCTGCAATGTTGATCTGAAATGCAGGCCTTGCCATTAGGATAATGTACCAGGCACTAGGCAAATAGTGGGGTGTGCCTTAAAGTGCCCTTTCCAATGTTATCCAGACCTGAAGCTCTGCTAAATCCTATCTGTGCATCTAGATGGGAGTGCAGCACAGGTAGCTTTTGCAGTACAACATCTGTTAAGATGCCAGCGCCTGAGGTTTTTATCTCAGTATTGTCACTGACATTATATGTGGTTTTGTTTGCTCCGAATATCTTTATCAGGCAATCCAGATGTCAATCCACTCTTAATGCTTCACAGGGAATCTTTTTTCCTGTCCAGAAAGGAACTTTATCAGTGTTTTTCTTGAATCTGCATTCTCTGAGAATTTCACATTTGCTTGTTTCTTTAATCCCTCAAATAACCTTTTCTCCTTTCCTCACTTTGCCAGCACATTTGCTTGAGATTTATATATATTTTTAAAGTTTATCTTTTTGGTTTGCTATTCCACTTCTCTGTTTTACTGTTAAATTATCAGTGGTTAGCAAAGCAGTGGTTTTGTGTGTGGTCACAAATGGGTGGGGTGAAATGTTGAAATTATTGTCACTTAAAAATTTTACTTACATCTGGTGTTAACATAATGTTTTCTTCAGGCTGGCAAATGTTAGTGATGGGAGACCCACCCTTTCTCTGTGCAGCCGCAGCAGCTGAGGTTACTCCTTCTTCCCCTCCTCTCCTGGTTTTAAGGGTACAAAGCAGCTTTTGCTTTTGGAGAATTGTGACATTTGCAGCTCTTGGGAACTTTTTTGGATATTTAGTCCTTCTGAGACGTGCTACATAGCAGCTTCAATCTGGCAACAGGAGTAAATGTACCCTGGATTGGAGACTGGTTTGTCTATCCAGTCATCTTTACAGTACACACAGATTAAAGATGCATCAATAAAGCACATTTTTAGAATAGGATTGTTACTCAAAGTACCCTTGTGCTTGGAAACATGTTACCTTGTTGATTCCAGTGCTAAACATCGAGCCCTTTATCTCTTCCTCTGTGAACTGAAGCATCTGAGCCAGTGTCTCACACCACTGCAGGGACTTCCTGGCAGACAAAAGCCCCAGATGCCAAACTCCACAGTTTGATGGGCACATGCTGGGCTGCCTGGCTGGTACCCACTTCTCTTCTGGTTTGGCTCTGGGGCTGCTCACAGACAAGTTCTCCAGCAAAGAGCCAAAGGGTTTTCATCTGTTTGCCGTTTGTTTTCTGGACACAATTTATTTTTAACTTATTTATGACAGAAAAAAAATCTGTCTGCTCAAAGAGAGTTAAATATGAGTCTTCACTGGATGCCATTCAGCCTGATCTGTAAACAATAACAGCATAAATGTTGTGATAATGTGCACCATTGGTTCCTAGGCAACAGTTGCATCTTTTGTCTTCAGAATGCTAGAATAATATCTGGAATAGTATTTTTGTAAGGGTAACTGATGCGTTGGGGCTGAGGAAGGCACTGAGCAGTATGAGAGATCTTGCCAGCTCAGCTATTTCTCCTTCACAGCTCCAGAGCTGTTTACCAAACCTGTTTTTCAATGACGACTTGTCTTTGTGAACACAAAGTGTGGGGTAACCAAGTCCTTTGTGCAGAATGGCTCTTATACTTTAAATCCGTGGTTAGCAAAATTCCCCACTAGCTTCCCCATACTGGCAAGCCCATCCCATGGCGCTCAGCTGCTCACTGCATTCCTGGGCAAGGAGCTCCAGTGGGCTTTGAGCGTGTGGTGGAATGACAATCATGAGAGAAATCCCAGGTGTGACCTTTCTCTTGTGCACTCTCCCACAGCTTTGCTTCAAGTGGTTTTTACTCTGGGTGAAGTGTGAAGGGGGTAATAGAAGCTGCAGAGAAGCAGGAGCTGTGGTGTTTACCTGGGTTTTCTGAGAAGCTTTAATCTCTCTTCAACTGGGTTTTGGTTTTGATTTTTTTTTCCCTGAAAGTTCAGTGAAATCATTATCAAATTCCAAAAGCTAAAACTACTTGAAAGAGGGAAACATTCCTCTTACAACATTGCATTTTAAACATGCTCTTCCTTTGTGGTCTTGCTAAATTCTCTCAGGAAATTAAAAATCTGCTGAAATTGCCATTAAGACACTTTTTTTGTTGAGATTTCAGATGCCACTTACAATAAAACAGCTGCAAAATAATATCTGGTGGCAGTTCAAAGTGAAGATAACACAATATGTGCTATTATACCTTTCCCAAGTCATTCTTAAATAGTTGCAAACTGAAAGGCCATTAAAGGATGAGCCAAAATGTTGTTCTGGTTCAGTCTCTTAGTGGTGATATTGAAATAGAGAAGAGAGGGAGACATGGATAGATGAATTCTTAGGCAAAATGTAAGAGTTGAAGGATATTTGATGTTTAAGATTTTTCAGCCAGTTGATACATAAATTCAGGTCTTGTCTCAGTATTAAATTATGCACTTTGACATTTTGTTATTCAGGGTTACTGCATGTGAATGAGCTGAAGGGATGATTTGAATGAAATACTTTGTAATGGAATTAAAGCTGCTTTGGAACACAGATAATTTTCGGAAGTGCTTTTGTGTAAATAAAATGCAGTAGTAACCCACTATGGTCACAGAGCAAGGGTGGGTGGCACAAGCACATAGTCCCACCTGCCTCTTCCTTTACTCTGATCCAGTGGATACTCCTTTCTCCGTGGAATCACAGTGCAAGGTAAGAGTCAGCTGGCCACCAGCTGCCTCATTCCCTGGGATTTATGGGGACCACTGATGGGAAACACCATAGTGACTTGGGCAGAGGCATCCAGTGTTGCTCTGTGTGCTGCTGTCATTCAGTGAAGTCCCTAAGACCATGCCACGTGCTGATGCTGCAGTCCACAGGCTCCAGGAGCTGTGGGGTGAAGGAGGATGGTGGCAGGTGGGAAGCACCAAGATCTTCTGGTGCACTCCCTTACGTGGGAATCACAGGGAACAAACTTCATCGGTCTGTCAGTGCTGCAAAGGATGCCCAGGTCAGCTCTCACATCTCTGCAAACCAAAAGCAGTATCTGTGCTCTGTCAGAGCTGCAGAGCTTGGGTGGTGCAGAGGAGAGCAGAGCACCTCTGTGTGTGGTGTTCTTTGTCTTTAGGGATGTGCTGCAGAATGTGGCTCTTTTTCTCAAGCTTATTTTTATTATTATTTTTTTAAAGTCCTGACTAGTAGCAACTAGTCAAGTCTTTGTATCTTGAGGTACTGTGGAAGGTTTGACCTGAAATTCCAGACCTACATTTTGCTGTGCAGTTCCAGGTAGAATTAGGGGCCAGTTGGCTTTTACAGTTGCACAGCACTACCAGTTAGAGTGCTGGTATGTGATCCTTCTGACTCTCTCTGTATAAACAGTGGTGCTGAGTGCCATTGACTGTGTTTGTGATGATCCATCTGTAGTTCCAGGCTGATCAGGGGGATGAGGCCCTAAATGGTTCATTGTACCTCACATTCCACTCTGCCGCACGCTGTTTAATTATATCCATCATTCAGCATTACTTGATGAACCAGCTGTAGGCACAAGCATCCCTAAGCTTTCATCAGGATAATTGCACTCTTTGCCACATTAGGAACTGGTTTGGGGCCAAGTCTTTTCCAAATACAGAGTCAATCTTGATTTCAAAGTTTTGCTGCGCCAAACTAATTTCTGGCAAGTAATCTTGCAACAGGGCCTTCTTGGGGCAGCTGAAAACTAAAAGATCTATAAATCCAAATTGTTTATTTGTGTCACACGATGGCTTAAAATTATTGGGGCACACTTGGAGGATGTGTTAGCACCGACTCAGATCTTTGTATTCTGAAGATGGGATGCACCGTGCCAGTCAGGTGCAAGGTAGTTTCCATCTGATTTCTGTGGTAGGGGCTTGCCAGGACTGTGGCTGTGCTTGCTCTGTGAGGGTCAGTGTCATTGGTATTATGTAGGCACTGAAACTGTTCCCACAGGACTCAAGTCATGTTGCAGGTGGCAACTGCAGAACTGTAGCTGAAGGCTGGAGCACTCTGGTCTTTGTTCTGGATGGGAAACTGTTTACAGGTGGTGTGTCAAGAGACATCAGTGCTGGGTATCATCACAAAGTGCTTAGAGGACCTCCAGGTTCATGATCCATTGTAGCCCAGAGGGAGAGAGGCAGCCAGGACGTCTCTCCAGGTCACTGCTGCACAGTATGGCTTGGCAGTGTCAGGGGATCACTGGTGACAGACTGCCTAACTTAAATTCATATGCCTTTTCTGTAGTCTTTTCTTGAGTTGGAGAGAACCACTGGTTCACTTCTAATCTTGGCATTAAATAAGACTGTACTGGTTGCAGCTCTGGTAAGCACAGCAGTGAGCAGAAGCATCAGCTTCCCATCCTCCCAGTTGTTTTCTCATCAGCCCCAGTTATGTCAGTTAATGAATCTATACATTCCCTTTGCAGTTTTCTCACTCAGACATCCTCTCTGCTGCATGTTTGTGCCCCATATCCCAGCTCTGCATTCTTCACTTGCTCCAAAGCAGTCCCAACGAAGAGCAGGGCAGGTCATCAGCTAGCACAAATTGTCAAAATAAGGTTATTGCTCAACCCAAATAAAGGTAACAAAATGTGACCTTCTGTTGTTAAAACCAATTAACTTTCCTTCCATCAACTCTCAGTTCATTATCCCTTTCACCCCCCAGGCCTTGTTCTTCCATCTTTTCAGGCTTGGTGCAGAATTAATGTTAAATCCCATTAGCCTGACCCTGTTTTCCCTGTTTTGCCTTCTGGTCCTTTGGATTGATGCACTCCGACAGGTTGATTCAGCAGCTCGGGGATCAAAGGGAGTGGCAGGCCCAGGAGGAGCTTTGGGAAGGCCTGGTTTACAGTAATTCACTATACTTTTAAATGAGTTTGTGAAAGGGTCTCAGTAGAGGGGTTTCATCAGGGGGATGAAGAGCTCTTGGCTACACCCTGGCCCAGAGAGTACCACATGGCCCTTCTGCCATTGGAGCCCCACCACTCTTCTCTTGGGATAACTCTAGTTAGGAGATTGAAGCTGCTTGCATGAGTGTATATTCCCGCTTGCCTTTTCCTTAGAAAGTGTGAGATGGGGGGAAAAAAAAGGGTTTTTATCCAGGTCCATATTTCCCACTGCATCAGAGGGACTGTCTGGTGTCAGGGCAATGTCAGACTAAGTTGGCCAGTTTTTGTCTAGGTTTATTCTGCAAATTAAACAGGGAGATGGTAAGATCCAATACCAGTATATCAGAAAGGGCTTTCCTGCCCCCTTTTCCAGCGGGGGCATGGTGGTCTCAGTTCCCTGCTGCTTGCAAGCTTCTCATGAGTGATTTCGATATCATAGTTGACATGAAGTGTTGGGTGGCCACTTTGTTGAGTGGCAGCAGGGAATGTCTCTGGTGAGCCTTGCTGGACCCTCACATTTTGGAGCATGCCTGCCATGCCTTCCCCTGCTCAGGCCACTGGGAACTGGCCCTGCAAAGAGGGGCTGTGATGGAGGGGCTTTAGTGATGACCGGAGTGTGCAGGGAGGGACATTTTTGCTGAGTCCTGCAGTGACCCATCTTTGGTGTCTCTCAGGATCACACTGATTTTGAAAGTGTTGTGGAGAAGATAGGATTGAATGGCTTTCATTTCCTGGTATGACAGATGTGTGAGGGTGGGGCAATGAGGTGAATCATGGCCTGTGGTGAGCACAGTCAGAGGGAGCAAGTTATGTTTCGGAAACTGAGAAATGACCAAAAGTTAACATTTAAGCTGGAGAAGTGGCATCTTAACAACTGTATGCAGAAAAGCAAAGATTTTTCAGGAGTCTTAAGTTGCAGGACTGATACAGCTGATTGTGGAACACACAGTCCACAATGATAGGCTTTAAATCTGAGTTGGATCTGCTGGTAGATCCTTCCCTGCTCTGCAGCCTGGCCCAGGCTGACACCTCCACATGTGTCACCCCAGACTGACAAACCTCCATAATCTGCAGGCAGAGCTCTGCAATGATGAGCAGGGTGGAGAAGGCAACAGTATTGATACCACTTGTGGCTGAGTTAATTTGACATAAAACATTCTTAAGGTTTCTTTCTTCCCACTTTCTTGGAAGAAAGTGAGCATTTTTTATTATAACTGCTTAACCTAATGAGCAAGTAATTTTTCTTATTGACTTGTACAAGTAAAATTTCAGATGGATGCAGGAATGTACAAATTAGATGAAGTGAATGGTTGCTTTAAATCTATGTTCCTATTTCATTTTAAGTTCTTCTCTTTTACACAAAACTCTTGGTAATTTAATTTTAGAGATGGTGAAAAAAATTTCTGAATATAAACTGTGCCTTGTAAAATATACACGGTATAAACAAACAAAAAGATCCCATTCAGCCCAATATCTAGGGTTTTTTTTCTTTTAAACAAAGTCTCACTAATTTGAGTAATGAACTTGATAATTTCTGCAGTTCACTCCACTTGCTTATTTAATCAGTGATTATTGTTTTCATCAAAATGGGATGTATGGTGTAGGCAGATGAGGTTCTACATGAATATGCAGCAGCAGACAAACACTGGGAAAACGCAAAGCAGGGAGCATCATTCTGTACTAAATAAAATCCCAGTGCTTTGATAAAGCTAAAATTATATCATGTTTAGTTTTAATAATTAAATATCCTTGGGTATTAGCAGCTGGTTAGTCAAGTATTTCAGTATTCTTATTTTTTTTCTGAGATACTTTTCAGCAGATATTAAGTGGACTCAGATGTTTTGGTGGGAGAGGATAGTCGTGTCTGTCTTAACTCTTTGTAGTGCTGCATCCTTACAAATGATACTCTGGCATTCCCAGGAGGATGGCTTGTGTTTGGTCCCTCAGGAGTTCATGTGCTAGCTTGTTAAATGTGGTAGTTTTCTGTATTAATCTCCACATTGGGGCAGTGATTAGTAATGGAATGGCTTGTTATTGTAATAACAGGTAAAGGCAGCTCTGTGAAATTATCTTGGCAAATACGTTCCAGCAGCCCTCAGAAGTCATGTAGTAACTGGCAGCAATTACATTTGCTGCCACTCTGACACAATGAATTGGCCTTTCAGAGAGAAACGGTTGCTCAGGAATTTTTCCTATGGAGAATTACCTACCATGAGACATGTAAGCAAGGAAAAACAGAGCAGTTCTCAGAGTGATAGGAAGACAGTGCTGATTTTCATCTATTCCCATGCTGTCACACAGGCTAACAACACATTTTCACAGCCTCTAAACCAGGAAACACCACAAAACCTGTGTTATGATTTCCCATAGCCTATTTCAAGAATACAGAGCTGGGTTTATGGTCTGGCTTAACAGTAGCATAAACTGAGTGCACTGCACTGATTTTGGAACATTACAGATAGGAAATGCTGTCCTTTGTGTAGGGCTTTTGTCAGTGGGAAAGAGGATAGAAAAAAGTAGTTTTTCATTGATTAAAGGACTTGCAAGAGGGAACTTGTCTCACTATTGAAGTCGCTACAGATATTAGTATTTTAAGGAACCAAATGTGGTTAATTTGCGTACTGCTTTCTTCAAACATGCACTTTGTAGAAGAATGGGCAGAAAGTGCATTTACCAATGTTTCTGTCACTTCATAAGTTTTTTTTTTCTAGTGGGAGAAAACCCTTATTGTCATAAAAGCTTTTAAATAGAAATATGCGGAAAACAAGAGATGATAACAACGAAGACATTGGGTTTTTTTAACTTGTAGAGTTTAAACTAAGTAAATAACCTAATTAAATTTAGGCATTCTGAGCATGAATCCTCTTCAAACATGCTTCCCAATGTAAATATCAATATGGCTTAAAGCTGTGTAATTGACCTCTTCAGGTACACGGCTGCTTCCTGCGCACTGTCTATCAAAATGATCATTTACGTCAACACTTAACTTCCCTATTGATGGAAATGAAAAATATGAGAGACCTTTGCCAGTGTAATATTAAAAGAGCCTTTCTGTGCCAAATTGTCAGGAGAATGCTGTGTTCATTAGTTTCACGCTCTGCATTCAATCAATCCTTACACTCTTAATAGAAGAAGGTTAAAAATATTCATACTTGGACTCGTTGATATCATCCAGCTAAGCGGTGAATTTTTGTCATGAAAATCACAATTCTTTCCATTTGTACTAACCACAGCTACCTTGGAAGGTTGCTGACTAAAGTGTTAATGGCAGCTATTAGTGGAAGGTCAGCTAAAGTGACATCGTGCTTTGTGTGAGCCTCTCTGCCTGCATGTGACAAGTTTCCCGTGAAGTTCTTCCCACTATGAGCAAGCTCACCTGCCCCTCCCTGCACTGATGCTTCTCCTCCCTTTGTTGGGAGTTGGGAAGGATTCAACTTGAACCAGGCTGTTATTGGCTTGTCTTCTGAAAGCCTGCCGTGTGGCATGGAGAGTAAACGTGGACAAGAACAAGTAATTGATTATGCTGCTCAGGAGAGAGCAGAGCTGAGTGAGCTGGAGCTTTGCAGCCAAGGATCCTGGCCTGGCTCTGGAGTGGCAGCTGTGCCTCTCCATGGACCCACCACACACCAGAGGCAGACACTTGTATGGCTTACCCCTTGCATGCCTGTTAACCACAGCAGGGGTGATGATATTTAACCACTGACCCTACCAGAGAACAAAAATTAAAACAGAAGGTTCTATGTTAGGCTTTTTTTTTTCAATTGGTGTATTTGTGTTGGTGGGATCAGAAGACAAAAAAGGCTGGAAACAAGCTATAAATGCGCCAGAGGCTAGATAAACAGACTCTAATATGACTGCACAAATTGCCTGTACTCCAGGCAGACAGATTGGAGTGGGAAACAGGCAAACGTGGCAGCTCTCTCTCATAAATAGCTTTCACAAGCCCATGAACAGAAACTTCTGCTTGTGAACATGACATGCACCAATGGCAAAAGGAAATCTTCCTCAAGATTGGCACCCTAATTTAGGAGAGTGGCACTTGGGGGACATGGTTTAGAGGTAGGCTTGGCAGTGCTGGATTCCATGATTTTGAAGGTCTTTTTCAATTTAAACGGTTCTGTGATTTGGTACTGGGAGCTGAGATAATGCTGAATAAGCATTTGAGTCTATGAATCTTCAGGCTGCTTATCAGAATATGCTCAGCATTTTAGATCAGGCTGTAATTTGAAGAGTGTAAACCCCATATTGCTGTATTTTCTCTTCTCTAATCTGCATTATTTTAATTTCCCAATACGAGTAATGGGAATGCCAGCAAGGCTTGATAAACAGTTTTTGCCAGCACTGATAAAAATGAATGTTCTTTCGTACATGCAGTTCAACTAAACTGACATCTCCTGTGAATGTGGTGGGAAGGGAATTTTGCTTTACTACAATATATACCTTTACCAAGTTTTCTAACCCTTATCTAAGTTAGACACACATTTCTGCCTTTATTTAAAAATATTTGTTGGAAATAGGCAATTATAGGCCTTTCTAGCAAAGGCTATCTGTCAGGCACTCAAGTTCTGGACTAGCAAAATGAAAAAAATAAATAACGCTGATGATGTGCTGATGATTCAAATACTTAAATAGAAAAATAAATAGAAAATTGTTTAACAAATCAGAGTGAAACATTTCCTTCCTTTCTATCAAAATACCTCTGAGCTGAATGCATCAATACCAAGTTATTTAGGGAATAAGTCATCCTGCACATAACTGACTTTCTTTGATTATTTTCATGTGTGTCAGGTCCTTTGCAGTTGCACATTTGGAAGGTGCTTCAGAAGCTTCTGTTATTCAAGTGGGTTTTGCTGCATTTGTTATTGATAAGCATACTAGCAGTTGCATACAATTAGATTTATGTAAGAAAAATGAAAGTATTTCATAGTTTTATTGTAAATTACAGTAACTTGCAACTTGCAGTTGTTTTAAAGTCGAGGGGGGGAAAGTTGCATATGACACGGTATTACAGGATAGTGTTTTTCTTATTTCTTTACTTTTTACTGCACCAGCAGGGATGCTTAGAAAATGTCATTGTCACAGACAAATGAATTCCTAAGATCAATTCAAAGGTACTTCCTGCGACTGAGGGGATTTTTAAAAAATGTTTTGTAAACACCAGTGAGTTAAATCTTAAACCATCGGTGAGTTGTGTGATGTATCTGTTGCAGATGTACAATCTGAGTTAGAACTGGATTTTAAAGTCAACTTAATAAGTGTATTTGTGTGCCTAAGAGATATAAGATCAGTTAAAAGACAACTCTCAGCTCTTAATCTTGTGTGTAATCATTGCACATGCTGCTTCCCAGCACATGAACATGTAGGTCCTTACCCATACAGTAATTTATGAGAATAGTGTGAAAGTTGCATCATTTTAGGAGAGCTCCAAGTGTGCTACAGTTAAGCACATACTGTTAAGTGCTTCACCAGATCAGAGACACAGTGATTGCACTATTGTATGGTGTGTTTGATAAGATCCTGGATATTTTAAATGCTTGTGTTGAAATTGCACTATAAAATAACTGGATATTGGGTTGTTTTGCTTTTTGCCTAGCGAATATTTAAAGAAAGTCAAAAGCAACCAGTTACAAAGTTTTAATGAGTGCATGCAGAGAGTATTTTATTATCATAAAAGCTGTAGGGTTTATTAGCAGATATAGGGCTGGAGTTTTTCATTAGCCAAGGGCTTTTCAGAGTTTCATGGGATATAGCTGAAAACATTCCAAACAAATGAATATTCTATTTTAAAAGAATAATGAGACATTGAGGGTTTTTATAGACTCCAAAGTTTGCTAAACCAATATCTCTAATTAGATGGAGAAACTCTCTATAGAGGCTTTGCATCAGCAGCAGTACACATAGCAAATGTTTTAAGCATTTACATATCAAATACTGCTGGCAGCATTTTGGCGGCAGTCCAGAGCTGTAGATAGTTTTAATCACATTTGTTCATTAATCCTTGGTGGAATTCTCTTATATGGTCTCTTTAGGATTTTCATTTAAGCATGTGCTGCTGCTTCACAGCAGTGGGCTTATTTATTTATTATATAAATGCTATCTGAAGCCTTGAATTTGTAGAAAATAGGTTGTGGAGTGGCTCAGGAAGCAGACGATGGTGTATATTCTTTTTCTCTCAGTACATCTCCTTTGTACCCAGGCATTTATGTACTCTCACTAGGAAGAGATTTATTCAGCAGTGTGACATTTATAAAAGACTTTCACTCTTTTTTGACTATGTTAGTTATTTTCTTTTCCATAGGAAACAGACAATGGTTGAATGAGAAGCAGTAATTGAAAGTACAGCAAAGATGATTGTATTGCTAATAAAATGTTTTGAGAATCATACAACACTGGCAGAGCTGCACTGAGAGTGGCTGCATCCTGTGTGATGACTGATCAGTGCCTGGAGCATCCAAATGCAGAAAGCTGATGCTTTGAAATACACAGGTGCAACTTCCCAGCCCAGATGGCAGCGCTGGTGCTGGAGCAGAACTGTAATCTCTCAAGTACTCCAGCGAGCTGAGCTGCTAAGGCAATAGTTTTCTTCCATTATCTTGTTCCTCTGTTAAACCTGACTTGAAAGACAAAACAAACCGTTTAAAACAACACTGTTGTAAAAGCTGAGGTATTAACAGTCACCTAGAGCCTTCCCCATGCAGTTGGCCTCTGAAATCCTGTCTGTTGTTCTCATTTTTATGGTACATTTTACAAATGACTGTTGTTATAGGGATCAGCTTCACTGAGAAATGCCTGCCATGCTAATATTTGTTCTGTGATGGATAGCAAAGGCTAAATATAACCTTCCCTTTTCTTTGCATTTTCAGATGGTAGAGTTGGATTCTTTCCTTACTAGAGCCAGGGTGAAGGCTCCTCTGAGCCTCCCCATGCACTAAATTGCTTTCAGGGAGGGAAGAGGAGTTGTGAGCATCAGGAAGAGGGTCAGGCTGCATATCCCAGGTCTGAAAGCTGAACCCTGCAATGAGAGGTTTCCTCTTGTATTGTTGTGCTGCATTTGCGTAGTTGATCACCTTGCTCTAAGTGTTCCCTTCAGGAAGAGATCTTGTAGCTTTTTCCTTTGTTCTGTTGAATCATTCAGCTCTTGTATCCTTTTGTTAGGTTACCTATGCACGCACCCCCACACGTGTGCCAGCTGACAACAGTGAGAGGGCCAGGGCAGGTCAAGGTCCCTTAGTGGAGTAGGAAGATCCCACCGAGCTTCACTGCCGAGCATTGCCATGATCCCAGCAGATGTGGGAGAGAAGCTTTCAGAGTGCACTGGATGCTGTACAGGTGTATGTGGGAATTAGCAATGATTCTTCCCTGTCTCCTGGATTGCTCTCCTTCCTCCCCAGCTCCTCTGGGGGTGATGCAGGACTGAGGACACGCCCTCCTTTGGCAGGAGGGAGCAGGCACCAAGGCAGGATAGCCCTGGGCTAGGAATAGCCAGGAAAAGAACTCTCTTGCCACCAGTGGCTTGGCAGTGATGGCATCTCCTAATGCTTTACAATGCTGTGTTAATGAATATTAAATTAACAATTTATTGAAATCAATGAGCTTAAACATAGTTATAAGAATTTATTGAAAAGAAGGGAGCAAAATTCAAGCCACTCAGCTCTTTCACTTCTAGTTCTTATGTTTAACCATGAAGCAATATCATGCTTAACTCTGAATAGGTCAGTTTGCCCCATAGTTCCAGTTTGCTTCTCTAGGGACCTTCTAGAAATACTTTCTTGGCAAAGAGCTGCTGGGGTTGCAGTATGTGGGGGCTCTGCAGGGCTGAGTCCTGGGAAAGGAAGCTGTGGAGATGAGTCAGGCGGGTTCGGGTGGAAATACCAAAGCTTTGGGCACTGAGAGAACTTTTTAACAATTTTGACTGATCTCTTCTGACTATATGTTTGCCTTCATCATCCTTCCTGCAGAGGCCCTTCATTGCTGCTTCAAACCACGTTAGCCTACTTGCCCTGTTCCCCCAAATGCTTTCCCCTGTGTGGTTTTTTTTGCCTGTTCAGCTGCTTTTGTGATCCTCACCTACTTCTCCAGAACTACTGCTGTGTTTGCTGACACCACTGTTCATCACAGCCAGGTCTGTCCCCTCCCTGCACTCATGTCCCTCTTTGTTGCAGCTATGGGGCCTTGTGCAGTGGCTGGCAGGCTTGCCATTAAATAATGCTAAATTAATCATGGTTAATAATTGTACCCATTTTCAGTGTGCTGTCTCCACACAAGTGGGTATATTGTTCTGTACTGTATTTTGACTGTTTGAATTGCACCAAAAGCAAGTACTGGGCCCAGCATGGAGATGTGTATATGGATGTCCGGTGAGAATTGCTGGAGAGAGGCCCTGGGCTCTTGCCACACAGGGAGCAGCCCATGCAGGACCAAAATGGCAGAGTCCCATCCCAGAATCCAGCAGAGCAGTTGCTCTTTCCTTCATCTGATTCGTACACAAAATCAAACTGTCTTCTTTCCATACCTGTGTGCTGCCAAAAGCGTCTGAACTTTAGATCTAACTTAGCCGAATTGTTATTCAGTTGTATAAGTTCTGACATGAATAGCCCCATTGAAGTGACGGCTATTCCTTACATCCGTCAAGTTGCCCATGCGTTAAAGTACCTTGCTGAATCAAGAACATTTTTATTAGCCATCACTATCTTCCAAAAGTAACAATCACTTGTTTTTCTTTTCTCATGTTCTCCAAAGACTTTCCTAGTCTATTTTCACAGCTGTAAACTGGGGGCATCTCTGCTCTTTGCTTGCATTAATCACCAGGACTTGGAGGGTTTGCTTAAAACCAGCAAAACCAGCAATGCCTTTTGTTCTCCGCAGTGTCCGGCCGTGGTTGTGCTCAGGGACACACTCGTGCCACTTTATGGGCAGACCTGCCAGCATGTTCAGACAATGCAAACACAAAGTCAGTGTTTCTCTTTCCAGTTTTTCATTTCAGTCCCCAGTGTATACACCCTATTCTGAGATTGCTGCAATGCTCAGCATGTGTATGTGCTTACTGAGTGCTTGGTTAGCCTGCTCATACCCTGGGACACCTCAGTCCCAGGCCAGGGGCTGCTCATGAGAAAACACTCATTGTGGATCTTGCTTTGTTTTGGCAATACCTTCTGAATTCTCTTTTGGGTATAGGATTCACCTTTTTGTCTTCCTTAGACCACTATAGCCCTGAGCTGAGCCCCAGCCCAGGGACTCGGCCACATCCTCAGGCTGAGCAGTGCTGTGGGTTGAATCACTGTCAGCCCTGGAGCTGCTTTTGGAGCCTTCCTGTGCAGCTCCCACCTTCTGAGCCCAGCCCTGAGGCAGGCTTGGCTGAGTTTTGCTGAGTGGCATCTCATCAGGCAGGCACCATGCCCCTGCTAGCTCCATCCACCCTTACTGCAGGACCTCACTGAGGTGACCTCACCAAAAGCCTGGGGGAGATGGGCAACCCCCTCCCAGCTGGCAGACCTGCCCTTGCTTAACACCAGACCTACATCAATGAAGTCAAACACTTTGTTTCTCCCTCAGTCTTCTTCACTTGTCATCTTCTCATTGAAGCCCTCCCACATGTGCCAGCTTTCTCCACACTTGGAGTTCACTGGAGGATTTGTTTCCCATTTCTCTTCATCTGCTGCAGAGCTGAAAATTGCCTGTTTTCTCTCAGCCTCTCTACACTCACACCATCCTCCCTCCCTACTAATGATACAGGTAACCAGTTGACTACTCCCTGGTGCCTTGCCTGCTAGGTGAGTTTAATAACAAAAGGAAATAAAAGTGGGAGCTGTGTAGATGCTTCCTTCAGTCCCAGCCTTGGGCACCACCTGTGGAAAGGCTTTTTCCCCAGTCTGTATCTGTGCTGTGTTACACACTGGGGAAACTGCTAGAAATGTAATATGTGTATTAGTATATTTTAATCAGAAACATGAACTACTCTCCCTCTCCCCATGACTTTCTTATTCCCTTCTTAGGAAGGTTATGTTGCACTTGTTACTTTCTGTTATACTGTGATAGTTAGTAGAAGCTTTTATGCCAAATTTATGCTCAGTGACTTATTCCTGAAATTTGTGGAGCTGTAGCAGAATTTAATTTGGCAGTGTGGAGTTGATGTTGCTCCCAGTGTTGTCTTCAGCCGAAAATCTCAGCTTGCAATTGCCTTACTTAGAGAAAAAATAGGCCCATGTCTCTAGTCTTTCTCAGAAGGAGTGCCAGAGGCATTGCAAATAGCTGGTGCCAGAGGCACTGCCATGGCAGAGAGACTCTGCTGCTGCTGTATATGAAGAAGTGTAGCAGCAGTCTGTGCCAGAGGCATTTAGGAAATCTACCCCTGAAGGCAAAGTTTTCTCAAAGGTGAGGGGGATTTTAATGTGCATTAACGTCTATGGCATGTTCAATACCTTTGATTTTCTTTTTCATGTCTTTTGGTGGAGTAATTCAGAGGTGATGTGCGGCATCCTCGTGATACTGGGGGCGAAGAAGTTTGAATGAAAGTTTAATAGAAATTCACTGTGCTGTCATGCTGAGCACAGAATTGGTTGACTGCGAAAATCTAAATGTCAAATAACTATAAAGTTTTACCAAATAGAAATATGATGTTTTAGTTCCATGTTGTCAACACATGAAAAGAAGCATATTCATTGACAAGGAGTAAAACTCTATATAAAGTTCTTTAAAACAACAACTACAACAAAAATATTTAAAGTAGGACCAAGATACCACCAGTGTTTTCAAGAAGAAGGAAAATGTCAATTATTGATTACTTTGAGAGGTAAACATCATTTGGGCATTTATAAGAATTATCTAAAAACTGAGAAGCATTGATAAGTTTGTATGGCAGCCCCAAGTCCTAATACATTTGGTAGAGCACAGCTGAACAGCAAAATATAGATTGGTGAGCAATCTAGAAATGCTGATGTTTTATTGAGTGGTGTGGACTGTTACTTTGGTTGATTTGATTTTTATCCTGTAAGGAAATTAAAGCTCAAGCACTTCCAAAGTTGGTTATATTTCCAAAGATCATCTTTGCATGCCAGCTTTTGCCTAGAAACTCACCCGAAGATGTCAGCCATTGAAACCATTTCATGTGGAAGCATTGCTAAGTAAATTCACTAAATGCCTATTAATCCCAGTAAGATGGAGACTCACTGGAGCAGCAAATGTGGAAATCTGCACAGCTTACTATACAGAAAGCAGTTTTCTGAGGTTGCCAAATTGAGATGCAGAGTCTGACCCTGGGAGGTATTACAGCTCACATGAGTGAGCATAGGAGGAGGGTCTCATACAGCCTGGTCTGTCAGGCTGGTTGATGGATAATTCATTTGGTCTAGATAAAATCAATAAAATTATGAAAATATTTTACTTGTCTGATAAAATTTCTAAGTTGTTGCAGCCTGATCTGAGAAGTTAAATGCGTTTTGTACAGGATTCTGGTTTCACTTGGCTTTCTGTGCCTTAGAACCATGAAATGTTTTCAAGATACAGTACTATTGACAACTGGTTTGTCTTGAGTTTTTCTGCCATCAGCTTCGTTACAAGCCAATGCTTAAATGGTATTGTGTCTATAAGGTTGTGGTTTTGAATGCAACTCAGGAGATTAAGATCATTTTAATGTGATTTATTCAGTTTTCCTAAATATGCTGACTTAGATAAATAGAGAACATTTTTTGCTCCATTGTTAAAGAAATAACAGACCACAAAAGCTGTCAAGCGTAAATACATTCTTGGACATGTCAGCTGAAATTTTGAAAATACTGTTGTCAGATTGCCTGTCATACTAATTGGAATTAACCTTCTAAATTCCTTTGTTCCTATTAATTATATTGGCATCCTCTTGCTTTATGCATTCCATCCTTGGCCTATTCTCTATTACAAGGATGAAAACAAATAAAATGTCAATAGAGAATTAACCAAATTCCCTAGGAAATATCTAGCAAAGCATGTAAAATGGGACTATCAATGCAGTCATCTCACAGCTGGACTTTCATACTTAAGTGCTGAGCAGTATTACTTAATACATACTCTGTTACAGTGCTTTAAGTATCTGCCAAGAATTGGTAAGAAATTCATTAAGATTTAATAAAGCTGTGGTTCCTTCCAAATACACTTTCCTGAGTAGAGGGAGGCAGTGAAGTTTAGCAGGACGGAAGTTTTTTTCAGGTCTCATGTTCTTCAGAGTCTGTGGATGGTCCACAGATGAGAACAAGAAGTTTATAAATTGCCCTGGACATAGTGGTTTTCACAGTGTAATTTGTGCATCCTTTGTTTTCTCTTGCAGGACAAATGACCAGCTCGTAGCATTCCTGTCCAGATACCGTGATATGAACTTCTTGAAATCCCATGGCAGGGACAATGCAAGGTAAGCTGGCCCTTTCCTCACCTTATTTTAACCATGGCACTGAAAATTTTTGCATACTGATGGTTTTCCGTTGTTATCTCAGTGAAGGAATCCCTAGTCCAGGAAAGAGAAGTGAACGAAGAGGAAACCCTCTTCTAAGGAGAATTGCTTATTGGTCCAGGATGACTCCTTCCCAGAGTCAGTTTGCAAAGATGCATTAGTAGGGAGAGAGACATTAAGTAGAGTGATGGCTGTTTCCTCCTCGAGGCTTGGCGCAGGTCGATGTTTCGTGAGCAAGTGGTCATTGCCCTGCACAGCAGCACTGCCCAGTTGGTCCCAGCCACACTGGTGACCAAGACCTGTGCTACCTGGGGTCTGCAGCAAAGCCTTATGCAATGAGAGCCCCAGCTGTGGGAGCCTCTAGGAGCCTGCACATACTAGTAAGAGTGACTTCTTTATCACAGTGTCATAAAGTTTTGAGGTCCTGAATCAAAGTCCATCCACCCTGCACAGGTCTCAGGGCGAAGAGATTGTGCTGTGTTTTCCCCACTTGCCACTGTGGTTTGAGGGAGCAGCAGTGACCACACACCATGTTCTAAAAATTTAAACAACCTCTGCAGATGAAAGAACTTTCCCTTTTGATTACAGTGGTCCTGTTGTCCTATTTATTGATAGTTTTGCTTTTCCTCTTTATTGCTAGTTTTGTCCTGTAATAGCAGTCTTGCAACAGTTCCAGCAACTCTATATGCTAAGTCCCAGTGGCTTTGCATCTAAAAATATTGTTTTATTCTGATTGAGTCACCAGATCACCCCTTTATTCTGTGAAATGTCAAGTGTGCTGTAAGGCTGGGTTTGGTTAGAGTACATAGAGAATGTGACATTCTGAGTCCATGTTCAGCACAGCAGGTAGGCAGAATAACACACAGGTCTCTCTCGCTCCTTGGCTGTTCTTGCTCTTGTCACTAGATTTATCTATTCTGTCATGTTCCTGTTTAAATTAAGTCCTCATGAGCATTCATCTTGTGCAGTCAGAAAGCCTATAGCAGGTAGTAAAAAATAATACTGCGAGGAATAATATTTAAATCCAAGTCAACCGTTTTCACTGGAGAGTCCCTCCTTTGGGAAATGCAGAGTGTCAGAGTGATTGGCAGACTCAGCTCTAGCTGGCAATGGTGATCGACAGCAGAGTTAGCACAGAAAAGGGGAGAGGAAGAGCCAGGGAAAAGCAGTCAGTCTCTTATGCCTCCTTGCTCCTCTGGTGCACCTGAGTCTTCTCAAATTCCCTGGACTGGCTAAGGAAAATGGCTAATGAATTATGACACACCAGCATCAAAATGGTTCAAATAAGCCAACTTCTGCTGGAGCAGAACAATTTAGATCAATTAAACACACTAATCTGATATTAATTTAATAATGAAATGAGCTAATGTGCCACTTGTCCTCCTCTCACGGGAATAACAACCAATTTAATAGTTCAATGGTTGTCATTGTATAGACAGCTAAATACCTTTAAACCTATTACAAGAAGTGACCATGTTTTTTGTTCTTCTGTATTTGTGCCCTAAATTCCCTGTGCATCAGGAAACACGATTTAGGATGCAACTGCAGATTTGCCGTCCCTGCCTGCTATGGTTGCCTAGTCCCTGAGTCCCCTAAGCACTCCCACTGCTGACCACTGGATGAATAGATCTTTTCACATCACCCCTTGGCATCTCCCCAATTTTTCTATCGGAGAGATAGAGTGGCTCCCCTCCTCCTGCAAAGCGCAGACAGCTGTACAGACACACTCAAACCAGCAGCTGCGAATCTTCTGAGTAATGCCGGTGTTTGGTAAAAATTTGTTCCATGGTTTCCAAAAGCTGATCAGAAAGCAGTCACCCCCTTGTTTGTATTGTGGGTAAATTTCCAGCTCTACATCTACCTGTTGAGAGAGAAATTGCATCTGAACTGAAGATCTCTAGCCTGATATTTGATTTTTAGTGTTTCAGTAACTTAGTCTTGTCTAAACTGGTAAGTGTGCCCTCTGCTCTACCCATTTGACACACAATTTCCAATTGACTTTGTTTGTGTGCCCAGGGTGTGTAAGCTGTGGTCATTCTGGTTATCCCTGTAGTTGGGACGATGAAGTCCTCTGGGCTGAAATGCCTTGTACAAGCACAGACAGGTGAGGTGAGAGCAAAGGCCCATCCAGGCTGTCACCCCGTGTCCAGCTGCCCACAGCCAATGTCCCTGGAGGAGCAGGAGGGGTGGGTAGTGGTGCTGCCTCACAGTATTCTCCCAGCTTCTTGTGACCTTTGCCTGGGGAATTTCCAGAGCCAAACTTGTTGACTTGCTCATTGAATTAGTGATTATTTTTTTCCTATTCATTTTTCCAGTTGCTTTTTAAATTTTGCTCTCTGCTTTGCTATGTCACAGCCCAGGGGAAAAGAAATATCCCATGAGAGGAATGGTAAGGCCAAGAGCTTAGTAAGGGCTAGAAGAGAAGCAACAGCCTCAAGGTTTGGCAACAAAAAAAAAATTTTAAAAGGGCCAGCTTTTGGTAAGGATTTAGAACACAGGCCAGTCTCCACATTATTGGGCAGTTGGAAAAAACTCCCCTGGGATACCCTATCTTAAAACAGACTGGAACAGAATTTTTTATTTAAATCAGCTAATTGAAGCCATGATAAGGGAGAGGGCACTGGACTGTACTGACTGCTCCCCCATGTACAATAATGATTTGGCTTGTCCAAAGTGTTCTTCTCAAAACGTGAACTAATAATACAGGAGCTCATCATCTAAATATCATTGAAAACAATGTGTAACCCTTGCTGGTAATTTTCATTTTAATTTGTGAATGAATAATGGCTCCTAAGCAATAAGCTTTTCAAATGTCTAAGTGTGCTTTTTTAAACGACTGGAAACTGAATTTTAAGTCACCACAGTCTTTGGATTATACAACGGAGAGAGAAAGATTAGAAGTGTATCTTAAAACTGAAATGCTTATACAGCTCAATTACAATGTACTTTGTATTCAAGCCATGCTCACAATCAGTACATGTTTTACTGCCAAATAAGGAGAAAAACCAAGCTTCCCTTTATAGAGTGAAGTTTTCTTTTAGTTATGCCAAAGTCATTAAGAAGTACATCACTCTGATTTTCTTTTAGTGACTTCTGTAAAGGGAATGGACATGAAAGTGGCTCCTACACTCAGCTGGAGAAGTGTTATTTCCTGAGAGAGGTGGATGTATGAAATGAAATTGCATATAGTGGCTGGAGTCATTACATAGTACTTATTGGGCAACACTTCCATTTGCCTCTCTTTTCAGTGTCTCAGACTATTAAAAGCAAGTGAATAACCTGGTAGGTGTATAAGCTATTGCAATTTGGAATATGCAGAAGATTTTTTTTTGGCAGGAGCAGCTGATGTATTATAAAATAATAATGTGACATCTTCAATGACAGGCAGGAAAAGGGGGCTTTTTATAGAAATCTTGCCACAGTAATCATTTGGGAAACAGAGTAAACATGCTGTGAAGGCTGGATGCTGTGCAATCTTACAGGAATCTCGAGCTCATAAGCAAAATACAGATAAACAAAAGGTCATTAAAACTCTGATATGTATTTGAGTTCTTTTCTTCTGCTGTTTTTTCCTCTTTATTAATGTTATTCTTTGCAGTTATGCTGTCTCCTTTCTGGCTCCTGGCATCCAGATAATTTTAGGGGTATTGGTGTTCTGTACTAAGGAGCATCACGATCCCATCGCAGTTCTCAGAGGCTGGAGAGACTTTAACTATGGAAGGGCCAGACCACATTCCCAAACTCTCCACCTCTGTCAGCCCAGCTGTGCTGGTGAATACCTGTTTCACCACCATTTCAGACATGCCTTTTTTCCTCAGTGACAGACATCGTTTGGTGGTGTTCCGTACACTGGGTTGATGGTGGTTTGGTGGTTGGTTGGGAAAATGGATCACCCAGTAAATGGTGTTGTGTATTGCATTGAAAAATTGAGCAGTAAGTACCCAAATACTAGGGAAAAAGATTCTTAATTATCCCTGGTGTTGGAATAGTTTAACCACTTAGGTTCTAGCAGCGTTTACATTGCTGCTCATGTGACATATTTGGTGGTTCGTTTGGCACAAATTACCCTCAGTGATACTTTTTTCTGCTAATTTTTTTTTAAACACTTGAATATTCTGGAACACATGGACTAAGATCTATTTTTTGCCTGGAAATAGTTCAGCCCAACAGTTGCATGAGAAACGTAGTGACTGAAATAGCAATATGCATTTTCTGTGCAAAGAGACTGCACTTAAAAAATTTAGACATTACAGCTGACTTTCAAATGTTCCTTTAGTGTTTTATGCTAAGCGTTAAGGGATCCATAAAGCCTTTACTGCTTCGGCTTGACAATTTGCCTCCTTGTAGGCCTTTCATTTCTGCTTGGTTTTGGACAAGAGTGCTGTAAGTTGTCAATACAAAGAAAAACAAAACCAGCCATATGTCTTGACATGAGACTAAGCAAGATGTTCTTTATTCTTAGAGTATACAAGCAAGATCATCCACTGGTTCAGGAAGGTGCAATAAGGGAGAAGGTTTGAAGTGGCAATACTCTATGGGGCTGGGACAGAATTAGGAAGAAGGTGAAAACTGAGGTACTGGTAAACTAATCAGAAATCTTATTGCTATCTATGAACATTGAGCTGCACACTTCACATTCAGTCATATAAATGGTAACTTTAGTACCATCTCATCTGAGGTCCTGAGACATTCTGTAAAATGGTTATGGCAGGTCAGTAGCCTGATCTGGTACCTTGAAATCTATGTAGAGGTGACTCACACTTGCCCTCAGTCACTTGGAAAGCTGGAAAGTGTGAAACCCCATTTCCGTTTCCTTCTTCAGTGTCTAGTGTGCAGATCCTGAGATGTTAAGCACAGTGGAACCCTCAGTGAGATGCTGTTGTGGTATCACCCAGGTGTCCCTTTGCAGCAGTCTCGTGGGTGCTGCACCAGCTGGGATCTGCTGGGTCTGCTGGCCATAGTGAAGGCAGTAGCCTGGGCTGTAGTTGCAGCAGCAGCAGCATCGCAGAGATCAGATGGCTTCAAGCTCAGCCACTCAGGCCCAGCAGCTTTCCCAGGTCAGACACTGCTCAGTTGTGTGGGTTTTGGGAAGAAGAGGAGGTGAGGGGACAAGAAATCTTCTAGAGAAGACATTTATTGGACACAAACAGATGGCAAAATGTCAGGTTTCATATTATTCAGTCTGTCTGTGGTGAGTTCATGCTACATCTCTGCATACTATCGTTTGCAGTTTTGCTTATTTAATATAAAAGGAAACAGAATCACTTGAGTTGTGGCCTTCTTGATGGTGAGATGGAGCCATTTCATTTTTGTCCTTGAAAAACCTATTTCAGTGTTGCTTGAAAGGTAAAGATACCATGTAAGTGAAGAGTGGGGGAAAGAAGCCCACAGGAAAGTCTTTGAAAGTCCCTCTCAAGCTTTATTCTCACAAGGAAATGTATGGAGCTGTTGTCAAAACAAGGCACTTCCTAGTGGAGTCATTACTGCAAAAAAAAATAGACTCTCCAAGTTTCCTACAACTAAAGCAATGTTAGAGGGGTTTTTATTTTGCTCCTTGACCTGCAACATTAAAATATTGAGAGAGATTGAGGCTTTTTAAGACTTCCTCTGAAAGAGAGATTTCTCTTTTGAAAGAAAGATGATGGAAAATATGATTTTTCAAAACCAGGTCAAGTTAATGCTTAGGAAAAGGTGGACAAGAAGAAAGAATCACGAGAAATTTCTTTTTAAACATAATGCAAATATGTGATAGGACTAAAGCATTAAGTGGTGATTCTGAGAAAATTATATATGAAAAAAGCAGAAACAAATTATGTAGAATATAAGGCACCTATTGTAAAGCTTGAAAAATCTAATTATGTCCACATAGAGATGGAATAAAGACCAGGTAAAATGTTTGTATTCCTAAGCTTTTGACAGCATCTTGTGGAATACCCTGAGTGCCATGGCTGTTTGGCTTCTATAGGGATGCCATTGGTTGAGAAGGGTCACATTTAACATAGTATTTCAAGGTAGACTTGTAACTTGAAAGAGACATTCAAACTACTGTATCATTTTTACTGCACTGGAAATGATCTAAACCTGTCCAGTGTGTATGGCAGCAGTTGTCTGCGTCAGATTTACTCACACACTGAACATAAAAGTGTTTAAATATACAATTAAAACAACTGTGGTAACATGGACTGTCAAAAAGTCTTGTTCTCATGACTTGCAGCCCAGCCCCAGCTCCTGGAGAACCACAGAAACTACAGAACAAATGTCACAAACTGCATCTCTCGGTTCTGGGTTACTTTTCATGGTTGTGTCACCTTCGTTTTCTGCCCTGAAGTCAGTCCCTGTCCTCCCAAGGTCAGAGCCAGTGCTGTCCTTGCCAAGGGACAGCTGGTGATCCCCCACTGCAGGGTTGGCTCCCCCACCATTCACACACTCCATGCTCTGCTGCTCCACGAGGTCTGGTGCCCTTCTCTGCTGTAGGAAATGCAGAGATAGGGGTGACAAACACTAAGCACATTTTTGAAGTAAGATTTCCCTGTGTTCCTTGTTAACTTCTGAGTATTTAGCACAGGGGGCAAAGCTGCTAAAAGCATTTCAATTTGTGTGCTTACTTACGGCTTTGGCTTTTGCTCCTCAAATAAGCCCAGTCATGAAATAAGACCAATCTCACCAGAGCGAATCTAGTCAAGAGCGAAATTCTTTCTGATGTTGTTGATGTTTGGGTTTGCATTAGCATTAAAACTGAGGGAGAGTGTTGGGAGAGTAGTGTGTTTATAATATTGTCTTCCAAATAAAGGCATTAAAGAAAGATAAGAATAAATATACTTTTGGCCTCTTCCATTTGCATTTAGGATGCTGCAGTTTAAACACATTGAAAAGCAAACAAAATTATTATTTCTCCTTCTATTTTCTTCCATCCCTTCTGTCTGTACTGAGAGTTATTTCCATGGCCTTTTGAAACAGCGGGAATTGTGTGTTCTGTGCTTTCCACATGCTGCCTGTCATGCAGGCGGAAATCTTCCTCATCTTGACAGACTAAGTAGGTGCTATTTCTTTTTGACACTGTTCCCCTTTTCAAGCCTCGGCTCCATTTTGGGAGTGGGGAGTCAGCCCTGGAGGCTTTCAGCATGACAGGAAGAGGTCTTGGGAAACATAGTGCAAGATCATATCCTTAGAGAAATAGATGATTATCTGGTACTGTATAGATGGGTGTAAATAGCCAATTGTTAATTATTTCAGATGTTGTAAATATTCTTCAAGCCTTCATAGAATAGAGTTATTCATGAAAATGTGGTGAAATCAGGGTTGTGTTTCAGTTGACCGGAAATCCTTTGCATACTCAGTGGAGGCCAGGATTTCTGGCTTGAGCAGGCTGGGAAAGACACTGCTCTGCACAGGTTTGGGTTTCATGAACTTGCTTATTGTGAAGAATTTTTCAGTGAGTGGTTCATGGAGACATATGGTAGCCTAGAGATTGCTCACGAATTACTTGTTGCAATTCTACGCTCAAGACTGTCAAATTACTGTTCTGTGTTTTCTAGTTGGTCACCTAAATTGCAATTTACTGTTTTTATGCTTCTCAGCTGATTGACTCTAGTGTTTCCATGGTGGCTGTGCAAACACTGCGGGCAAATGACTCTCATATGTCTCATCTGTAAAAATATTTACTTGACTTTTCCCACCAAAATGGACTATTGTCTTCAGATATTTGTCTAAAGAGGGTTAAAAGAGGAGCAGATAAAGTCAAAGCAATGTGCAATTTGTCCACATACATTAAGGGAAACAGGAACATGCTGCTGGTGGAACTCCAAGCTCTACAGATTCTTGCTTTGACATTGACTTTTGACTTGTGCTGAATTGTTTCTCTGGTGTATTGTAACTTTTATTCATGGCTCTTACTCTTAAACTATGAAAAATGATGATGAGGTCCTGGGTGCACCTAGTTAACAGTGAAATGTTGATAGGAGGTTTTCCAGGCAAGAGGCCAGAAACAGGAAACATTTAGGAAGAAACCTTTTTGCCTTACAAAGTACGTTCTTTCCAGACCTTTTAGTGACAAAGTTACTAAATTACTGATAAGTAATGTTTAGCAATCTGATAGTCTCTGATGCTTTAGAACGTTTCATTCATTCATAGACTTCAGAAAACAGCAAACTGTCTGACTTAGATACTGCATAAGCATGAGCATTCAGAAGCTGGGATGTCTCCAAGTTTCTCTGGAGTTTACTGTCACTTGGAGAAAACTCTCAAAAGGATGATATTTGATGGTGATATTTTTGCTGATATTAGGTAACTGTGCAACAATATTAGTAGTTAAAATATGTCAGTAAGAGCTGAGCTATGTGTTTATATTCATGTTGTGGGAGTGTGTGCTAAACAACTTACAAATGCTTTATGTGTTATACAATCCTAGGATCTCATCTGAAATGCAATTATAAATATTTAAATAAACTACAAAGTAAGAGGAGTTCCCCAAGCTGGATTGCAATCAAGAGCTGTCTGGACTGACATCTATACTCAGTGTGACAGACCACGTGCTGCAGGCAGTGGGGTTTTTTAACAAAGTATAAAAATAACCATCCAGAACTGTGTAAACCCCAAGGCTGCATCCACACATAGGCAGGGCACAACTGCACCTTTCCCACGTGGCAGTGCCTGATTGCTGAGCTCCGGTGGCAACACTCATTCACAGCATCCTGTGCTTGCTGCTTACTTTTGAGTGTCATCCAGGTCCTCAAAATTGGAGGCTCTTTAGGAAGAATTGAAATCATTAAGGGGAAGCATAAGATGTCTTAGATGGAGTGTTCTGTGAAATAAGACAAAATGTCATGCTTTTTCTTAACCCTAGTCTTATTTTATTTTCTCCTGGCTTGACTCTCTTTTCTTATCATCTTTATTCTCTTCCTGGTTTTTGTTTTAGATTAGGAGAAAGGTCAAGTGTCTTCAACTGATGATAATCTTGGTTGTATTTGGCCAACCACACCTTGGTGCAATTGGATGTCATTGTCCTGGCCAGTACCTTCGCAGGTGGCATAGGTGTGCCAGCCTTACCTGAAGTTCAGGGTGATAGGAAGTACCTGAATTTTTTCTCATTGACTAAAATTCATTAAATGTTATTACTAAGCCATTGTTTTCTATTTTTAATTTGGGAGTTTTCTGCTAGGTGTCCTGTAAAAGCCAAGAAAGAACGACAAGGGGAAAAAAAACACACTTTTTTGCATTTCATTGCTCTCTCTGAAGCTTGACATGGCTTCATAAAACATACTGGTTTGGTATTCCACTGAGCATAACCAGAAATTAATGAAATACAGCATTAGACTAGAAACAAATCAGTAAGGTCATGCTTTTGCCCTCCACCTTTCTATATTTCTTTTCAGAGGTGGCTGCAAGCATTCTTGAATGGCTAGTCAAGAATCTTTATGAACTGTTGGTAGTGTCTGAGAGTTTTTCATTTCTTGAAATGGCCTACGTGGCATACAAATAACCCCTTTCCCTTTCCCTCGGGCAATATTCAGTATGCTTAGAGTAAGTTCTTGCCTGCCTGAGTGCCAAAATTGCTATAGCTGGAGTAGCTAGGAGCATCAGTCATCCCAAAGGAGAGCCTGGGGGAAAAAAAAAGAAGCCTTATTCACCTTTTCCAGTTTGGTTGCAATTCAGCTCTCTGTGCCAGCAGCATTGCCTAGGCTTGCTGGGGCAGCTGCTGCCTCCTCAGGCAGAATCATTTAGCTTCCAGCAGATCTGAAATATATTTGGTCTCCTTGGCTCCCAAGGAACATAAATGGACAGCAAGCAATTGCCCAGTGGAGAGCTGTGTCTTCACAGCCCCTTGTATAAACCATTGCTTCATTATTTGCTATGCTAATGCGTTAGTCCATTTATTTGTAATGACTGTGTGTGAAGAGGCCCGGTAAGGGTGAGCCTTTTGAAAAATGCCTGCTTTCTGTGCAGCTGTTACTGGTAGCTGAAGCCTGTTATGATATTTCTAGGAAGGTTTCAAGAAGCATTAGCGAAAGGGTTATCTCTTTGGAGGTCTCCAGAGGCATTGCTGCTCTCCAGTCAGGCTATGCTGCCTTGCTGGAGGCTCCAGATTCCTGTTAGAGCTTTGTCAGTGAAGGTTACCAGTGCAAAGCAATAAAAGGTCAATAACAATTAGATAGGAATAATCACTAGTAGCATGCCTTCCTTGTATGAAATAAAGGCAGACCTAAAGAAGTGCTGGGCCATTTGTCCTGCAGAGTGAAGTCAGCAGGGAGGATGGGGGCTATGTGTAACCAGCACTGAAATAATTTGACAATTATTTTTGTGCTTCTTCCTTTTGCCAGTGTTCTGATGCTGATTTACATCAACTATCAATTTTTTTTCTGAGGAACTTTCCACTGCAGAGGTACTCAAGNGACAGCAAGCAATTGCCCAGTGGAGAGCTGTGTCTTCACAGCCCCTTGTATAAACCATTGCTTCATTATTTGCTATGCTAATGCGTTAGTCCATTTATTTGTAATGACTGTGTGTGAAGAGGCCCGGTAAGGGTGAGCCTTTTGAAAAATGCCTGCTTTCTGTGCAGCTGTTACTGGTAGCTGAAGCCTGTTATGATATTTCTAGGAAGGTTTCAAGAAGCATTAGCGAAAGGGTTATCTCTTTGGAGGTCTCCAGAGGCATTGCTGCTCTCCAGTCAGGCTATGCTGCCTTGCTGGAGGCTCCAGATTCCTGTTAGAGCTTTGTCAGTGAAGGTTACCAGTGCAAAGCAATAAAAGGTCAATAACAATTAGATAGGAATAATCACTAGTAGCATGCCTTCCTTGTATGAAATAAAGGCAGACCTAAAGAAGTGCTGGGCCATTTGTCCTGCAGAGTGAAGTCAGCAGGGAGGATGGGGGCTATGTGTAACCAGCACTGAAATAATTTGACAATTATTTTTGTGCTTCTTCCTTTTGCCAGTGTTCTGATGCTGATTTACATCAACTATCAATTTTTTTTCTGAGGAACTTTCCACTGCAGAGGTACTCAAGGTGCTTTTCAAGCTTGCTCAGATCATGGATAGATAGTGTGGTCGTGCTCTTGTATTGCCAAGTTCAGGCAATAAGGCTGGAACTGTGGAACTGAGCTTTCTGGTACCAGTTAGCTGTAAGCCCCATCATGGGATACAGGCTGAGGGAGTTTGTAAGTAAAACATTTTTTTGAAATTTGAAAGGTGATTTCTTTGGTTTGAAGGTTTCTATTGCAGCCAAAGAACCTTCTATTTGAAAAGGGGAGTAAAGGGTGATAAATTAGTAGGGATAGCAGTGGAAAGAAATTACTTCATGGAAAAGAACTTTATGTTCCTATTCAAATATGGTCGATAAAATTCTATTATTTTCTTAAAATAATTAACTCAAATGAGCATTTAGTTTTGAGGGGAAATAAATAAATGACCAAACTTTCAGGCACATTAATATTTGATTTGGAGATAACTACATAAATATTGAATTTGAAGATTACATTCCAGAGCACCACATTAAAATTGCACGACTTTTCTATTATCCTTCATAATGGAACATAAAATTAGAAACTTGTTCATGGAAAGAAAAATTTCTCAACTCTCATTTACACATTTTCTGCTCTGTTGTGTTAGCAGAGGAGTTCTTCTCATGCTGTGAAAAGAGACATAGCTATCAGTAGGACATAGACCCTGAAGTCATTTACGGTCCTTTTGAAAATTAATATGCACCATTTCATAATTGCATCTCAGTTCTTTGATTGGTATAGAACAGAACTTGAACCAGGGAGTTGGCCTGCAGGGTTAATGCTCATGTTTCCAGATGCAGGAGTCCAGAAAGCTTTGGTGTTGCTCCTTAACTTTTATTCTTTTCCCCTTCCTTCAGTTGCATGTGTTTGAAAACTACTAAAATGTCATCTTGACTTCCTAATCCCGAAACACCCTGGCAGAGCTCTGGGTGGCTCAGGAAGGGAACACAGTGCCCTCCTCACTGTAGGTGTTGCAGCTCTTACTACCCTGCAGATCCCCATGCCGGAGAGCCTGGGGGGGGTGTGACCGGTTGAAACAGTGGGAGGCTGTGAGTTCCACAGCGTCTGCTTAGTGAGCATTTGTTATTGCTCAGGACATGTGGGATGTGCTCGACACAGCAACTCACCGTGATTAACGGCGCTCAGCCCCCCTTGCGAAGGCGTGTGCTAATTCATGGCTCTGCTTCTCCTTCTGGGAAATCATTCTGAAAACGGAGTAACAAACAGAAACCTGGATCAGTCAGTCTCAAAACATGTGTGGGCATCCAGGTCAAAGTGTTTTCAAACATAGATTGATTTCCCAGCTTTTTTTTTTCCTGATTTTATTGGCCTCAAATAATTCATTTCCATAACTTTACAGTTTTGCAGTTGCTTCTCTTATTCGTGGTTCAGCAATAACAAAACATTGTTCTCCATAGACTTAAAAATGGAGAAAAAAATGCTCATTCTACAGCAAAGACCAATACAATGGTATGTCTTCCTAATTGGCTATAACCCAATAGAAAAATAATGGAATGATAACATAGGAGCAAATTGGTCATTTTACCTTTATGTACATTTTTCTGATTTTGAAAACCTGTGAATTTATTTAGAAACAAAAGCCTGTCACACAGATTGTGTTTAGTTCCTGTTCATGGTTCTTCTGCACTGGTTTGTTGAGAGTTAATAAGCATTACAGACTTTCATGCCATAGAGCTCTGTCATCTGCACAGTTCTGCCTTAGGACAGCAGAAGGTGTAAAATGATGTTTAAAAGCAATCTGTTAATTTTTGCCTCTATAACTGAACGTATAACTGATTAATCATTTATTAAACCTCTCTACATTATTTAGGAGTAGAACAGAAATATAAACAAGTGACCTTTTGATCCTTTTTTGTTTGAGAAAGTAGCTTTTTATTTATAGAGCTCGTGATGATAACAAAACACAAATTAACTTTTAATGACTGCTATTGTATTCCCTCAGATTTATCAGAAAGCAAGGACTGGATCGGCTTTTCCTGGAATGCGATACCCACATGTGGCGCCTGGGGGATCGGAAGATCCCAGAAGGAATCACAGTCGATGGAGGTTCGGACTGGTTTCTCCTAAACAGGAAGTTTGTGGAGTATGTCACATTTTCTAATGATGACCTGGTAACAAAGATGAAGAGGTTTTACTCTTACACGCTGCTTCCTGCTGAGGTATGTGAATCCAAGGCAATCCCTTTCTGTGCTCAAACCTGCAGTGTTTGTTCTTGTCCCAAAGATCACCGAAATCAGAGGGGCTTTCACCTGATTTCAGTGGGCTTTGAAACATCCCACAATGGGTAATGAGAATTTTACTCCCATGACAAGGAACTCCTTTAGGGTTAGAAAATCTTTTGCAGTTGTTTATTGCTTTGTTTGTTTGTGGGACTCTTTTGCAAGGAATGGCTTTGTTTTATACTTCTAAGCCTATTAATCTGTTACTGAACAACCCAAAATCCAGCTGCCCTTTGCTTGCAAATTGTTCCTACACAAAGCTTTTGAAGGATATTAGAGATGGCGAATTGTCTTCATAAGTAGCTTTCCTTGCTATTATCCAGCCCTTTTCTTTAAAAATATAAACCCTACAAACAAAGGTTTATTGTTCCGTTCAAAACTCAGCTAGAAGGCATAGTCACAAATCATTTAGATCACTCAGGAATCGCTCTGGCTACAAGTGATGCAGAAGGGGAGCACACACCAGGATGGGTTTTTGTCTGGCGTGCAGCAGTGTGTCAGGGAATGTGCCTTATCTGCAAGTAGAGCACAGAGCCTGGTGGGTTGACAGGCTGGGCCACACCTGCCTCAGCAGGTACACTGCTCCCCTGGCTTGACAGGCTCTGCTCCCAGAGTATGTATCACTCAGCCATCCCAAGGAAGACCTGATGACTGTCTTTAAAACAACTTCCTTGGCTCCTGAGCATTTTGAGGGATTGATGAAACTAATCTTGCAAATCTAGGCTCATTAGCTTGTGGTGGAGCACAGAAATTATCTTTTCATAGGGGTTTATTATTCCATACACATGTTGAATAATCTTCTTTTAATCCCAGTTCTGTTTAAAATCACCTTTTCTCTCAACTCTGATAACCTTTTCATCCATTATCTAGAGAAATTTCTGTATTGCTATAAAGGACACAGGGCAATGGGTAATTGGGTAGGGTTTTTTTCCCCCTCTCGCTTGAATGAGAATGCATGCCTTTATGGGTTTAACCAAACAGTTCAAGCATAAAATCCATATTCACTGGGCTGTCATTTAACATTAAAAAGGGTAGGGGGATTATTTGGGGGCTGGCCATGCTAATGTTATGCTGGTTATTTATAGATCTTACTATTACTGATTATAAAGAGAAGTCACTGCTCCAAAAATGGTCTCTTTCAGGGCTAAATTTGATGATATTCCATAGCTTTTTTCAGCCAGGTTTTCTTTGCAAGATATATAGCTGATTTTTTAAAACTGCCCTGCCTTCACTGATCTGTTAACCTGCTAGATCAGTTCCCATTACACATGATCTATGTAATAGCTGATATTATGATGATATAATTAGGATAGCCCAATAGGAATTCCATGCTGCCATGAGTCAGCAAATAAAGAATTATGATTTCAGATGTAACTGCAGGAGGCAGAATGTCCTTTTGGTGCCTAGGGTGAACTGTAAATTTCAGAACAAAGCCACTCAATTAGCAATACATTTCAGAGTGCTGGTGATAGAGACACCCACAGAAGAGCTGTCTGGGACTGTATATTTTTCATAGTAACTGGGATGATGGTGTAGCTTTGAGAATTGTCTCAGGAAACAACTTGAGATACCTCAATTAGCACATTGCTCAGGAAAATTGTCCTAAACCTGTTAGACCTGAGAGTAACTTATAGATGACAAATAATGGGAATTTCTTAGAATTGTTCATACAGATGAATTATAAAGAAAATAATTGCTGGCACTGGTGCCTTTCCTGGAGTCCTTTGGACTCCCAGTGTGCATAGCTGGTCATTGCAGAAGTGCAGTTACTCTGTGCCAGGTTATTGAAGCAAGGCCTCAGCTGTGTGTTATTTTGGTTTCGTTGGGTTTCTAGTGTGTTTGTGACTTTTTTGTGCTCTGTGGAATCCATGCACATACAGCACATTTCACATGTGCTTGTTAATTCTGTCATTTCAAACAAAGATTGAAATGAAGATAGGTTTGGGCCCGTGGGCTGATATGAAGGAAAAAATGGAAGTTTGAGGAACTAAATATAGTGATCTGCCCTGTTTTCCTTTCAGTCCTTCTTTCACACTGTTCTGGAGAACAGCCCATACTGTGACTCCATGGTGGACAACAACTTGCGCATCACGAACTGGAACCGTAAACTCGGTTGCAAGTGTCAATACAAGCACATTGTTGACTGGTGTGGCTGTTCACCCAATGACTTCAAACCAGCAGACTTTCACCGATTCCAGGTAACTGAGCGTAACCTCAAAGAGGCTCTTCCCCCTCTGCTGGGGTGTGGAGAGCCAGCTGGCTGCACAGCTGCACCAGGGAATGGGAAGGGAAGCTTTTACTCCATCAGAAAGGTGAACAAAGAGATGTGAGGATGCTCTGTTCCTAATTTCAGGAGAACAAAAGATTGCTTTTCCTGTTTTGGCCCTTGAGACATACTACTGTGTGGTAAGGTCACAAAGAAACTACCTGGCATTGGTAATATGTTGTGCTAGAAAGAGGGAAGCTTGCCATATCCTTCACGATACCACTATTGCTCAGTAACTCTTGGGAATTTGTTACAAAGGATTTTTTCCAAAGTTCCAGTTCAGGTGCTTTCATGATTGCATAAACCTTTAGGATTTCAGTGTTTAAAACAAACTCAGAAGTTGATTAGTGTGCCTGCTAGAGACTTAGTACAAGGCAAATCCATTTTCATGATTACGTTCATCAGCATGATAATATTAAAGTTTATCTCATGGTTTTGGGAGCCTTAGTCATGAGGTTTTGATCACTCAGGTTTGGCAGTGCTGCCTGAAAAAGTTTAATCGGTTCCTTTGTGATAGTTTCCTCAAGGCAGACATGAGAGCAGATCCTGTGCTGAGGGTGCCCTCAGTCTCAAGGCTGTATCTGGCCCATGTATCTTTTATTAAGAATGAACAGCCACTTGTTTCAAGGTCACAGGATTTGCAATTCCATCCGTGCAGTTCCTCAGGCTTCCCTGCATAAAGCATGTTTGTTCAGGCTTTGTGTGGGATGGGGAATGCGTTACCCTACAGCACAGAAATGATGACTGCTCTGAAACAGAGATCTTTTCTTTACTGTAATGTGCTGCCTAGCAGGCACGCTTGAAGTCAGTGACACAGGCACTCACAAAAAGAGCAAATGAGATGTTATCTAAGAGAGGCTCTGCTGCCCCAAACACCAATCCCAGGAAAGTCTCCAGCACAGAATAAATGGCAAGTCTTAAAAAACTCCTGCCAGACTGCAGAGCTTGACCTGCTCCAGGCTGTGAACCCACAACGATATTTCAGAAAACAATCAAGTAAACTGAGCTGGAAGGGAAAGTTCAAAATTAGAATAGATTTAAAGGCAGCTTCTGACACTTGCCTGGTGAGAGAGCCCCTCACACGAACACACAGCACTGGAAGGCTGGGTCACAGTTCCCACGGGGGCACAGAGTGAGCTGCAGAGGCACAGATCAGAGAGCCTACAGCATGTGCCATCTCAGAGTAAAACCGAGCATCCTCCAAAGAATTTTCCAGCCATCTGGGGCACCCCTGAACGCCTTGGCACCTCAGAACCCATGCTCAAGTATAAGCAAGAAAAAACAAAGGCTTTTTAAAAGCTTATGGTAGTTGAGTAGCATATAAAGCAGTAATATGCCCAAGACTGTGTCAAGTGCAGAGCAAAAAATCTGTGCAGGACTACTGGGAGGCTGGAAAACCTGAGGCACAGAGAGCACCTCTCCCACAGTCCTCTAACCACCTTCTAGCAGCAAATCCACATGCAGAAAATGCTGCTCTGCCTCTTCTGAGCCCCTGTGCCACTGGACACTTTGTTCCCTGCCTAACACATGCCAGTGCTGTGCCGTCTCCAGGCTAACGGGGGGTTAGAAAGCATCCCCACCACTCTGTCACTCAGAGAGCCTTCCAGAGCAAGGCAGTGGGCAGTGGCTGTTGGTATGAAGGGATTGACACAGCTGTGTTTTCTTTGCATAATTATGTAGCTTTTATCCAAATCTTAACATCACTCCTAACGATGAATGGGCACAAAGGTGACCCTGTAAGCCATCTTTTCCCACGGGGACAACCAGCTCATGTACTCAGCTCCAACCCATCTCGTAGGACAGAGTGTCACGGCAGAAAACAGGACCTCACTCCATGCCTTTTCCTGTCGTATCCCAACAGCAGACTGCCAGGCCAACTTTCTTTGCCCGAAAATTTGAAGCTGTCGTGAACCAAGAGATAATCGGCCAGCTGGACTATTACTTGTACGGCAACTACCCGTCTGGCACGCCCGGCCTGCGGTCCTACTGGGAGAACGTGTACGACGAGCCCGACGGGGTGCAGACCCTCAGCGACGTCGCCCTCACCATGTACCACGCGTTCTCCCGCCTGGGCCTGCGCCGAGCCGAGACCTCCTTCCACGCTGCCGGGGACAACAGCTGCAGGTTAGTCTGAGCCTGCCTGGTTTGGGGTGTTCCAGGGGATGCTCGTTCTGCTTGGCTGGGCTGGCCGAGACCTGCCCTTACAAACAGGGCCAGGCAGCTGCAAGTGTACAGCGCTGATTTCCAGGAGTATTTATGTCTGTAATAAAGCACTGGTTATTCTGGGTTGACATTATGTGACCCGTTTGCTGCACTTTTAAGGAGCTCCTCTCCAGCCTGATGAAGACTGACAGGATCCAGTTGGGCAGTGCTACCCCCACTGCTGCGTTTTCCTTGATTAATTTCAGCAAGTGTATTATAGCCACAGCTAAACCCTCTGTGTGATTGCATCAGAGGTCATATTCACCTCTATTATGCTTACCAAGAGCAGAGGGACAGGGTTTCGGGACTAATCTGAACACAGGCAGGTTAATGGCCCTTGCCTGTTTGCTCCCCTGGGAGCACACATGGAACACAGAGAGCTGCTTCTTTGGCTCAGTTTGCCTGCTTGCTGCAACTATGTGTGCCAAAAGTGCTGCAGCTGGTAGGATCTATTAGCAACAAATGCATAAAACGTATGCATGTATAAATATATTTATAAATATCAAATAAAGGTCCTTATTCTTTAAAGGGAAATTCCCCTTATATTCTAGATTCCTTTTTCACCTATAAGCCTAGCAAAGAAGAACTCAGTCTAAAAAGTAGTTGAAAGAATTCCTGAAGTTAAACTTGCGCAGAAAAGCCTCTCTTCAGGGTAGATGTTTGCTGCCTGCAACATCTGAAGCTGTTTACATGTAAAGCAAAGAGGGTTCATCTTTTAAAGTCTTACTTTACCATCTCTTAATTCATTCTTCAAAATGTGTTTCTGACCCCTGCCTTTTTTTTATCTGACTAGAAAACACACACAGTCTAAGTCAGCAAACACTGAAGACACATCATGTGCTTTGATGGATGGACGTTGCCCCTCTTGTGTTCTCAAGAGGGAACCAAATGTGCCTTGACCTTCCTAAATTAGTCATGGAAATGCCGAGCAATGTCCCATTTAGAAAGATGTGGCAATAAGTGCTCCAGATTCCTATTAGAGCTTTGTCAGTGAAGGTTACCAGTGCAAAGCAATAAAAGATCAATAACAATTAGATAGAAATAATCACTAGTAGCATGCCTTCCTTGTATGAAATAAAGGCAGACCTAAAGAAGTGCTGGGCCATTTGTCCTGCAGAGTGAAGTCAGCAGGGAGGATGGGGGCTATGTGTAACCAGCACTGAAATAATTTGACAATTATTTTTGTGCTTCTTCCTTTTGCCAGTGTTCTGATGCTGATTTACATCAACTATCAATTTTTTTTCTGAGGAACTTTCCACTGCAGAGGTACTCAAGGTGCTTTTCAAGCTTGCTCAGATATGGATAGGGACACCATGTCATCCACTACTCATTGCAGCTGTCCCCACCTGACGCATGGCTCCTTTACAGGCTGGAGCCTCATGAAACAGTGCAGGGAGGAATTGCAAGCAGTGATATGGAGTGGAGGCTTTGTTTTCATACCTACCTGAGTCCTGTTGAAACACTGCAAGTCAGCATCCAATTTAAATCACAGAAAGCTGGATAATCCTCAGGTTTATGATTCACATCTCTTCACTACTACGTTGTCTTTCTAGGTGTGTGTGTGTATATACCTTTCCTCTTTCCCTGCAGTGATTTTGCATGTCTCCAACTCAATGATGGCAGGGACGTATTTGGGCTGAGCACCTCAACAGTGTTCCTTTGCCACTGGGGCTACAGCAGCACCAAGTCAGCTGACCCTGCAGTCACCACCCCAGCTCATTTCACACCACTGCCAGCACTGCAAAGAAAGCCACTACTGCTTCAGGTCACATTTGGAGTCAGTCCTCTCTGCCTTCCGCAGCAGCACAGGAGATGTTTATGAGAGAAGCTGCCTGGCACACTTTTCTAAGGAGGACCAGCTCACAGCCTCAGAAAGCCATGCCCCCCACAGACTGCTTGGGTACCAAATGAGATTGCATATCAGCATCTTCCATAGGAGCAACATTACTGTGTGATTGAGATTTAATTTATTTCTTCCATCTCTCGGCATTTTTACTCACTGCTGCCAAGAGGCAATTTACTCAGACTATTTCAAGGATATTGTAAATATTTGCTGCTGCACACATATAAAACAGGAGGCCTCAGTTCTCAGAACAGAAGTCAGGTTGTTGCTGGTATTGGCTGCGTGACTTTGCTGTGTTTTTGCTCAGTCCATCACTGTGTGTACCCTGTCCTCTTGTGTTTATTTCTCGAGCTCTAGAGACTTCCTTCTGGGTGTTGCTGACCTCACACAATGGAAAGTCCTTGTTGGTCAGCTCCTCTTAGTGCTTGTGTCTTGAGTTGTGGTAACGAGGATGAGGAGTCAGACTTAGCTGACTTTCTGAGAAGGTGTGATACTGGGTGGTTTAACTAGTTTTGCAGTTAATGTCAGTGCTGTAAAGTAGCAAAATATTTGATTTCTGAGCTATGAATAACACGTTTTTAATTATTTTTGCATCTGTATGTACCCAAACATCATTACAGATGTTTCTGAGATGTTTCTGAGACTAGAGCAGACAACTGACTATATGTTTTAATTATTTGTCTTTAAATCTGAACTGTAACCAAATGCCCCCAAATCTCACGGCAAGAGGTTTTGCCTGGTTGGTTGACCTTTCTTCAGGGTTGGTTTTTTTTTTTCAAATCTCAAGTCTTTAAGGAATACGAAGGTTATTTCCTAAATAAAGGAGACCTAAAATAGGGATGGGATCCTGTCCTTTGCTGCAGTGCCACCCTCAGAGCCCTGCCCTTGGGGAAGGGGTTTAGGAATGGAGGGAGCTCGGGGGCTGATGCTCAGCCTTGCAGCATTCCCTGCTGTCCCACATGGGCAGGCACTGCTGGAGCAGGAAAGGCAGCACCTGAAGCACAGGCACGTTGCTGGGGCATCCTTTATCCTGCAGTTCATCTGAGCAAACAGTGCTGCAGCCTAATGATCTGTGTGTATCTCTGGGTGGCACTTTCTACCCAGAAGAGGTGCTTAGGGAGGGGAGTTCTCTGGCACACAGGGGGACCTCCTAAAGAGCTTAGAGCTGTGGATATGCTATAAATGAGCATATATTCTTATTAACATTTTTTTACGTTTCAGGGTAATCGGAACAGCCTAAGAATATTTGATAATGAGTCATGAACACATTTGAAATCTCTTAATGTACAGTGGTGGATTTTCTAGTTGAAATGAATGCTTCTTAAGCCATTAGCTCCAAGTAAATGGAGATTTCATGTCTCTCTTGTGTAACTGATGAGCATATGTGTGTGCTGTCTTACAGATACTACCCCATGGGCCATCCAGTTTCCGTCCACCTTTACTTCCTCGCCGATCGTTTCCAAGGCTTCCTGATCAGACACCACGCAACCAATCTGGCTGTCAGTAAACTAGAAACTTTGGAAACGTGGGTCATGCCCAAGAAAGTCTTCAAGATTGCAAGTCCACCAAGTGATTTTGGAAGGTTGCAGTTCTCAGAGGTGAGTGTTCATAGCCACCCTTGCACAGTGTCATGAGCCTCTGGCATCAAGAGATTGCATACTAATTCAGCAGCCTTTGGAAAATGTATTCCATGTAAATTTTAGATGAGAGTGGGAATGCACATCCTCTTCACAGGAGATACCATTGCCAGGTCAGACCTGTGTCCAGCCCTCACTTCTTATGTTACTCAGAGTGTCCTCTCTCTTTTCTGTTGTAAGAACAAATTGAAGGACTTTGCTGTTGTAAAAAGGGCTCAGTAACTTAAAAGTTCTGCAATCATCATAGTTCTGAGTACTGTGAGAGGCACCTGGGGAACGTGCCATGTTTCTGCAATGCCAGATGTGAATGGTGATGACATTTCTCTCAAGAGTGCACTGAAAAAAACTCATAAAATTAGTGATAGTCAGGTATTGATGCCACATGTGAGCAGAATGTTGATGCTGTAACACAAAAGAGAAAATTATCACAGCAGGGGCAGAGATTTCCCCCAAATCCCGTTATTTTTTCTAGAATTTTTCTCAGCATCTGACATAGAGTGTAAAAAAAGTACCCTAAAATATATCAGGAAAGTTGACCACTAATAGAATCCGACATCTGTGTTCTGTTTTGAAGATACAACTGCCTGAGCAGTTAATTTCATGGTTTTTCTTGTTAAGCCACAAATTTCAATTAAGGTATAAAATTGATTGAACAAATGTGTTCTAGTCATTATGGCTAAGTCCATAAATTACCATCTTCTTGGGCAATTAAGAAATGCCTAGGTGGGATTCAGTGTTTTGGTGTGCATGGCAAATCCATGACACTAATGTGCCATTAAAGAGATGGATGGAAAGTGTGCTTCATTTATCAACGTGTCTGGTGGTAGGCTTGCCATTTCATGCAGTGATAAATGGTCATACAAGCTTTAATTCTTGTGATTTGTAGGAGTATTTCTGCTGTTTATTTAGTACTTTTAATCTTACTTTCATCCTGTTGCCTGCTCTGGGTCCTCTTCTAGAAAGCAACTGGGCTGGCAGCAGGGCCATAGCTTTTTCTAACTGTGTGATAAAAAGAAGTATTTTGATTGTGCTATTCTAGAACTCTAACAAAAATATTTAGAAAGAATACATCTGACTTCATTGCAGTTGTAGGGAGGAAACTAACCTGGGACCAGAATTTAGTCACTGGCCACTTGCCAGGTCCCTCCTGGCTACAGGGCACCTTTTTTCCCCCAGAGCAGTCCTGCAGCAAAGCATGAGCCTGACTGAGGATGTCCTGCAGCAGCAGTGCCCAGCACCAGCCTCCCCTGGCATGTCAGTGCCCACAGCTCTGTGGAGTGTGTCACCCTGCAGGGAGCATCCCTGTATCCCACAGGACTAATGAGCTGCTCCTCACAGCCTCATAGAGTGTGAGCAGCCCTGTAGGAACTGCTGCTGCAGGCAAGCCGTGTGAGCACAAAGCATGGGAAGAATTTAATCACTGGTGAGGTTTTTTCTTGATAAGGAAACATCTCCCTCTATTTGAAACTGACAGAGTTTTGGTGGCTGCTTACTTGTTTTCATTATGTTTTCTCACCTAAACTTTTTAATTGTCCTCTCCTTTTATAGATGATTCATATTTTAAAAGACCAGGAGGTACAAAGTAAATAATTTAATCTTTTCTTAATTGTTTATTTTACTTTCTGCCTTCCCTTGGCTTTCAGGGATCTCTCCTCTGAGCCAAATTATTCTCTCAGTTACCCTGGTATAAATCCAGCATTAACTTTTTCAGCTTCAGTGTGGCTGGAAAGCTCTGATGTGCTACAGCTTATTAAAATGCCACTCCTTTGTTGAAATCCAGCAAGTGGAAAACAAACTTAGCAGTTTAGCCAAGATGGAAGCATCAATGTTCACAGAAAAGAGAATTAATATTTGTGCTTATTGGGACATAGAACTGCTGGTTCTTCAATGACTTTCACGCCATGATCTGGCAGGAATTTAAAATATGAATGGGGCTATTTTAGCTGGGAGTTTTCTTCCCTCTCCCAGCTCACACCAGCGGGGCCAGCAGGAAGAACAGAAATATGCTGCACTGAATGTGCTCCCAAGTGTCTTTGTGACCTTGATGCACAACTGAGATTGCAGCAGAGATGATGGGATCTCCCCAATCACTGCTTCCTGCCCTCTGCTCCTCTGCTTTCCTTCTCAGACGTTGCTTCCCAAGGAGCACATTTCACCACACACCATCTCAAGACAAGTGGAAAGAAATGGGCCAGCTGGGCTGCCCTAGGGCTGGTGGGGGTAATCACAGTGTTTTGATGGCACTCAGCTCCTGCACTCAGTCTTGGGCTCAGTAAAATAAAATAAACTTACAGGAAATCTGAGAGAGATGATTTCCAAGTGTGAAACTCCCACGCCTCCTAAAATTGGCTTGTGCACAATGTACACAAGATGTGTCCTGCCAGCCTGGGTTCAGGCAACTTTCCATGGAGGGCAGGAGATTTATTTGCTGTACAGAACCAAAAGTCTTAGCTCACCGTCTATCAGTCGAACACTTAAGTTCATTTCTGGTCTTGTTAAGACTTGTGATTCATCACAGAGAATAAAATAAACTAGGTGGCAGGCAATTAGTGTGCATTGTGTGAACCTAATGGTCCTGTTTGTGGTGAGCAATGAGACACAAACCCATAATCAAGGCATAATTTATCTTGGGAAAATTTTATCTTGGGACCAAACAGAGATAGAAACAGAAGTTTTAAGCCAATGACAGATTTCCAGCTTTCCAAACCTACCCTGTGCAAAGTGTTTGCTCTTGAAGCCCAAAAATAATGGTGATTAAAATAATGATGTGGAAAATGTCCGTTTCTGTGCCAAATGCCTTCATAATTTATCAGATATTCATTACTGCTTGATTCCATCCCATACTCTGTGTATTCCATTTGAAAGTGAAAGCCTACTCACAGTGTTTTAAGGGGCTGTGAAAATTCTTATAGGACTATAGTATCTCCTACCCTGTAAAATCAGACAACTCAGTCCTGGGAACTCAGCTGTGTAAAGTAAGGGAAGAGGTATGAACCTCTAACCAGTGCTTTAAGTAAAATTCCCTGTAAAATACTGTGCTTCTAAAAGCAGCTGTACTGCAAGCTGAGCAGCATGGGAAAGTATGTCCCCAGCTGGAAACCAGACATAAAGGGCAGATCTTGTGAATAGATGTGTTCACTCCCTGCCTTTCCCTTCCCTGAGGTGCCTGTGAGCCTGGGTGTGAGCCCCAGCTCTGGGGCACAGGGGAGTTTGGGGGGCACGGGTACCTTTGTCTTGCTGAGGGCCTGACTTGGTCCTCCTGGTTGGTTTTGTGCTGCTGTTTCATGGACCTGCACACCCTGACAGTGGTGTGACAGGCTCTCATGGGAGGTGATTGCCACCAGCACAAGAATTGTCCTTTCCTCCCCTCTTCCCCTGCCCTTTGCATTATGGAACCCAATACCGTGCTTGCAAAAAGCTTAATAACCAGACAATGATTTTGTTGTAATTTTTCCCCAACAGCAGCCTTAGTTCTTCTACAGAGCACTCTAATAAACCTTTGTGCATGTGAACACATCTCAACATCTTTTGTGCAGCCTGGTGTTGAGCAGTGTCACTGGAGGCTGGAGCAAGGGGACTGTAACTTTCAGATTTCTCAGGGATGAAAGTCCAAAGAGAGGGGAAATAGTTGTATGTCAGGAATGAACATTGGATTTTGGGGGATGAAGTAAGTTTTCTTCAAGGAGTTCTTCAGTAAGAAATATGTGGTGGAAAGGGCTTCCTCACAGGCTTCTCTTTGCCCAGGAGGGTGTAGATTTGTTTCACATTTTGTGGCTTTATTATTTCCAGGTCTCTTGAGCAGGTAGATGTGACATGGCTGCACTCAGTGAAGGCTGGCAGAGGAGATATTAAGATCTGGTCAGGAAATTTTCTTTCTCAGCTTATTTCCATACATTTTCAGTCAGTCCTGTCAGGAGAGTACGTACTGACAGCTCCTCCAGGCAGTCGATGCTTGGGTCTGATATCTGGGCTACGCTGTCTGGTTTGATTAGCTGGTGTGCTGGGAAATACCTCTGAAATACCAGAAATGCTGTGTTGATTGCAGAGTAGTGGAAGGCTCATTTTGTCTCATATTCTGCAGTATCATAGTCCAGTAGGAGGAATTCATATGATGACAGATGGATTTAGGATGGTAGGGTTTTTATTTTACTGACCTTGCAACTTTTTGCTTGCAGTCCTCCTGTAATTTGTCTGCCAACCACAGGGATTTATTTAGAAGGGACTGGAGACTGGACAGTTTCCAGTAAACGTATCAGTAGTAATAGGCGTTCAGTAATTGTTGTGTTTTGGGGATTTGGGAGGATTTTGGTATTATATTGGAATCACTTATTCTCATGAAATGAGATGAAATCTAGAAGAAAAATCTCTGAAGCAAGTAAGCTACACTTATTTCTGATGCTTTCATGAAAACAGGTTCTGCCCGTGGTCCTGTGAGGTGAAGCTTAGGGACAAGGACAGCTCTGAGTTGGGGAAATCTGCAATATCCACATATTTTCTGAAAGTGGGGATCCTGCCTGGGTGTGCATGGGTCTCTGGAGGCCACTTGAGAGAATCACATAGTTTCTGTATAGGGAACAAATCAACTCTTTGGTCATCTGCAGTGTTTGGAGAGTAAGGCAAAAGAAGACCTGAAGGACTGTGAGGGGTTTAATGGCAATAGCTTGTAAGTTTGTGTCATCCTGCAGGTTATGGGAGAACCATTGAAATGCATATGAAGAGCATTGAAATATGAAAGCTGCTAGGAAAAAGAAAGGTCCATTAAATATTTACACTAGATTGTGAATCGGCTGGTTTACTGTTCCTTAGTAAATAAATAAAAACAATGTAATTGTTGTGACAATAAGAAAAGCGTTTACAAGAAATAACTTCCCACATCAGGCAGGAAGGTAGTGCAAGGACACAGCATCTCATGGATGGATTGTGGTGAAGGATCTGATGTGACTTGTCCTAAAGTCACAGCAAAATCTTTTTTCCTGGTTTTAGTAGTATCTGGATAGGTCTCTACTGCAGGGTCCATCTCTCAAATGTGTAATACATTTTCATGACCCAGGAGATGATTGATCATATTTTTTTCTATGCATAGCCTGTGTCCAGTCACTAGGCTTGGTCCCTTATTGATTGCTTATGTGGAGGAAAGAGAAAGCTGCTGCAGCCTGTTGTGTCACTCTTAAGATAAAGAAAACCTTGTTATCCATCAAAAGTGGACTGAAAAAGCAAGCCTTGCATTCAAGGTTATCTCACAGTTTGTGTACATGTTATGATCCTAGGTCATATTGCTGTCAGCTTTTATATGTATGTATAATTCATGTCATTAGAGAAATGTGATTTGTGTCTCTTGAGAGCCCTCATTTGACACAAGTGTCTGAGGTGCTCACAGAGATGATGCCAGCAGCAGTGTGTTCTTGCATTTCAGATTGGCACCGAGTGGGACGCCAAGGAGAGGCTTTTCCGGAATTTCGGAGGACTCCTCGGGCCAACAGATGAGCCAGTTGGCATGCAGAAATGGGGAAAAGGCCCCAATGTCACCGTGACTGTCATTTGGGTGGATCCTATTAACGTTATTGCAGCAACATATGATATTCTTATTGAAGCCAGTGCCGAGTTTACTCACTACAAACCACCTCTGAATTTGCCCCTGCGACCCGGTGTCTGGACAATAAAAATTCTGCACCACTGGGTACAGGTAGCTGAAACCAAATTCCTTGTTACTCCTCTCACCTTCTCTAATCAGCAGCCTATCAAACAAGGTAAGTTTTATTATTTGCTGTGGGAATAACGCAGTTATTGTGTCTGTATTCACTGTAAATGCTCCTGTTAAAAATGAAGTAGCACTCTATTGGAAAAGGATATAAGAAAGGAATTTTATAGATACTAAATCAGAAGAAACTTTTGCACTAAGACAAGTAGAAGTGTCTGTATCCAGTCTGTAAAACACAGCCACTTTGAACAAAAGACTATTTATATCTGTAAAATATGCACAGTTCAGAATCCAGAGAACTTCAGACTCTCAGTAATCTAACAGCTATTGTCAAAGCCATGATTTAGAAATAGAAAGAAAAATTGACCTTTTAGTGGTGCTTTTCTTTTGCATTTGCTCTTACAGAGTTCCAGATGTTTAAACTGTTTTCTTGACCAAGTCTGTGTGTGTAACAATAAAAGCATTAATACACAAAATGCTGTATTAGACAAAATTACCCTAGGCCAGAGCTCACCTAACATATTGTCAGGTTCCAGACATTCACTCTTGCCTGATACGTGCCAGAACCTGCTCAGTACGTGCCAAGCAGTTGTTACAGAAATATCTGTGGATGCAGTCCTGGGATCAGACCCGCACTGACAGTTTTTAGAAAGAAACCATTTTCTTCCCTGCCACAGCAGCCCCTGAGCCATCCAAACACAGAGGTCATTCTGGGGCTGCCAGCATCCATTCTGCAGCAGGAGTTTGCATGGTACAGGCATCATCCAAGTGCTCAGGTCTGCAGTCAGTGCCCAGGACACTGTGCTGGGAGAAGAGGGTCTGTTTTACAGCCACACCTGTTTTCTTATTCAGTAAGATCAAAACAAGCTTGTAGCTCTGAATATCTTTACCATTCTTCTTAATGTGCTCAAGTGCTTCCATCTGCCCAGTATTAATATTCATAACTTTAGACATCTTAAATTTGCTAGATACGTGAATGATCCTATTAAGTTTTCAGAAGTTCTTCTTCCTGACAAGGCAGCAAATAAACTGAGTCAGGCATTTACCTTCCAGCATAACGTGCTGCTTCTGTAATGCAAACACCAACAGACAACTGCTGAGAGCTAATGCAGCCCTTATCTCACTCAACAGGAGCTTGATTCCACACAGTTCCCAGCAGAAGAGCAAACTTACTGATTTCTGCTTCTAACATTTGGTGGCATCATTTCTTAAGCAGAAACGAAACCACTTCCAACCTGCTGCTGTTATTAGCTAATAGGCAGTGATAAATGGTGAACAGACACCATGTGTGGAAGGAATACATTTGTAAAGTTTGAGGCAACCTGCTTCTAAACACAGCTGTTACTGACTTGTCTCCTGGAAATTAATGAATTCCATGTTCTTTGATAATTTAACATTAAAGGCATAAATTGGACAGAAAACATGGCATGTAGCAAGTAACCTTGCTGCTTTTCCCTATGATGTGAGAGCCTCATGGACAGGTAAACATGTCTCACACCTCAACCATAAGCCCACACTTTATGGTGTTAAGGCAAGACTCCCTTTGGTCCAAACTCTGAGTCTGGAATAATTCCACTGAAATCATGTAGTTATTCTGTAATGCCCATTGATATGCTGGGAGAAGATCTGGCTCATGTTTTTTGTTAAGGAGCCTTGTTCATTCATATGTTAACTAGAATCTACTACAGGAATGAAATATAAAGCTTGGGAACAATATTGTCTAGGAAAAGTCTCGGGAGTGATGATTTGCTACTGATGATGTGATGTATAATCTCTAGATGACTGAGGAATGGAGGTAGAGAAGGAAATTAATTACAGGGCAGGTAGTGACACTCCACTGTAGTTAGACTTGTATTTACAATGCAAATTCCTGTTGTTTGGTTTTTTTAAGACTTTCTGTCTCAGTAACTGCTGTGTGCAGGCAATTGTCATTTAGCTTTGATTTCCAGTTTTTGTCAGTTTGTCACCACTTTATTATTTAAATACATTTTGCTCTGCCAAGTAAAGGCATTTTGAGAGTATGACAGAAGAATTAGAACTCCTAAAAGAACTGTTTCTGTTACTGTAAACAATGCAAAAGCTGCCAAAAATCTTCTAAAATGAAGGAGTAGTATTCCTGTCTTAACACTGAAAATAAAACATACATGAGACTTAGCCAGGAGTTGTCAGCAGAAGAGAGGAATATGTTTTATTGGAGATTTCTTTAAAAGTTTGTTCTTCCAACCATCCTCCCTCACCACCAACACCAACCCTCCCCACAGTCTTCCCCTGGAGAAGAAGAAACAAAAAAAAAAAACCCCTTGTCAGAAAGATTGCTCTGGAAAGTAATTTGCTACTCCAGAAGCCTTTTGAATGACTGATAGATTTCATACCACTTTGCATGTCATTTCCTCGATAATAATTCAGGCCGCTCAGTCCTGTACGCTCCAGGTGTAGAAACTGGAGTCCATGTACTTACAGACATAAAACTCTGGCCATGATCTTGTGTGCAATTTGCTACTGTCATTCTGAAAAGCATTTGCACAAATCTGGCAGGAGGCACTGAAATTTTAGATCTTGAGAACATGGACACGACAACAATCCCTGTATTTCTTAAATCACTGCTCATCTACACATCACTTCAGCCTGGAGCACAGCAAGGAAAAGTTCCTTTTGGTTTCCCAGCATCATGAAGGGAGCCACTTGCTCTTCTTTTGAATAATCAAAGTGAAACATGTTCATTCCTGTATCGTGACTCTCAAAAGTCATTATTACAACTCAAAATAAAAAAATCATGGGACAGCTGCCAGCAAAGACGTTTTGTTTAGCAGTTTATAAAAACAGCATATGCCACTAGTTTATTAATTTTTCTGTTTCCATGTATTTATTAATTTTTGCCTAAATTCTGTGCATGCACGTAAAACCATAAAGGTAAATCAAGAGCAGGTGTTTTGTTTGATACTGTGTCCAGATGAGCATAACTGACAGAATGTAAGTTGTTTTAAAAGCACAGAGTCATTGATCTTTCCAAAACCTGAATCTGTAAGAGATCAGATCTTACATGGAATTCCTGACGATGCTGTTTGGAGTATTTCTGCTGTAAATGAGGTTCCCAAAGCTATTTCAGTGGCAAGTCTATAACGTTATTTATTCTTTCTTTCTTGCTTGCTCCTCTTCCTCCTCCAGTCATCCAAATCTGAGCCTATTTTCTCTACTTTGACTTCTGCTACTGATCAGCTCTGCCTTCAGCAGATCCTTTGGCTCAGGAGTGCTTCCAAGTATTTGCCTGGCTGGAGAAAAAAAAGAAAAAAGGAAGTTAAGTGAATTTGGGAGATAAATCATTTGGAGATATCAGGTTCACTCACTCCATGAGAGCCTTCTTCCCTCTACGTTCTGTACAGACAGATTCCAGTTTATTCTTCTAAAAAATGATTTTGAGTTTCTCACCATATGGTTGAGTCTGTTAAAGCCAAGTATTCCGTGCTTGTTGTAAGGACATGGGAGGGCTGCCAAGGACCAGCAGGATGTTCTAGGGATAATTGTGCCAAGACAAAGAGGGAATGGGATGTGGAGGAGACAAAACAGAGAGCAGATCAGTAGAAGATCACTTGTAGTGATGACAGACAGGAGTGGGGGACTCTTGCTGTCTGCTTTAGGCAGCCTGACTTTAAGCACAGTTTGGAGACTCGAGGCCAGATGTCCAGGTCCCCTGCACAGGGACTGTAGAGGCAGAGCCAAACAACAGGTGTAATTCAGAGCATTAACCAGTAGTTCACAGGCTATAATCCAAGTTACCCAGTAGATTTCAAGTCCTAAGAAAACAGCAAATTCAGCAGAGATTGGCTCTGCATCCCCATCATCCCATTTTCTCCTCTTCTGTGCAATGCAAAGGCTACGTGAAAAAGTCCTGCCAAGTGTGATCTTACACATCTTCCAGGGGGCACAGGGAAGGGAAGAGGAAAAAGCAAACCAATTTAATTTTTAAATTTGAGTTTATATTCATGGTAAAGTTTCCACAGCGCTCTCCCAATTGGAGTGCTGATAATGAGTTGTCATCTGTTTAATGGATAGTACCTGCTCCATTAAAGCCAAATAGGTTACGGTGAGCCAGCGGGCAGGTTCACTTCTCAGGCAGAAAAAAAACCAAAACCTCAAGATGATAGTAAACTCAGGATTGTAAATAAATAAATAAAATAGTACATAAACCCCTTCTTCCTTCAAGCAAGGAGGGTAGAGAAGAAGAGCAACCTCCCTCTTTGCCGTAAGAGAGACCTTTCCTGCTCTGTTCCCAGCTTGAGGGCATGTCCTGGGCATGGGGCTGCTGATCTCTGCTGCTCCCAGGGAGCCTGAAACACCAGTGCCTGGTCCCTGTGCCCCCAAACTGCAGCCACCCCTATCAAAGCCTGACAGCATTAGCAGACACAGGCGATGCACACAGGCACCTCAGCGGCCTTTTAACCTAATCCATATTTATAGATCATCTCAATTAGTATATACTGGGAAACCTTTGTTTTGCCCTTGGTTGTTTGCAGTGGCTCAATCAATTCTAATTGCATCTATACAGATTATAAAGTGGGTGGCAACTTGTGTCAGAACTGCTGTGATTTCTTTAAATTAACCAGAGCTAACATGACATGTTCTTGATAAACGCAGTGGTAGCAGCAGGCAGGCACATGACTGTAGAAGAGCAGACATGCCCTGGAATCATCATTCCAAGGAAAACCCTGAAGACAGGAATTTCTTCGAAATTTAGTTCAGATTCAGCTGACAAGGAGTCGATTAGCTCCACAATGAGCAAATGCAGCACTGTCTTGTTTGCTGCAAGAGAAAACAAACAAAATGTCAATAAAAAATTACCTCTTTGCCAGCGGGTTTCAGTACAATTCAAGTAAAGAAATAAAGCTGTACATTCTGTGTTGCTTTAAAAAAAAACCCACAGGTCTAGCACCTTGATGTGTACCAAGATAACCACATTTTTCATTCCTTAGCCCACTCTGTCTAAACTCATTTGCTTTTTCTGCAAAATGAAGAACAAGCCCCCACAAAAATGCTGAAATCCCAGCCTGCGTGTTTAGTTCAAAGAAGTTATACCAAGAAAAGTCGGCTGAGAAATGTGCCCTCCCAGAGTGAAGAGCAAATAAAAATGGGGGACAAAAGTAACCACATTCTTTAAAGCTATATTTTAGGGTGAGTGAAATATATTTTGCATTGATACATGTCCTCCTGAAGTCAAAGGCCTGCTTGGATGTGCTTGCTGGCAAGAAAGTCTGGCTTGATATCTGTGATTCAGCTGAATTTGAATTGTTTACTCTAACCATGCAGATGTCTAAACACACATCTTATAGAGGCAAACCTAACATTCTTCATTATTTTTTCATGAGGTCTTGCTCATGACACTTGACAGAAGTGCTTTAAGAGCATGCCCAGTAGCTCCAGCCTCCTTTTGTACAGCATTTCAGGGCTTGGGAGCCACACTGTCCCTCTCCTGTACCAGCCCAGTAAGTTAGAGAGTCACGGTTCTCTCCCTGTCATTTTTGCCTTTAATACAAGGAGGAACAGCCCACATCTGCCATTGCTGGATGAGCAGCATCCTCCCTGCTTTCTCCTGTGAACTAACAAAGACTTGGAGGCTCCAGGAGAGGGTTCTGTGTCAAATCCTCAGCATGTCCTGTTGATGAGTGTATGCAACTCCACTCAGGTTGCTGTTACCCAGCTTTTCCTTTCCAGGACCTGCTGACCCCTTGGGGTCACATTCTGCTGTGGCACCAGACAGTCCCCTGCCAGTGCACGTCAGGTTCATTGGAGGAGCACATTTCACTGGGGGCAGTGGAAGCCCTTCACACAATGTCTGCTGCATTTCCAAGCTCTGGGTTCTGTGGTTTCTCTAGTTTTCATTCCTTACAGTCCTGATATCCACCAAGTCCTGAGGCCTGGGACAAGTGCGAGGCTGAGCCAGAGAGGAGAGCAAGTTCCTTTCCATCCTGTTCCTTGTCTGAATAAAGATCTCTCTTGTTCTGTGCACTAAACACATGCACAACAGGCTTTGATTCAACAAGCTTGCTCAATTGCCTGTTTCAATCAGATGATCCTGCTAGTAATGCCAACTCTTATTTATTTAGGGTTTTTTACTCAGAATGTTCCTATTTAATTAATATGTTGACAAACAGTCTTCCATATTTAATTGCTTTCAAATAAGGAAATTTAATCATGTGTACTTGTTCTGTTTCTTTAACTGTGGTGCTCTGGCAGAACACACTCCTGACACATGTGCCTCATTTTGACTAGAGAGATTATTGTGGATATCTACCATTTAAAATAAAAAGAGGGCTTTAGATGGATGGAGAAACAGTTAAGCAATGTATAATGGTGAAGGGGATGTGCTAAACCAGTTTAATTGGGGATTTGAAGTAATGGACTTGCACAGTATTTGACATTAAAGACTTTGCAAATGTAACAGCAAAGCTCCAATTAAGCATCCCTTTTTCCCTCTGAGTAAATACACGGATTTACTGCCAGCACCTGAGATACTGTCCTCTGCATGGAAGAAAGGACTCAGTGTCAGGCTGCAGTGCAAGCAGCAAGGACATGTGGAAGGAATTGTAGCCGTGAATATGTAATTCCTGGCCTCTGACGCTCGCTGTGCATGGTGGCTTTCCTCGCCTGGAGCGCCCTGAATGGGCCCATTTTCTGTTCTAGACAGTGTGTCTGTTGGCAGAGCTAAACATATCCTCTGTGCTGCTGGAGAGGATGCTGGGGAAGGCGGCTGCAAACGGAAAGAAATGGTTGGAAATTTGTTCCCAAGAGGCACTCGGTGAACGTTTCTGGAGGGTCCCATTCTGATTTTATGAGCAGCACCTCCGTGCACTCACAGACCTTTCAGAAGTCAGACAACCTTAGACAAGGGTGGCCTGACCCACAGTGTCCAGTTTAAGTCTTTGAGAGCAATGCCACAGCCTGACATTGATTTTTACTGTAGTATTGCAGATTTGAGGTATTGTACTGCATTTTGTTGAGGTAGAAGGGTTACTGTAAGGAAAGCAATCACAATGTAAAGAGAGGTGTCACTAGGGAATGGGTGTGATCCACAAGTGCTTGAAATGTAATTGTCATAATAGAATTCTTTCCCAGGGAGATTGGAGCGCTTCCAGGAATGATGTTGGGGCTACATGTGTTTCATTATGGTTCCGGTCTGTCCAAGGCCATGGTGTTGTCCTTTCAGTGCCAGGAATGGCAGATAGAGCTAGCAAATGTTGTGACTTTTCCACAGCTGGTCAAGGTTCATCTGTTTAGGGGAGAAAAAAAACAAAACAGGCTGAGATCTTGGCTCTTCCTTCTAGACAAATCAATGATAGCACTTGAAGGTCTGACAGGGGTTGGCAGCCATCTCACACCAAGCATCCTTGAACCACATTTCAAAGGGCAGCCATAGCTGGGTGTTCTGCAGCTCTGGGGATGCTGGTTGTACATGTTGATAAAAAGGGTGACGCTGCTTTCAGGCAGCTTGAGTTCCCCCTGCTAAGGCAGCTCTTGCAGGGTGAGCAGAGCTCAGTGCTGAGCACGAGGAGTGCCAGAGCTGAGCACAGCCAGTCATCCAAGGGACGCAGCATGTCCTCAGTGCTGGGAAAGTGGGCCACAGTGCACTGCTGACCTTGGTGGTTTTGTTTGCTGTACCTTTAGATCCTTAGTGTTGTTTAGATTTTTTTAATGTATTAACTTTTGGGTTTGTTTCTTCTTTCCAGAGGAAGCCATGAAGTATCACAGCGGGCCTCCAAAGAACGCGTACATGGAGCAGAGCTTCCAGGGCCTGAACCCCGTGCTGAACATCCCCATCAGCGCCGCCCGCGTGGACCAGGCCAAGAGGAACGCGGGGCTGGTGGGTGCCCGGCTGGAAGCCTGGGTGGACTCTCTGGTGGGCAGTGTCTGGTCGGCCGTGGACATCTGCAGCGTCGGCCCCACCACCTGCCCCGTCATGCAGGGCTGTGCTCAGACAGCCTGGAGCTCCCTGAGCCCCGACCCCAAATCTGAGCTGGGCGCCGTCAAACCCGACGGCCGCCTCAGGTAGCATCTGGTACGCCCTGCTCTGGCATAGGGTTTTAAAAGGGAATTTAACCTTGCTTCTGTGTGAATCTGGCACCAGATTTCAGAAACCTAAGGGAATGTTACTTTTTTCTGTTGTTGTTGCTTATTGCAATATAATTCATTTAAAAAAAAAAAAAAAAAAAACAAAAAACACACACACACCAGTTCAGACAAGGCCTTTGGCACTGCCCTCTCCATCAGCTCTGTTGGGAGCAGCTTCACGTATCCCACAGCCCATGCTGTCCCCTTGGGATCCGACCATACCACGTGGTGCTGCACCCACCCTCCTGTGGGTTTGGGAACAGTAGTGCCAAGCCATGGAGATGGCAGTGAAGGAGCAGCTGCTAAAAGTGTTTTTTAAAAATAAATTTGTCTGTACCTCTGCTATTTCATAGGCTTTCATTATTTTGCTACCATGCATAAATCACAGCAAAATTCCCAGAGGTTGGTTACTGCAGGCTGGAGCCTGTATGGCCACATGACCTCACAGAATGAGAAGTCATTATGGTACACCATTCCTCTGGTTTTTAATAACACAAAGTATTTCTGGACTCAGCTGATGTCTGTTACCCTAGTTAGAGAAAACAAGAAAAAGCAGAAACTTTCAGGTTATTTTCTGAGACTTTTTAGACTAATTTCACGATAAACTCTAAATGTTTTGCTATATTAATCTTTTATGTCTCATGCAATTGGGTTCAGGGTCAGCGTAGTAAAAATACTCATTAAAGAACAAAGAAGTATTTTGAATTTCAGCCCTCTCAAATCTGCAGGTGTTTTCTGAGCCCAGCAGTACCTGAGCATTTTCACAGACTGCCAGTACAGCAGGTGTCCATGTGTAGGTTGGGGTGGGTTGTGATGTGTCTGCTCACATCCTCTGCTAATTTTGCTTGTGAGCTGAGCTGAGTTTTTTCTCAGGCAATGGAGTTGCACAGAGCCAGTGAAAGGGTCAAATTGGAACCTAAACCTGCAACAACAAGTTTCTTCCCTAATTTGAGTGGTGGCTAGTAGGTCTTAACACTAATTCCCTCCCTTGGTCTCCATCTCTGGGTGAAGAAGGATCCCTTCTAGGCCTGTGCAGAGTATCTGGAAGGCTGGGCAGGGCATGGGTCCCTGCCTGAAGCCAGGAGCTGAACGGGAAGGAGAGCAATGCCATGTTTCTCTGTGCTTTCACTTTATTCTGTCAGTGTACCCTTGCCTGTCTTCAGAATTCCTAGCAAGCTGCATCCTGTTTTAAATAGGCATGTTTTGCATCATTTTAACCTGTATTTTCTATAGTAGGAAAAAATATTTTACATTCCAAAAACTTTTTAAAATACAGGTTTTATATGCAAACTCATCTCCAACTAATGCATTTTACATTAGCAAAGATGTGCACTTTGTTGTTGTTGCTGTGGTAATCTCTTGTTAGCAACAGAACCCAAAGAGGCCATTAGAAGCTATTGGGTTAATTAGGAAAGAAGTCCTGTTGCTGTAATAGAGTAAGGTATCTGTTGACCCTTCTGCGTGCATGGCTGACTTTCTGCTGAGAGTTAAGCATCCACATCAGGAGGGAAACAGACCCTTAAATCATTCTGTAATCACATCTCACAGGAAGGTTGAATTCCCTTTTAAACAGCAATTGCAGTATGACTGTAACACACAGATCCCAGTGACTTGTACTATCTCTCTGTCATATTGGTTTAAAGCTACTTGCAGTTTGCTTTGGACTTGAAATTGTGGTGTCAGCTGTGCTGGCATTAAGGCAGAGCATTGAAATGTTTATCTGGCACAAAAATGAATGCATAGAAGGAACAATTTAGGTATTTATTATTTATGTTTTAGTCAATGACTAATTAGTAGGTGCTGCCTTTGCAGCTTGAAGATTATGTTATTTTACTAACTGAAGCTGCCTTTATTAAGAAAAGGCCTTCCTCCCCTCACAATTCCCTTTCTTTTTTTGTCTTGATTTTGACAGTCATGAGCCGTAGTTTTAGGAAAGTTTGTAGCAAGGAGAGCTGGTTGAAATATTTCAGTCAAGATAATGCTCCAGCTTTTCAACCAGCTCTAGAGGCAAGTGTGTTTGAAACCAGGGTTGCCAACAGGTTTATGTAATAGAATCACAGTGTTATTTCTTATTTAGTAGGGGTTTTTAACAGTGCTTCTTTTTAATCTAACATTCCTTTGTGAAGTTCATATTTTCTGGGGACCTCCAATCCTCACTGTGAAATCCAGGGCTTTAGTCACACTGATGCAATGGCAACTGCACGGTCCAAGCCCTGCAGATTAAATGAAGAACATCATATTTAGGGCACACAGTAAAATTCATTAACAAGCCCAGGCAGTGCTTGTTCTCAATAAGACTACTGGGGTAGTCACAGAATCTTCAGTCTGTCTTGCACATAAGCATATGTGTAGGGGTGCACCCACACATATGCATGCAGATAACTTAGTTTTTAAATTTGATACTTATTTTTATTCTTAAGCAGGAATGTTTTTAAGTGCTTCGTTGGTAAGTTTCATTACTAACTAGACCAAGCAGAAGGTGACAACAATCATGTGGTTAGGAAAAAATCTGCCATTTTTATCATTTAAAATATAAGGTGCAAATTATTTTGTTTTAGTACAAAAGAAAAAGGGAAAGAAAATAAATGGTTGCTGATATATCCATTTGCATTATATGCTAGGTTTAAAATATCTCAAAGTAAAATTTATGTTAGTTTATTTTCTGAAAGGCAAAAAGCATCTACACAGTGAAGTTTTGTAGCAAGCTGGCAATCCCAGTGCTGCTGTTAAAACATCAGATGCAGAGCTGAAGGGGCTGACCCTGCAGTCCTTTCTCAGGCAAAACTGTCCTGGAATGCTAATGCTGAGTGAGGGCTGCAGAGTCAAGTCCAGCATAAATAAAAGGTGTGACAATATGCCAGGGGTAAATGGCTGTCTGTATTCGAAGTCATGAAAGGATCAGCTGCCATGTTTGGAACATCTTCTGGAGGAAGTGTCAAGTTTTGGACCTAAACAACCACCTCTACTATAGCTATTAATTTGCAGACATGGATCCATAAGGTATATGTGGGACTCTATGTCTGCCTTACAGAGTCCTGTAGTAGTGAATAAAAACCATGTAAAGCCAGACTCTGCCTCAGGGAACAGAGCTGGCTCCAAGCTGATGCAGTGGTAGCACTGCTAAGACTGACATCCTGCTTAGTGGCTTTTCTGGCTTGAAATGGCAGCACTGGGAACCTGTGATGAACATTGTCAGTGGGCAGAAGAGAATAACTTCACAGATCTTACATTTGGTGAAAAGGAGAATTCCAAGCAGGGACCCACAGTTCGTACAAGACAAGCGAGTTGTGCATCTTCATCTGAATGTGCAGGTGTTATTTTCCAATCACACTGGCCAGTCCTGGCTGAATGGGATTCCAGCTGAAAGCCAGATTTGATCTAAATCCCTCAGTGAGAGAGGGTTATATTTCCATATTTCCATATGCACACATTTGTCCTCAGTGTGTAATGCTTTGCTTGTTTAAATTCCCTGCCCAATCTGCACAACAGCGAACACTCCTGTGATCAATCTGTATTACACAGAAAGGGAATGTGGCAAAATGCAGAACATCTACATACATGATTTAATGAATTATGTCCAAAGTCAGTCTTAGCATTATGCAAACCTGTTTATATGGTAATGTTAAACCCCGAGGCTAAACAAAATAGCTCAAATGATAGTTTATTTTCAGATTTGTCCAATTCTTTCTTTGATGACATTTGGACATTGAGCAGTAATATTTGCATTTTCATTTTCTGATATTCAAGGGGATTTTTTTAGATTATGTCTTCATTTTTTGTGCTCTTGGCAAGCAGAGAATTTTAACAATTCCTTCATGATAGCAAGTGTTACACAAGAAAGTCCCTCTGTATCTCTGTTGTTAAGCCTTCGTTATTGCTAAGCCTAGAGATACAGGAATGTGCATTCGTGTGTTACAAATTGACTTTCCTGGGTATTGGCTTCAGTGCACAATGCCTGTACAGTTGTTTAACAGCATATTAACAGTGATCCTGCAGCACCTTCAAAAGGACCAACTAATGTGCATTCACTTTCTCTCCATCTTCTGCAGCACTAATTACAATGCTAATGAAGCCTCCATCACTCTTAGCTACGATTATAGTGAGCAGAGTTAGTGAAGTCAGTGAATCAGAACTGGGATAGTCTAAACCTGACCAAAGGGAGAGATGAAGGGTAAAGAAGATGCTGAAACTTTGCAGAAGTTTGACACAATTCTGCTGCAACAAAACTTTGACCAAACTGGGCTCTTCTGCACAGCAAGCTGAGAACCACTGATACCCTGAGATCTCAGCTTTGACTTTCCAGATAAAAAGAAAGCAATATCAAGATCTTTCTTGTGGTCAGACAATGAGGACCAGCTTTCTGTTGATTTATCTCGTTCTCTTTCATTGCAGCCATCAGAGAACTGCCAGCTTGCCACTGGCTGTCACGCCCTCCTTGTTGTCTTCCCAGATCCCAAAGCTTCAGGTGTTGGCCACATGAAACCTTGGCTAACTCCACTGCTTTCCACTGAGCAGAAAGTTCTATATCTGTGTGAGCCAAATCCCTTAGGCTTTTTAAAAAATCCCTGCTGCAGACCAGAAAAGTCTGCTTTTCAGAGCAGCCTTCAGTCAGTTCAGTACTCACACACAGGAAGGTGAAAGCCAACAGTTCCCTTTTCCTGATTTTCAGGCATGGGTATCTGATATATGTAAGAGGACACTTGGTTATTTCAGCAACAGAATAAGACCAACCTGGTAGGAAGTGGCTAGCAGCATTTCCCCCTGGCCTTTGCTTCAGTCTTGTGAAAAGATAATGATCCATATGTGTGTGTTTACTTCTACCATTCGAGACCTCCAGCATAGTCTTAAGGATTTATAGGACATTACTTTAAGCCCATATTAAATGATAGTTGAAAACATCACGTAAAAAAAACCTTTCCAAACCAAACCCTCAGACTACTGCCAAGAGAGCTCTGGGGCTGATACCCACAGAGAGGGGAGGGCAACAGTAGGAGTTCCTGAGAGCAGGAATACCTGCTGCAAAGCCCTGCTGAGGGCAGCTACAGAGGAGCCAAAGAAACGTAAATTAGGATTAAGGGCAGTGGGAAAGAATTTGTAGGGCAACACCTACTTCCCTGCAGTCTCTTCAAGAGTGAGCAAACATTCTGATTTGTAGTTCCCATGGAAGGTGTACTGTAGAAGATATTGTCCTTCAAAACCTTCACTGCAACCATCATAGTAAGGGAAAGAAGAATCAGGCTGAGAACATTTAAAATTGAGACAAGATCTTACACCCATGTTACCCGGGACCACAGCAGCATTAGGGTGTCTCAGCTAAGTGGTGTTGGCAGCAGCTAATCCTCACGATGTGACACTGCAGGTACCATGTTGATTCTGTTCCTTTCTACCAACAGTGATGTGTTGATCACTCTGCTCTTTGCTTCTGCCTTGGTTACCTTCTTTTGCTCATGGGTGCTATCACAGCTGCTACCTCACTGTGTCTGCAAACACGTTTACCTGAGAACAACAAAAAAGGTACCAGAAATCTCCTTGAACTGAATGTACAATCTATGCAAAATTCTCTTTCTACTTTGTTAAAACCTAGAAGTATTACTTGTAACCTTGCCAAATAAACAGCAAGATACTGTACAGGTGCCTCTGATAACAGAGTGACAATTCTAGGCGCGGTTCATTGCGCTGCATTTGTATATTGTAATGACTCGGCTTGTCTTTGGTTCTGTTGTAATTAACACCCTCGACTGAGAAGATAGCACTCTTGCTAAGGGAGCACCTTCAGTTTGCTGGGAATATTCCAGAGGAGGATGTCTATGGCATTTCATTTTATTTTCCTGCTTAGATCCAAAAAAAGGCACAGACCTGCTGGCCAAAACTAGGATGTTGTTTCAGCTTTTCCGTGGGTGAATCCTATCAGCTTTGGATCGCTCGGTGTCTGTTCCCATTGTGGCATCCAGTGTGTTGCCCCTTAAAGAAAGCCTTACTTTCATCCTTTCTAAATGTGGCCTTAAACTGTGTTAGGAACTTCAGTGTTGTCTGTGTCTTGCTCACTTTCTCTGTTTGTTGTGGAATGAATAAAAGGCACCTTGAGATTTCTATTACAGCTCAGTTGTGTTGCTGTCAGCTTACACTTCACAAATACAATAGAAATTGCTTACAAATGCAGTCCTTAAAGGAAGAAAATGACCTTCCCCTTGGGCAAAAGGAAGGCTCAGACATTCATATAAACCTGAGGAAATTATGAGCTCTGTCTTTTGCAACTCACTGTAGATAAGGAAGGTTGATTTAATTACCTACAAAGTACAAACTTAATAACTTTTAATTTATCTTCAGATTACAACAGTACAGACTGCTCTCACATGCACAAGACAAATTGTGCAGTAATTTTATTCATTTTAACACGATGTAGTAACATTCCTCTCAGATTTGTACTGGTAGCTGGGAGACGAAGTATCCTCTAAATGGTATGGTCTTAAAACCTGAAGAATGTCACCACATGGGCCAGATTTTGAGTGGTGGTTGGGAATCTGACAGTACACTTAGAACACAGTGGAGTCTGGTTGTATCATCTGAGTCATAAATGCAGTTCCAAAAATCTGGCTTTTGGAGCTTCATGCAAAGGTTGTCGAAGTCAGCAGAAACCAATGACTTCTGCTAAGGCTGGTGTATGTTGGGTTTCTTTAATACTTTTCTCCGTGAGAACTGTTGTCTTTCAGTAGCACCAATATTCCCGGCAGGCTGCAGTGCTTTTAGGAATCCCAAATCCTCTCCTGTTTTGGTATTCAGATGTGGATACAACCCAAAGGCAACTGAAAAGGGTTTACATGGAAAACAAGATTTATGAAACAAAAATAATTAATTCAGTGTAATGAAATTATTTTTCTGACTTTGTCCTTTTGGTTCTGTTTTGGGTTGATTGGATTTTTCTATTGCCTAACATAGTCCATAATAAGTTATTTCTATTCTGTCATTTTCAAAGACTGGTGGTAATATAGTTTTAAGAAATAACTATTTTGTTATAGATCATAATATGCATAAAATTGTACAGAAATATTTTGTAATCTATTGAATAAGAAAAAAGAAAACCATGTATATACAGGAAAGTTTAAAAAAAAAATTGGAAATTCAAATGGAACACACTGAAAGATGTAGATATTTTGCTATTTATTTAAAGGAGTATTTTATGAGATATTGAAATGTCTTAAATTGACCAGTAATCAAAGTTCAAAGTCAGAATGCTTTTCTTGTAGTAGAATGTGATTTTCAGCAATTATTGCACTACCCGTTTTTGCACCCTTTTGTCTTTCATTTAGCAGAAACAATGTGCCTTAGCTGTATTCTTTGTCAATGGGAGTTTGGTTGTTTGTCCGACAAAGCAAATTTTTTTGCAGAACAAGAAATGGATGTATGAAATACTGTATTATACCAAAAACACTGCAGTGTATATAAACGCTTTCTGTCATACTGTGTTTTCAGATGCAGAGTTTTAAAATAAAAAAAAAATTAAAAAAGGCTGTCTTTAGGAGCACCTGTGCACCTTCTATTATTTTCAATTCCTACAATGTGTGTCTTATTTGAAAGAGCTTTGCTGCTTGGTAATTTTTAGGAGGAAAAATAGGCCCAAGCACTTCTGACCTGTGATCCCAGTGCTGCTGCCTGCTCAGGCATTTCTCAGGCTCCGTTTCCCAACCAGAGCAATTACAGGGGATGAATTCATGGATGCCTGACCTGGTGTGCTGCCTCCAGTGCAGGCTTGGAAGGTGGTTGAACTTCACAGGGCTCCCAACACTGCCCATACCATGGGATCCAGAGACACACCCAATCTTTTTCAGCCAAGTTCTTGTTTTTAAACCCAGATGTCTGTTTTTGGGCCAGAGTGTCCCTGCCTTTTCCAGTGATGTCAAGGAATGGTAGGCAGAGGATCAGAAGGGATTAACAAGAGCTTGACTGAAGCCCCTTTTCTGAAGGCCATCAGCTATGAAAAGTGTTGGAGCAGTTTCTTCCATGCATCCCCACATCATCCAAAGAGAATGGACTCTGTCGTGGACTGAGGAATATCCTACTGGGTGCAGAAATACAAATTAATGTAAGGGCTGGCTGGCTACAAGAGCAGCAAGTTATTTGTCCTTTGCCTTAAGTGCAAGGATGAGCCCAGAAAGACACATTTCTTCCACAGTTCCCTAGTGGGTTGTGGACCCAAACCAGCCATTGCCTAACGTTCACCCAATATGAGCACTGAAATTTATTTTCATACCCATGGTCTCCACACGGAGCACTGATTTCTTAGAGCTGCTTCCATAGGTGTGATGTGGAAAAAGTTAAATTCTCCTAAAAGCGGACGATTGGTATCTTTAGCACCATCCTCATAATGTATTGCAGGTTTGTCTCCTAGCACAGCTTTTTGATGTGGGATGCTTGAAAAAGACTCCTTGACGACCTTCCAAAAGTCTTTGACACCCCCAGGAGTCTGCGTGACTTTTCGTGCACCCCCCAAGCCGTGCTGCAGGTTCTCTTGGCAGGCAGAACTGCTTTTGATCTTGTGTTTTCTTTTCACCTGCTGTTCAGGAATTCCACTTTTTTGGCACTTAGATGCAATGAGGTCTGTTTAAACAGGGAAGGGAACACAGTGCTAATATTTTAGTCTTGGCACAAAGAAAAGATTTTTGTTTTTCTGTGGAGGGGAGAAAGGAAGGAGAAAAAAAAAAGCATGCACATGAAGGCTGGTTTTATTTATAGCTGGTATAAGAAGTATGCTGCCTTTGTGCTGGCTTACTCCTCATCCAGCTGCTAATAGTCATTGCCTATTAAAAAAAAACACTCAACCTTTGTTTTAATTATCTCCAAATGTGTCATTGGCCGCTACTTTAAAGAAAAGGGGAAAAATCCCACAAAACATCAAGCCACCAGGTGTTCAAGTGTTTTGTTTGCTTTGTAGACCAGCGAGAATCTGCACTGTGAGGCAACACACAGAAATCCTGATGCACCACAGACCTGATGGTCTGAGCTGCAACAGCATCACACTGGCAGGAAAGGCTGTGCCTCTGTCTGCTGGAGACAGCAGAATCACATCTTTGCATCTGCCATGCCTGAGCTGAGGCGATTGTAATTAATATTTGTAGAGTCTAGAACATGGCTAATTCACAGTAATGACACAACACCTAGTGCAGAGCCGTCTGCCAAGAGATGCACAGTAAACCAAGTGCAACAGGAATGAGGTATTTAATTGCCATGACAATGGGGATTTCATTTCAGTACCCAGATATTTGACATTCCTTCATCCATTACTAAAGGATCTGTAGCCTATTTTCTAAAAATCAGAAGCTGTTCATACTCTGAGGCTTCACAAATTCAAACAGCTGTAAATCTTTGCTGTCTAATAATGATTAAAAAATGGGAGATGTGTGAGGGTCTAGTATAGTTAAAACCAGACAGGGATAGCAATTTTTCATTCTTCTGTGAAAGATGATCTTGGCTATTCTGGTGCCAAATCAGCACTTCAGTGTCAGTTCAGTGTCCTTACCAGGCTGCCCTGGGCTCTGAGACAGGGCACACCAACTGTGACTCCTGCCCAGGTGAGGATGGGCTAAACCTGGAGCTGGGGGACTCCAGGGGGACCAGGCTCAGACACCATGTGGCCTGGAGTAAATTGTCAAACACTGGTTGTTCTGGGTGGCTCTCAATCAAAGCAAAGCCACACCAGGATTCTAATTTCATGGGCAAGGAGTTTCAGGTTAATTTATTAACAGTATTAATACGAAAAGCATGCTGCACCTTTGCAGATTTAAGCCTCCAGCTGCACCCTCTTCTGGAAAAGGCCAGATTGGACTTTTCAGCTAAAGTATGATGTCAATGTACACACTTACTGTGAACCATTGCTGCCCCATCCTGGGGAAGTGTGTGGATCCACAGCATTTGTGAATCTGGAAGCAAAGCTGGCTGCTCCAGCAGCGTGACAGCAGATGCTGTGGCCCCTGCTGGGTCTGTCGGGCTGCTTGAATGGAAATGAAAAGATGCTTGAAATGCAGCAGGAATATGACATGGATTTGGGTGCCCAGATTTTAAGGTTTAAAACAGACATTTGTGCCTAACCAGCCAAAGTGAGTTATAAGGTGCAAACTACTTTTTACTTCTCACCCTGAAACATCCATTGTGATGCTCTGTGCTGGTTTCAGGCTGCCAGTGGTCCCTTTGCCTCTGAATTAACACTTCCACCCAAGCAGGCCCTGCAGCTCTCCAAAGCTTCTAAGTTATCCCAGAGCTGGTAGCACAGAGCAACCTCTTCCCAAGGCATTTAGTACTACATAATGTATAGCCTTCAAGCAGGAGCAGTATTTCACTTGTACAAATGGGTTAAAATAATTTACTCTTCTTAGTCTCCTTCTGTAATTGTTTTTTTTTCCTAACTAGGACTTGCATAATAATAAAGAAGATTTGACTAGAAACATAAAGCACATTTTAATGTGATCTCATTTATGAAAGTCTATCACTCGATACATATGGCGAGGAAATGAAAGTATTCTTATAACAGATTAATAACCAAGATCAAATATTTCACTTTCTAATAGAGTTTGCCTATATGTGCTTTTAATTCTTTGCTAAATTTAAATTTAAAAGGGCTTTTTTGGTGCCTTGAAAGCAAGCCACTGCCTGCCATGTCATCCCAAATTTCCCATTACTGCTCACTGATGGTTTGCATTCATTAGCAGAGGATGGCTCCAGTCCTGGCCTTCAGAGTAAGAAATTATTTTTTGCCTCCAGGAAAAATGAAAAAGTGCTGTGAGCTACTTTGCAGCAGCCCAGCCACGACAGCACCAGTCAGGCCAGGGAGGGCAGGCAGGTGTCCCTGGGGAGGGACAGTGCAGGGGACCACTCTGGCTCATCACAGAGTGGGGATACAGCTGTGCCTTGCCCACTGCAGAGACCTTACATCTCCCAGGCAATTAATGCAATGTCCAAAGGCATTTAAAAGCATGCACTTCCTTTCCAAAATTCCCACTTTGGAAGCTTTTCTCCTTTATTTAGTCTTTCTCTCCACAGAGCCGACAAGCCAAGGTCTGCTATAGCACCACCTCCTGTGCCCCCAGTCTCTTCTTCAGGGTGCCACTGCTTGCTGAGTCCAAGTTGCACAGTCCTTTTCTTTCACCTGAGTAAGTGCTGATTGAATTTGTTCATTCCTTTAAATGTTAATAATTAACAAAAATTGAACTGGTATCAATATAATAATGCATTAAGAATTAGCACAAGCTGTATGCTTTTTTGCTTAGTATGCATAAGCATGAGTGTGAACCAGTACCAAAGTGACTGTAATGCTCTGTATCCACTCAGTGAAATGACATGATTTGTACCAGCACACTCTTGATCTAGCCTCAAAAGCAAAAATTCTTTCTTTTATGTTTTATTTTTCCCCCCACATTTGACTGGCCTTGAAGATGTTATAAAACAAACCAAGAAATATCAACAGGAGACTAACACAGCAGCGACACTCCGGGTTTATTTTTAGCTCAGCTCTCTGCCTGGTGCATCTCAGCTCGTGCCTGATGTGCGTCACAGAGAACTGAAGGAATTTGAAAGTGGCACTGCCATAAATGAACCCAGAATCCCCTCAAGTTCCCCTTTCTCATCCTTATTAAAGGCAGATGGAGGCACTGCCTGTGCTGGGAAAGGGGCAGCAGGACATGCTCTCTTCAATCCAGAGAGGAGATGGGGCAAGGGGAGAATTCAAACCACCTGTGTTTGAAGTGCTGCCTGCCTTGCTCTGCTGTCCCTGGGCATGGAAAATGGGAAGTGATGGTCAGTTGAACAAATTTAACAACCTCTCTACCCTTAGAACAGGGGCTACTGCAGAGCTGAGCCGGGACCTGGTCCTGTTGGCAGGAGTTTTGCAGCCCACCAGCCCTTCCCAAATCACCTCTGTGCTGTCAAGGCACTTGGCTTCTCAGTGTCTCTGGGCTGATTAATTTAAAAACCAAAATAGGACAAGATGAGAAACAGTGAGGCAGTGACTTGAGTCCGTATCCACACTGTAATTTTAGTGTATGAGCACCCTCGTGCACTCATGTGAAATGCATTTTAGAAACTGTGCTACTGGGTTTCATTTTTGGGCTCCAGTGCAGGGCTGGCACTGCTGGTGGGAACCAGCAGCATTCCCTCCTTGGGCTTCTGGTGCCCAGAGAGCCCAGACACTGCCACGTGTGAGGCAATGACCACACTTGAAACTCCAAATTAGTCATGGCAAATAAATAGCTTCAGAACAAGAGCTGGCTGAGAACTGTGGTTCATGTTACAGCAATATTTTTAAGTCTTAAGAATTTCCTTTTCTCTGCTCCAATCTGGATAAAAAGTGTCATTAACCCCAAATACTGCTGCCCACAAACAAACAGGCTGGGGTTTTTTATTTGCCTAATGTTTTGGCTATATTTCTGACCACCCCTGACTCCCTCTTCTCCCTCTAATTCTTTTAGGAGTTTTGGTTGACTGAGCTGAAGCAACAACAAAAAGCACCTTCTATTTAAAATTACCCTTATTTTGTTTTGAAAAGAAGAGCTGAGTCTGGCCCCTTTCCATGTCCATATTACATTGGGGTGTAGTTTGTGTCTTTTGACAGTTCCATCCACATTTTTAGCACAACTCTGCAGAAATCCAAGCATTATCCAGTAGCTCCCATGGAAAACCACCAATTATTGCCAAAAGCTCCCCGTGCTCTGCAGAAAGCCTAGCAGAGTGACGGCAGCACAGCCATCCCACACACCCTGGGGCATGTGGGAACCCACCTTGGTCTCACAGTGTCTGGGTGGGGATGAACAAGCGTTTTGGATCAGCCTGGTGCTGTCACAGCCAAGAGAAAGACAGGCAAGATTTGTTCCCCTTATGAGGGGAGAAGGGGGCATGGCCCCTGGGAGGGGAGTGGAAGACTTGAAGCCCTTTGTCTCAGCTCACCCCTGCAATTTGTTGGTAAGAGAGCCCATGAAGTGATGGCCATTGCAATGCTCCAAACCCTCGTGTGGTTATCCCACAGCAGGGCTGCAGACGGGAGGATGCTGCACACACCAAACATGCCTGTGGCGTGCACTGGGCGTGATAAGGGGATTTCTGCTGCCATCCAACGCAGCTCTGTCTCCCACAGGCTGGAAAGTCTGTGTTGACTCAGTTCTTCTGGTTTCATTTCCAAACAAGCTTAATGTTCATTTTCAAGTGATTCATTCCCTGCTTTGGAAGTGGGTTCTCCTCCCACAACCAGCAGCAGGACTAATTCAGATGAGTTACACTGCGCTTATGTTTAAAGGAATTTTTTTCTGACATGCTGGAAGAACCACAGTGCCAGAGAAAAGATCCTGTCCATGCACAGGGCCGATGAAGGGCTCCAGACCAAGCCTTGAAGGTCTTCTAGAGCATTTAAAAAATAAGGAAGGCTGGGGGAAATATGAGTCACGGGTCCCGAAAGGCCAGTAAAACCAGCTCAGGTGCATACTAGACACAGAGCATAGTCTGTAAGTGTGTGGGATTTTTGCTTTGGTTTGGTTTTCTCTAATTGTTAATATTTTTCCTCTGAGAGTTCAGTGGGAGAAGGTGATACAGGATGTGTGAGCTCAGCTTTTGGTGGATGAGGGTTCCGAGCCCCTCTCATGCAGGTGCTGTTAGCTGAGTGAGTTTGAATGGCACGGAATTCTCCCTGTGACATTTCTGACCATGTTAGGACAAACTCTTTCACTCGCCTCAGCCCCACAGAATATTTAGGCAATGTGTAATTTCAAAGAATCCCATTTTCTTCTGGATTTCAGCAAAGCTGGTGCTGGAGTTACCTGGAGTACTGGGTTTTAATATATGCCTCTTAGAAGAACACCAGTCAATACTCTGATGAGAAAACTCCCTCCTGAGACAGGTTTCATCAGAAGCTTGGGTGTTTTGCTTACTATATGGCTTTTTAACTACTGTGAAAAAGCAAAGCTGTGTGACAGCACTGTCATCTCCCAACCTAAATGGGAAATCAGCTGCAGCATCAGAATGTGTCAGAAAGGAAAGAAGCCTTTGCTGGTGGGGACCCGCAGCCGTGCTCCTAAAGCCAGAGCCCAGAGTGCTGTCCCCGTCCCGCACTGGAGTTTGCTTCATAGTACAGGAAATCTGCTGTAAAGCTCTTTTGTGCTCTAACTTTCCTATTCTGTCTTTCTGGAGATGTTTGTCACCCATCCATCACCGCATGGGAAGGGCGATGAAATATGTCCACCCACACTGACACACCTGTCCACACACAAAAGGTTCCAGACAAGGCTCTTTCCTTCTCCCGCAGGTCTGATGTGTCGCCAGTCACTGCAGCTGCACTCACTGGATGTTATTATTCAGACTGAATTATTTGTAAGTCCCTGAGGGACTAATCAATAACAGCAAAGTGATAAATATTAGCATGTGCCCCATGTGCTGCCTCAGGGCTTGCCTGCTGCAGACAGCTCTAGTGGGATGAGGGACAGAGTTAGAGGGTGCTGGGGACACACACACACATACACATACAAAAAGGGAAAGACACTGAATTGGTGACAGTCGTTTGGGTGATCCTTCTGTCACATGAGAAAAACCCTCAGCAGATCTCTCTGATGTGCATTTGATCAGAGATAGAGATTAGTGGATAAAGATGAAGGGTTCTGCTGTCCCAGGACAGTTGTAGGTCATGTCCACAGCTTCCTGCTGCTGTTTTATTCCTAATGATTTTCAATGTAGCATTTATATGCCAACAAATGTGCAGTTTAAAAACATTTTACAAATGCAAGCCTGTGTAGCAGTTCCCTCATGTACTCCATGAGCTCCACCACTGCATCTTCTCCATTGTCCCTGGAGGTGCCTGGGTTCCTTTAGCCAGGTATAAATGAAGCCTTAGAAAACTATTGTTTCTTATGGAGAAGCTGAAAGATGATGTGTGGGTTTAGGCCATGCTGTTTCTCCAGGTTTGTCCCATCTTTTCTCCTGTTCCTCCTCTATTTACCACCAGGAGCTTTACCAAGACCTTTGCTGCAAGGCCTGGAGGGTGCAAACCACAGAGGTGCCCTCGCTATCCCTCCTCACTGCTGGCGCTGGCTGAGCGGCAGCTCACACCATCCTGGGAGTCCATCCATCCTCATTTCCTTGGAGTGTTATAACAGCCCTGCTACTTCTGCTGGTTGCAGCTTGTTACACAAATATTGAATATCCAATTAGGTTGCCCCAGCACGTGGAGTGATTTTGGGTTTTTCTCCCTCTGGAGACACAAAGGCTGTTGTTAGCAGGGTGCAGCTGGCAAAGGAAAGAGCAGCTGCACCTTGTGGCTCCCCTCTTCAGCTCTTTGCACCAGGAGGGGCGTCACCCTGCACTTCCCAAGATACATATACATTGTGTAGGATCCGACAGAAGGATCTGGAATAAAAATCACATCTAATGAGGAATAAATTACTGGTTTCCCAAGGAATACTTATATTCAATTGATCAGCTCCTCAGGAGGTTGCCATTGTGAAACCCCAGGTCCTATTTGAGGTTTTGTCCCTAGCAATGTTTGCATAAAGGCACCGGTGGTTCCCAGCCTGATTGTTTGGAACAGTCACTAAGTGGCGAGGGAGGGAAACCCATTCCTCTGCAGTAAATTCCTACTGGGCAGCAAGAAGGGCTGAGAGAGATTCTTGTGTCTGGCACAAGCTTGAGAAGAGGGGTGTTAGTGCTGCAGTGCCCCAAGAGCAGAAGGGGAGGCTCATTGCTGGTCACACACCTCAGCTGAGAGTGCTGGAGGTGCCAGGCTGGGGCACAGAGGTGGGGTACCCCCCTGGGGCGGGGTAGCCACAGGGCTGCAACATCCCAGGCAGTACCAAACACCTCCTGGCACAAGAATGCTCTGTCTACAGGGCTTCATCCAGCAAAACAGAGACATGAGAGCTTCCCCAGACTTATGGCAGATGGAGAAATAATTTTTGGGATCACTCATTTTCCAGTGTCATTCCCTGTCTGCTACATCATCCTCTGCCTGTTTGCATAAAGCATAAGGACTATTTTTAACAGGCAATTTGATTTTATTAGTGACAAGGAGATAAATAAACACCCTGAACTCTTTCGTTCCTGTGTAAATAGATTTGATTCAAAATCTTTCCATTTAAGGACACAGTCAAAATAAAGTTCCCCAAAGAAGAATGACATTTTCTAATTTTTTTTCCCAGTAGCCTCAGGATTGGCTGCCTGTGGGAGTGGAGGAATACAGGAGATGGAGAACCAGTGCTCCCCTTGGACCCCTGCTCTGGCCCAGAGCTCAGCCCTGCTCCAGGTGCACCTCAGGACTCCTTTAGATGGAATAAATCAGTCTTGGACTCCTTCAGGTAGCATAAACCTGTCCTTTGCACTCTGTAACACCTATATAGTCTCAGGAGCTGAGAAATAGTCCCTAAAGACCAGCAGTGCCACTTGTGCTCCCAGAAAATGGGGGCTGCACAGAGCTGGGGGAAAAAAACCCAATTTTTTTTGCGAGCCAGTGAATGTGGATGTTTTAGTCCCCCAGATCAAATCTCACTAAAGAGTTTCTGCTTTCAAATGTAATTCTGCTCTCTTCCCTTACCCTCAGTACATTTTCTGTAGGCAGACATGATTGTAGCAAAACATCACTAAACTCATATACCTAATGTTGTTCTTATTATAAAAATATTTTGTTTGGAGGACAGAGCAATAAATGAGTCTAATTTATACAAATTCTTTCAATTTTGTATAAAAGGGATGGAAGATATATATAAAGAAAGACAATTTACATTCCTCGGTGAATCACAAGGCTTTCCCGTCCAGAAAAGCAGCACCATTTTATAAGGAGTTAATCAACATTTAAAAGTTCATTGTTTGAAAACAGTCCAAAAAACCCAACAGCTTCTGTGGCTTGGTTTCCTCAAGCACTACTTGACTGCAGAGTCCGCAGCACCCAGCGCTGCCTCTTGCTCCCAGCGTGGGCAGCCACAAAGAGCTGTGGCTGCTCTGAGCTGTACTTATGGGGGAAATGAGACTTTCTTCCTGTAAACTATTAACACCAAGCAAATGCAGCTGCTTTCCCCATGGCAAGGACTGGCTCCTCACTGGGATAGGTCACAGTCCGTCTGAGACTCGTCCTTGCTGAATGCTGAGCTGGAGGCACGAGCAGCAGAGGGATGGACAGAGGCTGCCCCACGGACCAGGGGTCTGGGCAGTGTTCGTGTCCTTACACACTACTTGGGATTAGTGCTGTTCAACCCAGCACGTCCCTGCTTTTCAGCCCTGAGAAAACTACAGGAACGTTTTCTTTCTTCAGATAAAACACACAATGTCTTGGCTTTTAACCTTGCTGCTGGGTTTTAAAGTAAATTCCTTTGGAATCTAGTTTAATGTCTGTTCTAAGGAAGGATAAAAGAGAACAACAACAACAACAAAAACCAACCCAAACATCATTTTAATTTCAATCTGACAAAAAAAATAATCCTGTTTGATCCCAAATGGGACCTGTTGGCTGTTTATTTTCCCGTTTCTTCTGTAAGCTCTGGGTTAACTCACAGCACTATCTTATTTTTCTCCATTTAACCATTAAACTGAAAGATTGGTCTGATCTAGATTCTAACAGGATTTCTCACAGTGGGTCCCACTGCCACCCACAGAAGGCAGGATCATGCCTTTGCTTTTTGCCACACGACAGGATTTTGGAGGGGGAAAAGCCTCAGGGAGTGTGAGATACTCACTGCCATGGCTTCCTCTGTATTTCTGGAGCAGAAATAGCTGACTGTAATATTTTGCTAATTTTTTTCCCCCTCAGATTGTTCACATGAGAGGCAACAGAAATGAATTTGGGCCTCATTTGTTTCCAAGTACTACAGCTGCAGGCAGTACCAAACCTCTTTGCTTGAGACATTCCCAGAGCTAAGACACTGCCTGAACATTTGAACAACAATGCACTGTCCATCACTTTTCCCAAATAATCCCAGTTTGCAACCAAAAAGCTGACCTCTATGTCCTTAAACAACACCAGCTGTAATGCTTTAAGTCTTTTTATTTTCTTCTAGGTAATTGGAAATAAAGGGGCAGGGAGGGAGAGGGGTGGAGTTGGAAATGAGACCAGAAGCACAGCTTCTCAGCCATGAGAACATATCCTCCAGTCCAGTGGGCTTAGGATCCAGCCTGGATACCTCAGCAATTTATAACCTGATTTACTGGTGCTGTACAATTCTCTCCTCCTCATGATGGGGAAAGTATATATTCTTTACAATGCAATAATGGTCCTGTCTGATAAAGCAATAAATAATGAGAGATTTAACAATATATGGCCTTTCTGTGTGCCCTGCAGGTTAGATTTGGATGTGAATATTTATGCACTTGATTTATTGCCTGATTTTCTGCCCTTTTGAGGAACTCCTACCACAGGAGGATGAATTTTCTTTACATAATATTCTGTACATCTGTTGTCCTCGTGGCAAGTGGCATCACGTCCAGGGATGCAGCAGAAAATATCAATGCAGTATGAACACAACTTTATGACTATCAATGTATAGAAACCCCACTAATGGTTAAATTCCAAGACAAGGTCAGGTAAATTGCACTGAAGAAGGGATCAAAGCAGAGAGAAAGAAATTATGTCCTTTTGCAAGAACTGAAGGTCTGGTTAGCAATTCTTAGCAATGTATGGATTAACAGGGTGTACTGATTTCCAAGATGGGGAAAAGTCCCCAAGGAAAGGACAGGCAGCAGGGAGGAGCAGCACTGCCATTCCCATTGACTGTGCCACATACACCACACTGGCTGGAGGCACGGCCAGGCCAGTGCCAGTGATGACCCAAATGCTCTGTGAGGACCAGAATGGGAGGGAACTCTTAATGACCCCAAGCACTGTGAAGTCAACCTGCACTGAATTCACAGCAGCTGTACATACCAGGTAAACATGACCTAAAGGCATCAAATGTTCATGTATAATGTACTCTACGTCTGTACCTGGGGAAGTGGGCTTTGCTACAAGGGCTTGATTAGCCAAATAAGCACAATAAGCCTTAAAGGATGGCAGGAGAAAGGGCAGAAGTCACAAATTAAACATAAACAAATGCAAGGCAGACCTGGGAACAGGATGTGGGATTTGAGTTGTAGCCCCATGGCTCAGCTTCTGCAGCCCTGTGAGCTTCTCCCAGGCAAAGCAGGCAAACCCTCGGGCTCCATCCCAGCACTGTTTGCTGATGGGAGCACGGAGCCCCAGGCAAGCCCTGGGTGCTGCTCTGCTGCTGCCTCTGCAGACACACCAACCCCAGGAGAAACAGCCCCTCCTTCACAGCTGAATTCCCCCTTCCCAGAGGTTAACTCTCTATATTTATATATGGATGTATTTCTTTGTCTCTAGACTCCAAATACATACACATGCACATATATCCTTTATTCTACACTCTGTATATAATGCAGAATATATATATGTGTGTATAGAGAGAGAGCAAAATAAAGCCCTAGGCAAAAACAGGGGGCAAAGCAGCTTGTTGAATGTCTGCCTTGAAGGAATGGGACTCGAAGGCATGAGTCATTTATTACCCTATGCAAGAGGAAATCTGACTGCTTGCAGGCCATTTTATTAAAAGCAGACACTTGAGCTTCATTAAAAGGCCAAATATTAAACTGCTCCACATGGTGCACAAACACTAACATGCTTGTAACTAAAGCCACCCCAGCCTCTGGGCATGTTATAACTTCCCAAACTCAACACAGATAAAACAAAGTTTCCAGCAGGACAACCTAAAGCAGCTCTGGCTCCAGGGAAGTAGTTGACTCTTTCCATCAGCCTTAGAGAGCAAATCATCTTGCCCTTGAGCGTGGGGCTATGTGAGTGCTTTACCTATTAAACTGTCTTTATCTCAACCCACGAGTTCTCTCACTTTTACCCTCCTGATTCTCTCATCAGTCCCGCTGGGATGGAGTGAGCAAGTGGCTGCATGGGGCTGAGTTGCCCTCTGGAGCTGATCTATGGCATATGCACAGATGACTAACATCCATGGGACACTTGTGTATGCAAATGGCAGCTTTCCTGCTGAGCTATGTGCCCAATTAGTACATATAATTGCAAACAGATATTATCTGTTTCTGATATAGGTTTCTGACGCCTTTGACCAGATAAATGCCTTTGGACAAACTCGTGTAACTAAGTATGTGAGTATGAGCTCCACTGAGACCCAAATCTGCATGTGTTTAATGGCTTCGGGATTTGTGGAGCTTCATGCTAGCAAACCTGGGAAGATAAGGGTTTATCTTTAACTTCAGCATGAGCTACAGGGGTATTATTGCACAGAACCCCACAGAAGGCACACATTTCCTTTATGATGCAGAGGACCTAAAAAGACAGGTGTAATGATGTAATGAAAAAAGGAAGCAGAACAACATTTCTCTGGGAGGCTATTGCAGAGCTAAGCCAGTCCTTACAGCCCTGTGAAAGCTCTGCCAGCCCCAGAATGTTATGCAGAGTATTGCCATTGTATTTGCCTGTATTTAGCAAGTTAGCTGCACATTTTTCACACAATCCTGCTGAAGTCCTACCATATGAGCAACTGGTGGTGCCTGTTGTATTGATCTGTCCACTGAGATTTTGTGTCCTTGAAAAAACTGAGTTGTGTTCATGTTAGTAAGGAATTTCTGGCATACTTTTGTTACAGTAAGACCTTGATAGCTGTACATGTGTCCCTTGCACATGAAATGGCAGTGGGATCCCCCCAGCTCACACCACAGCCCAACACTGACAGGAAGCTCTTTCAGAGCAAGCACACAGCCCACAACTTATGAATACCCCTGCAGTACAGACACACAGACCTTCCACCCCCAGGGAAAGTGCTGCTGCTTTTGCTGTATTCTGCCTGAATTTCATGTCTAGAGGAGCCTGTGCCAATGTCCTTTAATCTTTATTGTGGCTGCAAAGAAAGTTGTGCATTCTCAGTACCTCCCTCACCCCTCAAAAGAGCATGATAGTTGTACTCACAGATTAACAGAAAAGGACCTTGGGATGCACACATGGATGCTCAGTGAGGAAGAATAGAGGAGGGACAACATTCAGCCTTTCCTCTGCCTGCCCATATCCTGCTGGAACACAGGCAGCTCTGAACTGATATATCTGACAGCACCCAGAAAGCAGCACAGCAGGTCAGCACATGGCTTGGGACATGAAGATGAAAACATATCATGTACCTTTTTCCTCCTTAAATCAGATGGGATAAGGAGCAATATGGCTGGGTACAGAAATGCCCCTTTGCCTGACCTTCAAGCCCTGGCTTTGCACTTTCCTACCCTGATTGTGGGTTCATGAATTTAAACCCCATCACACTTAGCGATGCAACTGCTGTTACCAGGAAATTTCTCATGATTGCCACTGGTGACAATGTTTTGCGTAATACGCTGTGGAAAATACACAGAGATGCCCTCAAAGCTTGTTTTTCTCTACCCTGTGGATAGCTTCTTTTGTTAATAATTTTCTTGAGATAACTGGGACATCAAATTATTTTGAAGTTTGTTCTCAAAGGTGTATAGATGCTTCATTTTTTTTTGCTGACAGCTTTAATTATTCAGCACTGCTGTAGCACCGGATGAAATATAATCACAGCAAAGGGCTCCTAACACCACAAGTAATAGCCAATTGTGAGGATGGCATGTTAAAATCAGCAGTGAAAAACAGCTTATACTCTCTGACCTCTACTCAGTCAAATCCTCCTGTTGCTATAGTTGCTGTTCTAGAAAGAGTATTATTTCTCTCATCTGAGAATCACCTGTGAGACAAAAGGAAAATATTGCCTTTCCTTGAATCTTTTCTGTGGTCCCAAGTCATTATATCTTATCAGTGGACTGATTATTCATTTACAACACAAACCTATTTAAAAAGGTAATTTTCTGTTGTACCTTGTTTGACATACAGTTCCCATTTACTTCCATGGAGAGGCAGTGGCTCTTTAAGATCTTGAAAATTCATATGAAATAGGAATAAGCTCAGTTTCAAGTGGATGTGAGCAATGGACATTCCTCAGAAGTGCACTCCCCCAGCACAGCTCTCACTGTGCAGGAAAAGAAGCATCACAGGGGAACCAAAACCCTCTAAAATGTCCCCAAAGTTCACAAGCAACCCACAATGAGGAAGTACATCAAAGCTCAAATGTGAATAAGAAAATGTTTCTAAGTGCTCCTAAAAGCTTGGTGAAATTGGGTACCACAGAAGGAGTGTCAGGACCTCTGTCTACAGCCCAGGGGATGTAAGGAGTAAGGTCCAGGGATGCTGAGGGGGGTGAACAGCGAAGGACATCCCTGACTGACAGCAGTGCAGGGGCCTTATGGCACTCGAGCCACTCCCCAGAATGTTCATAAATATCTTTTAAAGCGATTTTCAGTATGGGAGCACGTAGAAGGCCAGGCTGGAAAATAATTAAATCCAAGGAAAAACGAAAAGAAGAACATGCTGAGGAAGAGGACCTCGCCAAAGCCCTTGGTTAAAATGTGCAGTCGGGTTCCTGTCTGGCAAAACTCAAAAATACTGTCTGGGAAATTCATTTAGTTAAGAAGAGAAGGAAGAGTAAGGGTGAGTAATTAAGGTTCACATTATCCTTTGAGCCTGGCATCTGCTTAAATTAGCTCATTTGATCTCTACTTTCTCCTATAATCTGGGTAGTTTTGAAAGAGTTATTACAGGACACATGTCTCTGTTCTGGTTTGCCTTTTTTTTCCCCTACTATTTATCCAATTAATTTATTTAGATTCCTTTGTCTGCTTTTACCAATTTTCCCTCCATGCACTGTCTGGTCTTTCTGCCCTTGCTCTCAGCTTCCTTCCCACACAACATGTTTCAGTCTGGGCTTGTATTGAATCTATTTTTTTTTAGTAATGGAATTTCTAATGCTTTTCTTAAGATTGAAACCGTTATATCATGGCCAGAGGACAAAGCCAGCCAAGATGCCCTACCGAGCTAAAACCCAGGGTGTTGTAGGACGGGTACCAGCTATTTGTTCTCCCCAGGTCCCATCTTGTGTTGACTCTGGTCCCCACACCCTCAGCTCACCCAGATGTCTGTTTCCTCCTCCCAGCTCTGCAGGTTCGTTGGGAGCCTGGATAATTTTAGGGCTGTCCAGAGCAATATGCAGAAGTGAACAAAATGTGCCCCAAAGCTGAGTTTGCCAACCATTCTTGTTTGCACTGTATCACTGGAGAGCCCCGTGTCCCAGGGAGGGGAGGGTGGGTACCTGCACACATCAGTTTCCACACAGGTAATACATTCAGACAGCGTTCAGCCCTGCTTGGATTATGTGAAAGCATGGCAATTTTCACTTTCCAGGTGCCAGAGGTCACTTTACAGCAGGAAAAGCAGTGCAAGAATACAAAAGAGTGGCAGCTTTGGGCTCTGCGACAAAAATGCTCTTCTTTCACTATCCATGGCTTGCTCTGTGGAAAAGGGCTTTCAAAGCTAGATGCATTATCAAAGTTTAAATTAGGTCCATTGAATTTTATTAGCAATTTTCTACTTTGTTAGCAATTTCATGCTGCCTATTAACATTTGTTTTTAATATATTGTTATCACTCATCACAAAAGGCTAATCCTGTTAGTGCTTTCCATATTGTATTACAGAAAACAAACCAGAAGGCTGTGGTGGTTCCTCACGCTGTCATTTTCATATATTTATAGACAGCATATCTCTCCCTGTGCACTCTCAGCCAGTGCTGCCCAAGAGGACAAGTCCAAGGCATGGCTGGCTGGAAGGAGCCACACAAAACATGCTCAGATGTGTGAAAATGAGAGATGAGCTCTTTGTAGGTAAGGTAGTGAGATTCTTTTTTATGTATAGGAGCATTCTATTGAATCTAATCAAAAGTGACATGCTGTTAGGATTTAAAAGGAAAAAAAAGTAAATATTGCCAGCAGCTAATGCTATCATACTTACATTTGATTTTAACTTCAAAAACAAATTAATTTTAGTGCATTCACCAGTGAAATATCTGTGGATGCTAACTGATTCATCCCCTACTAAATCTACAAGACATTTTCTACAAGACACATTCATGTCCATGGATACATTTACAAAATACACTGAATGCAGTATTTAAAATGGAAGCATAATACTCCTGCTCATCATTAGCAGAGAATGTAGGTCAGACTTTGGGATACATATCCATGATCTCTAAACTCATCTTCACCTTTCTGGATGGGACCTGGCACTCCTTGTGTCACACGTACCAAGCTGAGCCCTATGTTAGTAAAAAGTGTACTAAAATTTGTGAAGAAATCACTGTGATATACTGCAGTATCTCACAAATATTTGTCCTACACAGCAAGAGTAAGTTTTCACCTTGGTGGTGTATTTGCATTCAGAACTTTCAGGTTTCATAATGCTGTTTTCACTGTCACATCTGGGACCACACTAACATGGCTCCCATTTAATCCAGGCACTATCAAGAGAAAGAGAAAGGGGTATATCTTCTGCATAGTGCCTGTGAAATTACCCTTATCCTCTGATATATTAAAATTGAAGTGCTATAAATTTCTGTTGTCATGGAGATATTTTCCATGCCACTCCACGATTGGCCATTGGAATTCACTTTCCTTTGGGTTTTCCAGCCTAATTAACTGTTATATTTTTGCTGGCAGAGAGGAAAAACCCACGTGAACAGTTTTTGGACTGTGATTGCATCCCTTATGGAGCAAATTTCATTTTTGTATACTATTAAAGGTAAAATGCATGAGTGTGGCTTGTATTCAGAGCACAGAAAAGGCAGTGATTCTCCAGCAGGAGCTGAGTGTTAGCAGGTTTGAGCACTGAGCTATTACTCGTGTCTCCTTAACAGGAAGCAGGACAGCCAACATTCACTGCAGCCACTGCAACAGGGTGACCCCAAACCCCACTGAAATGACAGTTCTTACAGCAGCAGCACTCCTGACACACACAGGCAAATGCAGGATTCAAGGACCCGTGGGCAGGGTCTGAAGCAGACTTGTGCCAATGAGAACAATATTGTGTTTACTCCTGCCTTTGTTTTCTTTGCCCTTTTACCACTCCCTTTTCCTGAATTTATTTTGGAGTTCAAGCATGATCAAGCCTGTTACATTTGGAGAGTGAGCAGGAACAACCTCATTCATTTAAGCTGATATGCCCACAAAATTTCAGGCTACCTGTATCCTTCCCAAAACCTGCAGGGTCAGGTGTTATTTGAAGAAAATGCCTGGTGGTACAGGCTCATCATGCCCACTCCCTAGTGATGGTGTTGATTAAAAATTCAAAGCTAATTTATCGGCTGCTGTAAGATGGACAGGCTTGGAGATCAGCTTCCCCTATGCTTTTCAAAGTAAAGTGTCTTTGATGTACTTCTCTCTCCTGCCTTTGAACATTTAGAGTCCATTGGCAATGAACTGAATGATTTGGTACTAAAGAGACACCCCTCTCCTTCCTCCCCAAGAGAATTAGCATCAGGCCTTAATTTACTAATGGACTATAGACATCCATTAACATAGTAATTAATTCAGTGCTAAAGTGCCTGTAAGACGGAACCACACTGAGTGCATGGGAAAAAAATTACAAGTGACATCTTCCCAGTGAGCTTCAGTGAGGGTTTGGGTGGAAAAGTTAATTTAACAATGGAATAATGGTGCTCTTTTTTCCTCATCCACAGCCCTGCGTCTAATTACAGCATTTGACAACAATCCTATCCTCAATTCTGAATTTTTGGACAGAGGTCCAGCTTTTTCCATCTTCCAGAAATCAAACGTGGATGCAGTTCAGGCCAGCGTAAACAGCTCCCTCAGAGCTTGGCAGAGCATCCTCAGCAGCATGGCAGGGTGCTGGCTCTTGGCCCAGCTCACGAACCCTGCCATGCAGTCAGGAGCCTCCAGAGTCAGCAGATGCAGCCCCTGCATCTCAGCATCACAGCAATAATGTGGAGGGTATTGCACTACACCACCCTAGCAGTGTCTCACACCCACGTCTTCCAAAAGCAGCCAGTTCTGCAGGCTCTGGGCTGGCAGCACATTTGATTGCTCCCTCTAGATCTGCCTTTGGGTTTGCTGGTGAAGGAGGTGGTTTTAACTGTCCGGGAATATCTTCTCAGCTTCTCCAAACCTCACCATCACTCCTACAAAGTGAAGTTCAGCATTTGTCAGACTGGTATGCAGCTGGTTTCATTGGTATTTCAAAGAGACAGGACATGTGCTCCTCACATTTCAGATTCTCTCTACTGATTGGAATTACCCACCTTCCTGCAAATAATTGCTGCCAGGGGCAATTATTACAATTAAAACGTTCGTTAGTGGCTTGCAATGCCCAGGCTAAGATAAGCATCGTGTGCCAGGTCATGAATGAACTTAATTAGGCATTATTTAGAACTATGTCTTGGTTCATAAATTAAACACCTTTCCAGTCCTTTTCATTTGTAAGGTATCCTTTGCATTCCAATGAGAAAGGCAAACAAGCAACAAAGCAGTTTTCACTTAGAGCCATTCAAAGCTCCGTGAAGCAAGATTTATTTTTTTTAAATGCTAGTTTACCTATTTTAAGAACACATCAGCCAGTTTAAATAAACACAGGAAATTAATGAGGCATAACAATTATGTGAGTTCAGGGTTGACATGCACTTTCCAAAGGATTTCATGCTTTAGAGTTTCATCTGGATGAAGAAGCTGGGCTACAGGGAATGCCACAATATTGAAAAAACTGCACCAGAAAATTGCTGCCTTTCTGGGTACTGTTGAGGTGTATATATATATATTTACATGGCTTCTATCAACACTTGTTCAACTCAGAACACAAGCATGCTCTTGTGCTGACCAAGATTGCCACTTAACTGATTGCTCTTAACTGGTAAAACACTGTGTACCGTGGTCTGATTGCATCAATAGAACAATGGTTTCATTAAGGCTTTTCATGCTGCACTATCAGTATGAAGGGATGATGTGTGTACTTCAGTCTCCGTGTTATGCTTGTTAGTGACTACCTGGGCAGGACTGTGGAATTACATAGAGGCAAGAATACAAGCAACCATCTGTTGATGGTTTATCGTGAACACAAAGCAAACAGCATCAGTTGTGCTATGCCTTGTTCAGCCTTAGTACTGAGTGCAAAATGACACTCCAGATGTGTAAATAGCTTATGTGCAACAGGGAAAAGGTTTGATGAGACGAGAAGTTTTTTTTTCATCCAACATCAGCTGAATGGTCCAGCTGACTCTGAGCCACACCCTGAGGATATATATTTTTCTGGTATAAATCCTTCATGAACACCTGTGTCTTCAAGACCATGTTTTCGTTTAAAAACAGGCAAAGGAGTCACACACGGTGCAGGTGCACAGAGTAGGTGTGAAGGCACCATTCGGATGGGGATGGAGAAACTTGGTTACTGTGTGCCTTGGCATGATGAGCATCATTTGCTCAAGAAACTCAGTTACAGCCTTACTCAGAGGCTTTAGACAAGGTATTTCAGAGGGGGCCATGTTATATTTTTTCCTGAGGATCTCTCTTGGACCCAGTACTGTGCTTCTTCCCCTGGCTGGGACAGCCAGGCAGAGGCACCAGCCTCCCCAGCCGAGCTGTGGCTGCTCATAGCACAGCTTCCCCTTCCAGACACCGGCAGCAATCCCAGCAATAGGGAGGCACCTTCATCTCTTATTTACCAGCTGCTGAGTGCCATTCAGCAGCAGGGGACTTTGTACCTCTCTGCTTTAATGTGGGGCTGTAACAAAAGTCGCTCAGCTCCCAAGAATGCATTTGACTTCAAAGTTCTTGTGATCCATGTGTGACATACATACATTAGCTTAGAAATCCATTTGTCAGTCAGCACTAATAATGGTGCTCGATGCAGAGAACATTATGGCACGACATGAATATGCATGGGGAGGGTGATTATGCTTGGGCTCCAGCATGGACTTCGTATTCTAGGTGGGAGGATGTGTGATAACCTCATAGCCTGGCACCACAGAGATATGTTAGCCATAAACTGATGCAGAACAAGATCTGCTTTTGCTTTCCTTATCCATGTCTGCTGCTGGATCAGGGTCTCAGATATTTTTTAGACATTAAAGGCATCAGAAGCAATTTGAAAGTTGGTGTCTTGGCATTTTTTTCTCTAATTCTGCCACTGAAAAGAGGAAGACGGTGGGTTTTTTCAAAGCACAGCTTCTTCAAATGGAAAGAATGGATCAAAGAGATCAGAGATGTCTATAAATATCATACCTAAATTTGCTGCAAACAGAAAGCAACAGTATGTCGATTGGAGCTGTGTTTACTTCTAATGCTACCAATAGCCACAGCTGGGCTGACACAGAGTGGAGCAGTGAAATCTCCCCCAAGGCTCTCCCTCTGCAGTTTTAACAGGCTATTCTGGCAAACTTTATTGAGTATCTAGTAAATAATTTTTAAGAGGTTATATGCAGGCTTGAGCCAGCTATGCTCAGCACTTGGTTTTTTTCCTTCCAATCAATTGTCCATAAAGTTGTAAGCTGATTTTTATCTTCCCAACACACTTATCTAGTGTTAATGGGACAGGGGTAGAGGAAATTAAAAATCCAGAGAAGATGATGACCGTGTGATAGCCAACAAAGAGTCTCTTCCTACTTTTTGAAGTTCATTCTTGATTGAGAGAGAAGTGAATAGCCTAAGCAGAAATGTGAGACTCCTCCCTAGACACTTGGCTGGGTGTCATATTCACAGAGCTTATCAGTGAGTGGAATTCATGGAGTGTACAATTCATCTCCACATATGTAATAAGTCAACACACACCACCCCAGTAAACGTGTGCTCATGGCCCATGACCCCTCCACCCCAGCTGCAGCCAGCCCTGCTCCTGCCCTGCCTGTCTGAGGGCACCCACCCTCCTGTCAGCTCCAGTCCTGAGAAGAAATGCCCCCAAAAGCCCTTAAATGCAGCACTGTGTCCTCCAGTCTGAGACCTGGGTGGTGAAAACACAATTTGTCATAACTGAGCTTCCAACACAACCGTGAAACCCAGTTTTACACCCACTGGTGCCCAAGCCAGAGCAAAGACTTTCTTCCCACAGCAGAGGAGGGTTTACCCTGTGGCAGCTAGTTAGTCCACAACCTGCAGGAACTGGTAAAGTCACTTTCCTTTGGCCTTTGATCCCTGTTTTTATCAGGGACCCTGTTAAAAACAGGTATCAAGCATATTGCTTTTAAATCTCAAGCCTCAAAAGCAAAATTCACCCAAAGAATGCCCTCAATCACAAAGCTTCAGCAACTGCCTTTGAACTGTAACAGCATTATCAGAGGGAGTCAGAGACCCTTCTCTGGGAATCATCCATATTCCCATCACATTTGGTAAGATGAGCAGTGTGAGGGGCCATGGTTTGAGTGGAGACAAAGGGAAGCAGGAAGCATCTTCTCAGGGGCTCCTAAAGCACACAGCAATTTTTCACAGCCTGCTCTCTATGAACTCTGCACAACCATCCAATACAAGCCAGAAGGAAAAGACCTGTGAAGTTTAAAAATCTCCCACAAAAGCTTTTCCCCCTCTTCAAGGCCAAGGAAACAAACCAGCCTTGCAGCATGCGGTGGAGAGGAGAACAGAGATGAAAAAAAAGACCTCCTAATTAGAGAAAGATTCAATAAGCCCTAGGCTTGTTTTAAAATGAAAATGCTACCACTTTTTCTGTAGCAGTGACCTTACTTTTGCCTTGAGGATTAATACAAAGCACAGAAGCATTTGCAGTCAATGTTTTCAGTGGAATTGCCCGAGAGAATGTGAAGTTTGGAAGATACGGTCTTTCTGGGTCAGGTTGGAGTTTTCTCAAAGAGATTTCAATTCATGTTCTTCAATTTCTTTAACTGTTTATCAGCCCTGCATTGCTCACAATGCTCATCTCAGTACCCAGCCTTTTGTGACTCCCAAACATCTTTTAGGCATCCACTAAATCCCACAGCTCCCTATGGGAACAGCAGAAACATTCCCTTCCAGATGCAATGCTGAAGGTGTGGGATGCAGCTGTGCCACGCTGCAGAGGCAGAGCCAGGACTAAATCAGATCTAAGTCAGACATTTGTTTCTCTTCAGGCCTGGTTGCTATGTATGACAGCAGCTAATTTAGACACACCTGACCTGGGTATAATTAGCTGAGTGCATGAGATATTATTCAGTATATTGTTATGTGAATGAGATAATAATTTTCCTAAGGGTTTGAATAACATACTAGGATGAGGAGGAACTAATGTCTGCATTCGGCTCTCACTTGCCAGCTCAATATTAGTATAATTACTTAATATACGTTATATCAATGATATATTAATACATAATGTAATAAGAATACTTATAATATTTGGAATTAGAAACCCTCAGGACTCACATAACCACACACATATCTCCTTCCTGAAGAGCCATCCATCCACCATGATGTGACCATGAGCACAGTCTGATATACTGGAACTCCACCTGCAGCCCCATACTGCTCAAATTCCCAGAACTGTCCAAAAATCCTACTCACTCCCTCATACCAGGCTATGCTTTCATGGTCATACACTGATGACAGAAGTCTTTCTAGTCTTCTAATCTCTCAGTAGAGCTTAATACATAACATGCCATCCAACTCTGGATGGGTGAGGCTGCCACTGTGTTACAGTGGAACTGAGATGAGCACCTCAAGCCTCAGAGCATTAGTAACAGTGCCACTCCAGGCATTCACAAAATGTTACTTAAGAACCTGCTTGTGGTGATAGCAGAATAAAGTGTTGGAGCAAGGAAATAAATGAAGTTCAACATATATATGATAATATTACAGAAGCAGATGAGTAGACCCGAAGCTGTCACTGGTATTGCTTTTTTTCAGCTATGAATCTCCATTTTGAACGGACAGTAAGAGGCCTCTTTTTTCCCCTCCCCAATTTTCTATTATGTGTTATTCATATTTTCATGTGTTAATTTCTGTGAGAAATGCACCTTTCCAGCAACTAATAGAAAATTCAGATAATGAAGACTGCAGCTCTGGATAAAAGATCTCCAGGAATGAATTAGCCCTAGATAGTATTACTCTCTGCTTTTAAATTCATGTTTGTAATGAAGGAAGAAAGCTGGCTGATTTGTGAAATCATGGATCCAGTACAAATTACAAGTCAGGAACTTCTGTACCTTGAAGGTGAAAGTTTGACTGTTTTACACCGAAGATAAAGAAACCACATGTCTTTGTTTTACCTGACCAGACATGTTTTTGTAATAGAGCAGCCTGGTGTAATGACATTTCTTATTTCAACTGTCCATTTGTCACAGTGAGTTTTCTTTCTGGTGTAATAGCACAGAAAAAGACCAGGACTGGGAACTTAATGTCTCTGTTCTTTGTTTCTGTCTGTAATTCTCAGACTCTCATGTTTCCTGATACTACATGGATCCCAGCAAACAGATTTTCACCTTTCAGGCTTTGTGGTTCTCCAGATAGAGAGCAGAAACCTCCATGCCTGACAGATGACTGGAAGCTGTTCTGGCATCCTCAGGCCAGGCTCAAGAGACGGCCTGAAGAGCAGCTGCAGGAGGCTCTTCCACTGGGAAGTGCCCAGTGGGCTGGAAGGGGCACTGCTCAGTTCTAAACCCAACCCAATGGGGTCAACCTGCACTGCCGCCATGAGGAGGGAGAAGGCAGGGAGGGAAAGCTTTTTGCTACAAATTTTTGTAAGAACATGAGAGACTTGTGTCAGCATCTCATTTGCACTGTGTGGCATGTCATCTCTGCTGGCTCCAAAGGCTTTCTGCATTGCTGGCAGTCATGCACACAAGACACCTTCATCAATGAAAAGATGTCTTAGATGTCAGAAGAAAAATGTCGGGTTCAGACTACTCAGACGTACTCTGAGTTGCCTCTGTGACTTTCCAGAAAAAGGGTCTGAAAGGTATGATTTGCTTTACCCCATCTTACTATATTTCTATGCAAATAGAGTCCATCTATATTCACTCAACCTGGCTGCTGCAGTCTTTGGGCAGCTTTGCCAAAGAACAGGGTTGGAACAGCAGGTACTGAGGCCACAGGGGCCTCTCCATCCACTGTAGTCCCCTAAAAGCTCATCTTTCCATGGTGATGTGTGCCTGTTCACCCTCTCTTTCCCCTGCTGAAAGAGCTGAACCAGTAAAATGCTCTCCACTGACTTTCCACAGGAACTGAGGATGGAGAATAAATAGATGTCATTGGAAATCTAACCTTAATACTCAGCAACTCATAGCCCCCAAGCAGTCCCCACATTTCTCTGATGCCATTTATTGCAGGTTTTTTTCTGAATAAAACACTTCAAAATTCTCCTGGGGACAAGCAGAAGCCCACCTTCTGTTTCAGCCCCTCTGCCAGAGTTCATTCTCTGGGTCATTGTCATTCCTTGCTAACCTAATAAACTTTCCAAGCTGATTAATTCAGGCTTCTGGTAACAAGTGGTTGTGCTGTGAGCGTGTTGGGATTCAACAGTGGGCACCGGCTCCCCCTGCACAGGGACCTCAGCTGGCAGCAGCACATCGCTGGAGGGTGAGCAGGTACTACGAGCAGAGACAAAATACTGCTGCTATCTGGCACTACAAAGCCAGGCTCTGATAGTGTGCTGTCCCTCAGAGCTACAGAGATGAAAAAACTAAGATGTGAAGAACTTAAATATTTCATCACAGACTTTTCTCCATTTTGTTCTTCATTTACACTGGTAAGTAACACACATTTTTAAACTGGAAGAAAAAAAAGGTATTCTTTGTTGGGATGTCAAAGAGCACCCCCTTCCCTCCCCTTACATCCCATGAGTAATGAATAAGTATCAGCTAAACGGGGCTCCATGGGGAATGGCAGTGTCCACAGAGCTCCTTCATCAGCCACAGGCCATTTGCAGGGATATTACGTTGGGATTCAAAGCCAGGCTTCTCTGTAAACACAAAGGACTGCAGTCTGACTCCTGAATGAGTATCTCTGTGTGCTGCACACACCAAAATCAGAGCAGGAGGAGACAATCAGGTTGCACCAGCCAGGAATTTGCTTAATCTGGAACATCAAATGCAAACGGCCACTGACACAGCAGACTGAAAGATCCAACCAAGTGATACAAACTCATGCTTTCCCCTTTTTCTGACACCACATTATTTGAGGGAATGGTCTGCAGAAAGAGGCCAGCTGCTGGCAGATGCCCTGAACATCTGGCCAGAGATGCTCACACACCAGGCCACAGCCTGGCAAGACAAATGTGGCTGCTGGAAATGAATGGGAAGAGCAGAGTCACACAGTGCATTAGAGAGCAAAGATCTAAAGGCAAAACAAAATGCTTTTTTCCTTATAATGATTTTCTCCTGAGAGGGTACAGCGCTCTGGTGAGTCACCTCATGTAGCCATAGCGTGCTCAGATGGTGCATGATCCAGACAACAGTGACAAACAATCCAGGAACGAGGAAAGGAAATTACCATTTCCAAAGTAATTTTTTAATTACATCATATATATGATATAGCATTTGGACAATGCTCTCAGGCACGTGGTGTGACTCTTGGGGGTGTCCTGTGCAGGGGTAAGAGCTGGACTCGATGATCCTTGTGGGTCCCTTCCAACTCAGCATATTCTGTCATTCTGTGATATGTTTGAGCCTTCAGATCACCCTGGGAAGACATGGACAAACCACAACTTCTTCCCATTGCCACTTTATGGACTTAACCCTCAATGAGAATGAAAGTACCTGCAGTAGAGGAGCTCATGTAGTGCACGCTTTGGGCAGGTACTTCCCTGGAGAATGTCATGATGTTTTGGTATGTATATGAGTTATTTCTAGTGGGTTTTAGTTTTAAGGGATCTCCTGTGAGTGAAACATGCACCGCAGTTGTTAATGACTACTGTAAAATAAAAAAGGCCATTTAAATTTGCTCAGAAGCCAACTGTTACCAATATCACCAGGTTCAAGGAAGCATTTGAATGTAGAGCTGACAGAAAATATAAAACTTTTCTTTTTTAAAGAATATTACTATTCCCCTCGAACTTTTAGAAGCCAAATATCCTTGTTGCAGAATAAAAGCACCATCTTGGGAGTCAGAAAACACCAGCACAGTTCTGTGCTCTGTCCAGGCTCGCAGTGCACTCTCTAGCAAGTCCTTTAACCTCCATTTCCATTTCCATGCATAAAATCGCAGTATCTCATCTTTTCTCCTCTCTCTGTTATTTTTAATCTCTCTGATGCAGGGACTGTCTCAAAGTATATGATTTTTTCAGTGCTGGTGGGTCCTGCTGTGCAATGGGCACCTTCATTTCCCACCAGCTTTGGGGTGTGCAGCTGCTCTTTTAAGGACTTCAATCTCTGCACTCTCTCACTGCTCTGAGAGGTTGTAGATGCCAAATCCCTGGAAACATTGAGGGTAAGATTGGACAGGGCTCTGAGCAACATCATCAGGTTGAAAATGTCCCTGTCCATGGAAGAGGGTTGGACTAGATGACCCTTAAAGGTCCCTTCCAACCCAAACCATTCTGATTCTATGACTTGCTCAGAGCCTGGCTGAGTTGGAGTCTTCTCACCCCACCAAGAAGTTGCTCTTACCTAACAAAGGAAAAAAACTTCATGGTTACAAAACAAGAAGTAAAAAATTGTTCAGAGTTTCTCCAGATCTGAACAAACACTTAAAACATCTGCAAGAAAGCATCTGGCCTTAATGTTGAAAATTATCAACACAGTGCATTTCCCATGAAAAGCCTTGGGATTCTGCAAGGAGTTTACAAGCCCAAAAGTTCAGTGCTTAGAGTTTGCCTGAATTCTCTACAAACACACATGTAACCCTATCATTCACACCTTTTTAAGAGCACTGCACAAGAATTTTTAGGGTGAGTTGCCAGTTTCCATAATCCTAAATCACTTCTTCCACTGGGATTTTCAGGATGGAAGACTGCCCATCACCAGTTAAAGGGTGCCTGACCCCTTAGAAACACTGTGAGCAGAAAGGGCGCAAACTGATAGATTAATCCATCTGAATATAATCAGAATTGGCATAAACTTTTCTCCAGCCTGTTTCTGTGCAAGCCAGAGCCCAACCTTTCCACATGCTCCAGGGCACATGATCCACTCTGGTTTCATGTCCACATGCTGTCCCAGCAGCTGCCCGGACCAGGGCCAAACTTCCTCAAGGTTCATGGATGCATTTTGGAGCCAGAAGCAGATGTGCTGAATTACTGCAAGAGCCTGATCTTGAGGGGTTTCCAGGGTCACTGGAAGCAGAAAGCAATGAAAATCTAGTGAGAGTTTCTGCCTGCTTGGGAATTTCACCCTCGTGTTTGAAAAGTGAATGAGGTGAAATCCCTCAATAAAAAATTAATATACATGACACTTTCTCTTCTTTCCTTCATGAATCCTGTGGCTTCCCTCATTTGAAAACCACCTTTTGTTCCATTTTCTCACAGTCTTCTCTCCTGTACTCTTTCCATAGACTGTCTAAGCCCAACACCCCCTCCTCCCTCCTTACCCCTTTCAATCTGTTAAATTTGCTTTTTCCCCATGTGTCACAGCATTTCGAAACAGTTCTTCCTCACCTTTCTTTATTCTCACTTTCCAGTTATTTTCAAAACTCAACCAAAACCCAAAGGTTTTTTGCAGTAACTCTTTATTTTTCTGCATTTTATGTGGTGTGTCCCCCCCCCCAACGTTAAGTGCTTTGCAGTGCTATTTGCATGACAAACACCAGACACACAGCTGAGCTGTGTTGTGCAATAGTGTCCAGCCTGAGAGTCACCCAGGTGTTGGGAATAATCCCCGACAGATTGGTCTGGGCTCCAGCTCCCACTTACAGGTGCACACCCACTCAGCATCCTACAGCCCATTTTGAATTTTCCTTACTATTTTTCCTTACATTTTGAATTTTCCCCCTATGAATTGATGTCAGTAATACATCTAGGGACTGACTCCACTTAAGCCACAGTCTATTCTGTCCATCGGATTCAATGTGAAGTCACTCCCCATAAAGGTTATCTTCATTCTTTTGATGGTAGCCACTTTTAAGAACAACTGACATCACTCACTATGTATTTATTACTGAGTTATTTCTTATCATGCCAATCAGGACCTCACCTGCTCAAAAACTGAAATCAAATACCACAAAGGTATAACTAAACTATGAGAGAAATGCACCCAGAAGGAGCATATCTCCTGAAAATGGCATTTCAGGATGGACAAACCAACAAATGTGGAAAAAATAAGAAAGACCACAGGACTGCAGAAAAGAAAGGAAACTTTGGATCTTACTTTCTGATATTATAAGGTTATGAGTGAATTAAATTGGGCCAACTTTCCAGAATGAGCAATGGGACAGGCTGAAAAAGACTTTGCTGTGGTCTCACTGCCACAAACACTAAAATTTCTGCAGATGAACAAAAAAATAGAAGGTGGGAGGTGGTGTGTCATAGAAGATGAAGAAAACTCTCTGACCACTTCTTAATTTCATTCAACAGCACGTAGACAAGATCCATCACACAGGCATCCCCTGGGACACTGATACACCCGCTGTGGTTACACCATGAGCTGGCTCAGCCTTCATTTCTCCCTCTGGAAAGATGAGTCTGACCAAAGCTCTCCAACCCAGCTGTCTCCTCACCAGTAACAGAAAGCACAGACATCCAGCATGAGTCATTTGCAAGGCTGATGTAATAGCCTGGAGAGATTCCCATGCCTTTCCTGATGGAGACCTAAGAATACCCATGGCAGTGAGAACTTCATGGGATCCTTCCTGAGTTGTTCTTGGAGGGACGAGCAGTTCAAACTGGACAGGAAAGTCTATTGGGGCTAAAATTATTAATGCATGCAACATGTTCAGGGACTTCTGAGCTTTGCATGGGCACATCATCAGACTGTGGGCAGGTAACTGCTCCCTTGTGAGCTGGGATGAGGGACACAAGGAAAAGGAAATAGGGATGTGGGTGTGCTATTCAGTATCTTCACTGCCCCAGCCCCTATTGAAAGTGAGGTGATGGCATACCAGGGCAGAGGTGGCTGGGGTGCCCTCATGTTTCCACAAGCTTTGTTTTTGTAGGAGCACTGTCATGGCTGGTGCTGTGCACACTCAGATCCACGGAGACAGGACATCCAGAGGGGTCACCACCCAAAGAGAAGAGAGGAGAAGAGACAAAGGTAGAGACAGGTAGATGGAAGACTACAAAGAATTGACAAGGGGATGCATTAATTAACATGACAGCAAGTATTTTCATCACAGTAGCAACTGTCAGGTTTTTTGTAGAGAACAAGCTGAGAGCTTGAACAGGCTTCAGAGAACAATTGCTTGCAACAGGCACATTAGTTTTGGAGAAACACATACCAGCAGTCCCCGGAGGTCCAGGCAACACCCAGGCATTACTGCTAAATTAAAAATTTCATGTTGAAATAGTAGAGTTCAACCCTGGGAAAAAAAAAGTTGCAAATGCCTGTCTCAGCTTTTACATAAAAGCCCTTGATGAAAAGGGAGAAAAAAAAACATTATATTTGTGACTGAACTGAAATGGGCCAAAGTCCCACTCCCCACACATTGCATACACAGGGTGTCAGGCTGTCCTGCACCGACAGGTACAGTGACAATAAATGCCCTGAGATGAGGTGGTTTATGGTACACCTTTCAAAGCCCATCGACTGCTGTGGTTAATGTACAGACTGCTGTTAGTGCAACCGTGTAATTTAAGCCTCAAACTTATCCTTAGCCAGAGAATCCAACAAAATTTTTAAAAAAACCCAGACACAAACAAGTGAACCTCTGCCAAAATTCAGACTTGCAAACAAAAGCTACCAGACATTCAAGCCAAATCTGAGCAAGCAGTGAGCAGGTACCTTGAAGTCAAGGTGCTTTGTGAAGGCAGGCAAACACGAACAGGCTGTGGGAATGTTTTATCTGGGGCATTTCATCTGACCGTGTTTGGCCCTCGCTCAGTGCCTGGCTGTGCTGTGCCAGCTGGCAGTGACCCACAGCAGCCCTGCAGCCCTGCTGCTCCTCTCCAAATCCAGCACCGCTGCCAGACGGGACCGGCTTCGCTCAGCCAGCCAAGAGCTCCAGGCAGAGTGTGCAGAGCCAGGAGCAGGAGGGAATGGACAGCGTGGCAGGGACACAGCCCCTGGACTGCAGGGCTGGGCTGGGGTAGGGGATGTGTCATGGGGATGCCTGCCAGCAGGCTGGGTGCTCCTGGCGCCACTAACGTGTGGCACAGTACACACAGCAGCTTGTCATTGATCCTCACATCGGTGGGACACCCTGAGCAAGGGCAGACCTAGGGAGAAACATGGTGGGAAAGCCACAGAGAGAGCCCAGGGAGCGATGCCTCTGCTCAGGAGGAACAAAGAGTTACTGGAGAGTAACGTTTCATGGCTCTTTTACTTAAAGAGTTAGAAAACTTGGGAGCACCCAAGTGAACGTGGGCTGTGAATAGATTGCCCCACACAGAAAGCTGGGCTGAGTTTTTGCACCAGGTAGTTTAAAGCATTCAGAAAGTTAGCTGTGAGGGTTACACGACTCACTTAGGCTGCTGTAGATTTTTATTATTTTTTCTACCTGCCAGTGAAGTTTCTCAGTGCCTTTCACTACATTAAAAACAAGAAGCCAAAGAAACAAACACCCTGCCCATCTGTGTCTCTCATCACACCCTTCACAGAAACAAAGCAATTAGTATTTTCCTTTTCAAACATCCTCAAATGGCTACCCTAGCAGTTCGGACCTCTTCTCCATCAGTAACCCCCAAGCCAGGCAGAACCTCTGACTTGTCATTTCCCAATACCAAGACCAACATTTGCTTTCACAGAGGTATCAACAGTTCTAGAACTTGCCTCTTCCCCTGAGGCTTTTACAAGGGAATCCTAGAATATTTAGAAATTGAAACTATGTCATGAAGTGGCAATTGCATGAAAGAGTCACTGCAGGAAGCACCTTCAAAACTACAGCAGTGAGCTCATCACTAGGCATAGCTGAAGCTTCAAGTGCTATAAAATGCCCTTTGAGTGATTTTCCCACAGGTCAGTAGGCTTCAGCCTGGAGAATTGCTGTGAAATGATAAGTAGCTCCCACCTGGTAAATGTGAACGAGCAGACGGTACCTCAACAGGAGAGCAACCAGGTTGGCTGAGGTGCCTCCTGGTTTGGCAGGTTTCCAGGAATGAAATTCAGGAGTGCAGTTTTCCTCCCTGCCACGCTTTAGTTAGCAGTGCAGTTCTGTGCCCTCTCAGCACCAGTGGCTCTTTCCATGTGTCTTTCTGGTGAGCCTAAGAAATAGTTAAATATCTTTGAGTGAGGGATGCCTCTGGCAAGGGGCTGACCCCCACCCTTCAAAATGCACACACTGCTCCCACTGTCAAGGTAGATCAATGTTTAATGCAATGGCCTTGACAGAGCGCTGTTAATAAAGATGCAGAGAGCAAACAACAAAACCATCTGAAATAGCAAGGCCACGTCACATAGCTTGCTCTTCAGGGATCTGAGCTATTTTGCACTGAATTTATGGGAAGCATTTTGAAAATGTATAAATAGAGGCCCCATCCCAGATCTCTGTCTCAGGTTATGTTCTCCACCTCTGGGCACATGTCAGGGTAGTGTGGAGAGCAGGAGAAAGGTGTCCCCCCATTCACCCTGACTACCAGTGCATGAGGTAAAGGGGTGCAGTAGTGGGGGACTCTGGTGCCCCTGCACTGCATCAGGGAAAGGGAAGGAGAGATGGGGGACTCTGGTTTCCCTGCAGTCTGCTCCTGGCACTGTCAGTGCTGGGCTGCATGTGGAGGACATTCCCTGATCAGTGTGGGACAAGTGATAAAAACCGTACCTGCATCACATATCTGTCTTTTGCACAGGTTATCATCTTGCATAAGTTTTCTTTCACAATTTACCTTCCTGTCTGCCCAGGCCACACAAGCCCTCAGGCCTACAAGCTTATGAATGCAAACAACACAGCTAATTCTTTGCTTTGTGGGCACCATATGCTTTAAGCAGTTTATTAATATTTGTAAACAATTAGGTTTTATTCTTTGTATTAAGAATAAACAAACCTCCTAAGATTTTTTTTTTTCAGGTCAGGGATTTTTCCAGACATCTGGTTGCTTATTTGCAGCTTCTCCAGATTTTCTTGGCCAATACATTGTACTGGAAATCACGAGATTTCCAATGGATTTTTGGTTTTTATCCAACTGGAAATACTGAAAGAGGAGTTTTTCCTCCCAGCCTTCCAGGATTTCTAGTTCATGTGCTGGCTGGAAGCAGCATATATAGAAGGGCATAAAAAGAAAGCCTTGATTAAGAAAAGCTGAGGAAATATTTGTACTTCAAAGGTATCTTTCCAGCTTGGGGTGATGGTTCTAATTAGTTTCTAATGAAGCGAAGCTGATGAAGCCTTAGTTGATGTGACTGTTTAGATGACCGTTCATAGCGGACTAGGACACTGAGGAGGCAAGATCTAGGCCTGTGCCAGGCTCGTGTTTATGATCAGATAGTGTGTCTGGTGGGTATCTGAATTATCCAGTTTTTAATTAGAGATGGTTATTATCTCAGTGTCTGAGGCTCTCTGTCTCCAGCCTCCAGGTCCCTCTCAAGGACGCCTGCTGGGAGTGCTTTTGCCACCTATTTTGCAACATCAGTGGAAGGCAAGGGGATGGCAGTTCTGAGCTCAGTGGTGTTTTGTCCCATGCCACCCTCCAGCAAACACAGGGAGGGAATGGAGCAATGCAAAGGGAGGGAACAGTGGTGATGGGGGTGCAAGGCAGAGGTCAGAAACATCATATGGAAAAAGGGGATAGGAAAAGGAGGAGAAGATTGAGGAATATGGTCTTAACAATGGAAAAATCCCCAAATGTGTGGCCTCCCACCTCCTTCCTCCAAAATCAGCCTAAATCTGGAAAGATACAGTAAAAGATAAAGTACCAAATCCAAACAGGACATGGTAGGGAGGAAAAGGCAAGGACAAAATGTAGGAGCAAGGGAACCACAAGGTGGGGGGAAATCATGGCCCATTTGGTGAGGAGGTGTGTCCCTCCTGTAGAGGACACACAGCCTACACTGTTGGCTTGGCAGCACCCTGAAGTGCCTGGTCAGCACCAGCAGTCAGCAGCCGGCTTTAGCACAGGCACTGCTGGAAGTTCTTTAACTCCTTGCACCAGTTCCAGGAACTCTGCTTTCACTGAACTTAGTAAAAATGGGATTCCAGGAAAACAAATGTCATGCACTTGGAAGAATTTTGCAGTGTATTTAATTTCACCAGTAGGTAATGAACCAACAGCGAGTTTCACCCCATGTGGGCTCTGAAAGCAGTCAATGCACTTACTGGCAACTTTAGGACATGGAACGCCCATTCCAGGTCACCAGCGGGTGACATTGCAGACAAAGGGAGATCAGATAATCCTGCATGGCCTGACACAGCTGTGGTGGCACGTGCTCCCAATGGCTGTTGACCTAGGGCATGTCAGCTTCTGTTGGTCAGTGACTGAATGCAGTGTAATTTCTTTGAAAGTGATGCCTCTCAGCATCATCTGGGGAAAACAGGGATACTTGTCTATGAAGGGACTGATTTTCCTCCTAGAGCAGGGAGAGCAGAAGGTAGGCAGAAGTTTTGTTAGTGCTCTATACTGAAAGGCAATAATTTGTAAATGCTGTTTCCTCTAGAACCTAAAAACTCTCTGAAACTTTAACTGAGAATCATTCACAACATGTTTAAGACTTCCAAAGCCATCAGAGCAAACCAGAATTCATTACAAGAGAAAATAAGATTGTAATTAATTAACTTATTGAAATTATGAATCAAGCATTACACAGGAGAGGCTATGAATCACTTTGCAAGTTATTCATTTAATCAAATAGCTGGGCAGAAATATTTGCATTAATAATTGGACCAGAAAGTGCTGATCACAATGTTTAATAAATCCAAACTGTTAATTCTACAAAGTCTATTTCAAGACTGAGACATACGTACAAAAATTTCCACTGGTATAAAGAGAGGTTTGGGGTTTTGTCCTTAACAATTAAAACAAAACCTTTCTCCAGAGCATTTTGACACATGGTCAGAAGAACAGTTGGAACCTCACCCATGTCATGCTCCCTTTTTTCTTCTGCAGAAGGTTCAGGACAAGGGATTTTTGGTGACAACTCCTAGGGACCCTGGCCCTGCAGTAACCAACAGCCAGCACTTAAAATTCCTGGATGTAATTAACCTTGTTAGCATCTCCACATGAAGACTTTTTTCCACAGGCACTATCCAAACCTCACAGAAAGCCCCCAGATGTGTCCTAGCTTGGGAACTTGACCTGGCCTCACGTGAGCTGGGCTTTGGGGGACACTTTCACCAGCAGCCCTAGAGGTATCTTCACTGCCTGGTCCAAGCCCTCTCCAGCTGTGTGTGTCTTTTCCTTGACATTCTGCTCCCAACCCTAATCCAAGCCCTGGGCTGAGATTGATGGGAGGGGAAGGCAGGAGCCATCTGGCCCTCACTGCACTTTGGGAGCCCCCTCCCAGCCAACTCTACTGCATGTACAGTCTTTTATTTCCTTGAATTCCAAACCCAGTGTCAGCACTCATGATTTTTATGTGTTCAGGATCTGAATGTTTTATCAGGCTGTTACAGACACATTTCACTCCAGACATATGGAAACAGATGATCCAGACTGATTTTCACTTTCTGGCAGGTGAAGGTTCCTCTACTTTTCCTAAAACACCTTAATTTTATTTCGACTCTGCTAGTTATCTACATTTGTCTCCACTACTTCTGCTTTTCACTGATTTGGGACTTTTTGACTTTGTGGATAAAAGCAGTCGAATGACAGTCACACTGAGTCATGAGGTCTCTCAAACTGCTTCAAATCAGAATAATTTAATTCAACCATTTGATACGAGCACGAAGTTATTAATATGCCAAGTACAGAGCTCCATTGCATCAACTTTTCCCTGAGTTGCAGACATACTTTACAAGCCATAGACCTGTAAGGTTTTGTTTGGCGACACCGAGATGTAGTTTTTGCCCTTTTGTCTTTCCTGCTCTTTTTTTCCCCATAGATCTATTTGCTAAAATAAATTGAAATTGGGTAAAAGAATATAAGGCACAATTTATACTAGATATATCTGCAATTACTAACTCTGAATTAAACATATCCCTTCATGAATAATGAAGGAGAAATAGGCCAGAGGAAAAATGAGATAAGATCTTCAATCCATGTATTTTTAATTGCTTCATTATCTAAAATTTGGTACGAATAGCAGTGGATACAGTTTGCTGTTAATGCACAAAAAGAAATGAGAATTTTCAACCAAATCACAAAAGGCTATCAAAAATTAATTTTGTGTGCTGTGATCATTGAAAATGTAAGTGATTTTGTGGCAGAGTGACATAAAAAATACCATTTATATGCTAATAATGAACAAGTCATATTTTTTCATTTTGATGCAAAATAAATTTTATTTTCATTTTAATGAACAGTAATGAATTATAAGCTGTTTCTTTTTATCTTTAGGTAAAAGCTGGGGATAAGATAATGAAAGGTTGGCAAAAAGATTGCCCTGAATGAAAATTGGATGAAACAGAGCATGACCCTCGCTTTGACCTGTTAAACTCCTTTGCTGTCTTGACAGTCCATGGCCAAAGCTGCCCTTTAGGCCCAAGGTGAGCTCTGGGAACACACCCCATCACAGGGCAAAAGAGAGAAAATCCTCCACACTGGGTAGAGCAGCTCCACCTTTATTTCATACAAACACAAGCATCCTCAGAAGGGGCTCTGCCATGTACTCGTCCACACAGATTCAGCAGCTCTAAGCCAAGGGATAACTTCTGTGTCCACGGATAAAAGCACAAGGTACATTAGTTATATTTGCAGTCCCTAGCTCTGAATTAAAGTTGTTTCTTCATGTAAATGAACCCAAAAAGGCCAGAGGTACTGAGGAAACTGATCCAAAGCCTATTAAAGCCAATGAAATATCTCACATTGATGCATACCATATTAATACATAATTATGGGATGGGATTTTTTGCAGTAATTCCTAGAAGCACAAGACACAGCCAGGATCTTTATCACTTCAGTTGCTGCACACAGTGCAAGAGATAGTTCTGTCCTAAAGGCATTACAATGTAAGGATAAGGCAAGAGATAGCAAGCTGGATAAGAGAAGCACAGGGAACCCAAACAAGCCGTGAGATTATTGTGCTCAGCAATTATGTGCAGCAGGCTCAGCATAGCAGCTGCTCCAACACTTCTGAAACAGCGGAGCGTGTACCAACACCAGCTGAAATCAATAGATACTGCACACATTAAACACCCAGGAAAACCCAGCTCAGCTTTTTAAAATGAGCCAAACATAATGAAAAGCCAGTTTGAATCTGCTTGTCTTGTATTTACTGCTCCTCGTTCACACTGAGGACTTCCCTCAGGGTACCTGCGCCTGTCTCAATTTGAAGTCAACTTCTTTGCCCCTCTCTCCTGTGCAGATTGCCCACACATAATCAAATTCCAGATTTAACTTCATCCCTGGGGCCTTCTGCATATTATTCAACCAACCTGTTGCAAGCAGTGCAGCTGTGATGCTCAGGTCACTGTGTGCAGCACTGCTTCACTTACAAACTTACCTGACTGCTGCATCAGGCTGCATGTTCACACTCATCTAAACAGAATGCAGTATCTGGTGGGGTTTTCAAAACACCTACTCGAGAGATAACAGTGCTTGTAGATTCCAATTTGCATTTTTATGCATGATAATTTCTTTAAGAAGCTGATTTAAATAACTCCCTCTCAAGAAGAGCCCTTCTGCTTATTATTTGGACTGGAGTAGTAGCAGTAACACACTGATTATTAAACTGTTTATTAAACTTTGTCATGAGAAATAACTAAATCTTGGCAGAAGGACTCACAGCAATGGACAGAAGTTAAAATACAGGAAATTATGATATTTTGTAGATATATATATTTATCATAGATATTTCACCCTGAAGGTACTCATCCATTGAAAGAGGATGCAGAGAGGGTGTGGAATCACTGTCTTGGGACATGTGCCAACCTGGACTGGAAAAGCACCCAACTGTAACTGGACCTCCCTGGAGCTCTGGGTTGGGCTGCAGAAATCTAGAGATCCTTTCCAACATAATTTGTATGCCTTCAACTCTGTAATGTCACAAAAATGAAGGATGGGTCTTACTGTTTAGAGTTAATTCCTCAGACTCCTCTGCAGCTCCCACACAAATGCTGTATCAGAGACTCCCGAGACCCCCATCACAGTCTGCACTGTCTGCAGTTCCCAACAGGAATAGCACTGTGGTCTCCTGTGGATGGTGCATCTCACCCTGGGGACACTGGCAGAGCTGGGTGGGATTGGTGACACCCCAGGCGAGCAGAAATCCCCACCACCAGCTCACCCACAGCTCTCTGCTGGGCTTGTCCTCACACAGTCCTTGGGATCTGAGCTCTCCTCAAAGCACCACATATATCTGTTCTGTGTTCAGTTATGCAAGTATTTACTCACAGGGGTTGGTTTGTTGGGTTTTTTTTGTTGTTTTTCCCAGCAGTTTTACCTTTGCTTCTATGAATTATGCACTCAACAGGGGGAAAAATGCAATAAGTAGCATTTTACCTTGGCCAACTGCTGGGTGAGACAGGCAGTGATCAGCAGCATTGCAACTCTGCTCCTCTGTGTCACCAAAACACATAAAAAATAACCTGGGTAAAATTATGGAAGACATGAAAGGATGCTGAAGAAACACACTACTGAGCCAGTGTCTACACTAAAAAATAAAAAAATCAGAGATATTTGACAGCTCAAGTCAGGATGCTTCTGTATTTTAATTGTTATTCTGAATTTGTTTGAAAAGTAATACGAAAAAAAGAAAATTGCAAGAAAAAATGAGCTGGACAAAAGACTATCTAAATGAATCTTGAAGAGGAATGAACTATATTTTCACACTTGGAGATGTGCATGAAAAGACTACGTAAGCAGTAACAGAAAAACAACAGATGTTTACAAGAGAAAAGCAAAACTGAAGAAAACACAGGGATATGAATAAACAAAATTTGACTCAACCAATTAGAAACATTTGTTTGGTCCAACAATGAAGCTTTGACAAGTATCAAAATTTCTGTTTGAGTTACCATCTTGACATAGTTACTGAAAATTGCCCAGACTTTTAAGGATTTGCCCTAATCACATAAAACTGCACCATCATTTTCTTTGTCTGCTGCTCTGCTCAATAGGAAATCTAGACAACAAGAAACATGTAAGTCTTAATCATACTTGAACAAGAAGGCTTACATTTCACTACTCAATAAGACATAATGAGTTAGATAGAAGGTGATTTGCTTGTTCACATTGTTGAAGGAAATTAAAGTATAGATTTTCTAAAAAATCTCCATACATTTTTTTCCAAAAATAATTCTGTTATTGCATTTTCTGCCTGTAAATTTTCCCACTTTCTTTAATCCTGGTATTCAGGTTTGTATACTTTGAGAAACAGAACTGGGGAAGGAGGCCAGTATCTGCCTACCTGGCACACTTTTGTCTTTTGGCATTTTCAAGAACTACCAAGTGGCCAACTCTTTGGGCTACATCGGGCCCTCTTTCTGACTCAGCAGCACCCACAGAGGGGTGGAAGGAAACTTTTCTGTACAAACCCTGCTTTTAGACTTAGGAGGGGCTGCTTGTGTGTCAGCTCTCTATGAAACAGGCAGGCAGGAGCAGACCTTCAGACCTGCTCAGTAGCCTCAGGAGCAAGCAGGGCCTCCAGGATCACAGGCTACATGCAAACACTGTATAGCCTGAAGAAGGGATTGAAATGTTCCAGGTTAGCCATATCAGTGGTCCTGATGGAGGGCAAATTCAGTGGAGCATAGCTTAAGATACAGAAGTAAAAAACAGTTTGCATAAAGCCTGAACCTTTCCTGCTCACCATTCAGTGTGCCTTCCTCCCTAAGAACCGCCTGCTCATCTATCAAAGGCTTGCAATGGCCATTTATCACATCCTGGGCAGCCAAGGATCAAAGCTCAGAAATTAATCTGAAGGAAGAACGGCAGGAGGAAAGAACACCCTTGCCACCCTGCTGCTCTTTCACGTAGTGCAAGCCAAAATTAACCAACCACTCCAAAAATTCTCCATCTTCCAGTCATCTGGCACTGACTGTTGGTCCATTTTCCTCTTACATGAAAAGTTTGGTGTATAAAGAACAGTACAAAGCCTAGTAACAAAAATTCCAAAATAAATCACTCCCTCCCTAACTTCATTAAATAAGTTAAAGAAGAACATAAATGTTGAGACATGCTGGTGCAAAAGGCCAGAATTCATTTTACATCCTTTGAGTCTGCTGGCTTTTGTAGGACATTATCTGAAAATTTATGATTCACCAGGTAGCTCTAAGGATGTCTGGACAGTTTGGCAACAGCCCTTAGATTATTACAGAAGAGAATGGAGACTGAATCCAAAGAGGGTGTTGTAAAGTAATTTGGGTTATTAACTGCTTCCATTCTGAATGACATGCAGGTGTATCCAGAAAATGCTCTTTATTATTTTTTGACACCCTGCACCAGCGTGCAGAGATTTCACCTCCCTAAACTTTCTATTTTCTTTCAGATTTTACAGTACGCTTCCTTTTGGCATGTGGTCACAATGAGACCATTACTGGGTATGACCACTTAGGAATTGCTGCTTTCAAGTGACTGCAGTAGGAAAACCAAACTGCACAAAATGGCTAAAATTTTCCGTTTTCTTCACAAGCAGCTGAAGAATGCACAGCAGCAGAGCACACTAATCCAAGCCTTGAGAAGGCTCATTAGCAAGACCCTGGACAGCAGTTAGAGCTCTCGGTGAGCCAGTCACATTACTTGCCAAACATGAGTGATCATGGACAAGTGACTGCTTAAAAACATCAAAGTGCTGTGAAATGATAAATTGGAATTGTCGTATGGATGCCTTAGTGAAAAGTAAAGCTGCAGAAAAATATAGCCGTGTCTTCATGAAGAGGAGGGGAAAAGAAACCCAACTGTTAAAAACAGATTAATTGAAATGTGTCTACAAGAGTAACAGAAGATATATCGGTACCTACAGCAACCGTTCCCCCTTGGGTCCATCTGGAGAAGAGGGAGCTGAGAGGGAAGAGAAGATGCACAAATGTTGAAGTGTCTGAGGGAGGATATTACACATGGGAGATGTCTTAGCAAGCAAGTTCCAAAAGCAAAATTCATAGCAATAATTTATTTTTTTTTAAAGAAGTATGCTAACCTAGAGGAAACAAAACATCAAAGGAAGTGCATGTCATGTGTTTCAGATGGATCATTTTACACATAGAAAAATACACTTTTTCTTATTATTTCTCAGGGAAATAAGCCCTAGGTAGTCTCATAATGCCTTGGTAGAGTGTCAAAAGAAACCTGAACATTTCAGACAGTCAGATCTTGTTTGGAAGGTACTATAATGCATTGCTATTTGGCAAAGAGATTTTCAAAGTGTTGCCAAGCCTCAGTCAGTTTATGGATTTAAGACCTCAGCTGTTTAAGGCCCTGTTTACAAAGCAATGCATCATGTCACAGCATGGCACTGAAGTTGTAAATGGCTCTCAAATTTTGAAAAAATTCTGGATTGCAGTGGAATACAGATTATTCTGAGACACAGCAACAGGCTTTGAGAGGGAGTGCAAGCATTTTCCTACACAAACAGCGTGGCAGCTCCCGAGCTGGTATAAATCAAAGCAACCTTTTTTCAGATAAAGAGAACAATGCTGATTTACACACACTGAATCATACTGAATATCTCTTGAATAACACTGGCCTAAGAGCTTGAGGACTGGATCCTCAGGCAGAACCAAATGCCCAGTTGCTGCCAGCAGCACAGAATTAGGCATCCAAATATTTCCATGGAACTAAGCATAACTGAAACAGCAGACTACAGGCACACTCACAACATGCACTAAATCCAGTGTACTTCATTCATATTCAGACTAATTCTGCATTGGGCACCAGGAGAGAGCAGCGTTTGGGACCATAGCTCAGGTGTAGAGCATGTTACTGCAATCTCAAAGTACAACCATACAGGGGGTTCACTCTTTCACACAGCTCTGCTCAAAGGACCAGTGTCTAATAAAACCCTACCCTACTGATAAGAACATTTCCATTTATCTGTATCGCTTTGGGACAACAAAGTGACATGTAAGCTTAGCAGCTGTTCAGAAAAGGACCTGGGTACCAGTGGATACCAGGCTGAACATGAGCCAGCCATGTAAAGGCGGCCAATATTTCCAGTAGCATGGGTTGCTGGAAGACAACACTGACAGTCATAGAGGTGACTAACTGCCCTAAACCTAACCATAACTGTAACCCTAACCCTAAACACCCCAGAACACTAAGCCCCCACCTAAGCCCCCCTCCCAGACCACTAAGCCCCCACCTAAGCCCCTCCCCAGAACCCTAAGCCCCCACCTAAGCCCTTATTCAGCTCTGGGGGGACATGGCTGAAGTGCAGTTTGTCCCGTTCTAGACAAGTGGGTACTTGAGCATGTCCAGTGAGGGGCCACTAAGGTGATTAAGGGCTTGAAAAATCCCTGTGAGAAGAGGTTGGGGCAGATGGGTTTGCTCAGGATGGGAACAGAAGGCTCAGATGTGGTGGTGTCTTTTTGACGCATGTAAGTATATGATGGAAAGAAGTCAAAAACTCTAAGCCAGGCTCTTCTCAGTGACAGGACAAGAGGCAGTCACTGAAATACTGGAAAATCGATTCACACTTCAGAAGTTTGGCTTTTTTGTACCTTATGTTTGATCCCTCTGGCAAACAGTGGAACAAGTTTCCCAGAGAGGCTGCAGTGTCTCCATCCTTGCAGATATTCAAAACCTGAACGTGGCCCTGGGCAACACTTCCTAGTTGATCGTGCTTTGAGCAAGGGTGTTGGACCAGGCAGTTTCTAGAGGTGCCTTCCCACTTCAGCCGTTCTGTGACTCTGTGACTACTTCACTGCACGTGCAAATTATAACCACAGAGCTGAAAAGCTGAAGGGAGAGGACCAGCTGTTGGTAGTGGCAATCTTTGTGCCCAACACTGCTGTGGTCAGGACACCATGTCCAAAGGTAGTTCCATGCTCCAGTCTGCATTCACAACCAGGCACAGTCCCATGAGAGCAGCCAAGATAAAACCCAAAGGCATCAAAGGGATTACTGGTATAATAGATGGAAATACAAAATAAAGTAGGATTTAACCGTCACCTGATGGGGTACATAAATTGGGATATAATTGGAGGACAGAAGTCCTAATGAGTTATTCAGCTTTTAAGTTACTTGCTGTAGTTTCATTACATTCTTTTCATACAAACTGAGCATGAAAGTTCCTCCTCTGATGGCAAGAAGAGAACAGATAAAACTCAAAGCTCTACGCAGCTTGCTGCCTCCTTCCTCTGCTGGAAAACGATAATTATCTCAGGCCTGCCTAATCCTGTAGGATTTATCCCAGACAGTGTTAGTACTTCCATTGTTCTACACAGCACTGGGCTTTTTCATCCACAAAGCTCAAAGTGCTTTACTGTGGGGAAGGCAAGCAGACCTCTTTAAAAGACATAAAGCTCTCTCCAAGCTGTACACATTTTATGACGTATTCCTCTCTCTTTATAGGAGATTGCCAGAGCTGGGACAAGTGCTTGGCAAGTCCTATGAGACAGAGGGAAGTTTCTTTCTAGAACTTGAGCAGGAAAAGTCAAAACACCCCAAAAAGGAACATGGCACTTCAGTGCCTGTGCAGAGTCAGTAAGGAGGGTACTGCAGTAGCTTTTGACCTCTTTACACTGTATGAGCTCAGTGTGACCTCTGAGTCCTGTCCAAAGCACCAGTCAGTCACAGGTGAGTTCCAGCAATGTCCCTGACCAGCAGCACTGTGTGGTAGGGTCCAATTCCCCACCCAAGCTATTCCAGAAGGCTATACCAGGCTATGCCCTGGGAGACTATTGAAGAGCTCTCTCCTCCATTCCTTCCCAAGAAGAGAGCAGCCCTTGCCTGGGACACCCACTTCTTCATACTGTGCAGGTGGTGCAGGAGACCTTATTGATAATGGTTCAGCTCAGAAGAAGCATGTGAGTCTTGAGTGCCAGAAAACATCGAGGAGGCAAAGAGACAGAGAAGAAAATGGCCAGATGAAAGCTTTAGTTAGCTGTACAGTACTTGTGACACACTGAGCTGCGGGAAGGAAAAGAGGCATGTTGCCACAAGAGGGGGACCAGAAGGGACAGACAGGCTTGAGCACCCAGAAGAGCCACTGGCAGTGGAGGAAAAGGTGTAAGAACCTTCAGTAGCTTTGCAAATAAAAGAGGGACTGCTTTTTCGCAATGGCAAAACTTAACTGGGTCCAGAATGGTTTGGATTTCTTTAATCCTCACAGATATTGAAAGAATACAGTCTGGAGGGAAGAACTTGCAAAGAAAAAATGGTTTTCTTACGAGCCACTGGAAACTTTTGTTATGGCTTCAGACATTGTGGACATCTCACTATGGGACAAATATGTGGGTTTTTTTCCTGAACTCACTTATAATCCACTTTAAACTCCACATCTTTTGTGGGTGACTTCCACATCATACATATAGGTGACACACGATATTTCATCTCTGTTTGGTTGGGGTTTTTTGTTTGGTTTGTTGGTTTGGTTTTGTTTTGTTTTAAATGTCTTGCCTATTTCTTTCTCGGTTTTTCATTTACTGAGTAAATAATGACAAATTATTCTTTGCTCACCTGCTCCACAGCACTGCTGATTTTAAGGAGGTCTATTTTATCTTCCCGTCAGTGATCTCTTTTACAGGCTGAATACCTGCAGTTTTCTCAAATGGAAACTATATAATAATATTCGTGCCTGTCTTCATACAAGTCCTACTTGTATCCTTCCTGCAATAAAGTCTCTAACAGTATACCAAATTGGAAAGATGAGCACAGCTTTATACAGTAGCATTATGTTTTCTGCTTTGTTTCCACTTCCTTTTGTAATAATACTTAAGAGTCAATGTGCATTTTTGACTGCTGAAAGAATTAGCTGATGCTTCCAGAGTAATATTCACAATGACTTTCAGAGCACCTTCCTCAGTGGAAACAGCTACTCTAGAGCCCATTAAGGTGCATAAATAGTTAAGGTTATTTTTTTTCTTGTGTAGTATTTTGCAGTTATCAATACTGACCCTCTGGTTCTATGCCACCACTCAGTAACTTTTCATCATGTTTATTCAGTAGTCAATTTTAGCTTTTTCTCCCTTGATTATTCCATTTCAGTAAATCTTGTCATCTATCAATTAATCCTCTTTTCTACACAATTTATTAATGTGTTGAATGGCACCAGTTCTACCCAAAATCCACATGAAACACATCAGCAGACTCCTTTCACTGTAAAAATGGTAATTCTTATCATTTGCTTCCTATTCTTCAGCCAGAATGCATTCCCTCCTAATTTTTGAGAGCTTAGCTTCTCTGAGTGCCTTTCATGTCAGACTTTATTGAAAGCCTGACGAAAATGAGCAGCATCAGGTGGAACACCTTAATATATATGTTCTCCTCAGAGAATTCCCATTTCTTAAGGCATAACTTTCATCTGTACAGTGCCTATTTTGACTCTTTCTCACTGTATCATATTTCTCCATGAATGCTCTGCATTTACTTTTACTCTAGCTTCTGTCCATTTGTTCCTGTCCTCCCTACTGTTTGGTTTTTCCAGCTATTCTCCCCAAACCTTCCTTAACATCTGACTTAATATTGGTCACTTGCATATTTCAATGGACACAGCACACCCAAACTCTATTTCATACCAGTGGTGGGCATTCCTCCTGTGAGAAGATGCCCTGAATGTTGGACAGTTCCTCCCTTGTGATCCATATCTGTCTCCCAATGTAGATTCTCTCCTGACCAGAGGCTTTTCTCCTGCCTAGCAGTGCTGGGTTCAAGATAGGATGGCTCCAGCATGTCGCTGCAAGCTGCGCCTATGGATCTTCTGGTCTCCCTAAGCTGCACCACAGCTCAGCTACTGGCACCACAAGTGACAGGTCACCAAGAATCAGGAATACCTTGGAACACAGAAACCATCAGTTAACTAAATAGATTATTGTACCCAAAACATGAGGCAAACAACAAACCCCTGACCTACCCTTTTGTCTTAGTTCCAGAGGTTCTTGAATTATTTTCTTGGCACCTATTGATCTGATTTTTTTCAGGACTTTTCTAAGAGTTTAGGTATAAAGAAACCCAGTGCTGTGAACTGCCCCACAACTGCTGCTCTTTCACTCAATGCCAATAGAAATCCTACCTCCACTATTAATGCTAGAACTTCTGGTGACCTTAAAACTATTATGAAGGTTAGAACAAAGTTTCTTTTCCAACTGGAGATTTTAGAAATCTTATTCAAAGTAATTTTCTTTAGAGACTGGCAGCACATATGCCTTGCTGCAGTCACATATAGGAATAGACCTCAGTCAAACTGATGGCAGGGATGTGGTGATATGAAGTAAAGTTATATATTTACTTAATCTTTGAATATAGAATGTGGGTATGCCCTGAATGGCACTGACTGTTCATGAGTGTCTTTCGGAAGGAGAAAAAGGCTGAATGTGCTTTCAGTTTGCTCTGATCCCTTGCATTTTCAGTGACCCAAGCCCAGAAGAGTCTGGTATAAACCTGACAGGAATGAGCAGCAAGCCAGGGCACAGGTTTTCAACTTTCCTGGGCTAAGACTTTACAGTTTAGGCTGCAATAATGTGAGTGCCTTAACTCTAATTTTCAAGAGAGGCATATGTGATCTATATTGCATTATCAACCAATTTATTTATAGCACAAGATTAGCCTTCCTCATCCTGGGTTTCTGCCTTGCAGAGTTGATAATTACAGATTTACTTAGCTATGACAGAAACCTGCAAGCTCTTCATTACGTATCTTGCAAAGAACTTCATTACTGTACAATTTGTGATGTGAAGAGTTCCTTAAACAGTCCTCCCCAACTATTTTAACAGTCTGACTCTTAAAATTGAACTAATTGAACTGTGACACGAATGTTCAGTAGCTGAAGAGGCTCAATGCTAGAAGGAAAGCAGAGTAAGTCCTCAGTTTGGGAGAGGTGTTAGAGGAGTACTTAAGCACCAGCTCCCTCCAAACTGACTGCACAGGCACAGCAAACACCTCTCCAATTCACTGTACTCTCTAATAAAATTTAGAATTTACTTTCTGTGAGAATATTAAGACCATGCAAATGTAAATTTCTTTACAGCCTTCTCTCACTGATTGTGGTATGCAAGCTCTTTTTGAAAATAATTCATCCATCAGAGTGCATATCTTTGAGCTGTAACACCACATCTCAATGCTGAACGGCTTGGAGCATCTTGGAAATTGAGATCTATGGAGGAAGGAATACTGGCAGGATAAAAGGAGATATTAAATGCAAAGGGCTAGAGCCATAGTGGCCTTTTGTGCTGGCAGACAACTATGGTACAGCCAGAGCAACCAGTCACGTAGTCTTCCCGTTCTACTTCTACCTCAAATTTCTCAGTGCTGCCTCTCAAAGGGGAATGCTCAGCTTACCAGATCACTGAAATTCTGTCAAGAATATGGGTTACACAACATGCCTTGGTGAACCCTGAGTCCCAGGACATAGCAATGGCCACCCCTCCCTAAGCATCCCTAAGTAGTCCTGTGGATGGATACAGCCCTGAGGGACTGAACATGCTTAACTTGGTTAGGTGGAAACTGGCAGCTTTGCTCCGATGCCCAGGAAGTCTGAACAGCCATATTTAACTGTGGATTTAATTAAGGCTGCTACCCCTACTAGCATTTAGCTGGAGCTAGATTTTAACCATCATTAGAATCAGCATTATTACCATATGTCAGAGAGCCATTTAATAAGTTATGTATCTCCACTATTTGTATTTCAAGAATAAGCTGTAAATAAGTAACCGTTTTCTCTCCAGTACCCCTTTGAAAATTACACTATTAAAAAGATCATACAGTGCAATATACAATATTTACTATTTCAGGTTTATCTTGCAGTGCTGCAGTTTACAGCTAGCTACTGACTGGTAACCTAATTTTGTAGATGTGTAAAATGTTGCAACAAACAGATTACTATATATTTCAAACATTTATGGCCTTCCAAAATGTAGGAATTTCTCAGTGAGCTCACCAACAGGTTTTATTGGCAGAATAAAATTTACTGTGTTGACATATCATTTAAAATGCTAAATACATCAGAGCCCGCAAAATGCTGGGGTGAGATTATAGACAAGAATTCAAAGATTTTAGATTAATCTTTACATTTGTAAGACAAAATGAACTACTTAAAGAAACTGTGGTGAAAGTCCTGCTTTATATTAAATGGAATTTATTATTACATTAATAAATTGATAACCTCTGTGAAACTTGCCCCCTATAAAGACATGTTGGCATCATACAGTTTCATCTTACTATTAATAAGAACTTCCAGTAGGAAAAATAAAAATAAATAAATGAGAAGACAATTCTCAAAGACAACAGACCATTGAAATGAAGACTCTGTCAGCCAAAAAGAGCATGTGAGACAGAAGCAAAAATAACCATATAGGTACAAACTCACAACCTTTATCTTTAATAATCCCTGGAAAATGAGGATCAAAAAAGATACTGGTCTTCTAGATCAGTAATACATAAATGTTATCCATGTTTTATCTTCTTTATCAAATAGAATTTGGTCACCTTTCACACATCTCTCTCATTCTAATGAGGACTCACTGTATTTTACTTAGTCAAACTCAAAGTTTCCCTGCCTGTGGATCGGATTGCCTTTGATCCTTTGTGGTTGCCTCAACAGTGAGTTATTTTAAGCCACTCTGGAGTCCTTTCCATGCTGCCTCTGGAAGAAGAGGCATCATGGCTCCCACAAGGTCCATCAGCAGGAAAGCAAAAGTAGCCTTTCCCTGGGAAAAAATGGACACAGGGATATACCCATAGTTCAGGTATGAACAAACAGACACTATTTTGTGCGTCCACAAACAAAATGCCAGCAAAAGGCAGTATATTCAGTTTTAAAGCAAGATAAATTTTTTAATTTTTCAAAACATGCAATTTGCTTAAAATAGTAGCAACAAACTCAAAATAACTCAATCGTCTTGAAAAGAATAAGTAGGCTTCTTCCTGGGAAACACAGCTTTTCCTCCCTTTATGCAGAGCTGACTCAAAGGAGATTTGCCATTGCCATGGTTTGTTAGAAAGAGTACATTAAATTCACGATCAGTGTTACAGGCATGAATGTGTCTGACTTCCAAGCAGAGCCCCAGTGCTCCTCTGGAATTAGGAACATGAGTCAGAGCGACCCCTCACCCTCCCTGTCCCAGTACTCCTGGCCAGCACTTCCCACCAGCAGGGCTTTTTCTCTTTTATACATATTTTCCATGTAGTTTTCACTGATATACGCACCAAATCATCTATATCACTCATGTCATACACCAGTAAAGCCCAGTTCCACTTCTCATGATAAATTGTCATGAAAACACCCATCCACACATACCCACCATCCTGAGCTGAGAATCAAACATTTGCATGATTGACATTCAAGAGCCATAGACAAAATGAGCAGCCATCATTCAAGCAGAAAGTTAATATCAGGTGGCACTAAACAAATACTGACTCAAAGCAGAATAGAAGGTTTTTTTAAACAATGGATGTATGAGTAATTTAACTAATCACTACAGTCAGTCTAGCAGAGCACATTTTTCTCATACATAAGCAAAGAGAAACCTGGGAAGTTATAAGCTGTGCTGGTAAATTAATCTTAGAATACAAATGCCACTGTGGAAAAATCCTAAATAATTTCATTTTTCTGTTTAAATTGTTGGATCATTTCATTTGTTTGAAACGCCTAATCCAGACCTGCATCCCAAGAGCCTGAACACTGAAAATGCATCCAGCCCCACAGCAGATTGGACACAGCCCCCTCAGGGAGGGACCAGCTCCCAGACTGTCACACAGGACAGGTTCAACACTTGCTCATTGACAGACACCTCTGCAAAGCAGATGTGACCATTTGAATCTCTGTGGATCAGGCTGCAAGGAGTCATGAGCCCAGGTTAAATGTGAGTGACAGCATTGCCCTCGTGACAACTCTGCTTTGGCTTGTAGACAGATGGGTTTCGACAGGAGATAAAACCTAAGTGGGAGCCCTGCAGATGCCAGCAGGAATCCCATGCTCTGCCAAATTGGGGTGGGCTTTCTGAGAGCTCCAGCACCCAACTCTGCCTCCTTCAGCTTTGGCTCTGGCCAGATGCTCATCTTAGTTTCTCTCGTATTGCCTTTAAAGTCACTCGAAAAGCCAAGACAACTGAATCTTGAGCCACATTGGAAAAATACCTATGGCTCCAAGTGGCAGAATCACACCCTTATTAATTAATTCTTGCAAAGTTTCTAATGAGCAGAGATGGTTTGTATTCACAGGCAGCATTTGCTGCTGTTTTATAATATATGCAGTAATTATGCAGCTGATGGAGCCTTATGTAGCTGCTAGTTCTTTCCTATACATAAATTAACAGCAGGATTTGTGTAATGACAGGATAATGAAGGTCTGGGTCGTTGGTATTCATCCATAGAAGGCCTTGAGAGGCTGGGTCAAAGACAGAAATATTGTTTGGCTAACACAGATAGAGACCGGTCTTAAAGGATTCATAGTCTTATTCTACTCAAGACCCACATGAACTCTCTCCATGGTAGGTAAAACAACTTCTGAGAGGTTATTTTTTGTGGGTTTGGGGATTTTTTGTTGGTTTACTGAGTTGGTTAGTTTGTTTGTTTAAGTTTGGGGGGTTTTAGGTGATGGAGGGAAGTACTTTCTTTCTAAGACCCCTCTGTGCTGGATTTAGCCTCCTAAGCCTCAGTTGCCATGGCAGGAAGGGCAGGCTGCCTATAGTAGTCCCACATTTGGGTCCCAGCATGCAGGAGCAGACACAGAGCTGGGACATGGGCCTTCAGGAGCCCCAGCTCCCTTTTCGTCTCACTGTTGTGTCTTCTGTTCCCTATCTGTGCTCACTTTTCACAGCTCCAGAGTTGCTCCAGCACTCTTCCCCAGTGCTGCAGGACAGTTTACTTGGCTGCAGCAAAGGCTGTGTCTCAGTTGCTCAGGCAGCAGTGTTTTTATTAGGTCATGTTAAAATTTCTTGGTGTCTTACTACTTAATCTGTTGGTTTTGGCAGAGCACATCCTTGTGCTGAGAGAATGTCTCATTGCCTCTCTCCATCCAGAGCACCCTCATTGCCCTGACACCCTTTCAGAACCAAGCAATGGGTGAGCCCCAAGCCAGGGCAGAGGCATGCGCCAGCCCCACATTTCTCCTCCTGCAATGCACAGGAGTAAATCATATTAATGCAAAAATGCAAGGAGCAGTGCTGTGGTTGGGCAACCAGATGCCAGGGAAAACTTCTGGGAGGAGAAAACCCCCAACTGAAATGCACTCTACAGCCAGTCACACCACTGAGTGGGACAGCTGGGCAGCACCAGCTGCCTCCCAGCAGGTGAGCCAAAGGAAAACTAGGCAACTTTAGCCACTATCACCACTCATCAAGTAGGTCTTCAGCCCCACAGAGACAAATCTGTTTTTCACTCCTGTTCATCCAGGTGGTAGAAGTCCTCCTTCCTTCCCAGCTACTTCTTGTATTCATCCATGCACTCCACTCCCATTCCGCTCACCCTGCTCTTCTTCCTCTTACTGCCATGTTTTACCAGCATGTGACTCAAAGAGGCAGTCGTGGATACTCCTCCTCATCAGCGTGCCCAGGCTGGGCTTTTGGACCCCTTATCTCCCCATGCCATTCAGCACCTGGCACTCACACAATGAGTGGCAATGGTAATTATCAGCTCCTGCACAAAGTTATGCGTCCCAATTAGGGCAGGACAGCTGGCTGGGAGTGGGGGCATGGCTGCATTAGACTGGACTCTGGGCTTCTCCGTCGCCTCTTCCTAATTGACAAGTGGAGAATTAAAAGTGACACTCAATGGTGTCAGCTTGTTATGTGTGAATGAAACCATTCCTTGCTGTGCTCATCTTCAGCTCCCACTAAAGCAATAAAAGGCCCTCCTGTGCCTTATTATCCACACAGCCTCTGTCTGCCTCCAAATTCTCTCTAGCTAAATGAACCATGGCTGCCTCACTGCAGAGGGGAGGGACCAGGGACGGAGTCACTGAAGGAGCTGAGGATGATGGCAATCTAAAAAGATACTCCAAAACATCAGAGTAGAGGATTGCCACTAGTTTACACGCAAGCCTGAGAGATTTAAAGTCCTTTTACCTATTGCATTTTCCAGTGATTACACTCAAAATATTTAGTTGACAGAGATTTTTTCCCCTATGTGTTTGATTTACAAAGTACTTTGAGATCCCAGGTGGAATGCTGCATAACTGGGCTTAGGAACTGTTTGAACAGTCCTTTTCCATGGTTGTGCTTGCAAGTGTAACAGCAATACCTGCACTGACTCTTACAGCCAGAGTGCCCCAGGGGAGACTCTTCATTCAATAACCTTAATCCTGGGATCCCCTCCCCTTTGATCTTTCCCATCCCCGAGATTTAAGCTGTGTAAAACCACCAGTTCCTCTAATACCACTGACTGTGAATCACATCTTTCTTTTGTTCTTAACTGATACATTTTCAGACATTTACACTTTCCTATTAAGCATCTCTCCTTCCTGCGCTATGATACCACACTGTAGGTGACACCACCTACAGCACTCAGCCATCACCCAGCACATCTGCAGGCTTCCTCACACTTCCAGTCCAGCCTCATCTTTTCTGGCATGAGTTTTGCTGATTACATGCTTCAACTTCTCCCTTGCTCTCCCTGTTTCACAGCTCTGAGGTTATCCCTGGATCCTTGAGGAGCTCCTCAGCTTTCTTTGCCACTACTCTTTGCTCTCCCTCTTTGTGTTAACAATTCTACTTAACCTTACACCAGCTTCAATGCTCCAACAATGGAAGTATGCTAAAGATATCTCTGGTTTGTAATCTCTTCTCCAAACCTGCAAGAAGTTGCTCACTGATGGAAACCAGAAAAAGACACAGTGTCTGCAGCTGCTTGACCTGAAAGCAAAATGAATGACTATTAATTTCTTACCAAGAGCTGTGGACAGCATTTGAACATGACATGGTTCCTCCTGGCACTATAACTGCAGTGATTCAGTGGAGAGGATTTGGGCTTCCTTGTCATAATAATTATTAGCTTCAGGAGAAAACCTTAGTGAGTTTTGCTTTCTCCAGGACAGTTTATAGAGGAGTGTTTGGCAATGGCCAAACCTCTGCAAAACAGCTTATTGAATGAAGACATGGCAGACAAGCAGCTCTCTAATGACTGTACATTGCTAAAGAAATTGATTTCTGTGATATAAAGAGCTACCAGGTCAAGAAACAAGGAAATGAGGATTGAAAATAACAGGAAAGAATATTTACTGTGTAACATGTAAAACTGCAAAGTACTTGTGCCCATCTCTGCATAGTAATCTACATCTAAACATTTTTTTCTCCTGTGCATAAACTGTGCTATAAATTTAGTGAAAGTAGTGAATTTTAGGGACAGTTACTGTCACTGAGCCAACATTTCTCACATCCTGTTAATGGATTCAGGACAGAAATAGAGGCGGCTTCCCATCCATCCCATCCATTCTCACTCTGAACTCTTCCCTCCCTCCTGCAATCAACATATATACACACGCTTGCAGAAACACATAGAGCTCATCACAGTTTCCAAAACAGTTCATTGGACTGTTAGAGAAGCCAGCATGAATTAAGACTCTGGAGAGAGATTCCGTAATAGCTTTAGAAGCTTCATATTTTGTTTTGTATTTATTATTACTTGAACTAAGTTATCAGAATGCAATGATTTGCTCCAATTGGTTCTCTCTGGCAAGCCAGAAATCATCTTCCCAGGCTCTAAAGGTCAGATATTGATCAGTGTTACTCAAGCTGGAGTGACAGTAACAAACTCACAGCCTATAGTCCTGATCCCATTGCGTGACTGGCACGTACAGACCCCCATACGGTACCCGTGAACTCAGTAAGACCCATGAAACCATGTGGGCTTTGTCATGCAGATCAGATTAAAAGCTCAGAGCCCAGTAATATCCTCACTTAAATCAACCATAATATGCTACGCTATCTACTATGAGGAGAACAGAAGAGATAATGGTTTATAGTCTCCACTTTACATACAAATTCAGCTGTGCATCTGTCCAATACTCCCTTAAAGTACTTCCAAAGAGCTTCGGTAAAATACATTATTCTAATTGTTAATCACCCAAACATCACATTTGAAATGAGAAAAACATTGAGACGTGCCTTAAAATACTAATTACAGTCGAAAATACCTATTTCTGACATGCTTTTGTTTCCAGGAAATCCCTTACACTTTCATTGGCCAAATATCACATTCAGTGTCAGTTCCACAATCATGGAGATCGAACACTCCCTGAGCACAATTCCAGTGATGTGGCATCCAAAGCCCCTGCTTACTCTCAACTTGCAAACACATGAAGGCTTACAAAGAAAGGAAGGTCTGACCTAATCAGTGCCTGTCGCATGAAATAGCCAGCAGCATGACTTCTTTTGATACACTTCCTTAGGGTACAGGTATTGGGAAGCAGCCTTTCCATGTGATTAGCAGCATCAGCACACTCCCTGCAACCCAAACCATGAGCATAAAGGGGTTAGAAAGCATTTAAGCCTTTAAGCCCCTAGATCTCCCTCTGAAGGTGTCCTGTTCTTCTTTTCTAATTCATTAGAGAATAAATCTGTGATAAGCAAAGTAAATTAGATTCAGTGACATTCTGCTAATTGAGTCATCTTCCTCTGCCTGGCTTGGCTGGGTTTTTAATTACCAGCTAATCTCATCAATATGGTGGATGACTGGCAGTGTGCAGATCACGGCCGTACAACCACAGCGAAATAGAAATAGAAGTTCACAGCTCATTGGTTGACCCAGGTCTCTTTTGTCATACACAGGAATAAATTGGGCAGATCTGCCGGTCATCTACTGACCTCGAAGTACGGTGGAGGATAATGGAAGGTAAATAAACAAATAAACCCAGCAGAGGTGCTGGGAAGATCTGCAGCAGATTCAAGAACGATGGAGCAGGAGGGAAAAGAGCTCTGCAAACCTGTCCTGCATCCTGATGAAGCCCTACTGCAGTGAGGGACTGGAAACAGCAGGAATTGTGAAAGGGATAATTTTATAAAGGAGTTTGTGTTAATTTTGCCCTATTGTAGTGAGAAACACTTCGGATTCTCGCAGATGTTGCAGCACTGAGGTGCTCTGCTCTTCACAACACAAAAACCTCCCAGGATTTGCAAATGGACAACCAATACCTGGCACACACATCCAGGAATGTACACCTGGACAGAGTAGCAGTAAATCAAGACAAAATTCTCCCCTAGAAATCTTTCATATAGTTACACTTGCAGCCTAACTACAACTCAGACTAGCACATGTACCTCAGCAGAGCCATGTCTGCCATCCTGGGCACTGTGGTTCCAACTAAACTGAGTCAGAGGAGCAGATTTTCAGCCCCACTGAAAACATGATCTAGACAAATTTTTGTTGAGTGTCACAGCAAAACTGATCCTGCTGAGAGATTTACTCAGGTGGATCCCAGTGTGCAGGAGCCACTGGCTGGCCCAGGGATCCCAGTCCATTCGCTGAGATCTTAAAGCAGGATCAGATTACATTTGTCTACAGGTATTTCTCCTTTACATTTATTTTTAGACTTAGCTTCATGACATAAGATACCTTATTGACTCAAGTAAGAGATTTAAACCAGAGATTTATAAAGCACATTTACAAACTTTAAATCAAACACTTGATTCATAAAGCAAAGAACAAGAATATTTCTCACACACTATAATTCTTCCCAAGCCTCACACCTGTACAGTTGACATCACCAAAGTTTTATATCAATTTTAGAAGATGCAAGTCCTGATTTTTCACTTCTCTAAGATATCTCTGAAGCAAACAAAACCTGAAGTTGAAACTTCTCATCTATTTTTATCTAGCAATAGTAGATTTGTTAGGGTAACAGCCAAAAGCAGCCCATCTTGAGCAGAAGTTCAGCCCTTTTTGTCTCTCTAACTGTTAGTGGCTCAGCCTCTGGAAATAACCAAATAAATTGTTGTCCTGCATAAATATCTTCTGACTGTATAAAGTATTTATAAATCATCCATGTCATGTAGGAGCCTGCTCACTTATAACATGCTGTTTCAGTGAACAGCACTGACAGTAAGTGCTAAACAAGTCACAAAAAATGAACATGGCAGTGCTGTGAGCATCATCACAGTAAAGCCAATAAATGTTGGAATTAATGTCTCTATTTTAATCCCAGAAAACAAAAAACAGGTTTTTTATGTGGTATTCACTTAGATATAATTTAAAATGCAGTCCTTAGAGAGCCTATTTAAGCACATCAGTGCTTTCAGAGGAGCAGAAGTAGTAATATCACTGTAAGCCACCCAGCCAACCCTTCCCACAGCTTGACTTAAAAACATCCTGAAAACCTGCAAAGGTGAGTTCCCCCCACTCGTCTTTAGGGGAGAGCTTAAAAGTAACTATTTATACAGTTATATATTTTTTTTAAAGTAACCTAGCCAAGGTCTGCAGACAGAGATGGATACCCAGCAGCCAGAGAATGGCTGGCTGCATCTGTTCTGTCTGAGATGGATTGATGATTATCATCCTCCGATGGGAAACCCAGGAGACACAGCAACTTCTCACAAGCTGAAAACAATGTAGGGGAACCAAAAATAAATCAGTGGCTCAAGTTTATTCCACCTGCCCACCAGAAAACAACCAACCAAACGAAAAAACCCCAAACCCATGTGAATGCTCAGGGGGCAGTCAAGTCCCAGAACAGATACTCAGAGTAGGAGGGCTAGGTTAACTCTCATTACATGAATGAGGCTGTTGACTTCAGCAGAAAATGACTGCTCCAGGAATACTCAAGAGGAGAAAACCCACTTGGCCATTCCCTGGCACTTAAACAACCCACCATAAGGGTATTCAGATATTTCCTCACTGTGTTTTACTTCCTTCAGAGGAAAGAAGGAAGTGCTACAGCCACCTTCAGGCACACAAGTACCATTTTCTTCTCCTAGTCTCCTATGAAAGCAAGTTGACCTCAGCTGCTTGCTGCAATAAATCTTCTCCCATTTTGTCCTTCCCTCATTCTTTTCTGTTTAAAGTTATTTGTATGTTAGACTTAAATACATTATACTCATTTCTCTAGGAGCCCTGACACGTTGTTAAATGACCATGAATCTATTTTAGTTGCACCTTAATTTATTAACTCTCCTGCCTGCCTCCAGTGTTGGTGCCTCTATTGTAGGATCATAGGAGGTTTGGGTTGATTATCATCCTAACTCTATTTCATATGCAGAGCCATTATTTCACTCTGCTCAATGTTATTATAATAAAGCAAAAATCTCTCTCATTTTTTCATTTTCAGTTCACATTGGGAGACTACATACCTTACTGGTTTCTTCTAAGTTCTTACATTCTTTTTGTTGTGTAATACAGTCAGAGAGCACAGATATATTCTGCCTCTAAAAGCTGCTTTGCTGAACTTAGGGGTGGAGATAATCCTATTTTTCTCAAGTGAACTAGTGAATCCACTTCTGATAGCTCTTTTCCCCATCACTGCCGGCAAGCTGCCCACACCCTCAGGGGCACATAATTGCACATTGAGACATTTCTTTCCACCACTGGGATACTGATATCAATTTCCAGTTGCCACTTAACCTCCAATGCCATAGGGCTTTTTTGTTTTTCTTGGTCAACAAGCCAATCAGACCAAAGCATCAGCACTTATGGTCTCCAGCCCATCAACCAGGACTTGCCCTCTGCAGTCCTAAAGCCAGTCCCACCCCATCACCTGAGGGTTTTGCCCTCAATAAACTGGCAGCTGTACTTTCTCCAAAGGAAATGCTCCTGACCTATTTTTGAGAGCTCCATTTGCACATTGCTTTTCTTTGCCTCAACTGCACAGTTTTATTCAAGCTGCTTTTAAGTCTTTGACTCACACCACTGTTTGCATCTCCAGTGCAGCTCTACAGTTTAATAAATATGTGGTCTAAAGTGGCCACAAAAGGCTGATTAGTACTTGGTGGCCCTTCAGCAGCCTCGTGCTACCCAGAGGTGAGTCGTCTCAGACATGATGGGATCAGAGCACAAGCAAACACTCAGACCATGCTACTCCCTGGGCTGGCTGCAAAGCAGAGCCTCTCCTGTGTGGCAGAGCAGCTATTGATTTTTCCAGCTGTTCTCGGGGGAACTCACAAGAAGAAAATTATTTTCTTTTAAGTTCAAGTGCAGGAGTCTGCCTTGCTAAAGGGCTTATCTTCGCCTATAAGTTTTACCAATACAGTCTGAGTTGTATAATTAAAGTCACACAACCCCCCATAGTGTGGAAAATCCTATAAAAATGCTTTATATGGAGATAGCAATGTGAATTTAAAACAGCCTTCTATCAGTATAAATGCACCCCCACGAGAGCCTCTACAAATATAGTTCCTGTCCAAGAGTATACATCAAGGGATTTTATAACTCTTCAATGATTTATGTCACTCTGTAGCGTTGAACAGTGTCTAGTTCAAGCCTTCTAAACACAGGGAACAGATGAATCTTTAAAATCTCAGGAGGTAAAAAAAAATTAAAAAATCTATATTTTATATCATATATTTATATTTTATGGTGAGTGCTAATTTAAGTGCCACACAGTTATTTCTCCTTGGATTTCTAGCTCCAGTTCAAGCAGGCTTTAGTATTTTCATTACAATTCAGTATGTTTATTTAGCATTAGAGCCGGCTGAACTATTCATTACTAATTTAGCTACTTATTTATTTTTATTTATTTATGGTAAGTGAATCTTCACCAAATAAATCCTAGTTCTCCTCCCACAATGTTCAGACTCTAACATCATTCCTTGGAGGGAATTTGGGAGGACAATTATTCAGAACCACAGTCTGTTCACATGTATCAATTCCTCATTTATTCTTTGTGGGGTGTGCCTGAATGCCTGAGTGTTCGCAATGACTCCCAGGAGTTCCTGCAAACTCATTTCTGGAAATAAATATTATCTTTTCACTCAGTTGTGCTAAAAAAAAAATATAATAAAAAAAGGGGAAAAAATTCAATCCTCCCTCTCACGCCCTCTCAGATCATTCAGACGAGCAGTGTGACATAAAGCCATGTATTTCAAATAACAAACCATGAGCAGCTCCAGTCCACAGCAAGCCTGGCTAATTCACCTGTCACTTAAGTAGATTTCCATTTGCATAAGCAAGCTCATTTTGTCCTTTCTTCCTTCAAAGATGCAAAGAGCAGAACATCCTACTGAGATTTTAAGTATCTGAGATATTACCTGCTCATATGATGCTTGCCTTCCAATACATACCAGCAAGGACATAAATCACTGAACTTTAGTCACATTATGGCAGGGAAACAAAGACCAGAGAACATCACAGACTGCAGCATCCTGGTTATCTGGAGCCGGCTGTTCCCTCTTGCAGAGTTCACTGATTCAGTCTGCTCTGGTCTATACAACACACTTCAGTACTGGCTTGCATCCTTTTCAAACACACACTACTGGATGGACACTTGCACACACCGCTCTGTGAGATGTGAAGGGGCATCCAGGCACGAGCTGCTGTCCATTCCTCTCACATGAAGTGCAATTCCTCTGCACATCATGCTCATTCTGCAAGACATTGAGACTCTTCTTGCTTTACAAAGTGCCACATGCCCAGGTCTTGAGGCCCTTACAGAGGAAGAATGGCCAGTTCTGCTGACCCTCAGAGCTCCTTGCAAGCCCTTCCACATCCCAGCTTGTGAAGTGTGTACCCAGAGAACCACGGCGAAGCTCTCAAGCTCCCAGCTCTGGGAGGAGAGCCTCAGTGATCATGGTGCTTTGCTGCAGGTATGGCAGTGCAGAACACCCTGTTTGGTGCAAGGGAGATCAAGAGACACTGCCCACAGCAGCCCTCACTGCTTTGCTTCCTCTCAAACCAGCAATTCAGATTTTCCAGCAGCAGTGGAGAGATTTCAGTTTTAATTTAGCTCTTTCAGCACTAGCTAAATATTCCATTTTTCTCCCCTGCTATAACCAATAAAAGCCAAAGTGAACACACTTATTATCAGTATCTGACACCAAAAGTATAAATTCAGCTCATCTTTTTATTCCTGCCACAGCAGAAGGGAAAGGTTGTCGAGACATGGCTTTGGGCAGCAGGGCTTTCTCAGCTCTAGGCGTGTTCTGTTGAGACTTTCTCACTCCCTGGAGACATCCTTAAATTCCCTCTCACTGATTCAGTCCCTGACTGTAGGAGTACAAAATTACACTAAATGGCAGAGAGATCATGAAGCAAGTTGGTGAGGTTGAGGAATCAAGAAGGAGAGCTACAAGCAAGAGCTGTTTCTTATAAGAGAAAGTTTATTGCCATATATTGGGTTGTTATTGGGTTTCCTAGTTTATGAATTCACAGTTGTGAAGTCAAATACCATTATTGCATGCTATACAAAATGGAGTTTGGTTTTCTCCCTCATTGGCCAGATTTTGCCCCAGCGGAGCCTTTCCTTGTATGGTTTTCTCTGCCCCTGTTTATCCTTTATGGCTGTGATGTTCCCCTATCTGTCCTTTCATAGAAGAGGATTTGCAGCTCCTCCCAAGTTCCATACCCTTTCTGGAAAGTTCCATGCTGCCCTCATATAAACCAGCACCATTTTAATAACTGTGCCATTCCATCATACCCCTACCTGGCCTGACCTTTCAGTGAACTAACTCCCAGATTTAAAAACACCAAGGACTTGAGCATACTCAACACAATAACAAGCACTTTTCCCAGATGTTATCATGGCAGAATCTTTTCCAATTATTTACCCCTGCCTTCTTTTACCTTGTGTTTCTTTAGCTGACTCCCCAAAACCCAAGAGTTTTACCTGCTCACCTCCCACCCCATATGACTCCCTTTTCAGTACTACAAATTCTGTCTCTGATAACACATGGGATTGTGTATCAATTTTCAATTTAAAGCCAGTACGTGTCCCTTTCACTTTCAGGTTGCCTGCTCATTCATCTTCTGCTGCAGTGATAGTATTAATCTGATGGATAATCCTGTGCAACTCAGGCTGTCATCACCCATGCAACACCACATTGGTGCTCAGAATGCTTCTGATCTATCCAACAGGCAGCAGTTTCTGCAGACTGTGACCGTGAGCACTTGCAGGAACCTCCACATCACCTTCTCTCCTCAGGATTCCTGAGCTTTGATGACATCTACCCTGTCAGTGTGCTGGGTCACCTGCCCAGTGGGAGAGGTCAAACCAGCAGCTTGTGCTCCATGGGAAGCCACAGGTTAATTTAAGATCTACCAACAGATACTCTCAGGCTGTTTTGTTCCAGGTCCCAGTCCTAATCCAGTTTTTCATCACAAGCTCCATTACTCCTGCCAAAATTTCCAGCTGGACACTTCAGCTTCAGTCACTCATAAGTTCTGCTGCGGCCCTATGTATCTTCCACATCCTTCAGCTAAAAATCACCCTCTCTGAGATGTGCCCTGTTAGGATGGCATTCCCAAAACCTCTTCAGTACTCTGCCCCAGACTGTGCTCTGTTTTACCAGAGCATTATTCAAATCTGTACAGTGAATCACGACTATCCCCCTAAGAACCATTCCCTCTGCCTATCTTCATTTTTACAGCAAAGCTCAGAGGAAAATACTCTCTAAACCTCTTCCAGGTTTCCAGCGTGGTTGGAGACTTTGGAAACTCTGTTCTTTCATCCAACCACTATCTTTTTTTCTTTACAGCACCAGACACTTACTTAAGGTTTACTCATGGCTCAAGGTATTTGAAAGACCATCTTTACTACATTTGCCCCTGCCTAACTGAGTTTTCTAATGCTCCCTACATCTGACAAGGTGCAGATAGTGATACCCTTCCCAAAACTGCAGGAGGGCTCAGCAGCAGCTCAGAGCAACTCCTGTGCTTCTAACACCTCTTGGTTTTTGGAAGAGCCTTCTGCCAGCCCCCAGCATCTCTGCCTCGTTCAACAGGGTGTGCAGCAGAACTGCTCTGCTCTCCCAGAGAGGGGCTGTGCAGGCAGTCCTGCCTCCACCTGCTGCTCTGTAGTGTGCCTCTGACTCCTCCCAGGCCTGAAAGGAGCATTCAGCAAACTCTATGGACAAGAGGAAGAGTGTCCAATGGGATTTGGGAAGGGGAACAATTCTGGATACAAGAACCATCCTGTGGTTTCTATGGAAAAGCTCCAGGATTTCCCTGAGAGACTAGATCTTTTGGCTTTTTATCCATCCATGATTTCAGACTGCAGCAAAAGATGAGTTCTTGAATCATGTTTTGTACATGTATGCAGGAAAAACATGTCCCCTATTAACTTCTGCTAGTGACCTGCCTCCCTTTAGAACAGTGTCCATTCAGCTACCTCACCTAAGACACTTGCCCAGGGATACCCACCCTGCAGCTACCAGCCACAAAGTCCTGCAGAGCACAGCAGGCTGCAGAAACACATTTCTGTCCTCTCTAGGAACTCATGGCATTCATGTTCTAATGGAGGATTAACAGCTCACAGAGAAAAAAAATACTGGAAACTCTTGCAATTTGAAATTGTAAAATCACACCAGATTTGTTTCTGTTCAAAAAATTATTTTTCTTTTCCAAATTCTTTTTCCTTCCTGTAAAATAATGGAAAGCAGGATTTGTCGTGCTTACAGACTGCACGTCCACGAGAGACTGACAGTTTTCATCCACAGTAAATGCCTGATGCTCTAAGGCAGATTCCTGCACTCCCTCTCCTGACAGATCAGATGATTTTGCTCACAGCAAAGGGAGAGCTGTGACTCATCTCCAGAAGACTTTCAAGAAACAGTTGATCATCTTGAACTGAGAGTCACTGCTGTGAGGCCAGCACTCCCCTTCTCCTGACCAGAGTGTGGCTGGGAGGCTGTGACTCATGATAAAGTCAAGAGGGTTCAGTCCATGACTTCCCTTTCTGTAGGAAATGATTCAGTGTAAGATTCCCGTTCCCTTTTGTAGGAGTTTTAAAAGCATCTCTTTTAACACTCCTTTATAGCGGTTTCTGATCCTCTTCACCCCATAGAGGGTTTCTGATCGCAGATGTTCAGAGCTAAGCACCGAGCAAAGCAACCTCAGTCACCAAAGGGCAGCATGAGAACGTGCTTTGCCAGAGAACAACAATGTACAGAAAGGCTCTTGTGGCTTTCAAGAGCCACTCAGCCTGTCCCTGCTTCAGTTTCTCTTCCTGCTCATGGTGCCCACGGATGGACACTGGGAATTTAGAAAAGGGAAGGACCAAGAGTGGTCTTTTCATTTCCACCAGGTATCTTCACACAGTTTCACTGGTGCTGTGTGTGTTTTGTGTGACATTTACATCAGTGCTACAATTTAAAAAATCTTTAAAATTAAATAAACCCTACATCTTTATGCTGTTTTCCCAGCCAACATGACTACCCAGGCTTTTGTTCTAAGGACACTCTCTCAAGAACAGCAACATTCTGGTCTGGTAACCAGTTCTGGTGCAATTCTCACTTTGTGTCCTGCACCATCCATGGGACATAGGACCTCCCTTTTCCAAAGTAAAAGAAATCTCAGAGAAATTCTTGATTTCTTGATTGACTAATTTCCTTGATTCCCTGTTAGAAAATAACCTTGAACGTCCTTCTTTGACAGGAAATGGAGATCTATGTCTGCATAGACCATGCAGTCTGCATAACTTAATAGACATATGGTTCTTCTAACATTAACAAAGGACCCCAAGATGAGTGATTTTACTATGAAAAGCAAAAAGGGGGAAAAGAAACAAAAATCATTGCCTTGGTCTAACTTCATATCGTATTTGCCAGATGTAACTTTGGTATAAAGCTGGATCCAGCCTTCATCTAAAATACAGAGCTATTAAGATTCAGGCAAACACTTGCACCCTCATAAGACAGTGGTAAAACTCTGGAGTAAACCCACACTGTCCCCAACCTCGGGACTCCTGAGTGCCAAGGTCTCTTTGATTTCTGGTTCCATCTGTACCTTGGGAAGGACGGAAGGTCCCCTCGCCATCCGCAGTGGCCGGCAGCCAGGTCACAGATGGGCCTTTGTGTGCCGGGGGATGCCGGGGGGACTCTGCAAAAGGCCTCAAGTCTTGAATAATGCAGAGGGTGAGAAATGCTTTAAACAAAAATAGTTTCTGACCAAGACTTCTCATGGAGCCTCGAGCACAAACCTGCCAGCCCCAATCTGTGTCTGCGTCCCCTCACAGCAGTTCCAGCGTCCCGGCCGCTTCCTGCGGGCTTGATCCGGAGAAGCACCCAGCAGAAAACAGCAGCCTTTGATCTCTCTCCCCCTACCTCAATGTCCCCCATCCCAGCATACAAAGAAGCTTTTATTTGCTAATGAAAGGCAGAAAGCAGACTTAAATTAATCAAGTGAAGTCTCTCTCCATTTCATATAAAGAAACTAATTCTACTTAAACAGTGGTTTGGTCGTACTTCTCATTTTGAGACCCAACAACTGTACAATTAAAGTGCATACAAATGAGTGTCATTATCCCTTCATTTCCTGGGACGGCTGTAATCCCACCCCTCTGAGCCTCCAACAGGCACACTCCCAGAGGAGGGCAGTGCCTACCACCTCCCAATGGCAATGGCACCACTGGGGAACTGCAATTAATGAATTGGCAGTGGGGCCAGTTGGGTTTGGGTCTTGCTAAATCAAAATCCTGTTTGATTTGTTCTGACCTGGAGACATTCCCAAGTATTTCCTCCACTCCAGATCAAACTCTAAAGGATTCATTTCACTTTTGGATGCCATGCCCTTTCTTCTCACTAAATAATTTGTTTCTAAATTGTTTGTAAACCCAACCTGAGAACTTTGAAGGACAACTCTAATGAACTGCTTACAGATTACCCCATTCACAAAGGCTTATTAAGGATCTGGGTTCTTATTTTGGCTTGTTTTAAAGGCTCAAGACCTTTTTTCTCTGTTTATTACATGTATTTTTATATCTGTCTGCCCTTAAAGGAAACAAATATATTGGAGTAACTTTCTTCATGACATCTCTAACATCAAAAATTAATTTCTTATATCTACTTTCCCTTCAGACTTCTTCTAGCTCATCAGTGCATACTGGAATGATAATCCTAAATACAATACCACTCTTCGACTTCAGTGAAAGTGGAAATTCTGTGCATATTCCTGAGATGGTCATTGAAAGAGATATCAGTTTGCAATTAAATGAAATGCTAACATACTCATGACATCTGGTGTCAGTTCCCAACTGCCTGGATTCTGAACAGACTGGTACTTTCAAAGCCCTTGTTCAAGGTGCGTTCTTCTCACAGAACTAGTAGATACTGGCAATGTCAATACAGTGCCTGCAGCAACAAATTTCTGAGATAGCAAAGTACATCAATTCAGATACGTCTAAATGGAGGGCTTAGGACCTTTAAACAGCATTAAACTGCTGCTGCTCCCTTTAGCATGTTTTTAGTGAGGAGGGAGGCTGACCTCTTTATTGTTTCAGTGGAAATTTCATTTTGACATTTACAAAATGCCCAGGCCAAGGGATCTACGGCAAAAAAGGCCAAGGCACCCCAGCTACTGGATAGAACTGGTAAGTGAGGACAATTGTGATTAGCACCATGACCAAAACACTGGCCACTGCTCCTTCCTATCTACTACCTACACCATCACCTTAAAGCACCACTGAAAGGGCTATGCTTGACTGCACAGCCCCTACACTACCAGGTGACCTTCCACTCCTTGCATTTAAGGAAATACATTCCTGCTTTGGTTGGCACTTTTTTCTCTTTCAGTGTCTGTGGCTCATCTTTCTTACTGTTCTACCACTGTTAAAATATCTTTGCTTACCCACCACCCCTTCAGGGAGCTGCTGCAACCCTGGCAAGGCTTGGCTGGTGTATCAGTCCTGCTTTACTGATTCAGGAAACAGAGTCCCAGGACAGTGCTCAGCAACTCCTGCTGACAGGCACTCACAGAGGTTCAGACCTCCCTCCCCAGCAGGCCACCACAAGCCACTGTGTCCCCATGCTGGAAACACTCCAAATGACAGGAAAGAGCAAAATCTATCCCTGGGAAATTCTCAGGCTTCAAAAATTTGGCTGTGACTTGAAACACAAGAGACACTGATTAAATAAAGGTCAAGGGGATGAAAATGCTTTGACAAGGTCAAATGTATTTTGGGGAATTTAAATCCATTCTTTTTGACTTTTATCTGACAGATGGGGTGAACTTTAAAACACTGGTGATATTGTAGTCTAAAGCTCAGCAACCCATTTCTATTCCCTATTCAGGACTCAGCTACCTGTCCCATAGCCCTTCCCCAAACCTCCAGCCAAGTGTTGGGACACCTACCTGGCCATGGGTGAGGGGCATTTTCCAGCTCTTGATGGCTTTACAGCAAATACATGTCTGGTTATGTGATGAGAAAAAGGCTTGTTTACAGATCTCAGATACTCAAGGATGGGCAGGCTAGACTGTGCTTGGCTCCTATTCTCTGCAGCAGGTGGCTTAATGCAAGCAAGAGTTAAACTCAGGAAGTCTTTAGTCTTGCGTTTCATGATCTGAATTTGATGAGTGGAGTGGTACCACTTCCAGGACCATGCAATCTTTGGCTTTCTACAGACTCATATGAAGAGTGAGTGACCTCAGGAACCCCACTGCAATTACAAAGACCAGGACGGTAGTTTTTCACTAGAGCTCCTACTCACTTGATATAACACAGGGCAGAAATGTCAAAACCACCCAAAAAGAGACATTTTTCAAAATTTCAGGTGGTATCTAAAGTCCAGCACATGAGTTTGTAGCTGTCTCAGACCATGACAGATAGCCATGAGGCTCCTGAAATGTCTGAGACACACAGCACTATAAGGTAAGGTAGGTTAACATTTTGCAGAGGAGAGAGGCAGCATTTGATAAACACCATCTCTGACAGACAATCCCATCACAGCTGGGGCTTAGAGGTTTGTTTTGAAATGAGACTCAGAGCCACAACATAAAGGAAATACAACCTCTGAGCTATAGTACTTTGCAAGATGATAGGAGGAAAAATGGCTTTATTAACGAATAAAGAAATAACAGCCTCAGCCAGATGTTATTTAGGAGATTTGACCTGACAATTGATATATTGACACCTAGTTATGGCCAAAGTAGGAGAAGTCAATGAGATATATCTCTCTTGCATGCAAAATAAATCAACTGATTCCTGCCGTGACACCAGGAATGCTGCTTTGCACAAAAGCCGCAAAGCAGAGGGCTCAGGAAAGACATGAGCACAGCAACAGACCACACTGCCCAGCAGAAACAAACATTCCAACCACACGCCTGAGGACTGAGAGAATATGTAGCAAGTGAGACAGCTAAGTGGACTCTTGGCATTATGGAGTAACACAGTGCCACCAAGACAGGAAGGACAAGTGAATAATGAGATAATATAAAAAGGAAATGCTTGTCCTTAGGGTGATGACATGCTTATCTGTGTGGGATGACCCCAATGAATATCACTAATGAGTCAGTACCACTGCAATGTTAATTAATTTGGGATCTAACAGTAAAGTAAAATAATCGGATCATAAATCTGACAGATTAGAGCTGTCAGATAGTGAAAATAACAAAACAAATCTACAGAAGCATTCTATAATAGTGATGCCACAGAAAGATCAGATTAAATGTGTTTTTTCAGCTGAGAGGCAGACGTGCTCTTTCAGGAGATTACCACATGTTGCCTTGTTGAACTGACGATAGCTGGAGAGACCTTCAGTGTGTGAGCAGAGCTCCTACCCTGCTTTTCTGAGTACTGCAGTATTCCAATGTTATTCTATTAATCTCCTTACAACAACAGTAGAGTTCGTTCAGGGTACAACAGCATTTAAAAAGTGAGGCCAGAGTTAAAAGCTGATCAGAAGTACCTTCTGTTGATCCAATTGCTCAAATCACCACCACCACCAACCCAAACCCCCTCACCCAGTAGCTCAATTGTAGGAAAGTGCATTAAGCAAACCAAAAACTTGCAGTGATGCTCTAGACTCAGCTAATACACATTATCATGCCTCTACTGGCCACAGTAAGGCTCTGTCTTTCTGTTCAGATAACAAGCTGCACACTGCTTATCTACCATGAGACATATGGCAATAGTAGACCTGAGGAGAACTCATCCAGACTGCACAGCACATCATGAACACCTCACACAATGAGAACAAAATGGGGTGCCAGGGATATGAAGGTGATGACAACCAACACAGCAACGTTTGCACAAAACGAGAACCCAGAGCACTACCAGAGGAGGGGCCATTTGAAGCAAACACTTTCTCCCAGTCATTCTGAGGCTCATAAAAGCAAAGTAAGGATGGACTGGAAAAGAGATATCATAAATTGAATGCCTAACTCCAGGCCAAAACATATTCATCTCATGTGTTGCCCAGTGATTTGGCTGTATAGCCTATTTATGGAATATTATCATGGATGGAGGTCTGTACTCATTTGACAAGGGCTGCATCCACTAGAAAACATCATTACAAGAGCATCACACAGATTTTCTGACACCCAGCCTGCCAGAATGTCTTCATATTACAGATGTCCTATTTTCAATTTACAGAGAAAATAGTTCAACAAAACACAGAGCAGAGAGAGAGGAGTGAGGCTCACTGCAAGTCCTTCCAAGGCAAGGGGAAGCCAGTGGGGAACCACTTCAACATGTTCTTATCCAACTATGATTTACACTTCACTTTTCTATTGAAGGATAGATGTAACTACAGTCCTCCAAATCTCAGTCCTCTGTCAAACCTCTAGGAGCGTTTATTAATATTCTCTACCTTTCTCTTTCAAGTAACTGGAGCAGGAGCTTGAAGGATGTTTCGCCCCTTGCAGGATCCATCACTGCAACCACTGAAAAACCTACAGCAAGAAATACTCCAGATTCCAGGTTGGTGTCTTAGTAATATTCATGGCATGGTCTGTCATGTCTTTCTGGCTAAAGACATCTAAAGCACATTATTTTTCTATAACACTATCATAGCTAAAGCGTTTCCTCCAGGACAGAAGTTTGCAAACAACCAGATCAAAGACATGCACAACACACTGCACCTTGTACTGGAGCATGTACATGGTGGCTGAGACACCTGTGGGAAAATCCCTAATCTAAAGCAATGAGAACTTAATCATCCTTTACAGAGCAGTGCATGGAGCATGTTTCAATAGCTCCATGGAATAGTAATATCAGGAAAGATCTTTCCTTGGTGAAAAGCACTGATACCAGCTATTGGTCTGCAGCAGAGTAATGAGGCCTTTCATAAAATACTTGGTTGAAAATATGCAGAAAACAAAGGTGCAAGAAACCCTTTCCAGAAAGGCAACTCACCCCCTTCCTCCAGCTCAAGAAATACTCATTTTCATAGAAAGCACTAAAAACAAGACCTTTTGACAAGACCGAAATTGCTTGGGGAACGATTGAGTCTTTTCATCTCCCCTAGTGTGGAATGGCTGAGCTGCTTTTAGGAGTAATACCAGAAAAACAGCTTTTCCAGAGCCAGGCTAATTGACACTCATCTGGCGGGAACCTTCAGTGACCTCAGGGAAGTGCCGCTCCACCAAGTTATCACTGCTGTGAGCCCACCCAACCCCTCCACCCCACAAAAATATAGGCAGGGGCTGCCCAACATTGAGTTTGGTAACTTGGTCGAAACATCTGGCCCAGATCTGTATCTCCTACAAATAACCTCAACTACAAATTCAAATTCAAAGCTGTCAAGATGCAAAACTTCAGTGAAGGTCGAGATTCATTGCTGTGTATTGAAAGGTAACAACAGAGAGAGCAAGAAAATACAAGAGAGATGCACCTACTAAATGCACACTGAGGGTGGCTGGGGCAGACAGGCTGGGGCAGGGATGGAGTGAGAACTGAACCACTGCTGAGCAGCAGCTCAGAAAGGAAACAGCCAGAGGGAGAGAGTTGGCCCTCAGGGCAGGGCTGTATCTCTGCCAAGAGCTTTACACCAGAGGAAGAGGCTGTACCTGCAGTACCTCTGCTTGCTTTGTTTGGCACACATGCTGGGAAGCTGCAGAAATTGCTTAAGGCTATGTCTATAAACCGCTGGCTTTGTGAAAGCACGAGAGAAGAACTAAAAAGGGAAATTTCTAATAAAAGTAAAATTTGTCAGAGCTTTTGGCAAAGCTTGGAATTAAAGTGTGAAGCATGAAACATCAAGAGAGCAAACAAAAGCCGTCCTTAGACATTCCCCTATCACAGCTTAAGGAAGATATATATGTTTAGGCTTCTCTTGAACATACTGTGTGCACTTCATTTTGAAACACTGAGTTTAGGGTGTCTTTGATTTTATCAACACTCAAGGATACCGTCAGCTATCAGCAGACTCTTCACACCCACAAGGCTCGAGCAGTCCCTGCAGCTTCCCCACAGCACCTCCCACCTTTCTACATGTGGCAGTCACACCACATCAGTCTCTTCATCTCTCATGGGACTGTACAAATCTAGTTACAGGTAACTGTAAATACAACTACTACCATTATGCTCTAGGGGATAGGCTGAGCAAAATATCTCCTGGACATTTTGGTACTGGAGCTGGCAAATGTTCCTGCACTGAGAGGCCACTTGAACTTTGAGAACATGGGCAACATTTTCCAATATAACCTCTGCAGTCTTTTATTTCTGTTGCCAAAGAGATAAGGACTTCATTTTAGTCATTGGAATTTTATTACCTCTCCCAAAACACCAATTAATAACTCCCTGCTTATTCTAGCAGAAATCCTATAGAGACTGAAGATACTTTTGTTCTACCAGCTTCCTTTGGGGCTTTTTGGGTGTTTTTTTCCCTTTTAAGTAAATTTTTTTATGTAATGATTTTATATCCAGCTCGTAAGAAACTTTACTCACCTAAAAGCTCTGGCCTTCTGTCATTAAAAATGGCCAGTACACAGGGTACAGGGCAGGAGCCTGCAATGCCCCTGTATGATAAGAGAAGGTCCCAGCAACATCTCTGCCTTTCTCTCTGGGGGTTCTTCCACCTTCCTAACCTTGGGACAGCTGCAGAGTTGTAGGTCCACAGGTCCGAACCCAAGGGAGAAGAAACAAGCTCTAGAGTTTTTCCTACCTCTTTTCCCACCTCTTTTCCCAGACAGATTTTCAAGTGAGGCATTTTTAGCAGTCTTCCTTATCATACAATCAATTCAGGGCAGGACCAGAAGAAACTAGTTTCCCCCAGCTTGAATATAAAATACCAAGTTCTTTAAATCTTCTGTTCTGATTAGTTGTACAAATATTTGGTGTGAAAAGGAGTATGTTATCTCCTACTTTTGAGCCTGGCAGGGTGTAAATAACACCGCTGTTGACCTAGGGAAGCCCAGCAGCTTTCAGACAGCTGAATTTAAAAGTGCAAATCTGAGATTGTGTAGTTCATGAACCTTTTGAGGCACAACAAAAAAATCTTCCTTTGTCAGTAGACATCGCTGTCAAAGAAGGTGTTGCTGCTTCGCTGCAGAGCTCTGATACTACAGGAAGATGAAGAGCAACTGAAATACATGGAAACAGATCCTCAAAAAGACAAAAGTTCACCTGAACATTTAAAAAGCAGAGTTGGAAATTATAAAAAAAATAAAAATTCCTCTTCTGGTACATCCACCAAAGACATGGATATCACTTTATTTTCACTCAGAAAAGTTCAGCCAAAACTTGTATTTCAGTTGTGAAAATGAAAATGCACAAACCAGTATTTACTGCGAAAAAAATCCCAAAAATCTCAGATATGCCTGGTTAAGTGACAGATATAGCATTACTCTGGAGAAGGTGAGAAAGGTCCATCTAGACCCATCATTGAGCCACTCTGAGCATTTACATTGTTTGTTCATCTGCAAACAGCCAGAATAAACCCAGTGTGCACCACAGGCTGTGCAGATGCCCCTAGAACGGAACACAGGCAATCACATTCATACAGAGATCATACCTGAAATCACAGAAAAGACATGTAACCTGAGTTTTCCCCACTGAAGTTTTGCCATGATCAGGAATACAAGTGCAGCTGTAGGGCTGTAGTGAGCAACCTACATTCCTCTCTCCATAACACCTGCAGCACACACGTCAGGATGTACAAGCAGCCACCAGCCAGGCTTGTGCTGATCCCAGTTTATCTCCACGTGTCAGCCTCCCTGCTTGCTCATTCTGGCTAACCTCAGCAGCAATGAAAACTAAATGCCATCAAGTACATTTAAAGGTCCTCACATAAAAGACACATAAAATGATATTTTGTTTAATAAGATATATGGAAAGGAGCAATGCTGACTCATTTCTCAGGCAAGAGTGAGGAAATTTCCCTTTAAGAGTTCTATATTTTGTTGATTTGGACCATAAAAGGAATATTTTTTAATGCAGCAATGGACAGGTAAAACCAAAACTAAGATCTTTATGTACTCTAAATAATATTTTTGGCATTATTTCCACCTGAATTTGCTTAACTCCATCATATTTTATGGCTTCCCATTATTTAAAGCCATCACATTGAGTTATAGCAACTGGGGGAATAAGAAAGTGCTCACTTGCAAGTAGTTCTGTAAAAGATTATGACAAAAGGCAGAAGAATATACACAGGACATTTGATGAATAAAAATGGTTAGAAATTCATCACTGTTTCATCTCAATAATGATATTAATAACTAAGTGTCCATCAGTGCAGTAAAAAGACTCAAATTAGGGAACTGGAAGGAGATCATTCCAGAGGAAAACCAATATTTTTACTAAAATTGGCCTTATTTAGTGGTATCAGGTCATCTCTTTTTACTCCTCTCTCAGAAATTTGTAAGACATTGTTATAAGTTGCATAAGTACTGCTCTGCTCTTCTGTACAATAGCAAAAGCAGACTGTGAGGAGTCAGCTACACTCAGTTACTCCAGAGTTAAGACTGCAGGTGTTAAAGAAATCAGATTTGTTTCTATCTGTGCTCAATGAGTTTGTACTTATTCATGAATCTCACTTTCACTTCCTGACAACAAAATCAAGACAAACTTCCTAAAACATTATGACAATCTGGTGGAAAAAAAAAACCCGATAATGTGGTGTATTGCAGATCAGACTTATTTTCGTATAAAAGCTCCAAGAATTTTATTGCTAGTAGGACACAAGTACAGGGTGAGAGGGCATCAACTCAAACTCTCATTTGCCAACACACGTCCAAAGCCAATTTTAATTTGGAATTCCTTAGGTTCTTAGGCCTAGGATTGTAAACCATCTCTGTGAATTTTGCAAAGCATTTCTAATTTGCTTCAGTGAAAAGTTTGACTAATGCCACCAGAATGACATTCCTTCATATTGGAAGACTGCAACTAAGGTGTTGCCTGGGGAGCACATTTGGGCAAAACCAGCCCAGCAGAGAGGGCCATATTACACAAAAGCAAAACCAAAACACACACAGGGGTGCCTGTAAAGGCAACAAGAGAGAAAAACTATTGGAAAAGTTACAGCAGTTGGTTGGGGGTTTTCCATCTCACATTTTCTGTTTAGATCAGTTTACTTCTCCTGAATAACTCTGGGAGGAAATTTTGTCCAGCCTTTCACACGAAAATTATCCAAGGGCCTGATATATTCCTGAGGTTGGATTTTTTTTAATCAAATATACATTTTAGAAAGTCATCAGGATCCTTTTTCAAAACAGCTATTTGCAGAGTCTGAGCATTAAGAATATTATGCATTCATATGCTGAACACATACAGACAACACTTAATACCAAGTTTCCTTGCATAATACAAGGCAGTTCTGCTGTCTTTAATGAATATTTTAGCACTGATTGAGGTAAACAAACCAGCTTCTGAAGGACAACGGATTTCACCCTCTGTTAAAAATGTCTCTTTGAGGCAAAACTGCACCCAAACTATGGTGCTTTTGAATTTTTTTAAGGGCAAAGTTGTTAGATGTTTTTCTGTGGCTGAAGTGCAGGAATCACTTGGTTCCATTATCTTATTTAGCAGTACCAAAATGTGGTGGTTAGACATTGCCTAACCTTTCATTGGCAAAACCCACCACTGAGTAGTCCACAAGGAGGAGGCTGCTCTGATGAGCAGGGCTAAATCCTGTCACATTCACAGCTGTTCATACCTTACAGCTTCTCCACAGATGAAGACATTAAGAGCACGACATTACAACATTCCTGTTAGGGCAAGGCTCCCACACAACCATTAAATGCTCAGGATGGACCTGATCAATGTTTCCCAGACCAGGGAGATATTAAAAACAGAAAGATATTTTCATTCAGAAATAAACCAAAACATATTCTGAATGGTGGGGTTAATATCAGACCCTGTGAACCATTCATTTCACAGTTTTGAAATTCAGCATCTGTGTTTTGCAATATGTCAGTTCTAAACTCATAACTGAATATTTATATTATTTTCCCATCTCCTGATAAGATAATTGTACAGACACAGGACACAACACAACTGCTGTAAGCAAGTCCTAGCATGAAGTCATATCTGATGAAATACAGATGTTCAGAGTCAAGCTGTTTGATCACAGTGAAGATGGACACTTTCAGTGCAATCTTTCACAAAAGATACTTTAGCTCAGAAGAATCTACCTATAAATTATTTTTTAAATAGGTAATGAAATTACTTAATTGGTGTGCTGGCATGCATCTCAAGAAAAACAAAAATGAAAAAACTAAGTGAAACATCCACTGCTTGCTTTTTTTAGCTGCCAGAAGAAGAGGTTACATGGTGTTATGCATGCATTTCTGAGCTGGAAATACCTCTCCTAAGTCCATTCATGGACTTAACACCTCCCACTTGGCAGGAAAGTAACCAATGTATTTATGTTTGCTGCAGGTAATGCAGAATTATCTTTTCACTTAAAATTATAAACAAGATATCTTTTATTATTAAGTTAAAGCTACAGAGTTTGGCCAACTTCATGCTGAGTTCAATACCTTAAAATACTTGCTGCTAAACACCATCACAGCAGGAGGAATTTAATCTGAAGGGATTCAGTCCAAACTCTGGTGTTGAGGTACCACTTTATGCAGAAAGAGTGAGAAAGGGGGACACCAGGACCCCTCACCCTGCCAGCACTCAGACACTCTCTCTGTGGCACTGCAATTTCCAGATGGGCAAAGATTTGTTTCATTTCACAAAAGTGGGGTCAAACCTGTGAAGGGTTCCTGCTACATCACATCAGCCAATGGACAAACAAGAAGCCTGGAAAAGGAAAAACCTAAAGGTTCATGGCACTAGTCAATATTTACATACACCTTCCTTCTTCATAGAAGATGAAAAGGGATTTTTTTGCATGAGTTTTTCTCCTAGTCAAATTATTCTAGTCACCAATAGTCAGTTTTCTATTCTGTGGTTTGTTTATAGTGAAATTAATGAACCATTTCCACAACATTTCCATGCTTTCATAAGTTCATACAGTATATTGTCATTAGTGAACTGTCCACTCAGCTCTGACTGAACATCCTTGTAAAGCAAAAAAACGGGGGGAGACAACCTCTGGCATCTCCATGCATTCCTATGAGCAGCACATTATCAGGCTTTACTGGCTCTGTGTGTATGTCATCAGAAACAGCACTCCATGCCATATGGAAATGTTTTTGGACTACTGTAGCTTGCTACTAAGGGTAAAACTTAGCTTTAAAGAATTTTGATATTCAAAGATTGTCATGTTATCTCATGAGAAAATCAGCATAATGCAGGTGATGATTCTGCTGTGGTCTGCTTTCAGCAGCAAACATTCAGTATCTGTTTGTCCTGGACCAAAGCTGTGTGATAGATACTTCTGGTGTTTACACTAAACACTTAACACAAAACTGCCAACAAAATAGAGAATGTCTTTAGACAAATTTCTGAAAGGCAAGACTTGCTCCATAACGTTTTCTTTCAGTCATACAAATCTGGGACTTGAAGGTCAGAAATACAAGTAAACTTTGTGCTCGTATACACTTGGGCATTCAGTGCTGCCCAGATTTGACTTGAGATGCCCCAGACTTTCAGCTCACTATGCTGTGACTTATTTGTCCCCTTGCATGGACAGCACAGGGTATTTTGAAAACCTCCCAGTTCAGGAGTTTCACAGCTGCCTAGGAAGTTCAGATGACTTCTGATCAAAGCTGATATTAATATGCAATCTGCTACAGGGTTTCCTCAGGGTGAGGTGTTCTCCTTCCCTCCATCCCCTCTTACTCTTCAGATGCCAATCATGGCTATTTTCAAAAAAAAAGGGAAACATTCAGCTTACATGGCAGTACGAAAGGGGTTTTCAATCTCAGTTAACCTTTACAGCAGTAACACTAATTTGCAGTCTGTTCATACTGAATGCTAAAGTCTCTCTGTTTCCTGCTCTGAATTTCATTCGGTGTCAATTAGTGCTATGGAGTCAGTCTAATAATGATGTATGGTTAACAGGGGGCCTGCATCTGAAAGCTCAGAGGAACACACAGAGGACAGATAATTGCAATGGCGCCATCCGTGAGCTATTCAATGCTTTGTTGAAGTTAAAGGGTCTAGAAACACGCTATAAAAATATGTTTGAACATGAGTGCTGATAACATTGAGGGGAAGTTCCTGGCAACTTTGTTGAAAATAAATAAAAAGGTCCAGCAGCTTTCAACTGATATGTGAAGGTGAAGAGACATAGACCTATTCAAGCCATTGCCATATCTGCTTTACTGAAGAATGATGTGCACTAAAAAATCTCAACTGATAATCTCCAGGATTGTTACTGTGCTTATTCACATTAACATACTGAAAACAGCACAAAAACCACCACAAAGTGATGCCTACCACGTCCCCTGGCTTTTTCCTTATTGCATCCATAAGCTCCTGCCAGAGACTGACGAGAAACTCTAATGAGCAAACCTGTCAAACCTGAGATGAACGATCTTCGGCCACATGAGGTGCTACAAAGGCACTGGGAGGCAGGACAGTGACTTACCTCTCCCAGCACAAAGGATGCTTGGGGACTTTGGACCAGATTCAGCACAGCTCAGTTCAGACATCAGCAGAGCAAAGCCCACCCAGAGGAGTAACTCATTTCACATCAAGAAGAAGAAGACAGGTGTCTGGTTGTGGGTGAGCAAAATGCTCTAGGGCCACTACCCCCGGTGGTGAGAGAACTCGTAGGAATCACCTCTGTGCTGTCCTGGCATCACTGCTGTGGGTCAAACACTGCAGCCAGTCTGAGACTGACCATCAGAGCATTGGCTGGTCCTCATGAGTCTTCTTGTCCCTGAGATCACACCCACTGTTGGGTGACAGTGGGAGCAGGTCAAGAGTATGATTTTCACTCAAATGATGGGATTAGGGGGCTACCTAGGAGATCCATAGGAAGGTCCATCCCTTATTTTTCCAGCTCTTTGCCTTTCAGAGCAGCTCTGGATCTGTTCCCAGATGAGCCTTCGCAGTAACAGGATCTCCAGTCTGCCCAGAAGGTGGATGACGACGGAAGGGTTTTGACCACTCTGAGTTCTGTGCTTCCCATGGCACTGCCTGGGCTGGCTGGATTTACACCAGCCTGAAGCAGCCAGCACAGCCCTTGGTGCTGTCACTGATCAAGGGCCTTCCCAGCTTTGACAGTACTCACTGACATACTCATGGGCTTGATGACACATCAGACTTGAACTTTCTTGGCAATGGCACATTGCATCTTCCAGAAAAGAAGAAGAAAAAAAGTAATCAAATTGTCTCTCTTCCTTTCCCATTTCTCCTTGTGTTTTGGGTTGTAATAAAAGAGGTGGAGCAATGGCCTGATGAACCTCCAAACTGCAACTTTCGAATAGAGCAGTACTACCTTAGGAAAACTAAATGCATGCCTGTAGATGCACACATCTGAAGAAGGAAAAGCTAATGAAATAATGGGGAAAAATTAGAAATTAATTCATTTTGTAAGAAAAAGAGAGGAATGCAGCTGAATAGCTACAATGCTGCATCAGTGAGATGCATTAAAAACCCTAATGAATCTCAATGTCAGCCAATGCACTGCCATAACAAATGAACATGGTGGCAAAGGGTAGACTTTGTTGCTAAGCTGACAAGAATAAATTAGTCACCTGTCAGTACTTGCTTAGAATTTACAAACACAACAGTTTTTGAGGGAAGAGCAGAAAACAGTCAGCATATTTTTCCATTAGAGCATTGTGCAGAGAGAACTAAGCACTTTGTTTTCATTTAAGCAGTAACTTAACCCCGCTCTGCGCAGTAAAAGCCTCCTTCTGGGAGTAAGTTACTGTCTCACCTGAAGGGCACAGGGCTGCCCCAGCTGAAGGAGGAACCAGAGGAGGCTGAGTGGACTTGAGTGCTGGAAGTGACCCAGCACTGGATGCGACCCTAAAGCACAAAGCCCCAGAGCCCTGCCAGCATGTGGGATCCAACTGCAAAACTCATCTGTTCCAAGCCTGCTCACACCCAGCCAAAACCAGGGAGGAGTTACTGGTCATTGTGGGCAATTTTTAGCATTTGTTGTAGAATAAAGACAGAAGAATTTAGCTTGGGCTATAGGTCTCCCCTGTTACATCAATATTTGAGTGTCATCTCTGTAGCCCACATTTCAGATGTAGGGTGTCTATTTGAGTCATAAAAAACAGCTTATTTTATAGGGTGATAGGGAGAATGGGAGCTAGAACCAAGGGAATACTGCAAAAAAAGTATATCACAAAATAGCTAGGGGTAATAAAACCCCAACCAAACATTTTCTGTAATGAATTTTTTCCTATTCTCTGTGTTGAACTTCTGCATGCATCAAAGCAAGTTCTTAATAAAGCTGAAAGATTGACTAAAATATTCAGAATGTCCAAGAAAATTTGGAATTTATGTTAAGTATTGATGTTGCAGTTGGTTATACTGATTCAATCAAAGAAATCAAAGCATTTTCTCCAATCTACAGGTCCAGTTGAAGCAGCTTGAACTGCAAATGCCAAGTCACAGGGAGCCATGGGTGAGCAACCCCAGCCCAAAAATTGGTCGCAGGAATTAGCTGGGAAATCATTACAAGAATCAAGCTTGAGAGAACAATGATCTGCCACAGAGAATTCAAAAACAAAAAAAGGAGGTGATGTTCAGTCAGTCAAGTGATTTGTTACAAATTATTAGCCCAGGGCCAATCTTGCTGCTAAAGCGATCAGTGAAGATGCACTACCCGGAGCGATGCAGGAACGTAGTTAAGACTAACAAGCTGCTGTACACAGCACTTTAATTAGGCCAAATGAGGAAATGATAATAAACCAGCAGGTCAAAAGAAGGGAGGAAAAAAATCTGTAACCGAACAGAATCAAATTATTTCTTTTTATTGTGTCAAGATGAAACCCTCTCAAATGAGATTTCTGAATTGCACTGATACCCAAGCTCACACCAAACAGGAGGCAGAGAACAGCCCGTTCAGCCACCAGCACCGGGGCTCAGCCCCGGCCCCCACCAAGCACGGGGATTTGTCCATGGTTTATTTCTGCAGCAACAAATGGCTGGCTGAGCAGAGCTGTTGCAAACTGCAAACGAGGAGGCAAGGACAGGTGTGTAATTTCTTGAAATGTCCTTTTAGGGCTTGTGGCTCAGAGACTCCTTTCAGACACAAGCCATAAGGCTGAGAAATATCTATCATGCTTAGCTATGGAAACGGGGATTTTATGAAAGTGCGATCACGAGGTGATAATAAGAATGTGATTGGAAGTTGATCTGTTATTGCTTAATTTAGATAGAGGAAGGCTCTTTTTTTGTCCGTACCATCTGCCAGCCTAGAAACCCAAGGAATAAAGGCACAAGCTGCAGATGGCTTTTATAATGGCTGTACTCAAGCGGCAGAGGAGCAAGAAGGATAGAGGCCATATAAATCAAGCAGCAATATCACCATGGCTGAGCAATAACTGAGCTGATAGCAGCATTCCACAGAAACAGAAAGAAAAAGATGCCTTCCCAATTTGCTGCATTAGGATTCAGCTGCAGGAGGACAGGACACAGAGCGGGACCCTCTCGAGGCTGTTGGGAGCACTGATATGGGAGCCTGGTGAGAGCAGGGAAAGCAGCACTGCTGCACACACTGACTGCAGCCTCCAAGAGAAACAAATAAACTCTCCTTTAAATTGCATTCACATATGCAACAGTTCCCAAGCTAGCTCATATTCTTTCTCTACTCTCTCTCCTCTCTCCTTTTTATTTTTTTTTAAGGGAAGAGAGAAAGAGTGTAGAAGCTAATTTACTTCTAGTCAGTAGAGAAAAAAACAAGCTTGGAGGCGAGACACAAGGCTCAGCAGGACAAGCACAAACTTCTGCTGGCAAAGCAGTCCCCTGAGATGACCGTCTGAGCTGCGAGCAGCTTGAAAGGCCTGCTCTGCTTATCTTGCTGCAGCAGAGCCCAGGTGTGCTGGACATGGAACAGTGAGGTGCAGAGCAGGGGCTACTTCAATGTTTCCCTCTGAAACAACCAGATCAAACAACCTCGATTACACAAATATGTACAAACAAACAGTCAGCACAGCATTAGTGGAATTGGCTCTCTAAGTGGGACTGGTGACAGAGACTGACAGAAGAAACAGCAGAAGGCAGAGGAAAAAGGTAGGGTTTAATTCTACTTGGTGAAGAGACACACACATTAATTTCTTTGCATTTTTATCATTACAGTGAGTACCAGCTTCTCTGTTGCTTCACTGCAGAGCAGTCTACAGGTAACCAGCTCTGCTCTGGATTCAGAGCCTGCAGCCAGGGAGAGGAACACCAGCTTTGCCTTCAGCAGGAGGAACACACACAAATCAGAGCTGCACACCCTGGGAAATGAAGGAAAAGCCATGTTGCTTCTGCTCCTGAGCTGGTGCAAGCCAGATGTTTCTGAGAAGCTGGGATAAGGACCCAAGAACACATCAAACCAGTACCAGGTTTAAAATCAAAGTCATTCTTTCATCACAGGGACATCCACAAAATCCAGTAGCCCCAAGAGCAGAGCCAGTGGCTCTGAATCCCAAAAGCTCTGTTTGCACCCCACACATGGATAAAGAGGGCCATTTCAGTCAGATAATTTTGTTTATGTGCCAATGACACCTATTGCTTCCATCACTGGAAGATGTATCTGAACATCACGAGTGGCCCAGGCCACGGCTGCTCAAAACCAGTCCTCAAAGCACACTGGAAGATTCAGTGACTCACTCAATAAATTATAAGCTCCCCTGACCCCAGCAAGTCTCGGCGGTTCCCTCCACAGAAATCAGCCCTGCCATGACCTCAGGTGACAGCTGAAGTGCACATCAAAGGAAGACACAGTTCATGTTGCATTCTGTGTACCTGGCATCATCCTTTATGCCTATGCAAAGCAAGTGTAAAATGTTACTGTGCCAAAACAACGGGACTGTACAATTACTGTGGGTATTATCTAAATCCATCATTTACAAATATGCACAAATAGTTCAGCTAGACTCTTTGAGCCAAACCAGCTGTTGAGCAGACAAGGCAGACTACAGAGAATGATCAGTGATGGATCTGTCAAAAAAAATGCTAGAACTGAACCATTTTCTTGCTGAATACTTCACAAGATCACAGAGACTTTATCAGAACTTCACAGGGAAGGAGGAGGGAAAAGTGGAAGTAATGAGAAAAAAAAAGCATTACTGCAAAAATTATCTTTATTTTTTTCCTATTAATGCTACTTTTCACTTGTAATCCTTTTTAGTCTGGCATGGGAACACGCCTTATGATAGCAGATCAGAAATAAAATCACTGTTTTGACTGATCCCACACAAACATTCTCCTCACCCACCCCTGAGAGCTCTCTCTCAGGAAAACTTGTGCAAGTTAGAGGTTTCCTTGCTGAACTTCAAAGTTTCAGTCCGCCGTTCACAGCAGACAGTCTTGAAGAACTAGGATCCTACAAAACAGGGCAAGGGCACACCTCAGGTACGGTGTCATTTTAGCCATATACAGGTTCCCTTAGGACTGAACTGGGCTCAAGACATCCCAGAAACATTCACCCAGTCTAAGACAGGAGCCCCACAGGCACCATTTCTATATATGTTCAATAATCTTCTGCAGTTACACAGAACAGATTTACTTTAGAACAGCTTCAGAGCACTGGCAATCTACAGTTTTTCTCTTTTACAGGCAATCTGATGTTTTTCAGCAATTTTGATACACAACATTACTCTAGGAAATAACACACTATCAGAGAGCACAGATAAACAGGCTGTTATTTAGGACTACACAGGCAAGTCCAGCAGCAACTCTTCCTCTTCCTGCTGGAACAGGACTTTTCTTCCATCATGGATTTGTACCAAGAACAGCGTGGTAGTGCTGGCAATACTGTCACAAAGAGCAGCCATGGATGCATCCTTGGTGAGATGCTGGCCTGAGCCATGTAAGGAAAATGAAGATTGCTGCCATTCCCAACCTGCCTCAGGCAAGCCAGCTGCCTGCAGGGACACTGCTCTCCTGCCTTCCCACGTGGAAGCATCAATCAAGTAGACTCAAACAACAGCACATCAACTAAGTGGCCAAGCCAATAACCTTAATTCAGGACTCCCTGGAGTTAGCTGGAATCAGGAGCTAGGACTTTTCATGCAATAGCATCCTGAACTGAGGTAAAGAGAGAGACCAGGGAAAAGCAAATCAGTGATGCAAGAGATGCCTTAAGCTCTATCTGTTATGACAGCCCAAGTTGTGAGAAAACCCTGAGGTCATCTGTGGCATACACACATGCAGGCTCCAGAAAAACAGTCATGGAAAGTTGTTTCCTTCATTTCAAAAGCTATCAAGCAATCTGAACAGTGGGAGGTGGGTGTAGTTTACCCTGACCTGTCCATCTGGTTTTCATGCTCTGCAACCACACAGAGCTCAGCTGAAAGATGACCTGTCCACATGTTCATCTGGGACTTCTTGCATGTGCACCAGTGGCACACAGTTAGACAAGAACTCCTGCACCGCTGCAGCTGGAAGCAGTAAGACAGAGTTTATCTGGCCCGTCTGGAAAGGAAATGAAAAGATGACTAATTGCCAACAGAAGGTTTATGCTGCCCTGCCTCTTAAACCCCAAATTGCTGCAGGGGCTGCACACTGAGACACTCCTTTGCCTGCAACTGCTGCAGTACAATAGCATCTCTAAGAGAGGAATCATAAACACTTTTCTTTGGCCTAATGCTACTCTGCCCTTGGGATGATCTTTCAGAGGAGTTTCAACAACTCCTGGCTCTAGGGCAGCCTTTCCCCATGGCCCACCACATCCCCTCAGCCCCAGGAGAAACAGGATCAAGAGCCAGAGATCACTCAAACCAACTGCAGCTGTCTGGGAGAAGTTCCTCTGTGCTGTTTCCAGGGGATCTGCAACAGATAGCAATGCAAAGACCCCCAGTTTGGGCAGAAGCTCCAACTTTCACTCGGGGAGTTTTAGGGTTCTGGATTCAAGCTGCTTGTATAAAGCAGCCCTGGCTGTTTTATGCAATCCTCAAGTCAGCATTCCCTCTTTTTCCCCCCAGAACTTGGAGGATGGCCACTCCTCTGATGCCACCAGCTGAATAGCTAATTCACACAGGCACAGGCAGGCACTGGCACTTCAGTAGCTGAGGTTAATGGTTGGCAACTCAGCTGGGGCTAACATTTTTTTCTAGTGATGGTTCTTAGAGTGCAAAAGGCTTTCACTGGAGTAATTCAAACAATTATTAAACCATGTACTAAAAAGGGCTTCAAGGGATGGGTTTTTTCTTCCTGAGCCCGTTCTTCACTATCACTGCGGGGCTTCAGCTCAGAGACCACTTGCAGAGCTGTTAAACGCTCATCGCCATCAAAATTCAACCTCGAGTGCAGAGGATCTGGGAAAGCATCTCTAGGCCAAATCCTCCCTGGGACTTTCTTCTGATCAGCGTCTCTTTTAGGAGTTTAACGAGTGAAAAATATCTGGAAATAGAACAGAGCAGTGCCTGGAGAGGGAAGAGAGCAGCATGCTTGAGCCACAGATCAGGGCAACACAATTCAGCTCTAACTGGAGCCGAGGCTGTTGGGCACAGGCCCACTGATGACAGCTCAAAAGGTGTGACACAGCACAGACAGCTTTCTAAAACACTTGTGGGGTGCAGGAACCTTTTGCACCAGTTTGGATTGGCAGCTTTTTCCTATTCCCTTCATGTGTAACATGAGTTTCCTTTCAATGAGAAGAAAAAAGGACTTTAGGAAACTGAATATCCCAGAGAAGGGAACTAAAAAGGTAATCTTCAAACTGAAGGGGAAACAATTGGGGGATATGAAAATAGTTTTCAAAACAAACAGAAGTGTTCATAAATGCAGGACAACTTGTCCTTCCTTCATTACGGTAAGAAGAAAAAAGTGACACGAACAAGTTTAACCAGCACGTGCAGCCAGACTGAAGATGGAGTATGTTATAGATCCCCAGGACTCAAAACACACTGATTTCTGTATTATACACATAAATAAACAGAGAGCAGCATAGGGCAGCCTGCTCCACACAGGGTTCACAGAGGGGACACATAACTATTTACAACACAGCACATTAAAATGACAGTGACACACACCATTCAGAGGTGATCATTATTACTGGCTGCTTAAGGGATGATTTGAGAAATGATCTGTAAATTTAATTTTTAATTAAGCCAGAAGCCCTAAGGGCCTTCTGAGTTCAAGCATTAAGGGGGGAAGAGGGGGAAATCAATTCTTGGTGATGGAGAGGTCTAGTAGAATCTAATAGGCCTGGGTAATATATCAAGAAGCTTTTAAGATCAGTCACACAGCTCAACAGAGGAAAGTCTAAAACCCAATTTCAGATAAAAAAATACACTGTAAAGTGGAATGGATGGTCACCATTGTTCAAACCTCTGAAAAGCTACTGTCTTAAGCTCTGACACACGTATTACTCAGAAAATGGATAAATGATCCAACACCAGCGTGCAGAACTTCACAGGGAAGCCCTCATGCTTAGCTCCAACCAGCTTGGAAAAGCAGCCGTTGCCAAATGACCTTGAAATCACTTTAAAGCTTCAGTGCAGCCAAAAATATCTACCTTAACTATTGAGAATCAGTCATCAAAACACCCTGGAAGGAGGCTAACTTGTCCTGAGAGGCAAAACTAGTTCCCTTCATGGACTATCAGGTTCATCACAGCAGCTGTAGCTGGAAGATACATGGCTCTGAGTGCACTGACCTCCCCAGTGCGGTTTCACTAACAATTACAAAATCAGAAAGTAAAGATTTTTCATCCCATCATTTGAGTCCAAGCTCACAGCACGAGATGAGTTGTACCCAAGGATGCTGTGAGAAAGGACCAATATTTGAAGAAGGCCACTCTTTTCATCGTTGAGATATTGTCATGACTGGAGGTCCCCAATGACCAGAGAAAAAAAGGCCAAAAAAAGAGTCTGGTGAACAGTCAACTTCGCCTAGGTCAGTGAGAAAGTCCTGGAGCCCTCTTGGATTTCTAAGATGGCAGCAGGTCAGATCAGTCAGAACAGACTGAACAACAGCAAACCATGCCTGATCAGACCTGAGTGCTTGTTATGGGAGAACATCTGGAGCTGCAGATGAAGGGAGAGTGTGGATGTCATTTACCTTGACTGCCACAACACTTTTTACACTACCTCCCACAATCTTTTATACATTATAGGGTATATACATTTTATAACACCTAAGGGTGTATCAGCCTGGAAGGGGGGAGGAGACAACTAGATGGAGAAAAAAAAGCCAGATTGGATGTTTGGGCTTCAGAGAGTAGGAGCTAATGGGTACCTGGGATCCAGCAGCAAGCAGGGTACTGCAGGAGACTGTACCAATACCTGGCCACTTGAGTATCTTTATCAGAAACTTGCAGGAGGTGACAAGAGCCCTCTTGCCAAGTTTGAAATGACTCCATATTCGAGTGAAGGGCTGATATACTCAAGGGCAGCACTGCCACTCAGAGGGAGCCCCAGGCTGCGGGAAACACCAAAATCTTCCCTTCAGTTCACATCCAAGTCCATATGCATATTTTCAAGCAGAAAGTTGGGCACAGGAAATGAGTGAGAAATTAGATGAATGGTCTTGTTTTCACAAACCTTCTCTTCTAAGAAACAAGTCATTTATCAAAGTGCTGTAATCCTACCAACTGTCATAACACTTGGTCTAATTACATCTGGAGAACAATGAGCTTATGTTCAGGAAGAAACTGCCTGCAACAAGGTTGGTAGAGAAACTCTGCTATGCATGATCTTAGATCACAGGTCCTCATGCAAGAACAAATACCACCACAAAGGTGTTAGTGACATTTGTTTAAAGCAGCTTTATTGTATTTGACAATCAAAAAAATTGGTTGGTTAATTTTCTGTATTTTCATAAAATGCCATTCCTTGTGCATTAATCTGCATCAGGGAAGGTCTGAAGTGGGTTTTCATATTATGTGTGGGGAGGGAGGAGGAAGTTGCCAAATCCATCTTTTGGAAGACTACAAAGCAGATTCAAGAATTGTTAGAAATGCTAAAAAGCTGCTTGGGCTGAGACTTCACACTGCAGTTTGCTGTAGACTTGCTGTCATGATGGCTCTCAGCAATATAAGCACTGCTTAACTTCTTGCCTTGGGGAAAATGTCCTTCAAACCTCATACCACCAAACCCACTGGAGATGAATCATTCCTTCCTGTGGTGGCTTCAGCAGGACAATTTGGGAGCATGCAGCACCAAGCAGGAAGGAACAGCAGCAAGTCCTCAACAGATGCATTTAGTGTGTGAGGACCTGCTGTTGCTGTTCAGGCCCTGACACCTCCCAATTTGACACCAGACACCTTAGTTTCAGCAGTACCAAGACTGCACACACATTTCATTAACTCACCCAAAGCAAAAGATGGAGAGAGGAGGGAGAGATTTTCTCACTGGCAGCAAAGCCAGGCTCTTAGGAAAACAGCCATCACTTGGAGTCTTGGGACCACCTGCAAAGCAAGATAACACTTGCATCCTGGATGAAGGTGCCAGTGGAAGGACTAAGTAGACAAAACTAAAATAGATAGAAACCCAGAGCAACACACACACAAAATATGAGCACTGGGACCAAGGAAGACTGATTTTGATAGAGAGTATCTCAAAGGTGATTATATTGAATATAGAGTCCTCCCCATGGTGTGGAGAATTACTTGATTGAAAGAAATCTGATTTTCCACAAGTATCTTGAATATATATGTTACATACCATCTTCTTGCTGCAGGTAGAGTGTCAAGGAAGGGATCAAGTGAGAAGAATGAGCATAAAGAGGAGTTTATTCATCACCTATGAGAAAGTATTTCCACATCCCCAATGCATTCCTGCCATCTGAATTGTACCCACTGAAGAACTTGGGCCTAGGGCTCCAGAAATAACAATTGCCATATGTCCTTCATAAGACATTGAGACTGCTAGTACATGTTGTAAAATACTCTCAGCTTTACCCTGGAGGGATCCCACATGGACCACCATGTCAAAAGAGACCACAGGGAAGTTGTTAAAAGGAGGAAGGTGTTTCCAGTGAACAAGACACCAGCTGTAGGTAAGTTTTATTCTTCTCAATTTATTCCCATAAATTTTGCACTTTCCAAGCTAAAAAAAACTGAACTTTTAAACTCTGTTGAAACAAATCAGAAGGATTTCTAGTTTTGCCACTTTCTTACCAAAAAGCTATCTCACAAAGAAATAGTCAAGCTGAAAACTAGACATCAGATGATGGTATCATTTCAGGCTGTCAAACCTGATTTAACTCCAAGAAATTCTGGTGCCAACACGCCGCCTCCCGTGGCTTTATTTGCCTGGGCAGGCACTCGACAGCAGCTCAGCCCCCTCAAGCTCCTGCTCCAGGATCCCGATGGAGCCCGAGCCTCCTCAGGGGAGACAGATGGCAAGTTCTTCACTGAGTTTTTCACAAGTACTTGTTACCTGTCAGCTCAAATAGTGAATCACTGTTAGCACAAAGGTTAAAGAACGTGCACTGTGCTAAGGTGTGCAGTCAGAGCTGAATATGTGGGCAATGACTTGGCGGATGCCCAAGGTGCTGCAAGCTCCAGCCTTTGCACCTCTGTGCCAGCAGGATGGGCAAGGCTCACCTGCTCAGCAAGGTGCACAGGATCCAAGTCTCTGGCCAAAAATCAGCCTGGTCCCTGAAGTTTACTCAACAGGTATCTCCCAAGAGATTACTGTTACTGAGAATGAGATTAAAACACAAACCCGATTTCTCAGTAACCTGGAGGAAAGGTGAGGATTACCCAGCTCATGTCCCTGGATTGCAGATACATGCAGGGGTGATACAATAACTGGAGGCAATACCCTGCACGTTGCACCAAGACTTGAACAGCACATGGGAGGAAGGGCAGCTGCTCCCCTCTTGCTCACAAGGCTTCCCAGGCATCTTCCAGCATCCCCCACCACAGCAGCTGCACCATGGGCTGGCAAAGGCTCAGCCCCACTGCCCTGTACAGCAAGGGCTGCTGTCAGGACTTCAGGCTCCTTCTGAGGTCATGTTTTATGCTTAGTTAAAAATTAATGGAGAGAATCATTATTAGAACTATGAAACAAGTAGGCAGAGATGTGCCCTTACTGCAAATGGAATAATAGAATTAGGTGTGGTTTTGAGAACAAAACCCCTGAAAAATGTCTTTGAGCCCTGGAAAAAGGACACACACTACTCCCAGATACCCCACCTAGGGGTTTGGCTAACCTCCCCATAATGTCACAGCACCAGCCCCTGTGGGGGGCCCTGCTGGGGCAGCTGGAGCAGTTTGTGAATGAAGATGCAGGAGGTTCTAATCCCCCCCATCAGGCACAGAGGCTGAGCCACCAAAAACCCTCAAACAGGCAGACTGTGAAGCCATTCCATAAGAAAAAAAACCCCAAAGCAGTGAGCAAAATTTGAGCAGTGCTGGTGCCTCTGCAGAGCCAGGCCAGCCCCTCGATGGGTGGCAGTGATACCCCAAGGAACCTGCCAGCCCCAACCCCAGCATGGCCAGTGCTGTGCCCACAGTCACAGCCATGCAAAAGAAGCTCAAGGGCTCAGATAGGCAAATATTTAATACTACCCAGTGTGTTTGCGTTTCTTTTTCCCTTGAGGATAAAACAGGATAAGTTAGCTAATTTTGCAATAATAGATATTTCTCTGTCTCAAATGAACTAAAAAAAATGCATATAAAAGAACCTCCGAAACATTCCTCTGCTAAAGAGAGTAACCTTGAGACATCTTCCCACTGCTTCCCTTGGCATGATGCCAGAGCTGGTTGAACTTGGGGGTGAAGGAGGCAGAGTGGGGAACATAAGTATTTCCAAGGTTAGGAACTTGTCACTCCCCATTTTTCGAGAGAAAATGCTGAATTATTTTTTTGTGGGAAACAGAAGTTTTCATTTTGATTATTTTTTTAAAAATACCTTTCATCTTTCATTATTTTTCAGCAAAGCTAAAGGACAAAAACTGATAGAAAATCTGATAAGTGAAACCCTGTTTGACCTTTTCTTTCTCCATAATTTTATTAGAAAGAAGCTGAGAATGCCTCCTCCATAAACCCTCACTTTTTACAGCTATTCCAATCTTCCTGTGAAAAGATGAGGGGAGGAAGTGAGAAAACCCAAGTCCTAGATTTGAGGCAAAAATAAGATTTCTACAAAAATACGTTACATAAAAATCCTTCAAGTCCTTAATTTTTAAATAAACTCCCTTTAGTTGAAAACCTTTTTTTTTTTTTTTTATTTATAGGTGTTTGACTACCAGTCTGGTATTCACCAGTGTTATGCAAATACAAATTCAACAGTCTGTAATTCCTGAAATTATGCATTTAGAGCTTCATTTCAGGTACATATTATTCACCATTTGCTGGTCTTCAGTTACAACGACACCCAGCATCTGACCAAGCAGAAAAGCATCAGAGATCCCAAGCACTCAAACTCCAGCAAACCTTAAACACCTGTCTCTAGGAAGAAGCAGCATTACTCACATCCTACCTGCTCATCAACCCTAAGGGTGTCAGGAAACAGTGAAGTTCATGAACTCTCTCCTGACCAATTTGGTGCCAACTTATTATTACTACTATTATTCTAAGAAATGGGCAAACCTGCCCCAGCTGCCGTCCCTGGGACACCCACATGCAGCCCCTCCTCTGCCTGGGCTCAGCATGAGCTCTCTTTTCAGGTTTTCCTCCTCCACTCATTCCTATCTCCCTGATGAGAACTATGTCCGTGGGTCATCTAAGAGCAAAACGTCCTATATGACAACAACTGTGTGATTTTATTAATTTTAATTTTTTATCTTTTTTTTAAGCACCATATTGTGTTTCAGCTGGAAGCGGGACACTGACTGAAAACTAGATGATGTGCCAGCAGGAACTGTGGAGTCCGAGTAACACAGATTGAATTAACCTCCTGAGGTGTCCCTGTGGAAAAAAACCCCATAACCATTACTTCTGCCCAAAGCCTGTGCTTTCCCAAATACAGCTTTAAATTCAGAGAAATTAAAAATGCTCAGGCACTGCAGGCTACAGTACTGTACACAGAGGGTATAGCTGCAGCCTGAGGATCTTTGCACCACGACCCTGCTTTCACCCTGAAATGTAAATGTGAGGGCAGCAGGAACCATCCAGGAGCAGCACATCCACAGGTAGAGTGCCAGGTCAGTCCACATAATGCAAATCTTCTGTCTACTCCAGTTTAACAGCAAAACTCCTTGACTCCAATGCAGGAACAATTTGGTCACAGAGGAGAAACCCCCAGCCCCAGCGTTATTTTCCTTCCAACAAATGGATAAATATTTTCCTTTAGCAAAGATAGAGACCATAGAATAATTAGTTACGCTGATATGCAAACAGGCCAACATGCGCGAATCCCTGGTTACACAGAGTTAGTGTTGCAGAGCTTGTAATTAAATTGCGATTCCTTTACAAATCAAGACAAGTTCCAGACAGTGGGCTGAAAATACATCTCAAACAGATCTTCAACATTCAGGACCATCTGTTTCCTTTTTGCGTGAAGTATTTTCATTTGCTGCAAGTAATGAGCTTAAACAGATTTTAGGAGATTTGTTATTAATAAAGGAATGTGAAAATTTGCAGGAGAGCAAAAACCACATTCTGCACCTGGGTCTGCTCAGGAGCCTGGGCCTCGCTTTGAAGGCTCTGTATTCTGTTACAGCCTTAAATCCACATCTAAGTTTTTGAATAAAGCAGGTTTCATCTTCAGCACTAAACCACCCTTCGTATAACACTGTTTAGTAGGGGAAGGGAAGAGTAATTTCTGCAGATGAATCTTCGCTTGGAATATACTGCTTCACGGGCAGAATGCAATTAGGCAGGCTGGAGTTTAGCCAGGACATTAAGGTTAATGGCCCTACTGCTGCCGAGTGCCACAGGATGCTTAAGGAGTGCAGGCAGCAGCAGAGCCCACCACAGGTCTCACCCAGAGCACGGCTCCCCCACCTGCCTCTTGTCCTGCCACAGCTCCCCTGGGAGCTCTTCCCATGGGACAAGGGTCTGCACCAAGGGCGAGCAGAGACAGTGGTGCTGCTGCCCCTCAAACCCATCCCCTGCATGGACCCAGGAGCCCGATGATACCGACAATTATGACAGAGAGGAATGCAAATGTGACAAATATCCTATAAACACAGACACTAAGATCTTACTCAAATTATACCAAGAGGCTGCATCATCGCTGAACATTCAGCAACAGTTCCATACAAGCGAAGCAACTAGTGCTTTTTACCCATCATCTATTATTAAAGCTCTGTTTTGGCCAAGACAGATGTATGAAATACATCACACCAACTAGAAGAAAATGCATTATCTACATCATTTAACAAACAAAAAAAAACCCCAACACAAACAAAAAAACCTACCACAGTGGAGCTTTTCTCTTTGTTCCTTGCCCCTCAGAGCAGCTGTGACCCAGGGGAGGATACAGCTCTCACTGGCACCTCCTCCCCACAAGTAAGGAGGTCCCACAGGTGACACGTGGGGTCTTCCCTCTGCAGGGCCCCAGACACAGCAAAGCTCCTGCAGTCCTGATAGTGCCCTCAGGAGTGCTTAGGGGTCACCTATCAAGACTCACTGAGCAGTAAAGCCCCTGAAGGTACTGCGAGCACTGTGTTTTAATTAACTGTAGGTGATCTCTGGTGAAAGGGACAGATACTCCACATCTAAAGAAAGAGATTTTCCCTACAGTATCTATATCACATTATGGATGCTGGAGGAGAAGTACCTGCTCTGCTGCTGTACCATTCCCAATGGCAACATCAGCTTTGAGTGGGTGCTACTTCTAATCCCAGTTTCTGAGCACTGGGGTGAGGGACCAAAATTAGCACATTGGTGCAATAACCATGAAGAGCCGAAGTATTTAATACATCTGGCTGGGCCGTGTCAGCCATTTGTTTACTATAGTCAGTCCCTAAATCTTTATTGCTGCTGCTGTCTGCATAAATAATGAATAAAGCAATAAATCTGGCAGGATTACCAAACTCTTTCATTCAGCTTCTCTTGAACCAGTTGAATTCTGCTTTGATTCATCTGCCTATCCAAGCCCAAGAGAGACTTTTCACTGAGAAGGGAGAAGAGGGGGCTTTATTTCTGTGCACTGCTCTGGAGCTTCCAACACCAATTCCCTTTCAGCTGCAACACTGCTTTCTCTCATTTTTATTGAGGCAGGGAACAACAGAGAGACTCTTTTGAACTACAGTATCTCACCCTCTTCCAGGTACAGGTCACTGATTTCAAGACAAATCTTAGATGCTTAGATTTTCTTTTTAATAAAAATCTATGTTGCCAATTTTTCTTCCAAGGCAATGCCACCAGAAGTCACTTGCTATTGTCTTTTCAGGAAGCACCACTTCTGCCTCTCTGTGCTGTGAGAGGATTCACACTGACATGGCAGCGTGGGAGATGCCACCACACTCCACTCATTGCCAGGCTGAATGCCAAAGGAGGCTTTTGGGTGACCACAGCCTTTGAAGGGCTTGTGGCAGCAATGTTAGGAAGAGCTAGGTATAAAGCAACAAAGGGTAGGATTTTCTAGATCTAATAAGCACACAGTCTCCACATAAATAATAGCAAACAACAACAACAAAAATCTAATATAAAGCCACGTTTACATCTGTAAAAAATGTCTCTGTCAGTTTCAATTAATAGCTGTTTCTTGAATGCTTAAATGGCCAAAGCTTTGTGTTTGCTATAACAGCTTTTTCCAACAGAATGATGGCTTTTGGTGCCATGCATTTTACCATTTTCTTCAGTCCTTATGGGTTTTTTGGATCTCATCATGCTCATGGCATATTACGTGAATTTCTGCTTGCCCCAGCTGACTTACTCTATCTTTGGCACATTTCTTTCCATTTCTCCACTGTTGAAACAAATTATCCATCGCAGCACTAAAATCACAGTTACACTAATGATCAGCTTAGAAGTGTGGATTTTTCTGGTTTAATCATCAGGAAACATATCAGCAGGTTAAATATGCTATTCAGTTACCTTTCCAGCCATGTCTTTATATTTCAAAAGAATTTCTATTCTTCTTTTACCACAGGCTCTGCCAGTTTGCACCTTATACATAATCCAGTCGGTTTCATTGTGGTTTTGGGGGTTTTGTTTTTGTTTTCACCCTAAATTTTGAGCTGGCAGTCTGAGAGGTCTACTCCTAGGATGTGTAAGACATCAGGATTTGCCAGCCTTTTACTCTAGAGCACCAGAATTTATATCTTGCTGTCCAACTTTTTTATGCAGGAGCACTTGATATGCAACAGTGCACAGCTTGTCAAGGAGACTCTGACCTGGGACAAATCTCCAATCTGTACTTTGGTTTTGGAACCATAAACACAACATGCTGGGAGCTCAGTCCTGCTCCGTCCTCCAAACAAGCATCTCTATTCTCAATGGCAGATGCAATCTGATACGCCCGACTGCACTTGTTATTAATACAGAGGTAAGGTGTACTCTATCAATGGATGGGAGCCATTGTTCTCTTCTAGGAAAATCCAAAGCAGATTTAACCACTACCCAAGGAAATTTGCAGTTCACTTATTCATAAATTATAAAAAAACCCTTTTTCCTTGTTCTTAGAAAACTTTCTAAACTGCCAAAGTCAACTTGGGAGCAAGGTAGAAAAGATTTACACAAAAATCTCAGTAAAATTCATTTGGACCTATCTACAAGACAGAATCTACTTGGCAGATATTTTTTGAGAACCCACTTAGGCAAGCAGTAAATACATAAGCCAAGTTTAAAAAAAAATAAAAACAGTGTGGTACTGCTCCCCACATATCATTCTACTTAATAGCACTTTAAATTTAGCTGTGAAATTCTCTAAATCAACCTGAGTAAAATTGCATAGTCACTGCATTAATGCCCAGTACATGGAAAAGAGATGGCAGGGTCCCATTGAAAACTGTGGAGAGCAATTGCTCCTGCAGGTCTGAGATGAAAAGGGCCACAGTTCAAGGCAGGATTTTACTTTTCCGCCTCCTCTACCAGGTTTGCTTCCCACAGTTTGGTCTGTCCCTGTGTCCTTTTAAGACCAAGCCCCACTGGGGTTTCCTCTCAAGCCACCCAGGCCCTCAAATGTGGGCAAATAGCATGGACAGGTGGCCAAAATGGCCTTGAGCCAGCTCAGCTCAGCTCAGCTTCACGAAGCCAGGCAGGTTGGGAAGGCAGGATCTCCCCTGCCAACTCCCTCTGCCTCCAGCCTTGCTCATCCAGGAGCTCTGTCTCAGCCCTCCACCCAGCCCAGGCTCATGACAGCTCTGTGCTTCTCTCCTTGCTCTCTCCTACCTTCTGCTTTAATCAAACAGACAGCAACAAATTGCAACCCATCACCAGGAAAGCCAGTCTGGGGCAACGCTTTCCATTGTCTCACGCTGTCCTACTCCATAAGTGATGTTAAAACTGTTTCTTCCAGTTGGTGTGAAAAATGGGTGAATACTGTGCCTATTGGCCCTACAGCTGCGGCTACATCAGAGGAATACTTCATGGAAGCCATTAATATCTTCTAAAATAAGTACATTTTTTTCTGTTGACATTTTCTTTAATGTTCTTAATCTCTACAACCCACTAACTTCCTTCCTTCCTCCTTCAGCACATATTAGCCTTTCCCTGCCAGATCTTCAGCTGGAATAAATTTGGCCTCCTAACCCATTAAATGATGTGAACACGTGCATTCAGTTAAGCAGGCCATTCAGATGCTTAATGCTTATAGATGAATTTTGGCGTGGTTGGCTTCAAAAGTTGGCTTGTGTAGGTCTCCAGTTGCAATTCAGATAATTGCCCAAGTCCAGCCTGTTCACCAACATACCTGTGAAACAACACATTCCCCAAAGAAGCTTTTCTGAAATAGGAAATACTCAACTTTCCAGACACTTGTTCAATTACGTCCTGATATTGTGGAACATAAACATCACTGAATAACATCATTCCTTCAAACACAGAACAGTAATGTTTGAGTAACTGGAGCATAAATATAGTTCACCTCAGGCAAGAGATAAATTACATTAATAAAGTGTGGTGCTGTTCTTTAATTAGTTTGATTAGGCATGACAGAGGATAGTATTGTTCAGAAAAGCTCCATTTCCTGAAGTAAGGAATCGTTGCTGTAGATCACAATCTCTGGGGTTTGAGTGGTTTTTTTGTGTTGCGGTTTGGTTTTTGTTTTGGTTTGGTTTTTTTTCACAGAATAGACAAACATTAGCAGAGGCTGCTGCTGCTGCACCTGTCATTTGGAATCCATGACCCATTTCCCTCTCATACCTGGATTCAGTTCTGCTCCTCTACAAATGGATCCTAAGATCTTCATTCCCGGGGAGGTGGGGGGAGTGTTTCCACAGCTGCCTCCTCCATCCCCTCAGCTTCTTCCAGACTTGTGGGGAGATAGACAGAATATGGCTGGCAGTACCTCTTTTACAAGTCCATTTCTAATATTCAAAGAGAGAAAATAAAAAAGTAGTTTTGTTACCCAACAAGGTAACTCAAAACCTTCTGAAGACTCTGCCAAGTCACCATGCCAGTGCTCGGTAAGACATAAACTTCAGACATAGCTCCTATCTCTGCTGTATGTTACTTATTTATTTACTAAATTTACTATGCCATTAGACTCAGCAAGACCTGCTGTGTTCCTCATGCTTTGCAAATGTTTGAAACTGTGAAGTGTCAGGTCTGGAGGATCTATTTACCAGTGGCTTTGTGTGCCAGACCTGGCTGCAGAGGATTTGCTCAGGCTCTGAACACCTTTTTCTTTGAGTCAGGTCCCTGCACCATGCTCCCTCCTGCAGCCTGGACCTTCAGAAACTGTGTACAGGTCTCTAATTCACTGATCAACTTGAATAAAGTCCAAACCATACCTTCAGGTACCCAAATATTGCTGTGCATCTGATTATTAGGTTATGATATTTGCCTTCAGAAATCAGCACAAATTCTTCCTTTGATTTTTCCATAAGACAAATCATATTCGTTCTAAATTTAGCAGCTTGTTTTCTCCTGACATACAAGAAGGTAAGACTGTGGTTAAAATTTAAAAATTATCCACGTATGGTTCCAGAACAACTCGTGTCCCCAGACAGGAGAGAGTCACTCCTGCCAGAATACGGACACCTTGCTGTCACCAAACCCGAGTTTTGTGCGTCAGCACCGCTAAGATGGATAAAGTGGTCTTTCCTGCCCATTGATCACACAAATCCTATTTGTAGCCTTGTTTTCTCTACATGACAGTTACAGGAGACAGACCTGATTAAATATTTCTGTTCTGATCAAGGAGCTCTAACAGGCAATCCTGTGACTGCACACCAAATCCCTCCCCAGAGCTCAGCTGCACGCTCTGCCTGATGGGCTGTGCTCAGCGATGCTTCTTCCAGACCTGTGACACATCGTGCTTTGACACCGATGCACAGTGTGATTTCAGTCTTAGGAACAGAGGCATATTCACCTTCACACTCTTGTCCTTGAGATCCAGCAAAGACTGCTTGCAGTTAAAGGACACTCAAGGTTTTCACATCTTTCCTGAAGTCCATACAGGTATGTGTTCATCCCCTGTCACACACCTCTCCTCAGTGCTGACCGAGTGCTTTGTTAATGCCCAAACAGCAGATGTCAGGGCTCCATGTGCTGTCTATCAAGCAGCACCAAAAACTGTGCTAACAAGTCTGATGATACAGAACTTGATTTACATTTCAAGTGCAACCTGTTCCCTACAGGAATGCTCCATTACAGGCACGGGAAAAACAACTAATGGAAAACATTTCTTGAAGCTATGCCAATGGTGATTTATTTGTTGTGTTTGTGGCTGCACTGTGGTGGAGATTATGGCCCTGATGTTGCTCTGAGTTGAACAATTGAGGATTAACTCCTGTGAAACCAGTGTGGTTACCCCAGCATTGCATCTGAGATCAGAATTGGCATTAGCAGAGCTGAACAATTCCACACAAGTGAAGGATAGCAAAACACATAAGCTTTGCTGTTTTCTCCAAAACACTGTAGTGCAGAGCCTTTTGGATGAACACAATCTGAAACGCTGTTCTGCTGATGTCGACTGACACCACTGCACTTCATCTGGTCCAGAGCGTGGTAGCTCAGAGGTAACCAGGGCACAGTGGACTTCCCAGTGTGATCACAGATTCCAGAGTGTACTCCTCTTTCTGCCCATCAGCCTCTCTTAGCCATGCTTAGCCCTCTGCTGTGCTGCCCCAGACCAAAGGGCCTGACAAGTCTGCCAGTCTGCAGCTCAAATCACTTCTCTCATCCTTTTGCTCTTCTTATAATATTCTGACCTCTTTTCATCTCCCTGTGAAACATCTGAAGTGCTCCCTGACAGAGTTATTTGGTGAATTTGAAAAAAAATTCCCCTGAAAAAAAATCACCTTTGAAAAAGTTCTTATTGGAAAATTTTAGAGCTCCCAATGGAAACAGGGACAGCAGGAGGAAAGCAGATTTTGTGTTGCTTGAAGTGTTAAATAAGCTTTTCCTTCCAAGAAAAGTTATATATTTTCATAAATGGGAACACAATTTAATTTTTTATGCTAAAAAGGTTATTGTTTTCCTTCCAAAATACCTCATTTTAATTCATTTTTCAAAAACTACATTTTTGGGCAGTGGCAAAAATAAAACTCTATTTTCAAAAACAAACCCTTGTTGGATTCCTTTTAGGCTGTAGATACTTACAATTTGTAATGAAAGAACAACCAATAAAGGCACTTTGTGTCTCTCCTTTGCTACCCTTTAATACAATCTGTCCACCAATCCAATTGTTCCATCTGTTTTCAAAACAAAATTGCATTTTACTACTAGGATATTCTCTATCCAAACGCTGAACAGCTTGTAGCTAAGTATTAATCCATAAAAACCTGAAAACAATATCTTATTAATTCACAAAAATCAATATTCCAGTACACTTTTTGGAGCCAGTTCATTACAGTTAAGCCTGGATTTATACGATGCTCAATGGAAAACTGTCCAAAATGTATCTGTTTACCTATAATGAGACAAACTGGTTGTTAAACCTCATTCCACCAAAAACAAGCTTTGTGACAGAACTCTGCTTCAGGGGAAAAGAGAAAGTGATCCTGATGTAGTACTTATTTCTGCTTTAACAGACAATAGCACAGGTATCCTTTTGTTTTCTTGCTCTTCTTCCTCTGTGGCCCGGATATTTTTTTACAAAAGCCCCAGCTCTGTACCTGTTCCAATGACAATTATTCATCAGGGCAGGGTGTCAATTCAAAAAACCCTGAAAAGAATGTGGCACCAGAGTATATGTAATTCCAACAGTCTGGGTGTCCCACTGTGTTCCTTTGAATGCTGAACTTAGAAAGGCTGATATTCCCAAAGAAGTCAGATTTCTTCAGAAATACATGGGGGTAAAAAAACAACCAAACAAACGCCCTCCACAACCTGTAGCTCTTACAGTGGTGTTTTTATGAGCAGTCCAAATGCAACATCCATTGATACTGATAAGAATTTTTCATTGGTTTCAGTATATATCTGGTCTGAGATCCTAAAAGCAAATGAAGCCTGAAATTACCAGAAATAGAACTCCATTGTCACCAACGAAAATATATATGTACATAGATATGTGTGTATGCATGTATACATATGAGAAATGATTATGTCATTTGCCAAAAATGAAAATAGTCTATGTATTTCTATTTGTTTATGTATATGTCTTTTCACTACTGACTACTGAAATCTGACCGTTTTTCACATAGAGGCATCGGGCTCTAAGATATTCCTTTCCTTTCTCTCATTTCCAGAATGAAAGTGGTTCATGAATCACGAAGGTTAAATACAAATAACTTGCATTACCACTCACAGCAGACATGTGGTTAATTGCTGTTTGCCTTTATTGTTAATTGCTGAACACCAGCGTCCTGGCACACCTACCAGAGGCTTCTGAAGATAAACACAGCATATGCCCTAATTGTTTGTGTTCTCCTCACATTACTTTCTCTTCCAAAACAACATGGGTAAAATTCACAGATCCTATCCCTTAATCTCCTTTCCTTTATGCTAAACATGTTGATTCCTCTGGCTGGTAACTCCTGCGTTACACCAAGGGCAGAGAAGAGCCAGGCCAAACAGAAAGACTTCAAACAGTTCCAGTAAATTAAGCCATCAGCCCTCCAAGACCAAGACTTTCTCCTCACCCCTCTCTCCTAAACAAGTTGGGTTAATTCTGTTTCTGCTTCTGCTGAAAATGCTGAGCTGAAGTTCCTTCCATCATCAGAGTCTGATCATACCAGACATACCCTGCACCGAAACAAACCCACAGGATGGGGAGAAAATAACCTTAATGCTCACCACAGAGGGGTTTGGGGAGATAGAGGAGTTCAACCATTTGATCAAACATTTCTCTCAGGTTTGAGTCCCTTGGAAAGAGGAAATTTTCCACTGAGCAAAGCACCCATCCTCCTCAGCTGTGCTGGTGTTTGCAGCCCTCCCAGCATAGCTGGGTCCTTCCCAGCCCTTCCCTGGGTTACCCCTGAGATTTCTCAGTGCTGCCAAGACGGCTCCGTCAGGCTCCCAGGACAAGGACCCCCACAGCATACTTGTGTTCTGTGAGACTGAGTCTGGCTAGTCACAAAGGCAAATCTCCCCTTTGGAAATAAATATTGATCATGCAAGTAATTGCCCTCCAGCCCCACTTCAGCCCTCCTGCAGACACCTCAGCAGCTCAGAGCCCCAGCCTCTGACTATGCAAATGCAATTTGGTACACGAGATGAGAGGCACTGTCAAAGGATCTCTGAGAGAGAGGGCTGCACAGATTAGGTACAGCACATTCCTCAGATCAAATCAATGCATTCAGACAGCAAAATAGCCTAACTATTTGCTGGGATGATATACCATCTGCCTGGTGTTTCTCCTGAGTTCCCATATCGGGTTCTTTTTAACTTCCCCAGTGTTAACCCTAACAGGCACTTTTTTCCTCCCTTTCTCACGACATTAACCAAGTTCTGTTAGAGAGCAAGTGCTTCTTCTCATGGAATTTAATTTTCTCTCGATAGAAACAGACTAGCAAGAACCATATTTTCCAGTCTATTCTTGGCTATGCCATGTTCCTGACACTCAGGCTGAAAAACCTAGACGGCAATAACCTTGCCAAAAAATTCAGGTTCAGATGCAATGGAGATAAAATCAGTAACAGAAGTGATTAGGAGCCGTAGGTGTTGCTTTATCAGGAAAGACTGAAAAAAAATCTGTATAACCAGGCTGAATGATAATTAAATCCATGTATCTACAGACTATTGAAGCATTAAAGGTCAAATTTCCAAATACAGGGAAATCAAGAAGATTTAGGCACCTGAATGACTCTGAGAAGTCAGGTGAACAGGCCAGAATTTTCTTTTTCTTTCTCCTCAGGCTTTTGAGGAGAATTTTATTTCCACATCATGTCCCTGGAATCAGCAGAGTCAATGGAACTTTAAATAGCTCCCTACTCATTATGGAAAAAAGTGACAGAATCGCAGCTGAAGAAATTAGAGGATATTTAGGGTGATCTATGGAGATGTTACCAATTAATGGGGTAAAACTTAAAGAAAAAAATCAAAGTATAAGGTGAGAATCTCATATTTGCAGACTATTCACACACTGAAAATTGGAGTGGCCGAAAGATGAGTGAGGAGAGTGTTGTCCTAGCAAGTGAAGGAATGTTTACATCTAATTCATATTTTGCATTTATTAACTGCTGTATCACTCAGGACACCATAGCCATTTCTGTAGAGATAGGAAAGAAGAAAGGTGGAAAGAGAGGAAATAAGAGATCCCAGAATGTCAACAGTCAAGAGCATGTGTAAGAGGTGTGGAAGGCAAAGATTCAGGTCCCCACTCTCTCCCTCATGGGTGATTTTTTGACATTTCACGTCCTTTTCCTGTAAAAAAAAAAATGGAACACTGGACCTTGTAGTTCTTTACAGAGCAGAATTCCTGGTTCCTGGCCAGTCCTTCCTTTCAGTCTAACTAGCTAGCAGAGCTGGCAAGTGTCAGTGATTCCCCTGCCCAGATGCAGGCACAGAGGAGGTGACCAAGGTCACCCAGCAGGCCAACAGCAGAGAGCAAGAGGTCCCAAGTCTCAGAGTCCTGCTGAGAGCCTCCTGCCTCTTCTTACTCACTGTTTCCATTCCTGATATCCATCGCTCATCCCAGATGTCATTAAAATCCAAATAAAACACAGCAAATACTCATTATTAATTTCCAAAAGAATACAGGCCTATTTTTCCCATTGATTCCTGGCAGATTCTTTCTTGAAATTTGCCAGATTGGTACAAAAACAAATACATATAAATTAGCAATACACGACATGACATGAATGAGAACATTCACTCTCTCTAATCATTCCCACAAGCATTTTGTCATTTTTCTGTCAGTTCTGTTGATAGGAAAGGAAACTGCTTTGCAATTTTAATCTCTCTTCCCTGAGCACATTTTGTTCTTAAAGTTAGCTGATATAAGTGAACGTATTGGAAACGGAGGAGGTTGGTGAGAAATATGGAAGAGCTCTCTTTGTTTCTCTCTATTTCAGAATGAACAAACATCCACTGGCACTTTTGCAGGCATCTCACTCCTCCCTCCATCACCTCACCTCCTTAAAATATGCAAAGACTTTTCTCTTTGAACCTTTCTGAGAAGGAAAAGGATGGATACTTCAAGTCGATCCTCTTGATTAATTCAAAAATTTTGGAAAAAGCCACCAGCTGATCTTGATGTCAGGCTCAGAACCACATACTGTATTTTCACATTTTCCAAACTAGACCACATCAAAGGCATGTGAACATTGCCTGCATCTTTGTTTTCTGGCACCAATTAAACGAAGAGAGGCAGAGAAGAAACAAATGGTGAGCTCAAGAGGAATTTCGTCTTGTGCCCCAGAAGTCAGAACAACTCATGGCAGCTGCAGCAGATGTTGAATCAGGCAGCAAGTAATTAGTGAAACAGCAATGAGTTTTGATTAGTTGGGTACTAAAATGTAGTGTGGTCTTTCAGAGGGAAGTCTAGGTCCATGTGACCAGGAGTCTGGGTTCATGAGATACAGAACTAACTCTTCAGAAAGGGATACTTCCATGTAACATGCCGAAAACACATTTTATAAGCTAGAAATACAACTAGCACTTGTGAAAGCAGATATTTAACCATCCCCAAAACCAGAGTCATCTAATAAAAATCTGCTCTCTTATCAGTTTAGATCACATTTCTTGGCTAGAATCCATTTTCTATGAATATAAAGCATGTTTTTGTGCCTATTGCTTTATCTTTTTCATGCGTCTCAGACCTAGCTATTATCCATCTTGCCAATAGTTATTTATTGCCTTGTGATTATAGGCAAAGTAGGTAATGACCTATTAAATCACAAACCCACACTTATTATCACCGAACCCAAACTCCAATTGCTAGAAGAGAATCGCTTAATTTCATATGTGGTTAAGAGTTTGCTTTCTTTGCAGCCAAGATAATAGATGGTCATTGCAAACCTTTTTCCCAGGAAACTGGTAGTTGGAGTAAGTAGTCAATAGCTCATGTTTAAACTGTAAACAGAGGAATTGCTCTTGATACATATTCCAGGCACAGAGCTATACCCAGGGTGGCAGAAAACAATAGCAAATATATTTTAGGTTTTATCTTACAATGTGCTGTAAAAAAGTGCTGGCATTTGTCAACACGCTGCATTCTCCCACTGAACAGCTACAGGCAGATTACGCTGACAGGCACAGGGCAGGTGACACACACACCCTCCCTCCAGCCATTTCAAATTCTCCTCCAAAACCAGGGATGACTGCTCTGAATGAGGACCAATCCAGCACATTCTTCCCCTTGAAACAGGAGAAACAGGGAGGCAAGAAAGGGGTGGCAATGTCGGAATCATCTTTGCAAGGAGATGCTCCTTTTACCAAAGAGAGCCAAATGTCAGCCTGCATCATCATTTGCACACTGATGTTTTTGTGATTCTTGGTGAATTACTAGTATTGGCTCTGAAATGTACACAAAATTATATAGTGGCAAAAACAAGCCTTAGCAAGGAAACAGCAAGAGAGAAACATGATATATATTTAGATCAGGTACAAACCAACTGTATGGGTTCTACATGAGAAACTGTATTTAACTGGTGATCAAATAATTACCCAGGAGAGTTTGTTAGCCAGGGGTTAAAAATCTTACTTGGAAAGAATTCAAAATCAAGGCAATATTAAAAAAAAAACCAAATCTGTATAGTAAAGTTAGACATGCTTACATGAAAAACTTGTGATAAGTAACTGCAAGTCTTCTGCCAAGACCTGAATTACTGCCAAAAGGTCGTGTTTATAAAGGTTACAAGCAAATCACTGGCTCAGGTCTCCATCCAGAAACCTGTGAAGCTGAAAAAAATCTTTGCCCTCTTCAGTGACTTACTTTGCCCACTCCCAAACATCAAAAAAACAGTATTTATTAAGCCAAATAGAAAAACTGCAGTACAGTAGATAAAGTCATCATATAATATCTGCACATAATATTTAGTTCCTGAGGTATAATTAAAATTGTTTTGCAGTTTCTCCTCTGGCAAGGTACCTCCTAAGGCAGCTGGTTGTTATCTTCCTTTTGCACCCCCATCGCACTCATGGGTCAGGACTCAGTCAGCAGCAAAGACTAATTCAAGTCAGCCCTGATGGGGCACAGGCTGCGCCTCTGCTGCCAGGCAGTTCTTGCTCCCCTGGCACATGCCTGGCCTCCCCATGGCAGGACTGCTCCCACCTGCTTTCCCAGCAAAAGCACAGGAGCCCCAGTGCTTATGCACAGAGAACCCCTTTCAGAGTCAGTTTTTTGCTTTCCAGCTTCCAAAATCAGTCTCAGTCTTCTCTTTTTCAGGCTCAAACTTTTGCATTCTAACACTAGAAGCTATTGCCTGGCTACAGTTAGGGAGATACGAAACACATTTGGACATAATAAATCACATGCTAGCACAGTGGAGAACCTTTAATTATTATATACCCCCCCTTTCTAACAGAAAATTCTCTTTAAAAAAAGTTAATGTTTTAGATCATTTATGGCCTTAAATTTGTCTTTCCTTCCCTCCACCAGATTGTTNTGGGGGGATGTGTATGTTATCTTGCTTGAGACTGCAGTGCCCAGACATGCAGCCTAAGACAAAAAAGCGACAGAGCATTATTCCTGGCCATTTTTGATCTGGTTCTGCTGCTGCAGCAGCATGAAATTTAAAGTAATTTCTTATGTTCACTATAGAGGCTGAATCCTCAGCTGATACGAGCAGGCATAGCTCTGCTTTGACTTCTGCACAAGATGTCTGATGAAAATATGTCTCAATAGCATTGGAACCCGAAGTCAGGCGTCCCTGTATGACCCCACATACAGTCACGCAGAGACAAGGGTATACAAATACATCACTCATTTCTCTTCCAAGAATAGCCCCTATAGACTATCAATAAAATGGCTTTTTCAGAAGCAGTTAGTTGTACAATGGAACACAGAGATCCAGAAAATCTCCACGGTATCAGCAGAAAACAATGATGAGAGACCTCAGCCCAAGAAAGCACATAAAACATGTCAGTTACAGCATGTGGAAAGTCCTGCTGACTTCTTTCTAAAGAGCCCAAAGAGTCTTAGATTCCAGGAAACTATTTGCTGTTATGGGTTTGTTAGTACTGATGTGAAATCTGGGTGTTTTGGGCTTTGTACAAGATCTAATGGAAAGCTTAACTGTCCTTTTTCACTAGAGTCAACAGCTTGTTTTTCTTCTCCCCATTCTAGGCACTTTCAAAAACTGAAGACCAAGAAAAAGTGTGTATTGGGGGTTCCCAAAATCCTGCAACTGAAAGAAAAGTGCAAGGGAATTATTACTCTTTCTATTTATTTATTTGCCTTGAAATACTGCCCAGAGTGTCATTCAACATGATAGGATGCAGGATCTCTGCAGAGAGTAATTCAGTCTAAATAAAAGCCCAGCCAAATGCCTCACTGGGTGTCCACATTGTGCCAGTCGCTTCTCAGATGCATCAGCCCAGATGCCACAGCCAAGGTGCAATAAACACTTTTCTTTGTGCCCGTGCAAGGGAAGACACAGTGGAGACTGGAAAGAAAAGCAGACTGGAGACACCCAGAAACACAAACCTTCCAGCCATGAGGCAGAGGCACTCCTGGAGCACTGCTACATTTGTAGGACTGTCCTGGCAGTTCTCTTCTGTATTCCTTGCCAAGAAGCTGGAGGCTCATTCTTCCCAGCTAAGGTTATGTGGAACCCACACTTGCCATACAGCAAAGAAATATGAAAAGCATATTGTCCATTTTAAATAGGCTATATACGATTCTCTGCACAAAAGTAAACAGTCTTTAGCAAAAAGGAAAAGACCTTTACAAGTTACACACGTACTATGGACAACATGCCTTGGTAAATTTTCTCTTCCCACTAATAAAAGGAAAAATGTTGCAAGCTCAACAAAAAAAGCGGAGAAAGTTTACCTCCACCCTGCAAAACAATCTCCCTTATTGCTCATCACTGTCTGTATGTTCTGTCACATGATTCATTGGGAAATTTTTCAGTAAAAGTATTTGCCAGGACACTTTTAAAGTGTGCTGTATTTTGAACAGTACTCACCAAACCCATCCAAGTGAGCAACAATACACAGAGCCTAAATTCAAAGTCCATTACAGTAACATTACAGACATATTTTAAGTGTTATAATTTCTTTAGGAAAATTGTAGGTTAAAAGGCTGATGCTGGAAAAAAAATCTGTGCGAAGCCATAGGAGCTCAGGTCTTTTGAAAACCAACATTTATTTGCAGATGAATTATTGAGATCTATCCATTAGCTCCAAATATACCTCCTAACTTTCTTTAACAGAAAACACAGGTTTGTAAGGTAATGCATCATGTTAGTGTCTGGTTCTTTCAATTTCAGAAGAAGGAGCTTCCATCATTACACTCTTTTCAGCCTAGGGATCTATACACTACTGTATAGCACTTTCTCTTTCTTTACTAAGTGTCCTGGATAGACCCAACCTCAAGAACCCTCATGACCCCTTGCAAAAAAACCAAACCCACCCAAACCCAAACCAACCAAACAAAATCCACTTATTTCAGTCCTCATCTGGTCAGTGTAGGTCTGGCATCACCAATAAGGAGCAGTGCCTTGTTGCAGACTCAGTCCAACCCCCTCAGTTTCCCCAATATTCGGGCGCTTGAAGCCACCCAGTACCTACAGAATCCAACTTGCGAATCCAACTTGCAAATCCAAGCGTACCAAATTCCCTTTAAAAATACCTTCTTTTTCCCCTTCAGATTCTTTTTTCAGAAAGCTGAGGCAATTATTACTTGTCATAAATAAGAACTACCAGCTGTGAAAAACGTTCCGTTCACTGTTCTAAAAATGCTTTATAATTGTTTCTCTCTACAGCAAAGAATTTTCTAACTACTCTGTGGTGCATCCAGCCAGTCAGGGGACGCAGTGGGAGGATTACTGATAAGGCTATCCATCACTGTCAGTCAAAAGGATTGGACCCCCAGAGTGCACTCACTAAGTAGAAAGTATATTTGCAGCACCCTGGCAAATCTCTTAGGATTGCATTACAGATGAGGATTCTCAAGAAATATCACCACATAGAATGGAAAATGGCATCCAACATGTTAAAATCACGCCTTTACCAAAGTTAGGACGTGGTTCTTTGATTTGAAACTGTCATTCCCAAAAGAGCATGTATTGGTCATGTGAAGAAACAAACAAGTGTCAGGACAGCGCTGAGAATGAAGAGCCAGGCTGAAGAAGACATTACACTTGCGGACAGCATTGCCTGCAGATGAGGGCTGCAAGAAAGAAGGCTGCAGTTGACTAAGAAAATAACTCTTGCCTTAAGTAACTTTTTTGCAGTGTCTGAAAGGGAGCTGGAGCATGGGAAGATGAGCTGCTCAAACTTTGCTTGTCAAACAATTCATATGAATTCAGACAGATTTTGATTTGAGAGAGTTTCACGTTTCCAGATTTTCCATTTTATATTTATTGGTTCAACAATCCTAAAATGAAAAGGGAAAAACATCTTAGTTTAAATGGATGGGGCCTAGTAACCAGGAGAAGTGATATGTCATTCATCTTTGAGTGTCCTCTGAGATTTGAGCTTTTTGGAAAAGCCCAAAATGGGGTAAGATTTGGGAAAATGAACACTAATGAGTTGCTTCACATTGTTCCATCTACAAAAGAGAAAGCCAGTGAGACAGGTTGATAGTCTTTCTATACTTTCAACATTACCATAAAAGGATGGTGAGTTCCAGGTTATACTCTGCCCTAGTGGCTAAAGAAGCAGGAAGAAAGGATAAGAAAAAATGTGCTTTATTGGCAGCAAAGGTTCTTTTTGCATAGTAAAAAAAAAAATTAATTAAGTTCATAAGGAATTGAGATACACCACCTTTGGATGTGCAAAAAAAGCCTCACTGCAGTTGCTGAGAACATTTAAACTGTGATGTGTCTTGGGAACTGTGTGAGCTGACTTGATCCTTCCTTGGAGCAGCACCTTGAGCTGGAAAGTCTCTGGAGGGTCTCTCCAGCCTTTCACTTCCAGTTTCCTGTGTGATACCCTAATGCAACATCAAGAGCAAACATTAATTCTGCCTTCCTATGACTGGAACTCCAGTGGTAAATATCTGACCAGGGAATTGACAGGAAAATATCTTCATGCCAAATGAGAGTACAGATGACAAAGACAACCTTCAGGCCAGGCCTGGAAATGAGAGAACAATCACACAAATGCTCACAGCAAATCCAGCTGTAACATGCAGCCCACAGTCTGAGCAGAGGCAATACAGCTCTGAGAGACAGCATTTCAAGAGGAATTAGTACTGCTGTGTAGAAAGGCACAGCTTCTGCTCAGTGAAATGAAATAATCCTAAATGAGGTCACGATTCCCATAGCTAGATTTTGGTGGTTACACAAATGTTTGCTTCCTCTATTAGGAAGATGCTGGCTGAGGAGGTAGATTGAGTGTTTCTAATGCTGGGTTTCACTGTGCTGACAATAAAATCAAAGTACTTCCAAAGGAGGAGAGCTAGCCCAGCGCAGCAGAGCAGTTCTGCAGCAAACAGAGTTTTGTCTCCTGAGGCAGCAGGAGTTTCAAGCACTCACTTCACTGTCACTGCAACAGTCACATTTGGTGTGTCACCACCTGGAAGTCCTGTTTCTCTCTCACAGAGAATCCTGGTTGTGCAATGGGTTGCAGGCATTTGGTCTTACTTCCCCTCCAGAAAAGGACAATGGATGTCACTGCTTGTCTGCTTGTTTGCTAAGAGGTGGTTGGCTGTCACTGTTCCATCCTATCACTGACCTCTTCTTCTCCTGCCCAAACCTCTCAGCTCCTGTAGGCTATTCTGGTTTTGTCAAAACACAAGCAGGAAGCAATCCCTTTGGAATGAAAGAAATACTAATTAGTCATTTGAGCTGAGGGACAGCTGGATGAGAGCCAGGGTTTTCCAAAGTGACTTGTGTTCTTAGATGTTCCCAGGTCTGGTAAATACTTACAGCTCCGTTTCCAGAAAGCCATGGGACCTCATAATTTGGGGAGAAATACATTAGGATGTGTATCTCAATGTCAGAGGCCATCTCAAGACTGAGCACTCAAATGCAGAGTTATTCTTAAGTCTAAGCAGACCAAGCAAGAAGCAGGAAGTTGAGAAATTCCAGGTGGAAGAGCCATACTCCATGAGGGAGCAGCTGGCGCTCCCAGCAGCCCTCCAGCAGCCTTGGGCATGGTCTGTGTGCACTGTCACTGATCAGTGGCACAGCTCCAGTTCTGAAATGCTCATCAAACAGTTTAACACCTCGGTGGAGCAGCATAAAGCAGTTCATTCTGAAGGTGCTCTATTCCAATTCAGAATGATGGCTGGGCAATGTTTACAGGGAAACTGTGTCCTTAAAGCACATGCTTTCCAGATACTGAGAAAATGTAAATTCTGTGTCAGATGCCAATTCTTAGGATAGATAACTTGGCTAGAGCCTACAGGAGAGCTCAGCATGGTACCAGTAGAGGCAGGGAGGGTTGTGAACATTCCTGCCATTTTGCCCTCACTGCATTTCTGCTCCAGCCACACCAGAGCCCCTCACCCTGTGTGCAGCTGAACCCTGCCAGGCTGCCAGAGTGTCACACACAAAAAGAGCCCTCATCCAGCAGTGATTTATGCCCAGTATTCCCAGCTGTGGACATCACACAAAGGTATGACAGTGTAGTATCAGCTAAAGAGGGTGCCAGGGGGTACTTTAGCAGTGATTACACGAACTGTGGCAAGAGAGAGGACACACAGAGGAACACATCTCTTGCTGGGAAACAACAGAACATGAAGAAAATAGGTTAGACCTCTGGGGCTGAAGGTCTTCTCAGTTTGGCTCCACTGGCAGCCACTTGGTGATTTGACCACATCGCTCTTCCTCTTCTTCCTGTAAGATCCCAATGCACAAATACCTCATCTCAACACCTTTTCACTCTGAGGACAGTCCTGCTGTCACAGAGTCCACCCATACCCTTTTGTACAGCCTTTCTAAGCTTATCCTCATGTTCACCCCTGTATCCACACTGAGGGCCACTCTGGAGAATCATTTGGGCCACAAAGAGAGAGGAAATGCATACAAATTGTTCCTTGCAATTTCTTTTCTGCTAATCCCTTCCTGACTCTGCTCTGTCCTCCTTCAAACCATTCCCGAGTCTGTTCAAACCATACTCTGGTTTCCACCCCCTGCTGTCACCTCCACAAATTCTCCTCCCACCTCACCTTTCCTTCTCTGCTGCAACCTAACAGCACACATGGCCACGCTGCCCACCTAAGGGATTTGCTGCTTTGGGAGAGAAAAACAACAAAAAACCCCAACCAACCAGCACTGCAAACACAAGGTGGGCATGCACAATGAGGGGAAGTGCAAAAATAACAGGAATGTTCAAATACTTCTTTGACGTGAAATGTATGTGGAAAGGAAAACATCTAAATTGAGCATTTGTGCATTGAGAGGGTGGCTGCTGTGTCTGAAGGTGGGTTGCTTGTTGCAGAGGCCTCTCTAGAAGAGTTCCCACTGTTCAGACATATAAATTCTTATAGCCCTAATTTCCAGCAGTGCTCATCACCTCTCACTGATTTAACAGCTTCAGGGAGAACTCAGTCATACTCAGTAAACACCTGACTTCCAGAGAGGCTTTCCACTTGTTTGGCAGACTGTGGTTTGAATCCACAGCCTTTTGAAGGCTCAGAGAGCTAAAATTTGCCCTGTCAGACAGGTGCAATTAGCCCCATCTGCTCCTGTGATACATTTACCAGTTTCTGTCATTTCTAGTGCACAACTGAGCTTCAGGGGGTGGGAAAAAAAGTTATTTCAGAAAATCATTGTTACGAAGTAGAATTTGCTATTACCATAAAGGGATATACCGTCTTCAGTGATGGGACAGGGGAATCAAACATCACTGTGCAGTCAAACCTACCCAGCAAGCAGTTCAGGCAGTCCCTACATGCATTGCCAGACCTTTGTTAAACACAACCATGCACAAAACCACACGGTTGATCCTAAAACACAATGCACATGATGCTATTACTCCACAGAAATGCACAGAAATGCAGTGGCCAAGCTCACCTTGCATTCTACCCACACAACCCAGGGCCAGACTTAGTCTCTTCCCAACCTCGCTGTCTGCTGGTACCAAGCAGCAAAATGCTGCCCTTAATTCAGTGCTGTAAGCTGGGCAAAAGGAAAACAGAATTAGTAGTAAACTCATGCTTTGTAAATTTGGATTGAATTCAGCAAGCATTTAATCAAAGAGGAAGAAAAACTGAAAGCATACTGGTCTTACTTTATATTTTCAAGTTTCATTACTGATATTACATTTCACAGAAATTTTGTTCTGTTTTTCAAAGGAAAAATTAAAAGCATTAGATAATTTGAAAATAAAATTAGCTATTTATTTCAAGCTGAATAAAACATCTGGGTTGGAGTGATGCTGAGTTTTCCTTTCACAGCAAAGCTAAATACCTGCATTTCCCCAAAAATTAATTTCATTGCTGATCTCCTCATGACAGGCAATAGCATGATAAGAGCACCCATTGCCTTTCAAGGAACCTCGTGCCCATGCTGGTGTGTTTGGAGTTCGAAGCCAGGAATCCAAATTTTGTTCTATATTTACAAATGGATGCACAAAAGCCTGTATGTGTATGACAGAAAATGACAGCTACGCTGTGCTCTGCTATCGTGAGGAGTGAAAGGGGAGCTGCAGGTCTGGTTATATTTCCACTATGACAAAATCCATTCCCAGAAGGTATTACAACTGATATAGGAAGGCTTTTATTGTCCTGCATCAAATTATTATTTATATTGTTAGGATTTAGTCCATCTTGGATATAGGTGCCCACACCTTTCTAAGATGGAGGAGTGATTGCAAAGTTACAAAGATGAATGGGATGATGTTAGTCACCTCTATGATACATGGTCTTTTTGAAGGAATAGTGTGCATGAAAAGGACAACCTATCCATTTTTTGTGGGTGGATAAACACACACAGGAGCAGGGATAAAGCAGTACTGCAGTATAGGATGGGTGGAAGTGGGACAGGTCCATCCACCTTCCAAGCACTGATTCATATCAATTTTAGTGTTAAAAGGGAGTAAATGCTCACTGGTTTCCCCACCTTGAATGTGGCAGGATCTCACCCAGTAATTCCTTCACCAGACATGTAACATCTCAGCGAAGTTGGTCTTATTTTTAGAAAAGGTATTCAGTTTTAAGAACTACACATGACAATGAATCCATCACAATGCAAGGTAAATTGCTCAAATTATTAATTCCCCTGGCACCAAAAACACACACCCATTTCTAGGCCTAACACAACTACTCCTTCTTCACTGGTTCTCCAGTAACCAGGAGAAATGTTTCTACTGGTGGAATAGATTTTTGAGAAAGAGAACTTTCTCAAGGCTGTTGATATGAATCTACTCATCAGCAGAATGGTAAATGCCTGGTTCCTACAGCTCGGTGCCTGCAGAGCTGAATCTGACACTGCTGTGGGCACCATTTGTGCACTGCAGGGGCAAAGGGAGAGGACATGGGCACAGAGCAGGAGGCAGAGCTGCCCATCGAGGGGGCCCAGCATCACAGTCCCTGGAGAGGGATGTGAGCATGGGACACTGAACCAAACAAACCACCTCCCTCAATTAGGACAGGAGTCCCAGAGCTGTCCAGCGCATCCCCTCCACCACCCACACAGTTCCAGGTTTGTGGCTTGACTGGGATCCAAACACAAACTATAAGAATGGTGCCCAGAGAGCTGGAAAGCCTCTTACTCAGCCTTACCCCCATCACAGAGCATCAAGCAACCTGCACAGTGGTAACATAAAGGCTACAGTCAAGAAATCTGCTCCTCTCCTTGCCAGGATCAAGCAAACAGCTCAGAGACAAGCCAACAAGCTTGCACTACTGAGCATTAACAATGGATGAAAGCTCAAAACTTTTCCATCTTGACAGCAGCAGTGATTTACAATAGCACAAAAGCTCTGTAGAGCAACTGAAAGCAAGGCTCTACAGAGCCACGATTAGTTACCAGACAGCAGAAGATAGGAGCAATCAATCTTTTTCAATCTGGACTGAGGTTCTGGAACTTTTCTGAGGTTCAAAAGAACACAAAGGTGTTTGAACATTGTTTTATTAATCTATTGAAGAGAAGATGGTCAAAAAACTCATAGGAAAAAAACCCCACTGCTTGGGTTATGCTTGGCACTTTGGCTTGTATAAACAAAATTTAAATAAATAGTAGTTGAGACAAATGAAGATAGAGTTCAGATTTTTCTGTTTCTCCTGAGGCTGCTTTTTGCCACACTTACTGCCATGAAGTAGGACTTTGCTCTTTAAACAGTTGGTGGTGAACAGCAAGATTTTTCAGAGAAAAAACCACTTTATACAAGAGCCTAGATCAGAGTACAGGAAAATAAAAGGCAGGATCTGAATAAAAGGGTGCTTTAGGCAATTGGACTTCAGCTGTGCTGAACTATATCCTTGGCTTCTCACTGCTCAGTGTGTTAGTTGCATATTGTCTCATTTTATCTTCAGTAGGTGAGCCAGAAACAATGGGAAGAAGCAGACTAAAGAAAACAATGAGTGATTATGAGAGCTTTGAACAGGAAGGGGTTTGTAGTTGTGTTTTTAAAATAAAATGCTTTCACAGAAAGGTTTAACAAAATTTACCTAGGTTGTAATACCCTGCTAGATTAAAGGCTTAGGCACATTTGCAAAACAGAAATGAATCCTGTGTTTAATCATTGTATTATAATATTCATTAATATTGCAACAGCTTTGAATTACACAATTACACAAATATTTTGCATTCTATGATTTGATTCAGTAATCTCATTTATTTTAGATTTTATTAGCTGTTTGCTTCAAATTTGTTCAGTCAGATACTCATTTTGTTTGCAGCAGAATGGGAAGGATGATTTCTTCACCCTAATGGGAAGAACAGAGCCAGCCCTCATATCTCAGGGCTGCTCTGGAGACTAAATCTCCTCTCCCTGGAGCATCGTTGCTCTCACATGGGGAAGTAAGTTAATCTCCTACCTTTCCCTAATTTTCTTAAAGTAGAGGAAATGTACTGAATAAATAACTGGTGTTTTTTTGCTTTTGGAAGTGTTTCCAGCTCCTCAAGGGCTTTACTGCTGCTTTCCCTCGTTGCTACACCCACTGCTGTAACAGAGGTGGCAATTCCTGTCCTCTCCATTGGGCATCTCCCCATTTGTGATGATTTCCCCTCTTTCCTCTGCTCCCCAGCACAGATCAGAGGAAGGGGCACTGATGCAGGTGTCTGCTGCTGGGGCTCCTGAGAACTGCAAAAAAGCATGTAAACAACTGCCTAGACTGTTCTGCTGTTTGTGTGCAGGGTGAAGAAGAAAGATACCCCGGTTAGGGCTTTTTTCATTCCAAACCTCGGAGGATTTTTGACTAACTGTGCAAAACTTATATACAGTTTCCTCCCTGTCCTCCCCATCCTCCCCCAATACCTGTAATACCAATTGAGCTGATTATTTTAGGTTAGCAGAACAAGTGAAGAAAAAATGCCAAAATGAAAGTCCCCATGAGAAGAACTCCACAAATACCCTTTCTGAGTACCTGATCTGGGAAGCAATTTGTTTTAACAATAAATTATGAGTTAAATATACAATATTGACGTGTATACACAAAAGCAATGGCTCAATTCCCTTGCCTACTGCTGAGGCATCTCCGATTTAGGGATGACTTAAACATTTGGAGCCAAAGATCACCAGCTATAATCCTTCTGTGGTCTTAACTAAATCTGTAAACAGATAAGGCAAAGCCTGAAGAAATGATCGCTCAAGCAGGTCAGCCTACGCAGCCATGCACACACACACAGGGACAAACACACACATCCTCCCTTCCAAAGGTTCAGAGTATTTTGTTAGCCGGAGGTAGAATTAAAGAAGAATTTAAGTCTCCCAAAGCCTTTCCCTGAATGTGAACATGTGAAAATAGTTTGAGTTGAATCATCAAAAGCAGTGAAAGTTGAGACTGAGAACAATGACAAAATCAGTAGATTCACTTGAGTAATGATTCACATGATTAATTCTTTCTAGGCGTTAAAAAAATGGATAAAGCAGGATTACTGCAGCCAGCCTTAGGCTTTGAGGGACTTGGAAGGCCCACACAGAGAGACACATTTCCAAGGTAGATGGCTTCCTTCCAACTTAAAAGTCAAAAGGGGGAAAATAAGAAATAATAACAGGTGTGATGTTCTAGTGCATTGAAAACTGAAAACCTGCTTTTCATATTCATTACAGAAGAAAAAACCTGGAGTCACAACATGGTATACCCCCACAAAATTAATAAGATCTGCACTCTACATAGGAGTTTAAACCAAATTTTCAAGGCCATACCACTGTGGCACTTTTTGTCTCCATATTTTGTTGTTAAGGTGGTATCCAAACCTGCTCCCAGCACAGACTTGTGGTGCTACAAAGACAGAGTTCAGAGAAGAGCAAAGCGTTCAACAATTTCCTCACCACTGTGAAAGCTCAAGCTGCCTTTGGAGGCAGTTTTGGCTGTCCCCAGGAAGATGGCTTACTTGATCTGCCTGGCAGTCCAGAACAGTCTCTCTTAAGTTCACAGTGAGGCACTAATGGAAAGAAAATGACTACCAGTTCCAGCTTTTCTCTGCTGCTGTCAATCTTTTCTGATGGCCTCCGTACCAGGATGCTGGACACCTCTGTTCCTCAAAATCCCCACTGACCTTGGGAGGTGGTCCACTTTTCCTGATTCTCAGAACTGCAGGGTGGCTCAGGTGTGCTTCTTCAAGTGCCATCCCCTGTGACCAAGTTCTATCCCTTCAAATGACAATAATTTATAAATGTATAAGTGTGCAGCATTTATCTGGAACACTGACAAACAGAAAGAATTGCTACAAACTCACTCAGGCAAGAATTCATAATACTTTGCATCCCCTCTTCTCACTGCCTATCACTAAAGAATGGTTATTATTGCCCTTGCAGACCAATTTTAAAACCTATTGGTTTTGTACATAGAACATAGCATTTTGACTTATAAATTACACTAAGATCAGTAAAGACCTATTTCTTGAAGTTCAAGTTTAATTTTTTCACTTGCAGACCCAAAGTCACTTCAAGACAGGGAATCCCTTCATATTGTGTATGGGGACCTCAGTCACTGACTCGAGGGAGGGAAAAAGACCCTGGTACATCTGTGGTCTGAGAGCAGCATCTCTGCCAGCAACACAGGGCCTTAAGATGAGTCTTCATGTAGAAGTGGTGGCCGTGGCTGAATAAAAATCAGGCCTATTAATTTTGTCACTGAAACAAAGCTACAAAGTTGATGGTGAATATAAGCCTATAAATTTGGTATGATTGCCTTCCCAGTACAAAACTATTGGGTATTTCCTCTGTCCAAGCCCCTTTCCTGGCTTGGTTGCCGCAGTATGGGGTGCAGAGAGGCTAAATGACTGTTCAAAGTCATGCAGGACAGGTTTGAGCTCCAGATTGCTAACATCAGCTTGGTCAATCCCTCCTTCACGTTAGCTGCTCTTTATATAGTATCATCCAGCCATTCTCAGTTAAACGAGTCTTATAAAGACCCAGAGCCAGGCATGCATGAAAAGAAAATGACTGTGCAATAGAGGTAGGGGTTGACACTAACACATATTTGAACTACAAAACCAAAACCAAATTAAAATTAAAGCCCCTTTATTAAATTTCTAATTGCCGTGTGACGATGTGCAATCATTTTTAAACCACTGGCACCTTCCTTTTTATGTGAGACAAGTGGAGGAAAATATGGGCTGAATCCAAGTCTTTGTTTGGCTTTATTATGTGCAATTCCTTTTTTAGCATTCTGAGCATTTAACCTTGAAAAATAGTGTTGTTTTGCTGCTGTGTTTTCTGATTGTTAGTCTCAAGGCATCTCAGTGGCATCTTTATAAATCTGCTGTAGCTGGTAAATATTTCTTGCGGTCCAGTGCTGAAGACTGAAAAACCCAGATCACTTTTAGCTGTCAGGCAATTAATGTAATTCAAAGGAAATGAAAGGTATGTGCAACTGGGACTGCTTTTAATAACAGAGGGTTCCTGACTCATGATTCTAAGGCGAACAAGCTAAAACATCAATAAAATAAAGCATAGAGAGGGTGCTGGAAAAGATCTTGAGGCCCCAAATGCCATTTCATTGCAGATTATGTGACAACTAATATTTTGAGAGAAAACACAATAAATGTATTTATTGATGACCTGTTTCAAATAACAACCCTAGTATAGTTACACAGGGCTACATCATCTCACATCATAAGTTTATAATTTTTCCTCTTTCAAGTCCTTCCTGTGTTTTAAGTAAAACCAAACACAGGAAAGAGGTATTTGTGTTTAGAGATGCAATGCCAATATTGATGGCTGTGTCCTTAGCCAAAATACAAGGGGACAGAGAGAGCTAAGTTAGTGAGGTACAAAGGCAGTAAGGCACAGGATCAATAAACTGTGTATATGAGCCAAGATCTGAAACAAGTTCCAGGCTGTTTGTGGGCACAGGGGCACTATTGCAATCTAGATTGGAGGAAAGGGGATTTCAGCATTCACCTCAGTGGCGTTGCTGTCAGCAACCACACAGCAGGTACCCCTGAAAGCTACAGCAGAAGCCAATGGTTCAACATCTCAAAAGTCTAACCAAAATTTAGGGATTTGGGAATCTAACTGCAGCTACCACTTTTTTAGTAACCTTGTTATGGTCAGTAACCATTCCCAGTGCCATGAAAGACATGCAAAAAGAATGAGCTCAAAAGCCTGTTTGACACAGAGTGGTCCAACACCCCATCAGTTTGGAGGTGAGTAAAATGAGGGGACAGGCTTTGTGCTCTTCACCAAGGCCCCCTGACCCAGCTGGGGCTGTTACTACTTCAGCAAAAGAAAGGCAAAACCTGGTACGACCCAAGAGTGAATCTTCCCACCTCAACTCTCCCTCTAAACAGATCTGGGAGAGCATCAGTGCCTGAGCTAACAGGACACGGCACCTCTTCTGTGGATTTCCCATGCATCTTCACCACTCCCCCCCCAGAGGCTGGCAAATATTTCCCTGCCCAGTTCTGCCCTGACCCTTATGAAAACAGACCTCTGTGGCATCATCAGAGCTTCCACATGAATCTCTGCAAGCCCAGAGTCACAGCATTCCCATTCACATCTCCTGAGTAGTTCAGCTTACATCTAATCTTTCTTTCTTCCTCTGGAGTCAGAAAGAGTTCTGCCTGTATCAAGCTGGCAGGATCAGGCCCTTTTATGATATGCCAATATAGAATAATTAAAGCAAACTAAATTAACAATTCCAGCAGATGAAAATTGACTCAGCCACATAGGCAGATAAAAGCATCTCGTGTTAATTTGAAGCGTCTGTGGAACTGCACCTTTAAACACCATGGCAACCAATGCCATTACTGAGTTCTTTTTTAGATCTCATTTAAAATGTAGGGAAATTGATGCCTTATTCAATCTGAGTTTTCTTTTTATTTTTGTTAAATATGAAAAAAAATTATTCGGGTATGGCCCTGCTTTTAATAAATAAATCCCTTTTTCTGTAACAGCCTTCCTCATCCTTCCACATACAGCTTTTCCTTCTCTAGCTCTCTGCAGGTTGACCATTTAACCAGCACAAACATTCCTCTCTGAGAGCCACTTATCGATCTGTTTTCTACTCTTTAACATACCCTTTCCCAGTTCCAGGGCTGAACCTCCACTCAAGGATAAAAGCAGTGGCTTAGTACATTTTCCTCTTGGCACCTGATTGCCTAAACAGTCCACAAATGCTACAAAAATCAACAAAACAATCATTAATTAATCCTGTTTACTAACTTGGAGCCAAGTACTCCCATGGCTATAAAATAGCTGTGCTATATCCCCTTTCATACACTGCAGGTGCGAGGAAGAGGCTTCCTTGGCACAATATCACTCAGCTTATTTGCTGGTTTGCTCTGCCTGGTTTGTTTGTGTGAGTTATGGTCAGCCATTTCCTTTGAAACACCAGTGCAGGCATCAGCAAATATATACAAATCTAAATTCCTCTCCCAGATCTGTCTTTAAGCACAGTAAGGCTGAAAACTACATCTGTATGGGATTCACCAGCCAAGTCAGGCAATCTACTGACCAGTCCCAGACACCTTGGGAAAAATTAATTATTAATAACCTGCCATGGGAATAGGCAAGTAGCCTCTCCATCATGCTCTATGATGTGTGTCTACACCATGGCTGTGCTGGAAGGGTCTACAAGATTTAAAAGATGCATGAGAATGTCCAAAATGGATCAAGCCTCTGGCTTGCACAGGTCCTGCCAAAGGACACCAGACAACTCCATCAGAGACAGGCTGCAGCTGGACACAGGAGATAATTTTCTCATTCAGAAAAAGTTTCATCTGACCCTCTGATAAAGTTTACTTTACAACATGAAGGGTAGCATTCAGGCTTCCTTCCAAAATGTGCAAACACCAGCCTTCAGCATTTTTAACTCGTGCAGTTACAGGTCCAATCTCCTTTTTATTCTTGCTGTATCTTGACTGCAGTGATGCTGCTCAAGAACTTAACTCCACAGTTTCCACTCTGCTTGCTGTCATTATTTAGCTGTTCACATCCTGCTGGAAAAGGCCAGAAATCTGTCATGGCACTAAAATATACAGGAAGCAGTTTATACCAGAGTAAAACATACTGGCCCCTTAGGTCCAGCCATGAGCTACAACAGAGGCATCATACTTCTGAGTCAAACTGTTCATTAAATAAATGAATTGTTCAATAAATTCAGCCCTTCTTCAGCTCATTAACTGTCCCTCCAAAAAACATATTAATTTTTACAAGTTTGTTCATTACTCACAGCTGCTTAATATATTCAAGAATGCAGACTGTTCCCAAGTCTGCGTAGTGGCCATAGTGAGAACCTAAACTGTTGGTGGCTGTTTGGTGCTCTGTGTTTATCCTTCTATTGGGTATCAATTTTCCCAGCTGATAGAAACATTTCTGATTAATCCTAACATAACTTTTGCTTGCTCTTTATACATATTCTATTTCATCAGACCCAAAGACTTTGTCTTCTCTTGAAAATCTGCCTAAATGATACTTCAGCCATCCAGGTGTCCATAAACAGTAAAATGGAGGAGGAAGAAGTCCCCAGGCACCTCTGGTGACTATGAGACCAAACTTACTGCCTCTGACTTTCTGGGTAACATGAGGTGTGTCATTTTATCATCCTGCTTCAAGGTTAGAAAGTAGAAAAGATCTTGACTGTTGCATAAATCAGTTAGGATGACAATTTGACACTGTAAAACACAAGTAAATAGCAGGTACAATTAATGGCATTGAACATATTAAATCCATAATTCTACCCACCAAAAGTTTTGCTCTGAGCCACCCTTCCATGGAACTGCTCTTTGGAAATGTGTCAGCACAAGAACCTTGGGCAGTGAGATCTTTTAGAGGAGTTTAAATCAACAAAGAATTTCTGCAAGCTATTTTTTTCAAGAAATTTGTCCTCACCAGCAAATAAGTTACAGCAAAGCTTATACAGATCTATTCTGTCCTCAAGAGAGGTAAAAAACTGCTGCATATTCTGTTATTTACATGTTTTCGCTCACTTAACATAAAAGTAATGACATTTTCTACTAAATTCTGCACACTCTAAGTTAAAGCAGGAAAGGTCAGCCCTGAGCTTTCAGCTCAAAGGACTAATGTCACTCTTTGCCATCCCAGATGGAGTGACAGGAGTTTTCAGGGATGCAGTTTATGCTTGCCAGGTTGTCTGTACTGTTGCCTACTATCAGAGAATGTATCACATACACAGGGGTTGCATCTAATATCAGGTATTGATAGGATATTTTCCCACCACTGCAAATGATTTTCAGGAAACACCACACTGGTGGTGTGAATACTTGATCCGCCAGGATCTGAATATCGGGAAGAAAATGAAAATCAACAAGAATTTCTCTTGCCTTCAGCTTCCAGGAAATCTGTTTGTAAGGCATGGCTGGAGTAAGAGCCCTGCACATAATGCAGTCACATGAACAGTGCAGCAAGTCCTAAAATCGAAAAAGAGTGCTGAGAGATTTGCTTTGAATGGTTGAGTTTGGGAGATTTATTACCAGTTATCAACAGGATATTGGACTGGTATGGGCTATGCTAAATATAGGGACGGGAAAAGCAACTTTATCATTGCTGTTGGAACAGACATGGCCAGTCAGACTGGGATTATCTCAAAGCCATCTGCCTCCTGATGGCATTGGTGACATGGAGCTGAACTAACATTTGCAGTTGCCATAATTGTCATACACAGTACCAGTAACTTTTTTCCAGTAACAGCTTGTTTACCAGATGAGCTACTGTGCCTATCTACCAGCAGCATTTAAATTTGTTGTTAGCAATTCTTTTTTAATGTCACTTGACTGAGTGACCTAAAATATGTTTGCAACCACAAAATGTACACACAGATGTATTATTAGAAAAGATTCTAAAGAACTGGGGAAAATGAAATATTGTGCTATAAGCCAAAATGTAATCTTCACAGACCATCTTATTAAAATCTCAGAAGCAGCCTTTTTAGTACTCTTCCTTCTATTGATGTATGGAGAAGTGCCTAGGATAGTATATTAACTCTCAGAGTCATCCACTTTGTTGTTTTTGTGCCAGGAGCAGCACTCCTTCTCCCACAGCCAAACAATATATGCTGCATTTACATCTCATTTATTGTGTGTACTTATTAAACAGTTGGCCAAGTTTAGCCCTGGAATATATATGTCATTACAATTAAAAATCATCAAACCTGCCTCTCCAGGAAAGAATTTGTCCTTTTGTCCTTAAAACGGCATATTTTTTGTTTGAAAGTAACATGCTTTCATCTGTCTGGCTTTGATGCCTTGATGGGGAAAACAGGAAAAAAACAAATTCCTTGCCGACCTTTGAATAGAGCTGGCCAAAAACTAAGACATCTGATAAATTAATACCTGTAAATATTGAGACAAACCTGTATTTTTGTTTTCTGAAGAGAAAATGACTTAAAAGAAAAAAAAAATTTTCTTCTGAAAATATTCTGATTTTGTGAAAACAGGAGCAAGGAGTTCCTTGGGAATTTTTGTCTGAGGATCTTGTATTTGCAATTGACAAGAAAGTTGCACCAAATGAATCCCCATTACAAAGGCAGCACAAATGGATAAACAAAAGCCACAAAATACAGTAACACATCCCTCAGTAAGCTGATTCAATGGAACTTACTGTAAAACCCGCACACTCTCTTGCATAGGTGAAAAAGTCAGTTTAAGTGAAGTCAGCTTCATTCCAACTTGCTGACAGCTCTGTTGTGATGCACATATGTTTCTGTGGCACAGAAACTCAAACACTGCCAGTATGCCCACCCTTTTGCATGTACTACATTAACGTGCAAGTCAATCATTCAGAATTACTTTTGCCATCATGAAAAACTCTGAAGTTTCATTACAAAGATATTTCTACAATAAATAATTGACACCCACAGAACTGAATATATTTCATCCTTTGTGTGCAGACCTAAGCTATGCAGCTGCCCTTAATGAACTCCCCAACTGCACTTAAACTAAAGTAGAAAAGTTCCCGTAACCAATTAAGACTTGTATGCCCACAGTAACAAAACATATATCAAGTGAGGTAAGACAGTGCTGAGATTTAACAGGGGCACAGTGGGACACATAAAAGGTTCTCTGCTCCTCCCCAGTCCTTGCTAATATCTACCTCCACAGTAACTCCTTACTCTCTTTCAATGCTTTGCAAAATATATGTGGTTTAAGGAATTTCCTAGATATAAATGGCAAGAGGAAGTCTTGGGTATGCTATTAAAGTATTATTTGGCCCTGTTGATTCCATTGTTTCTCCAGAAGGCGGCATATCTATCAATGAAACACCTTGTTATTACCAAGATGTTTTATCCAGGGGGTTCTTTCTAGGATGCTGGGGATACAATGACATGGGAATGTGACCCGATGACATCAGCAAAGACAGAAAAAAAATATTTGCTAATGACCCTTTGGGCCAAAACAAACAGGTTTGGCTGTCAGAAATATTGAATTAGGCAGCTCCCAACCTTGCATTCACACACTCAAAGCATGTAAGAAGGCAGGGGGAGGCTTATGGATATAACTGGGAAACAAGTCATCAGCGTCTCTCAGGCTGGGCAGAGAGGTAAGGAACCAGCTCATGCAGAAAGGGGAAGCCTCTGGAGACAAATCAGCTACTGCACAGAGTATGATGAGGGGCTGAGGCATGCTATTCACCTCCAGAAATGGATCATCACCCCACTTCCAAGAAGAAGTCTGATTTTTTCCAGCTCTGCCGCTGGTTGCACCAAGGTGGTCCAGAGCCTTGGTACCAGCAACATGTCAGATAATTTACCTGCCTATTTCCCCATGTGCCTTCTGTTCCCTCTTTTTCCTTTTAAATCATTCTCTCAGCTTTCTGCTGCACCATCCTCACAGTGCCCTGAGGAAAGGGACTCTGTGCAATGGGATTTTCTGCCCTGACAGCTCACTATAAAGTTCTCATCAGCCTGGCTCCATCGCGCCTGTGCCACTTCATATCACAGCTTAAACAATAGGAATAAATCAAGTAAATGAAAATATGCATCCTGAAGGCCTAATGCAAGCGATTTCATCCATTTTAAGAGTCACCAGCTGTGATTTACCTTAGAACCCTGCCTCTGCCTTGAGGGTGCCTCTGAAGTACCCTGTGACTAATGCCCCTATTTTTAGGTTTGTAGCAGAAGCCAAGGAGAAATTAAAGAAATAAAATGGAAAAAATAATGAGAGCTCATTTCAGCTTATAATGATATTTTCTCAGGTGACTAAACATTCATTTGACTTTTGGTAGTGTTGAATTTGTTCTCCATTAGGGCAAATATGATTTGGAGGCTAGCTTGACCTCTGAAGTGTAGAAGTTTCCTTTATCTTTATTGCCGGCTTCAGTTATTTATCAGGTCAGTGTGCGTGCCCAGATTCCAAGAAAACTGAGCAAAGAAATGAAATTAGCACCAAAGACAAACACAGTCAGAGAAGCTGTCTGTTGACTCAGATGAGCAATTTCTTTCAGACTGTCACTAGCCTCAATACAAGATGAGATGCCTGTCAGAGTCCAGTATCTGTCATCTAAAGATTCATTTCACTGTATGACAGGAATAAGAAAAAGCTTTTTTTTTTTTAAAAAAAAGGGAAAAAATAGAGTCTAGTCTGGAAGAATTAAGTTTTCTGATACACCTGCTCCCTTTTGCATGACTCTACAGCATACACCTTCCATAGAAGTCTTCAAAAAAATCTATCAAACCCCAGGATACATATTTTAAGAACTAAGATTGCTGTGGGAAACACATTTATTAATAAATCTAATGTAGAAGAAACAAATGTTCATGTTGAAAGGCAAAGTCAAGTCATTCTCTGAAGGTGGACAGATTATTCTGACTGTTCATTTGTGAGAGAGAGAAAAAGAGGGACCAGTTTCAGATTCTCTGTGAGAAAATGACAGATGTTCCTGATTCAGATGAAAATATTGCTTTATCTCCCTAGCAGGTCCGAGGCTGCGTGCTGGGCATTGGCTGCGTTAAGGTTTAAATGTGACACAGGTTCTCTCTCAGCATTTCTCACATTACCTTTGTCACAGCCCCACTGCAGCGTACCAGGGAGTTTGAACACATACACAGGGGACAAGAGATTCTGCTAACTGGAGCATTGCCAACTTATTTAGCAAAAAGTCATCAGGACAAAGACCTTGCTCAAGTCTGTTTTGCTGAGAGTTTGTGTTATGAAGGGAGAAACTAAAGCGGGTTGGAAAGCTATTAGTAATCCTGTCTCTGTCCCTTGAGAAACACTAAGCCAGATTCAACAGGGCTAAGAAGCTCTATGATACAAGTAAAAATGGTTTCCAGCTGCAAGGGGGGGAAAAAAAGGGCATAGCCCAACTCCAGCTCTGTCAGTGAGAAGTGCTCCATTTAGCAAATTCAGTTCTTAGAAATGCAAAGTGCAAACTAGAATGCTCCCTGTTGAATATACAGCACAACTGGCTACATTCAGCAAGCCTATATGAAAAGTGACATTTTTCCCAGGAATATCTCTTAGAAAATTAAGGATTTTTGGTTGTTGTTTTTTCACAGATCACAACGGGAATTTCTGCACTAGTGAAAGGTGCCAAAAGCAGCTGCAGATAGTCAAATCCAATTTATTCCTCAGCATGAACAGCAAGCAGCAATGCAAGACTCTGCAAACATGCATCAAAAATGTCCTTGAAAGGGCCATTTCCAGAGGAGAGCTGGGAGTTACAAGTCCCAGCTCCATGAAGATGTGCCTCTCACAGGGGTTTGCCCACAAGGGTGTCAGATTCAGCCTCCACAGGGCACAGATATACTCACAGGGGAACAGGGTGACATTACAGCAGATTTCACCAAAAGGGGAAAAAAGAAAAGGTGTTTTTCAGGCAGTATCCAAATCTGCATGAGAAGGTCTCACGCAAGTCAGGCTCTGCCAGTGGACCGAGGACCTGAGCTGTCATCTGGGCAGCAGGTTGGCAAGTTATTCCTTGCTCCCTGCCACCCTCCCTCCCCTCAGGGGGGGAAAAAAAGAGGAGGCTTTGAGTGTGAAAGGAATGAAAACAATCATCTTCATTAATTGAAAATAAACTATGTAAGGAATGATTCCTGCATAGCTGTGCCTCTCTCAGTACACATTATTTACCTGCTGGCCCTGCTGTTAGAGCTCAGTGCCTCATTTAGAGACACTTATTTAGTAGTGTTTTCCTCAGGTTTTTTTAAGGTACTTTCCTATCAAACTACTAACTCCATTCTATTCCATTTTGTGTGATTCCCAGAAGTGTCCTTTGTTCTTTCACCACACAGTAAAGGAACAATGACAATTTTGACACTGTAGTGTGTCCCGATGCAACAAATATGCCCAGCCATGCTGCTGATTAATAGGTAACACACAGGCTGCTTTGGCTAAGTGCTGCTCACAGGAGCAGAGGTGTTTTGTAATTAATGCTGAAAGGATAAGGGGGATCAACTTGGCTGCTGCACCCAGGGCCAATACATGACAGAGCTTTGTTTGAGTTCCACAGTTAGACAGAAGAGAAATTAATTTTCTCAAAAACATCCTCTTCAGGACAACAGGAATTACCATAATGGCTGTTTCAGTCCCTTGTCCCCATGAAGCACAGTAGACCACAGAGCTGTAGGTAAGATCCCCTACTCCAAGGGCAGACTTCAAAAGATCAGAACCACAGCAAATCCTGCAACTGGGATATTTGCCTTTAAAACCCTCTCACAGAACGGAGGATTCCTCCCATCAGGAATTCCTTTCTGTGAAAACACTAATTTCTTGTCTTTTTTTTTTTTTTTTAAATCTGTGAAGGCAGCTATCCTGCTTTGGGAAGGATTTCAGCTTTTGATAGCTGCTCCTTCCACTTATTTAACAATGTAAATTATAGTCACAGTGCCACGTCTTCATTCCACCAGTCAAAGGATTTTGCCTCCCACAATGAATTAGAAAATGCACATTAGGACAAAGCTGGCAGACAGATTATTGTGATTATCTTAGCAGCAGGTATTTAAAGCTCATTGTCACTAAAGCTTCTCGCCAATGCCCAAATTCTTTGCCACAGTCGTAAGGTCTGTGCTGCTGGGATGTTGCCTTGACAGACATCATCTCCACTGGTGATGGTTCTTGTTTGGACTTTCTGAGTGCAGCTCAGCAGGCGCTGAGGCAGTGCCACGATGACACAGGCTATTCATGGGAAGGAGACGTGACCTGCCATCTGCTCGTTCTGTATTTTATGGTCTTGAAATTGCACTGTAATAATTTCCTGGCTGTCATCCTGGAAGGAGACGCAGGCAGTGTGAGTTCAGTCAGCCAGCAAGGCGGAGGTGAGCAGAGCTTTCAGGCTTTAAAGAGGAGAATTATTCAAGCATCAGGTGCTGGGAAGATGCTTTCATCACATACATGGCTAAGACGAGAGGAAAGGAATTATCTTCTGGCCTCCAGCTTTCTCTTCAATATTTGTTCATCTTGTACCATATTATAATGTGAGGTGTTTCTGAAGAGGACACTCAGAGGACAGATTGGTCCAGATGCCACTCAGGAGAAGCACAGTGACAGAGTGAAATTACTTGAAAAGGGCTGAAAAAACAACTTCCCATCACTCAGATATCTGGAGTCTAAAAGGATGTTAGCTCTGAAATTACAAAGCATACAGTAAAGTACAAGGTAGTTTAGGGCCAGCTTTGATCACAGGAGTATCATCTTGCATTGGGCAAGTCAGAGGTTTTGAATAATAAAGATCCACCCCAGGCACAGCTCCAGGGAATGTGTGACATCGTGGTCTGTTGGGTGCAGGAAGCTGAGCTGGACCATGACTGTGGCTACTGAATACAAATACCAAGTCAAAAAGGCAGTGGGAAGGACAGGACAGAAGGTCTAACGAGGAATAAGAGGCAGCCTGTTTGCCTCTACACAGGAGGAGCCCTGTTCTCCCAGCAGTCCTTCTAGCAGAGGTTTGCATTCCCAGGGATCAGGGGGAAATGTTTCAAAGATAAAATAATGGTCCAATACTGAAGTCAGACAGACCAGATTTTGATTTTTGCCCTTTTTATTATTTTTTCTTATTGAACAGATTAACAGCAATTACGAAAGCTCAAAAGCTAAAGGTCACATTTTTAAAATAAGTAAGAATATAAAAGTAGCCAACTTCCAGGGAAGCACAGTGTTATTAACAGTACAGACAAAGCAAGCACTGGAGCAAAGCCTAAGGAAACATAGGATACTGGCAAGAGAGTCAAATCATTTGGGTTTCCTTTGATTTCTTAATTTCCTCTCCTCTCTGCAAAGGCAAATTGTCAGCTTTAAGGATGAGAAAGTAATTTTGTTTGCTTATCAGAGAGAAGGAGGGGTTCACAAGGCATTTGTCCAGCAGTGTTTAAGTTCAACTCTCTGCATTGTCCACCAATGACTTGCTCACACGTGGGACTGTCCCTCAGTAACTCTTGAACTGGTGTAGTCCAGCACAGGGTGGGGTGTGCACAGATTTAGCCAGTACCTGCCCTCAGCAGCTTTCAGGTGCTGAGAAGGTTATAGGGACTACAGAAACTATAGAATTGGTGGCCCTCATCTTCTGGCCTCTCACTTATTTAAGGTTGCTCCCTCACTAGTGATTTTGAGCCAATTTAATCTGCCAGTGTCAATGACACTTTCCTTGGCCTTTGGTTTTGCATACGGCAGAGATCAGTTATGTAGTGTGCTTTCAGGAGAGGAGTTGACAGCACAGCTGGGGTGATGACAGAAGAAAAGATCTGCCCTTTTTTTAAGGTAAGATTTTGGGGTTGAAGCAGCGGGAGCAGCGAATGTCCTGAGCTCAGCAGAAGCCTTGACATGACGGTCACTCCCCCAGGAGAGCAATCAGTGGTAACAGCAGGTGATAACAGCAACTCGCCTGCAGACCTGGAGTGCCAGCAGGCACCGGCAGAAATTACCTTCTAAAGAGACTACGTTTAAGCCAATGTACAAGCAAAAGCACCATCACACACAGGGGAGTGACCAGAACTGATCCACTCTAGGAAAATCAGCTGCATTATGATGTACAGACTGTCACTCAAGGAAGCAGGACCACCCAGGTCCACCCATGGACATCAAAAGTCTGACTGCTGTGTCCCACTTGCATTATCTGAAAGAAGGGGTTGCTCCAGAGATCCTGATTGCTGTGGTGCCTCCTGTGGACTTCTCCACCAGAACCAGTTAGCCACACTCCCTGCCAGCCCAGCTCCATCACCTGAGACAGTATTAGGCAAACACAGAACCCAAGTCTCCGTTCACAGTGCCAGGCCACAGTCAACTGGTATCATTAAAACACTCCCTCATTTATGCAGGCTTCAGATCATACCCAGTCAGTGCCTGTTCTGAACATCAGCTGACACATGGAAAGAGCAGGAGATATCTACTCTCATGATTTGCTCTCACTGTGTCCCCCAAACCTGCTTACAAGTGCAATGACAGCAGGAATTTTTATTCTCAATGTAGACTTTTTCTGCCTCCCAGAATTTTGTCACAAGTCCACAACTTCAGCATCACAGCTTCCCATGCAGGCAGGGTTAAGAATGCTTCTTGTCTTTTACAACTATAATGCCAAGGCCAAATAAGAAAACGCTGCTTTTGACAAAGGCACCAAGTAGCACCACATGAAGGTGTGAAGGCTCTCAAATGTGTTTTATGAGCCATGTAACCTGAATCACTAGGTTTGACAACAGAACTACTAACACTGGAAAAGGTCTCCCAATTTACTGCTTGGAGGGTGACTCAGAGATATAAATAATTAAATACTTTAAACAAAGATATCCAAACCCACTTATCAATAACTCACATACCTCCTGGGACTGTAGCACTGAATACTAAATATTGATTCAAATTGAAGTTTATCTCCTATGCAATGAGAAAATACCCTATCCAGACTCTAATAGTTGTCTGGAGAACTTCTTTTATAGATAACTAGTGCCCTAGCATTTAATAATTTTGCCTATTAACTACTGTATTGAATCCAATCTCCTGAAAAACTTTCTTAATAGTAGGAAAATCAACAAGAACTGGTGCAATAAGAGAGATGGAGAAAGACAACCCAGAACCTGCCAGTTATTGCCAATGCTCAATCATGCCCTGGCTCTCTTTGGCTTCCCTTCTGGTCCCTGGTTGGCCTGCTTTTTTTTCCCAAATATGAGGCTTATTTGTATACATAAATATACTTTCTCAACTGTTAAAATCTGGGCTTAGGAGTAGAGAAGATTTTTTTCTGAGCACAGAATAGATTATGTTCTCTTAGCAGTCATTTTCAACGCTGTATTGGACTCCCTTCTAAAGGTGTAACCTGTGGTCACCAAATTATATTAAGGCTGAAAAAGAGGAAAATACCGTAAGGAAACCTTTGCTGGTATTTCTTTTTCTATCTACATACATCACAGAGATCCCCAGTAAGAGAAGGATATTAGCTGGCAGAACGTGCCACCAGTGCTATTCTCAGGGTACCTGCATCATCTTCTCAGAAAGCAAAAGGATTTCTTACTGCTATTTGGCCCATAACTTTGATCCATAGATAGATTCCAGTAAGGTCTATTAAAGAATATCAGATAACGACAGAACTACTTGACATATTCCACTTAAGCTACAGCAGCAGTTCGAAGGACACAGTATTTAATTAGAAATATGTCCAGAAAAATTTAGCTTATTAAAATAGCAGATATTTTTTTTCTGGAATCTCTTTTAAATAAAATAAAATGTTTTTCATGTCTCAGCACTGGTTCTTTTGTCATTATTTAAAATACCAGTCTAATATCCCATACCCTATCCACACTTTTAATGAGACTTCATGTGTTAAGACAAAATTCCATGCCATTAGACCCCATGACCAAAGACCACTGCAATGAAAGAGAAGTTCCCCAACAACTTTAATCAATTTTGCATCAAGTATGCCTTTTATTGCCACTGTATTGCAAAAGGCCTGTCAGTTTTGGCTTTTTATTTCTTTTTCTTTTGATATCTACTCTAGGTTCATATTGGAAATCAGATTTTTATTTCACTCTGATGCATGAGTCAAGAGAAAAATCACTCCAGTGTCACCTCAGGGTAAATCTGGCAGAAGAACAGAATCAGGCCCAAAGCCTTCAATATTAATGATGAAATCAAGAGCTCTGTGCAAAGGCATCTGAAGCTGAAATGGACTCTGAGAGTTCAAAGAAAACCCACTGCCAGCATCAGCTTCTTCTTTAGAGGTAAGGGTGTTTGACACAGCCTCTGTCCATCAGCAGCATCTCTCATGCTTGAGCAGGGATTCAGGTAATATCTAGCAGCTTATATCAAATGAGGAATAATGAGCAATCCCAACTGACTCCAAAGTACAAACAGCACAAGCACAGCATGGTGTGAACAGCATGAGAAGGGGGACTCAGCCCCAGGAGCAGAGATCTCCCTGATAAACATCCAGTCCCTGTACAAGGACACATGGTCAAGATACTCATCTGAAGGCTTTCCTTCAGGAGCTCCTTGAACATCCCCACATCTGCCCCTCCAGGAACATGGCAGGGCTCAGCCTCCTGCTCCTTTGGGGTCTGCAGCACCTCCCACCAGCTCTGCACTGTGCTTGGAGGGAGCCAGGCTGCAATAAAGGCAGGGTTTAAGAGGGAGGAAAGGAAGGTATAAGCTGTGAGGTGAGCAGTGTGCAGTTGCACAGCTGAACTGGATCACTCCAGGTGCCATGTCCCACAGCAGGTCCCCCAGCCAAGTAGTAACGATGGCAAACGCTGGCACGTGAATCGCTCCTGCTGAGCGAGACTTTAATTTCAGTCAAATTAAGAGAAATGCCGAGAGAGCTCACAGGTTATTGAAGCTGGGATAACTCTTTACCTTTCCTTGCCAGAAATGTCAACACAAACAGGGTGAGCTATGAACTCAGGAGAGTCGCTGGTATTTGCCAGCTGGCTACATCAAATTTCATACAAGATGTGATAACAGCCCTGCCACACTGCCTCCCATCAGCCAGCTGCTGTCAGCCTCATCACAAGTAAAAATTAATACTGTTTTTAACAATTTATGTATTTATTTGTCTCTTCCTTTTTGGGAATCTGTCCAAACAAACTGAGAGCAATTCTCCATGTTCCCACCCTCCAGATAAAAAGAGAGGAAAAGTGGTTAAGAATCCAGTATGAGAGGGATTCAAACACTACAGCACAGGAATCACCTGTCCTGTGCCCGATACACATTAAAAAAGTGAGGTGAAGTAATATATGCAGGTTAGTCTTTCCTGTAAGATGCAGGAGGTCAGGGAGGGTGGTCTACAGGACAAAAACTGAGGCAGACCCTTTCTCCAGTCTTCTCAGGACTAACCACTTCTGGCAGACTCAAGGGCATCAGGCCATACCCTGAAGTGACATGTTGTTTTGTCCCATGTCACCATCATCTGAAGTCCTATATCCTTGTCAGGGCAGTTGAGTGTGCCCCCATGTTAATGACCAAGTAGCTTGTGATAGAACCCATTGTTTGAAATAATCCATTATTCCTTCATTCATTAATTTGGACACTTTAGCAGTAAAGGAAATTTACAGAGGAATGGAGCATGATATGCTTGTGCTTGTATTTACAGAGCATGCTATGGTGCATTTTTGTCTACCCAATAAATCACACAAACTGCTGCTGTGTCTCATGTACTCCAATATATTAAATGCAATAGTCTCTTTTATATTCTTTAGCACAGAGGAGTATCTCACACTGGCCATGGAGATTGCTCCTAATGTCATTGAAAGTCAGCAGTCAGAAATCCCTGAAGTACTGAATGTCACTGGCAATATTACAGTACATGGACACATGAACATGATGTCAAGCTCCGTGTCTGCTCTAGAAGCTGGAAGAAAAGCTTGGAGAACAGAAGCCTGTGCAGCATGGTGACTGTGCAGCAGAGGGATTCCTGGAGCTGCTCCCATGATAACTATTAAACCACAAATCCTCATTTTACAGCAATGCTAGATAGTTTTCTAGGAATCATCCCTTAGGAAATGAGGCTATCTCATCAGCAGTGCAGAACTGGCTACTCTGTAAAGCCATATTGCAGTTTTGAAGTACTGGAGAGCTCCTGCCACACAGAATGTGCCAGGCTCTCACAGAAGAGCCCAGTGCTGCTCTCCAGTGCTGCTGCATCCGTGTCAGTTCCCCCAGCAGCCATGGGGTCCCTGTCCCTTGGAGACACCCCAGTGACCTTCACTGAAATCTAAACTGAAACATCAGCCCCATCCTCACGAAGAACTTCCATCCCATGCATGGAGGCTCTTCCTCACTGCAAGGAGGAAGATTCTGTGGAGCCAACACCAGCTGCCTTGTCTGACTCAGTGCCTGAGCAGAGGTGGTAAAACACCTTCAGGGACTGGACCCTTCCAGCAGAATCCCCTGCCAAAACGCAAGTGATGTGTTTCCCCAGCCTGACCACAGGACCCTGGCAGGAGAGATTAAGGGGAGAAAAGATCCACCTGTCATTTACAGCAAATTCGCCAAGCCCAAACACCAGACACCTTTCAGAGCTGTACCTGCACTGCCCTGCAGCCTCCCCAGCAGGGTCTGACAGTGCCATCTACTGATTCTGCCTCTCACTCCACCACCCAGGCAGCAGGGGACAATTCCCTAATTTTAATGCTTCACGTGAGAGATGGCAGAGATAGAAGCTGCCGTTGAGCCAAAGACAGCTAACATGCAAGAAATCTTTCAGGTTTCACTAATTGTTGCTCCTGTTTCACTCCAGATTTAGCAACCATTACACAGACACAACATGAATCAGTCAACACAGATCAGCCAGGGGAACAGGCTGATAGACACAAGCATGCCCCTATGCTTTGGAAAACCACAGTAACATGGAATACTCTTAGCTTATTTTAATTAACGGAGGCAGAATGAACTAATTGTTGATGCCAGTGCAGTCGATTGGGGAGCTACACTAATCTAGAAGGACAGCCAACATTGTGACAAAGTGAACACTGTGGCATATGCTCCCGAGTTGGTTTTAATGGGGGGCAGAGATATTGAGACCAGAGACTAGCAAAGCTGCAACAGTCTGAAGGCCAGCACTTCCATCTTCATTAGCAGTGCTCACTTTTGTGTGAAGAGCCGAGTATGAGCCAGCACAGGCAGAACTTTGCAGGGCCACATACAAGTCTTTGTAAGAAGAAGAATGCTGCGAAAACAAGATTTAGAGTACAGCAGAGAAAATGCTCCTGCCAGTTTTTATACCAAATCAGGCAACAAAACCACCACAGGCAGAAAGCAACACAATGCAATAGAGCAAAAACCAGCATGTCTTTTTTTACATCCTGTGGTGTTTCCAAATACCAAGAGCAAAGGAATGCAGATGGAACTATCTGACAGCTGCCTGCAAGGAGCACGGAGGAGCTGTGGCTGCAGCAGTGACAGAAAGGGCTGCCAGCATCACGTTGTTGAGTCCAGCCCTTTTCAGCTGCTGGCACAGTCGGTGACATTTTCTGCTATGCTCCCAGTCGTTTTTTCAGCTCCTGTAATATTTACTAGCTGGACAGGCTGGGTGATGACTTGGCAATCAAGTGCTCTGCCACACAACCTCTACCAGCACTACCAGACACAAGCTACGTGGCCAGTCTGTCCTGGTTTCCTATCCAGCTCCTCATCCTTAGGCTGCCTCATCCCTCAGATCCCAGCCACACAGCAATCCTCATTTGCTCTTTTCCCCCTCCTCCACCAAAGAACTGTCCACATTTTTTTCCTTCCACTCATGATATTTGGCAGTTTTAAAATTATCTATTTACAGGGACTAATCCCGCCCTCTTAAAATCCCAGTACATGGCCCCTCCTTGCAGACAGCCACCTGCCCCCTGCAAACATCCAAAAAAGTTTAAACTCCTCACTCCCCTATTCTTTGGGCTCAGTCCCTCAAGATAATGAAAACTGAGGTCACAACCCGACACCTTGGTAAAAAAGGATAGATTAAAAGTAAATTTTAAGTCATATCCTGTGCTCCCTGCAGTTCACACTGACTGGGAAACCTTGTTCTGTATATTAGCTGCTAAAGAAATTAAGAAATTATGAATTCCACTTGCACATTGTGAGCTGTCTATTCTGGTCAGACCAGGAATTATCCAGGGAAGAAACTCACAAACAATTTGTTGCAATGATTTTTTTGAGAATTTAGCAATCTGCTCACAGGCCATTTTCAGACAGAACAAAGGAGGAATTCATCCAACAGCTTAATTAATTGCAAGTTAATTTCTCATGTGTAACAGAAGGACTTTCCACTGAGCGGTACCTTCTATGCAAAGGTTTCAGAACACTTTGCACACAGCAATGCGGCACTGTCAGAAAGGAGAAATTTGCTCTGTTATAGAAACTGAAAACCATAAACTAAAGCTGGGCACTAAAAAGTGATTAAAATACATATCATGAGTGACTGGAAATTGTGATTTTCAGATAATGCAGGGTCAAAAGATTTGTCTGGGAAAACTTTCTTGTCGGGGGTGGGTGGGGTGGGAAGAAGAAAGAAAAGAAAGAGATTTGCTCTTCCCCACTTAATCCCAAGAAGTCAAGTCAAGATTCCAACATTTTCACCAACAAGCAAACAAACAGCAGCACGAACAAGCTTTGAGGAGTGTCATCATTTGTCCTGAATGCTTTATTGCAGAATCAAGCACAGTTGCCAAATATATTTTAAAATGAAAACTTAGAATCCTGTTTGTGCAGTTTCAGACACTTCCCAGAAAAATCCAGTTTGGTAGACTTGCAGAAACCAGTACTTCCCCGTAACCTCCCTTTCAGAAAAACACTGAGTTTTTAATCTCTGATCTCAGAGAAACTGTAAAACAATTGGAGACCATCCAGCTGGTAAAACTGATGTGGGATGTGTCAGCCTGAGCACAGCCACAGCTTTCTGTCTGTCTCGGAGCAGCCGTGAGGAGCAGCACAGGCAGTGAAAGTGGTGCAGTGGGCTCTGGAGACCAGGAGAATCCCAGCTGTGTTCAGGGAGCAGCCAGCTCAGCTTTCCATGCCCACCACCCAGCAGTAGATGCTGAGACCACGGCCAGGTGTGCAGGACACCTACAGCCCTGCCTGCCCAGCAACACTGCCATGGTCAGGACAGTCCTACCCAGGCAGCATCCAGCCCAAGACACTTCAGCTGAGAGTTAACCCCAGGAAGAGCTTTGATTTTTTTTCAGTACAGTCGAGGTTAAACATCAGCAGATGTGTCTCTTTCCTGGGTTAGCCAGGGCTGACAGCTGCACTTTATCATGATCCACACAGTGCTGTGCCAGACTGCAGGTTAGGGCAGCTGTCAGTTATAGCCACCAAAATAGCCCTTTACAACTTCAGCAAAGTCTCAGACAAAGTGAGGCCTTAAAAATAGAGCTACAGCTGAATCCCCTTTCCAAGAGAGGCCTGTACAAGACAGGTACATTAACAGCTGTGCTCACTGATACTGAAAAGGGATGCCTCAGCTGTATGCTGAGCTCTGATCAGGGAGCTGTGGGTCACTGGTAGTGATGCAAACCCAGCTCAGTGTGGTTTGGCTTCTAGTTTTGAGTGTGGATGTGCTTACTTTGCTTTCTTGGGAAAAGAGGTTTGTTTTCCTCTGTGTCACCAAGGTCTACTCACTTTCTAATGTGAGAATGTCAGTGTGGCGCTGAGTAGCTTTACATGGAGAGGTGACAACATAACATCCAAGGCACAGAGCCAGAGGGGTGTTCACCCTTTGAAGTAACACTACCAGATAATTCAACTTCATTCAGGCAACTTTGAGCAATAAGGCCCAAAACTTGTACTAGAATCCCTTGCCTAGACCTATCAAAATTTTTCAAGACCTCTAGTGTCAGGCATAAAATAGAGCTTGCATGGAAATGTACTTATCTAAAATGCATCCTTATATTTAACTTAATTCTCAAAAATGCTCAACTAGAATATCCTGTCAAAGGATCATTATGCTTTCAGCAAAGTTAAAATTTCAGAAGAGGCTGCTGTTCAGTTGTTTTAATCATCTACTCCAGTTCTAAGTTCCTGTTATATAAATAACATGTATTTTAATTGTGTCACATATATTAACTCCACATAGAAAAGTGAAATCAAATATTTCAATTAAGGTTTGTGTGGCAGAAATATCCTCATCCAAATGAGCTCAAAGGAAAGCATTCTTAAGTCTAAAAAATCATTTTCATTCTTCTTTTCAGCATAGTAAGAACAGATTTGGGTTGAGGGAGGTTGGAAATGTGCTGTTCCAGCAGTTCAGGATGTCCCCGCTGCTCTGCAGAAGCACTGAGCCTTCTGGCCTCACTTCCCCTCAGCTCATCCACATCCAGACACCTGCCTTGCTCTGTCTCCAGCCTTCCTCCTCCTCCTCCTCCTCAGCTGGGACCAGCCCTCCGTGTCCTGTTGAGCTGAAACGCAGTTCTGTCAGGCTCCCTCTCCCACCACTGCTCCATGCCCAAAGCTCTGCTGAAGAGCACCACGGAGAGAGACCAATTTCTTTAACCATCTTGGTGAGGCCAGGTGTGACCGTGGCCCAGCTCACCAAGGTCTGGACTGTCTCCCACGGGACGTGCTGCACGTTTCCTTCAGATGCTGCAGCTGCCTTCCTTTGTACCCAGCTCCTCTCTCCACCCTGCACACGTGTCAGAACAAATCATCTGCAGAGACCACAAAAGAGCTCACTTCTCACTTTGAGATTAATCCCACATAATTTAGTCCTTGTCCCAGGAAAAATCCCACACCGACTTCAGCCTTGGACTGAAGATATATTGCAGATACTATATCACCACCTCAGTACTCCCAGCTCAGAGAGAAATCCAGTGATCTCCAAAGAGTAGGATTTTCTCAGAAACAAAGCATAAGTGACATCAGTAGCCCAAGAACTTCAACAGATTTAAAAAACAAAACAAACCAAACCAACAAACTCAGAATTCAGCCTGTTTCTGTCTCTCAGAAGATCTGCTTTAGAAAGGTGATTTTAGTGGCTACTTAAAAGCAGAGCAAACTTCAGTTGTCACACAATCAGCACAGACGATTAGAGGAGCATATTTATGCACCTAACAAGTTTGAATCTGCAGAAAAACCTGCTGGGAGCGATTTCAAAAGACTAATGAGACTTTTCCCATCACCAGACGGGTATATTCTCCTTTAAAGGTTTATGAGCATGTCATTTAGTTTCACTACAGCTTTTGCAAAATCATTAATGAACTTGTGAAAACAATTAGGGAGATAAAAGGGCAAGAAATGTATGTGTTAGCCTGAAACCTGTGGTAATACAGAGTAGGCAAAGCTGAGGAGAATGCACTGCTTTGAAGGTATCAGACACAAGACCCTGGTGTTTTATGCCTGTTAAAACTATCATTCCCAGTTTTGCTCCTGATAATCCTGATATCTTTTCAGAACTTGATCTTGGAGACTCTGTTGCTTATTAAAACAAGAGGGACAGCAGAACAGTCTCGTTAGGGTGAAGAGAAAGACATGAATGTCGGGCCATATAAAACACACCTCATTAATATCTGCATAAACTGAATGGCAGAGGCATGAATGCTATAAAGACTGGATCTGTCTTTGATCTTTGAATAAATCCCAACCAACTACAGATTGCAGAAGAAAAGCAAATGTTCAAAGGGAGAAAGGACCTAGAATCACAGACTTGGTGCTGTGGGGGTCTTTTCTTACTCTGGGCATACATAGATTCTTTTGGCAAATAACCCACCAAACACTGTGACCAGTGAATATGCTGACTTGAAAAGGCATTTTCTCCTCTGTGCCCAGCTGACAAGAGCAGGAATAGACACAGAGATGGCAGAGCAACCCTGTGCTGCTTTAGAACAGCACGTTTACACCGTGAGCAACTCCAGCTCCCCAGCAGCACGAATATCCTCTGCCTTCAGGGGTCATGGCCTGTGTGCATCAGAGCTCTGAGCACCAGCACAGAAGTGGCTTCTACACGTGGACCATGTCTGGAGCTGAACAGCACATGGTGCTCTCATCAGTGCAGGATGGGACTGAGCTGCAGATGGGCAGCCAACCTTCCTCCAGATGCCAAACTTCTTCCCTGCTTCCCCAGCAACTTCCAGCTGCTTGGCAGCAGAGACAGTACCTGCTCTTCAGCTCTGTGCCTGAGCTCCATCTGAAGCATAAACCTCTTTACTTTTATCTGTCTCCACTACAAAGAAGTAGCCAATTAATTTTGGAGACTGCTCTGGGAGCGAAACAGAAAGCAATGACCAGCTTGCTCATCTCATACAATTTTTTGCTTCTGTATAAATAGGCTATTGTATTCTCAGAGCTGTGCAACTGAGTCTGCACCTCAGCAGTCACCAGGCATTCATGCAAGTGGTTTCTCTTCTTCCCTAGCTTCTCTCAGACATACAATTGCTAATTCAGAAAATGAAGACTGCAAGCTTCACTTCTTCTCTTTTCCCCTGGAAACACCACAAGTTTGCCTAGCCACGTGGCAAAAGGATACTTAAATATAGGTCAAAAACCAACGTCAATTCTGCATGATTTGCAGGTTAAGTTTGAAGGTAAACTGCAAAAGAAACTTGCTGTCTCTGGGAAAATCTGAAAATTGAGTCCCTTCTCTGCGCAATAATGACCTGGAATTGGCAAATTGGGATCACAGTAGTCTGTCCCATCACAGCCTCATGGCTTAGGTAATGTCTGAAAAGCGTTTGGACCACAGGAAGGGGAGCTTTTCCAGCGTGGTTTCATTGCTTAGGTGACTATGTCACTTGCAGAAATAGCTTGGCTGCCTCAGTCATGCCATCATTTATAAGTGGTTTAACCTACGTGCTGGGCTCTCTTTTCCAGTAGCTATGGATAGTTCCAGCTTGGGTCCAGAATCCCAAAGCTTGGGACAAGTACAGTGAACTCCTGGCTGTGAGTCAGGTCATCCTGGAGCAAAAGAATTGAGTACAAATGGCTCAGAGTCAACATACGGTGATAGAAAAAAAGGAGGACATTTTCCCGTCCCCTACACCCACACAAACTGGACTGCACTAAGCAGGATTGGTCTACAGCCCAGAAAAAGTACTGGAAAACTTGGCAATGACTTCAGTGATGAATTTAAATCATTTTGGTGGTGAGTGAGAAACTTTAGCTAGAATCTTCAGCCTCTAGGATCTCCTTCCAGGAAGAGCTGCATTATAACTTTTACTGCAACAATCAGCATCTTGCACAGACCACCCTTATGCACAGGAGCTGACATTGCAGTCACTGCTGTCACTCCGTAAATCTGCTCACTCCAATATTTGCTCCACAATATCAGAAATTGGCCCAGCCCCTGTGTCTGGCAGGGGAAATTGCACTGAAAGGTTCTACACACCAGTCATTCCCTCTTTCCCCAATGTGCTCCAGTCTTCTAATTGCCTTGTTTGGATTCTCCTCTCATCCCTCAAAGCTTCCTGATGGGAATAAAATACACAGTAGATGACAACTTTCAAGTCATTTTCATGTCATGCCTGATAGCTGCTGTAGGAAGGTTATTGATACTGTTATTAATTCTTTCATTTCAATTTTCCCTATATATATATGCCCCCAGCAAACCCTCAATATAAAATTATTTCCTGAACAGTTTCCAGCCTGTTCCTGGTGTTGCTCTCAGAATGATCTGAAGACAGATAATACAGCTGTCATTTCTCAAGGCTCCGCTGCCATGCTTTGATAAAACCCAAATCATGGTTTTGATGGTGCCAGACTTTACAAGCCTATTAAGCTGTCTCTGCCAAGTGATGGTTTTCCCTTTACAAGCTCTGGGCTGACACAGGGTTTCTGTGCTCTCCACAGCATTTAACATCCCATCCCTGCCCAATCATTTGTCATTTTTTTAATATTTTTTTTTAATCTGACTACCATTATAGCACCAGACACAAATGAGAAAATCAGCATAGCAACTGGGAGCAATCACTTCATTTGTCCTCAAGCAGGGTATCATGGCCAAATATTTGCATTAAACAGGAAAACATAAACTCTGTAAAAGAAAAGATACCCTGCCCTCTCATTTGGATTTCTGTACCTTTTTTTCTACCACATTCGAGTCCCTCCTAAATCTGAGAAATTAGAAACTGAGCACATGCCCAAGGACTGCATTGAAATCCCAGCAGCTTTAGTGAGACTCAGACACTGCAGACTGTAGAGATGTAGAACAGGTGGGAAGAACAAGACCTACATTTCATTCCGTCACTGTTTCATTACTTCAGACATTTACTATTCTGATCTGCAAACTGGGTCTTGCAGGCAGTATCTGGCATTCTCCAGTCCTCTTAGATTTTGCTCATGTGAATTACACTTCACAGGGGAGATGACTCCTGAATTTAACCTTTAATTAAACATCAACTGCTGGTGATGCTACCCAGTTTCTGAGAGTTTGCAAGAGGTTAACCAATTCTTGTGGTAAGTGGTCAAGCAAAGTAGAGTCCATTGTAAAGGAGAATATTCATCAAAAGCAGAGGTGGCTCTCCTGGACCACAGCACAGCCTGCCCACAGCAGATGGTTGCTTTGAACCACATTCAGTAGCTCTTCTCTGTAACTGACTATAAAAGCTCCTACACCTAAAACAAACCACCTCATGCCTTCATGGTGGGTATCAGACTCTGCTTCCCCTCCACATTCCCATCCCCACCTTTCCCATGATTTCCCAGAAAAAGCAGTGAGAGCAGTTCCTGTTTCCCCACTTTGCTGAAATCCAGCCAAGTCTGAATGCATTTTGTAGCTGGAAGTTTTCTAATGCTGACAAACACCAATTAAGTTGTGAAGCAAATTGTTGTGAAATGGAGGTCATAGGGAGAACTTTCCCATTTCTGTGAGTGCCAGTAACACACAGACAACAGATCTGGCAGAAAACAGTAGCGTGGCAGGCTGTGCCAATACCCACGAGACCCACATAGCCCCAGCTCCCAATGAGACCTGCTGTGCTGTCTGCAGAGGTGAGCACTGGCCTTGTAGGATTACTGCTGCAGAACAAAATGCAAGGCTGTAGATCTGGGATCCAAAAGGCAATGTTGTGTTTACAAGACAGAAAACAAGGATTCAGAGAAGAAAGTCTCTGAAAGTTTCTGGTCTCTGCAGTGCTGATGCCATTCTTGCATGGCTGAAGAGCCAGGCAGCAGGAAAGTGACCTTAACTTTGTATATAGACCTAAGTCCCAAGAACTGTGCCCAGACCAGAGAGTCAGCTCTCAGAGAAGAGGAAGAAATGGAAATGAGTTTAAATGAATGCTGAAAGGAAACCTGCTCCTGGAGAGCAATTCCAGAGCAGAGACAGATATAGGGAATTTAATGTGTCCAAATAAAACTGAGGGACAATTCAACTGATACTCACAGGTACTTTTGCAGGGAAGAGCTAGCCAAGAGTGAGCCTCATGAAATAGGACCCAACGGGCAGAAAGCAAAGTCAATGGAATCCAGCTTTGAAATGAAAGCTTGTTTCCCAGCACTGAGAGTAATTAAGCTGCTGGAATGGCTTCCCTGGGGAAGTGGCAGACTTCCCCACAGGGAAGTATATCACTGTTGGGTGATGTACTTAGTCTGCTTCATCTATCCCTGCACATGCACGCATGCCAAACAGACATATTGCAGTGGTCCCTTGCCACATGGCCTGTCTTAGGGCTGAGGGCCTTTTCCTTACATGTGTCCTGCTGTGAAACAATAGCCTGAAGCCAAGGAGCATCTTCCCTAGCTAGGACTTGTCTCTCACTCCCCTGGCAGAGCCTACAGGAACCTGGGGACCATGCTTGGAGCTTCTGAGCTCTTACACTCGAGACACAGATCCTGTTTATATTTTTAGAACTGTGGGATTTGCTGAAGAAAAAGGTATATTCAAGCACTACTAAGTGAAGCCCATTACAACCAGTCATACAGATTACATGTCTCTCCAGCCACTGCCACCACTCTCTCCTCTTCTTAGGAACATCTCTCTCATATGATGCACTCTCTAGAGATGCTTGTGGTCCCAGAGATTCTGGGCCTAGCTGTCTTTGCTCATAAAAGTTATCTCCCAAAGGCCATATTCAGGTCAGAAGACCTCTAACATGGCAGCCCACCCCAGAGAGGTGATCTCCCCTGCCAGTAGCATGCAGCCCATGAGCAGACCTACCTGAAAGTCTGCCCCAGCTTTGCAGTCACAGCAGAAGCCCAGTACCCTGCACTGGCATAAGGAGAGGACAGATATAACCATCTGTGCCATCTATTGTTAGATCATCCCCAAAATGTACACTGTGTCTGCATCATGGAACTGGTTCATTTTCCTAAACACTGTGGCAATGTGTGTCACTGGGACCGTGCTTCCCAAATGAACTGAGGGGCACCAGAGCAGAGGTCTGTGCTCTGAATGGCATGACCATAGTTGTCACCAATGCAAGGATAAGGCAACACAGTTCACTTCAAATTCTTCCCTCCCAAGCCTTCCAGATACCTGAAAGAGGCCAGTAAAAATAGGGCGACAGTATTGTCTGTTAAATTGTTTCTCCATTCATTATACATATTTCCAACCAAGACACTTTGCTCAACTAGTTAAGCAACTGAGCCACAGTTACACTTGCTCCTAAATCACTGACTTCCCAGTAACCACTTTATGATGGCAAGAACATCAAGTTAAGAGGCAGCAATTTTCCAGCATGGAGAGATGAGGTCATATCTGCCTATTCTGCTTTAGATTTTCCAGAGCAAGAGTGAACCATTTCTTTTTATGCATTGCAGGCGCCTTTCAAGCATACAGTAAGTTGTTTTCTAACGAGCTGGAACATCCTGCTTGATGACATCTCTGTTCAAATTGTTATTTTCCTCCAGCTGGGTCAGGACTTTCTGACTTTGACACAGTGAGAAAAGCACACACATTTTCCGTGATTTACGTATTGCAAAGGCTCAAGTGTCCATGCTGGCAGATGCAGCACTCAGGCAGCCGGTTGCTTCCCCTTCCTACCAAACTCTGTCCACAAGGAGACATTCCCCTTTCTCCCTTCAACTTCAGGAGAACAGAATCAGTCACGATCCTTGCACATGACCATGTGGGTCAATTTCCTATCTGGCCCTCAAGATGTGAGGGAAACAGCCTGTCCTGCACCGAGGAGCAGCAACACGTGCTGCAGGTACACTGTACAAATGTGTCCCCCATGAGCAACCACCACTGTGTGACACAGCAGTGCAGCCAGGGTTGCTGCCAGATGACTTCACCTGTCACAACTCATGGATCCTCATTAAGCACTTGCCAGCTTGCAGTTATTTGCTTTTACGGTGTCTCCTGCTTGACAACAAACCTACCCATGCTGATGCTTCAACTGCAGCGTTTCACAAATAGCCATGCAGGGTTTTTACCTTCAGAGGAAATTCCCAGTGAGGCCCCTGTTTCCACTCCACTACTCTCCCTCTGACACCAGGTGTCCACCCTCCCCAGCAGGCATGAAGCAGCAGATGTGTGGCAGACCACATTGCACAACTTGTTAGATCAAGATTAGAAAAAACAATAATAAGCCTGTCTGAATCCAGGGATAAACAGACCAGTTTAATTATAGGTATGCTTTGACAGAAAGAATTTGCCATTCAAGCCTTTCATGGTGCTCTCCCAAAAATAGATAAGGACCCCAAGACTATCAACAAACATATCCTCACATCACCCCTGCTGGGTGAAGCAAAATCCTTTTTAAGAGAGGAACCCAAAATGGGAGGTTTGCCTACAGAAATGCATGGCACACTGTATCTACCAGCCCCAAAGACATGACAGCAGTGGAGTCCTGTGTTGGAAAATGAGGCTTCCCATCACAGGTAGGCAACTCATTTCACCCGTGTGCATACCTAAAATGTCACAGTGCTTTATTAAGTTTTGTGCTGTCATGCTTGACTTATCAGCAGAAAAATAGAATAGAGGTAATTCCTGCCTTCTTTCCATCCTCCTGGCCTGCCTTCAGATTATTCAGTAACTTGACTGCAGAATGAAAAGCCATCTTGTCTTTCCCAGCCATTCTCCTTAGAGAGACTGGTTCTTGCTTTCCACTGGTTACTCCAAAGACAGCAAAAAGCTGCATGGTAAAGACATCTCTATCTATCAAGTTACACCAGGGGAGGTTTAGGTTGGACATTAGGAAAAGTCTCTTTACTGAAGGTGTTGTCAAGGGTTGGAACAGAATGCCTGCAAAAGAGGTGGAGTCACCATCTGTGGAGTTATTTAAAAGATGTGCAGGGGATATGATGATCTTAAAGGTCCTTTCCAACCTAAATGATTCTATTATTCTAAAAGTCTATCCCACCAAATCCCAGGAAAAATCTGCCCCTTTAGATACCTGTGAGAAGACATTGTAGTCACCATCAATCAAGTGATTTAGCTTTTATTCCCACACAAGAATTTGGTCACTCACCCTGACTGACTTTGCTGAGGTGCTCAAACAACACAGGAATAGAGAAATGGGAATTTGGGTCTACTTGAAAGTCAAAGGACAAGTATAAGTTAGACCAGTGCTTTGGCTGGTATTTAGGGTCTGGACTGTGCTCCCACCCTTAAATCAGAGAGCAAAGAGTTGGACAAATGCACTGCCTGGCCCTTGTGCTTCTGGCCAGACATTATTTGGTGGCCACTGCCACCTCGTGGCACTGTCACCTGCAGAGGGGCCCAGAGACAAAGTACAGACTCCTTCACCCCTGTCACTTGCACATGAACAACACAATGTAAAACAAAGGAGCTCTCTGGACTGCACAGCAGCATAGAAGCAAGAAGAGACCAGACTGTGTGGTTTTCCCCAGCTGGAACACCCTTGCAAAACCTCCTCTGCCTAATTCCAGGCCAGTTCATGCAGCCTGTGGCTTTGACGCCCGTCCCTGTCAAGACTTTTGCCAGCACAACAGAACAAAGCAGGTTCTGCTGCATTCAGAGCACACTTGTAACTAAAATCTTTTACCTGTGGTACAACTGCCCTTTGAAAAAGGGAAATTTAACACTTAAGAGAATAATAAGGCCTGAAGAGACTTGAAGTGTTCTGTCCTGATGAATGGATGAGAAAAAGAAACACATGTGCCACCAGAAAATTTGTTAGGGGTGTACTGGGTAGCACTTCCTTCAAGTAAGGTGTGGTTGCCATTATCCCAGCTGACCCTGCTGTCTCAGAAGCTGGTCCAACAAAATTTCCACCCATTACTACTACCTACTAACATTAGCCTGGGGTAATGATTCAGATACTCCAGGTTCCATCTGCATCCAGGACCCCTGCTGAAGGTTGACATTTCAGATCTTCAAACTGTTGTTAACACCCTGATCTGCCCGTGTCACCACACCAGGACACTACTGTGACACTAAGCTACCTCCACTGAGGCAAACCCTGGTTCTTCCTGCAGATTGACACACTCATCTCTCCTCAAGCCAGTACAACCTCTTGTCTGCTGAGGGTGACCCACCACCACTGCTGAGTCTTCCAGGGCAGCTTCATCATCAGCCACTGCTGCAATATGAACTTCTCCTAAAGGCAGCCTATGATGGCAGGTTTAGCACCATTTGTGCTTGCCTTTTTTTTTTTCTTTTTTCTTTAAGATCTCTGTGCCTTTAAGCAGAGTGAAGCCTCAATCAGTGCACAAAAGCCAGCTACAGATGAAATTATGTCTGTTTGAAAGCCAGGTTCCTCCTTCTAGGGGAAGCTGGGGTTGCATTCTAAACTATCCTGAGCTTCTCTCTGCCATTACTGGAGGATCAGTTGACAAGTATTTGGTGGGAGCTGATGCAGAGCCACTGTTTTTATTGTCTGCACACAGTCCTTTGGACAAGGGTCACCATGGGTTAATCCAGGCACCACAACAGCAGAAACCATTTCCTCTAAGGGCAAATAAAGCCTTCTCCAAACTTCCCCTCCACAACTCAACAACACAGCAAAGAGTTATTAAAGTGTAGGTGAAACATACAAGTTTCATCCCTGAAGATGAAACACCCACTTTGAGATGCCTGGCTGGAGACAGGCTGACCAGGTTATGTTCCAAGCAGGTCTGAGAGCACACACACAGAGCAGGCGCCCCTGCATGAATACACCTGGAATTATATCTTCAAACTGCCTTACCCCAACTCCTATGGAAATGTTATCAGGAACCCTCCCTCTCTCTGCTGTGTGCCCCCTGCCTACTGCCTGCAGTGATATTTACAGTCTTTGTGGTCTCCCTCACACTGCAGGCTGGCTCCAAAAGTCTTTTCATTTTTGAATGTGTCAAGTAAATGGAAACACTGTCAGGGAGAGTAATTTAAGCACTCGGAAACCAAACTACCATTAAAACACTAGCACACACAGGAACACATACTAATATCCTAAGGAACGATAGCCAATTGAAAAAAACAATAGGCAATTTTCCTCTGCCTCCTGCTATTTTTATGGCTCATACTACCTGTCATAAGTAGCCTATTAAAGAGCCCATACCACACAGCATGGCAGAGAGAAGGGGGAAACCCAAAGTATACTACAGAACATTTTCCCTCAAATTCTGCCCATCAAAGGGAATTTAATCTCCAGCTGTCTACCATTTAAGAAATATCAAGTAAAATGGTGAGAATAGATTGCAAAATGCTCGGTTTTGCCATTATACTCACTACTGAGGGAAACATTTTTGATGGGGTGACCTTTGCATCGAGCTGTGTTCATACTCAAATGCATTTTGCAGACCATGAAAAAAAGCAGCTCCTTTTGACAGCTGAACTCAATACATAAGAACTATTTAAGAGAAGCTGCTTTACAAACAGTGGGTGGCAGATGACAATTAGGTTTTTTCTTCTATTATGGTTCTGGGGAGGGAAGGGGGGGAAATTATCACCATTAGTCACAGTGTGCTTGATACTACAACAAAGAGGGACCAGGCTCTCTGTCTTCTTTCCCATGTTTTATTTTCCCTATGTATCTGCATGCATTGCCTTTATTCCTTCATATATGCCCACATATGCTAATTCTTCAGCCTGTTCCCAATTTTGTCTCCCTATGCTTTTATTCACCCCTAAATATGTTAAATATTTAAATATGCTAAATGCAAATCTGGGCAGCTTCCTGAGCTGTGGAAGCATTTTGTGCTGGTCCTTGAAGATTCAGGATAAAAAGTTGAATTCAAGCGAGATGGCGATTAAAGAGGGGGAGTGGAAGAAGAGAGAGGGGCACAGCACAAGCCCTCCACCAGCACCAGCCACTCCCTCTGGGGCTTCAATTACACGGGATGAGTTTCTCTTAGAATGACACCTGTGCCTCACCTTGATGCAGTTCCAGGTGCTTCCCTCCAGGGACATGGACAGCCCACATGGCTGGGCAGGAGAGGGAGGCTGAAAGCCAGAGGGGCTTGGTGACTGAAGAGCAGGAGCTGGGACAGTGGGAATGCAGGATGGGGGCAGCAGGAATGCGGGAGCCGGGCTCCAGCTCCCCTTGCCCTGGGATGGGATGGAGCCAGCTGGGCAAGATTGGGGTCTGGGCAACCATGGGGCAGCCACAGGGCAGCCCCTGCTTGCAGCCCCTTAAAGGGATCGGTGCTACAGCCATGGCTGGCCCGTCTGAGCCCACATGTAAGGGCAAAGATCCCAAAATCCCTGAGAGAGGTACCCAGTGCCCCCCAGCCCTGGTCCCTCTGCCATAGGCAGAGGTGGCCCAGGAGGGCAGCAGCCCTTGTGACCTTGGGGAACAGCAAACCCGGGCACTGCTTGGCCACAAAAAGACCTGGCTTTGGAATGACCATCCCGCACGAGGATCCCCAAAACTCCAGCTCCCTCTGCAGAGAGCTGCTCCCCTTACCCAGCTGACAGCACTCCTCTGCTCCTTCAGCTGGGTCTGGAAGCACCAGAGAAGCCCAGCTGGGTCTTCCCTCCTCCCCTCCTTCATCCCAATGGCCCTATCAGCCAGGACCCTGCTCCGAGCTGGGGTCCTCAACAGCAAAAGCTGTGGCAATCTCTGGTTGTATCAGTACATGGTGAATTTATTCTGCACTGGATTGAATTTGAGAACACGTCTTCAGAACCAGACAATGAGCTGGGCTGAGTATGCAGCACCTTTTTGCTAAGAAAAGGACTAGTTTCACCAGAGCATCTGAAGAGAAGTGACTGTTTTTCTCAGCTTGGCAGACACCACATCAGATCAATGGGGCAGAGGGCACAAGGGCTGCAGACCTGTGTTCAGTATGGGCCCAAGGACACTGTGGGAGACACCAGACAGAGACAGACATTTATTGAGCACATTCACATCAGGCAAGAGGATAACCAAAAGGGCAAGCAAAACTAATAAAAAAAATCCTATCAAGAAGTTATTTGGCCATAAATGAACATCAGGGTGGCAGCATCAGATATGATGGTTCCCAAATACTTTCTTCTCCCCTTGAAGGTCAGGCAGCTCTTTAATAAAATTTGAGAATCACAGCTGTAAAGTCTATTCCTGCCTCTGTTCTTTGCCTGCAGAGAGAATATATATGCATGAGTCTGTATTTCAGATAGCTGGGGCTAAGGATAACTCAAAAGATCCTCAAAAAAGGATAAAAACATCCTTTGTCATACAGCAGTTCACAAACCATGATTTTGGTTGAAAATAGGCACAGTCATATGAAAAGCTACACAGAGCATACAAAAGGCAACAAACAAAAGTATGTGAATTCAGGACACGGCTGAATCATTTTAATATCAGCTGAAGCTTTGAAAATGTGATTAGCATATAGTTAGGAGACACTTCTCCTTTGCATCTAAAAATACCGTGCCAGCTCTGGAAGAGAGCAGCCACCAGCAGAGCAGGAGTTGCATAAGCCTCTGTGAGCCATTGTCTACCGGGAGCAAAAGGGCCCCAGGTGCTTCCTTGGTGTTGTGGGAAATAGCAGATAGTTAATTTAGCGGTTTGATTTTTATGACACTTAGCGTAACAAATCCATCAAGGTCAGCCTGAAATAGTCAGAAGACATAGGTATTCACACCATACATCGACATCCTTTAATAAAAGGCTGTGCATCTCCTGTAGCACTTAAAAAGTGATACCCATTTTTAAACAAAGTGGGGAACAGCATTAAGAGCCCAGTTCTGTGGCTCTGATTTGCATAAGTCCCACACAGCAGGGACAATAACAACCTCCATGGGCTGCTCTCAAATGAGTCCAGCTGGCAGTGCTGCCTCTCTGAGCCATCAGAGCCTGGTGGGCGCTGGATCCGTGCCAGTGGAAATCTTCCCTTCAGTTGTTCGAGCTCCGGATGAGGACTGGCTTGCACAGACCTTTAAACGTGAGGCTCAGCGAGATTTGCCGAGGAAGGCCAGTTCAGCACATGCTGTCCATTAAAGGTCAGCAGTCCAGGGATGATCTTCCCCAGGCAGGAGCCGGGATCAGCCGCTATCCTTCACACACACCATAAATTGCCTTATCCTTCAGAATGGGTGCTAAAGGCAAGGACCTGGATGTCTCCTAGACGGCAAGGGAAACCTGAAATCTTGATCTTTCTCAAGTCTGGGCAAGGGCTCTTCCCCCTCCCTTCCCTCAGAGCCAAGCTGCAGCCCCACGCTCAGCCCGGCTCCCCACACCCCCATGTGCTTCCCATATAATCTCAGTTGTTGTTCTAGGCAGGCGGCTGTTTTTACTTAAGGCAATTCTACGCTTTTCATTGTGTTTTTAATTTTCATTTCACCAAGATTCACTCCCACGACCGTGTTTTCTGGCTTCTTCCAGTTTTTGTCCTTTATTTTTACTGCTGGAGTCAGAGATGATTATCTCTAAGAAGGAGATTTCAGCTGCATTATATTGAGGGTAAATGCTGCTTTTCCTGCTCTGTCTGATTTTCCATGCGAGATGCTTTCCGTGCAGCTTTAAGTGTTGCAAATTGTTTGCCACATCTCCAAGTTTCCCTTTCCCTGCTGTGGAAAGAGCCAGCATTCCTACAAGGAGGGGACTGCAGCCTCTGGCAGGCCCGAAGGAACAATCAGCTGAACCTTGGAGAGGACCACAGGAACCCCTCACACATGCAGGCTGCTCTGGGGCACTGTGACATCCCCCAGTGACATTGCAGTGTCTTTGAGCACCTCTGCATGTCCCAGGCACAGCTCACTGACAGACAGCAAGGGGCTCGCAGGGATCACAGCCACTCCAGCAGTTTAGCCTTCCCCACATTCCCTTCCCAGCACCATTGTTGCCTACTCGTGCTTCAGACCCCCAGTTCTTTGGCAGCTTCTTTCCACAGTGGCCTCTCTGCTCCTACACACAGATTACACAGAGCCTGGCAATGCCATCAGGTCCTTCACTTCATTTACTGTTCTAGCACCCAAAACTAGGAGAGGAGACAACCCTGTAAGAGAAGGCAAGAGCATCAAAATAGCACCCCCACATTGTCACAGGTCACCAGCAGCCTTAAAAGATCCAACAAGGTCTTTGAACCTTCAACAAGCCATGCTGGGCACGCCTTACAGGGGACACTTGTCTGACTTCAGCCAAGCCAGTGCTGTAGCCTCTCTCCTGAGTTTTTGCCCCCCTGCCAGGTTGTCAGATCCCTCAGTTGACATTAAAAACCTGGTCATCTCTCAGCTCTGCAATACCTCCCAGCATGCCAAAAGCCAGCAGGTCCATGCCCGTACCAGACCCTCAGACTGTACAACATCCCACAGGCTTGTGAAATAATATATAGTCAGGGCAATGCAAGCAAGCGCTACTGAAAGCTGCTGCTGGCTCAGCATTTTTGTTTTCAATCAAAGCAGCATTTTTTTTTTTGTAATAGTTTTTCCCCCTTTGGCATTTTCATTAAAAGACCAACAGGGAAAAAAAAACCTCAACAATCCCAGAGTAGAAGTTATAAGCAGCCTGACACCGGGTAATGAGATATTTCAGGCTCTGGCCTGGCACTTTTAAGGTGTTTCTGAACCAAGCACTCAATCAAGCAGACTTAGAACAGAAAGTTTGTTACTCCCAGGTTTTTCATCTTACATTTCAGCAGTGGAAGAATACAGTACAAATACATGGCAAGTAAAACTGCCACAACACAATTATGCCCCTCAACAAAAAGGTTTGTGATATGGCTCCTGAGACAGTACTCGGCATTCACAGCCCACCTGAGAACCTCTTGGCTCCTCATTTGAAATGCCTCATTACTTTTCTCAAGGAAAGACAGCTCTTTGTCTCTCCACTCTGTTGTTTTCCGTTCCCTAAACAGCTCTGCAATCCACCAGACACCTTCACTTGAAGTTTAAGCAAGACAGTAAAGGTCCAAGTTTGTCCATTTCCACATGTTCTTACCTTAAAATGTATGCAGAAGAGATGAGAAATCACTGTTTCAAAGCAACAGCTCAAAGATGACGCCTGCCAAACCACCCAAGTGCCGAGAGATTTGTGTGGAAGCTGTTGCAAGGGGACCCTTCTCCCCACACTGGCAGACAGCCAGTGCCTGCCCAACTCACAGACCCTCAGCAAAGCTTTCCCTCCCTCTTTGCTCCAAGAGCACTCTCTGACACAGCCAGCGCAACCCAAACACCTTCCTGCAGAGCCCCAGCTCAGCTCCCTGCTCCCAGTGTAGGCACAGGGCACCTGAAAGCACCTGGAACAGAAAAGCAAGACGAGACTAAGATGAGCAGGTTCCCATCAGCAAAAGGGCAGGTAACCTGCACATTCCAGTAGCCAACCTTATCTCCTCCCAGTTCCTCAGGAGACCATAAAGCTTTCACCCAGCCACCCTCCTGTGTGGGATTGATTCCTGTGAGATAATCAGAATGTTTCCACTCTCCTCCCGCTACAGCCTCAGCTCCAGTTAAGGCTGTTGGCTGTGGCCAGAGTGCCAGGAGTCCCAGGGCGGCTGGCAGAGGGTGTTTTGCCCTCACAGGAGCTCTGCAGCACTCAAAAGGAGAGCAAAGCCACCACAGGCAGGCAACTGTCAGGCATGGAAATGGGGAAGAAGAGCCATTTGGGCTCTTGTGCTGCTGCCTCACTTATCTCCTGTTTGATAGGAGGAAGGGAAGGTTTTCTCAAAGCACAGCCCTGCTTGGGCCACTCGCTCACCTCCCACAGCGACTGACACCATCCAAACGCCGGTGCTAATTGCAGAGACAGGAGAATCATCCGCATTCTGCCCATAACAACCCATTGTTATTTTTACACACACACACGCAGACACGAGTAAAGAACCCTTCTCATTTCAAGCTGTGCTATTATGCTAACTACAGAGAAATAAATGTGCCACACTGTAGCTAATAAGTGTCATTCACATCAGTATTTATTCCAAACATGTTTCCCCCATCACGTCTGTTCTGCCTGGAACTGTTCATCACTAAAGAGGAGACCTTTATTTCTAGTGATTTAAGCAGACAGGAGAGAGTTAGCAATTAAAGTATACTTTTGTACAGTTTAATTCTTTTTATTCCAGCTATCAGGGAGTGTTATGTGCTATGACTGTATCTATTTCTGGAGCCACCACCTACCAGCGCTGATTTTGTAATTTGCTGATTTGCAAGATGGGTTCTCCATCCTGGGCACAGGAACAGGGCTCACTCCTGAAGTACAACGGGTTTGTGGCTCTCAGAACCACATCCCACTCCATAGGACCAGGTCTCTGTCAGGGAAATAGGCTCAGAGTCCTTTTTGTTGAAGTCCAGACACACTTCTGTACTGCGGGGCGCTTCACTCTCACCCAGTGCCTGCCATGTGGTGGTGTCTGCAGTGGCTGCTGTGCCAGGAGCTGCCCCAGCACTCCCACAGCCACACGGGAGCTGCCAGCAGCCAAGCACAGATCCAGGCACCTTCCCTTGCTCCCTTGAGGGATTATTTCTCTGCTCATCAAAGGCTGACGAGGACTGAATGTCATTCAAGAAAAGTATTTCAGAGCTAAAAATAGTCTCCTGATTTTTGCTTCCCTCCCAGAGCAAATGCCTGCCTGGCAGATAGCAGATGAATTTAGTGGTCCTGCAACACATGTCATCTTTTACCTGACAAAATGCAAACACAGTAAGCAAGGCTTCACACGAAACTCCCGCTACCTGGACTGAACTAGTACTACTTTTCTCATCAAACTGAAAATAGAACAGAGTCAGAAATCCACTACCAGTCATGGAAAACAAGCAAGGCTTTGACTTCTGTCCAGGAGGGGCAGATCCACCTGCCTGTCCTCAACCGAGCAAACACAGGTCCCTGCACAAACACAGCAAGGTGTGCAGTGGGCTCTGAGACCCACAGCCTGCCCAGTGAGGTAAAAATGGTTTCAAACTTGAGGAGTGCAGATGCTTAACAGAGGGGCTGATGTTGCTGCCCTAAGGAATGAATCCCAAGGACTGAATGAGGGCCAGCGCTAATTACCAGCCCACACAGACTTGTGGATTATGTGCCGAGGATCCTGTTATGCAAGAATACAGCTGGGCATGTTATTGCAAGTGAGGAGACAAGCATCCATGTGAATTGCAGAGGTGTAGGGAGAAAAGGGGGGGGAAATCCTTTCATTTCACCCTTTTTTTCATTCTTATGGTTAAGGGCCTGATTTGTAAACGTATTGAAAACCTAAAGTTCCATCAATGTTCCTGGACTTTGCTTTTTAAAAGGGCACAGAACAGTGGACCAAACACTAATTACTCTCCTTCCACGGAGCTAATGAGACTGGGAAAGTACCCAGAGGTGGGCTTCAGCAGCAGCTTTGCTCTTAACCTCACCATCACCTACTGGTCTCCTCCTGCTCCCAGACACAATCCTTGGTCTGTCCTGCTTACAGCCTGGTCCCACTGAAAGCACAATTAACTTCATCAGTGGAAGACAACAAGAATGGTTATGCCACATTTCTTCACCGCAATAAAAGGGGCAAATCCCACTCTAATCTAGCTGGGGAGGTGAAGACAGAGGATTGTTGCACATACATATTTCTATCCAAGATCACATACCACGTATTTTGTTACTTCTGCCTTTTCCATATTTTCTTCCATTAGGGTAAGAGAGACATCTAGAGCTGACAGACAGGGGATTGCAAGCTTCTGGAAAAACAGGTTTCTCTAGAATGGGTAGCATTGTGTGTTTACAGAGTGGGAACAATAAATCAAATGAATGAAATATGAAACAAATCAACTTTATGGTTATAAATTGTAAAGGTCCAAGGATTATAAAGTAGCAAGAACTCTCCATTTCCATGACCCTCACACAACACTATTATGAAAAAAGCACCTCCTTGGCAGTCAGAAAGTTTGCGGTGGGTCACATACCCTGCTAAGGCACCCTGTCCAAAACCAGACAATGCTACAGGAATGCATACACAATGATTAAGTGCAGCACCAGCAGATAAAACTCTCAATAAAATGGAACTAAACTAGGCTTGGAACTTGAATGCCCTTTAAATCCCAGAATAACATCCTGTGGCCATCCCACTAGCACAAATGTACCAACAGCATTGCTATTCTCAACTCCATCATAAGACTGGATCAGGAAAATTACAGCCCAGAACAGCATGAATAAAATGGCAGCACTTGAGGAGCGAAAGCATCAGAGCCATGAGTGAGACTGGAAGCCACCAGCTTCTGAAACTCCTGGGCTCCACTAGGATACTTGTCCAGACTAAACTGCGGTTAAATCCATACAGGTATTTGCTGATTGGTATTTACAATAATTGGCAGTAAGACAGCAAACAATACATAGCCTTGTCTTAAATCTAAATTAGGAAGAAAAGGTGCATTTCCAGTGAAGACACTGTCATACACTGGGCTTCTTACCCTGTTGCTTTATTTTGAAGATTCATAGTTATTCTCACCTCTCATGTTACCTTAAACCAGGCTCAAATGCATCAAAGGCACAAAACCCTCTCTTTGTGGACCGGAGCACAGAAGTCAGGATATTCGCTGTGCAGGAGGAGCAGGGAAACAAACCAAAGCGCTCTCGGACTCCTCTCACAGCGATGCCGCTCGGTCTCCAGCGATTCCAGGTCGGATGCTGCCATCTGCCGACTCCTTCCCACTGCGGCAGTGAGCGGGTATTGCCCTGGATGCACGGCAGGCGATTTGAACACGCTTTATCTTGCTCTTAATCCACGGCACAAGGAGCAATGGGAACCGACCTCCGGTGATACTGATCACGGATCTGACCACAGAAGGGAGATGGGGATGTACCCGCAGGGGGGTGGTCACCAACCTCTCCCAACTACTTCCCACTTCTTTTCACAGCTCAAAGGAAGTTCTGATCCCAGTGACAGGTGACTGGGACTGCTGATGCTCCCAGCCGCTTGTGCCCAGCTGAGCAATAAGGGACTGCAGGCAGTGCAGCAGCACCACCTGCTCTCCACACATTTCATACCAAAACGCTTTTACCCACGAACTGCTTGCCCAAGGTACGTGTATGCCCTCAGCTCACAAAACATCCCCGAGGCTCAAAAAACATACCACTTTCAGATTTTAACATGTCTGAGGGCAAGAATTTCTGCAAACCCATTTAAAGCAGTTGCGTTGCAGGGCATGTCGTAATTCCACCCTCCAAAGTCCTTGAATCCCCGCCAGCAGCTGAGGAGTAAAGCTCTCACCAGGGAGGTGCAAGCTCAGAGATCATCTCGTGAACTCGGATCAGCCGCCTCAGCTCCCACATGTGGTGAGCCCATGTGCAGTCGCATTTAGAGATACACGGTGCAAAGGGTGCAGCTGCTATTGCCTCAGAGCTCTCATTTCCATTTAGTAATTCTATAGAAGTTGTTGGGCTGGCTTGTGAAATAAATTTACAGTCCATTCACGACTCTTCTGTCAACTGAGAATATCAGAAATTGTTACCTCAGGAGTCTCTGGGGCAGTAAAGGATACATACAGCTAAGCTGGACAGGAAAACTTATGTGTAAGTCCTGCATAAAACTGTTTTAAAACACAAATGTCCAACTGGTAGGGATCTTGCTGTAATATATTCATCTAAAGGAAACCTCAAAGTGCCAGTGACCTTCCATCAGGTATCAGAAACATGTTCTAGTCTAAACTTCATAAAAATCAAGATTTTATAAAAAGAAATAGTGGAATCTTGATACAATCTTTAGTTATTCTGAGCAAGAAGTACAAAATCTCAGGTGTCAGTGCCTGGTACTGTGGAATGGTCTCCATTATGGATCGAAAGAAAACAGCTTGATTTGACAACAGAAAAGGGTTAGAAGATACTTTTTTTGACTTTGTAACCACTAATTTAGCGTAGTGATCTTTATCTCCAGCTACGCAATGTTTCCAAGCAAACTGAGAACCACACTGATCCCATTTGAAAGTTTTCATGCCCCCTCCAATCTATACTTTGTGACATTAACCATCAGGTGCCGAGACAAAGCAGGTAAACCAGACTTTTTTATTATTCCCATGCTCTTCTCAGCCAAGCTGAAGTCAGGATGCTGGTGCACACTGTGACACTTCCCATAAGCACATTCAGAGCTTTTTTTGGTACTTCATGTTCCTCAGAGAAGAGCTCCATCAGGTGAGATTGTGCTGTCTGTCCACACACTTAAAACCTGTTTGCTGAGCAGTATCACCTTTTCCTTTTATCCCCAAAAAGTAAAAGACTGAACTGAAAAAGGTTAGTTACTGAGTTCATAATCTGTGCCTGAAGACAGTCACTTCCATTCCAGACCTCTGGGAAAAGCTTTGTGACCAAGTATCACCTTCAAGGTACATTTCCAGCTCAAGCAACAAATACATACCACGAATGAGGATGTATCACCAAGGAGAAAAACTTTTTCCAGTGGTGTGTATCAGGGGAACTACAAATTCAACAGCTGCTTTAGTGTGTTGAAATAGGCTTGCTACATTTCAGTAGGCTCCTTCCTGATAAGACTTCAAAGAAAAAGGCAAGGAATTTCCAGCTGCTGTTGGAAGACAGCAACGCAATCAGCCCAGCTTGCTTCCCATCCTCTATCAACTGAAGTTGTCACCTGCTCCCTGCACTGCCTTAAAATACATCTGTTGATTTCTCTGTATCAAGTACAATGTGCTGCCACATATCAGATGCCTGAAACAAACACCAACTCCTTCAATACTAAGTATTCACTATCCATAGGTTCAGACAGCCTTATTTCCTCGCTCTAAAAATCTAAAGAAATCCCAGTCAGTTACACCATTGTGGTAACACACAAGCTGCACAGCAACGACCCTACCCTTTGGTGTTCCAAAGGACTTTCAAAGTAAAAATTTGAAGGAAAAAAATTAGTCACCCATCTCAGTTACTTCTTACACCATATGATATGGAACAAATTTGTGATCTGAAACCAAATTTCAACCATCTTAATTATTCCAGAATCCCACACCTTGTAACTTTTTTAACAATAAACAATACTTTCTGGCAAGGCATCTTCTATTATTAAGCCAAGAGGTGAAACCCTGGAGTCACACGCAGGTAACTGTGGAGACACAGGTACAGAACACCTACAAGGTGAACCCATGCAGGACAGCTGGTTTAGCATCAGTAGGATTACAGCCCTCCTGCTGAGGCTCTCCTGTATAGTCATCCCAAATTGTCATTCCAGTGGTAACTATTTAAAGTACGTTATATAATTAACAGAAATAAAGCTGTCACCAGGAATGGTGTGGAACCTAAACATCATTTGAAGTGAAGCTGGAACTTGAGCACTTTGGTAGAGCTGTCTGTTACAAGCACTGTCACAGGCAGTGTTCGAAGTCATGAAAATACCGACTGGAAACACCAGAGTCCATTTGAACAATTTATTAGTCTCCTCTTTTTCACAAGTTTTAGAAAAAGAACCCCAGGATTTTGCCTCCTGTGTGTTTTCGCCTTGCCTCCTCATGGTCCATGATGCCAGCTGAGGTTGTCAGTACAATGTACCTGTCAAGAGAGAACAAATGTTCAGTCTATTGCTCTGTTCCAGGCTGGTGCAGACCTGACAGCACCATTATCATCCCTCTGTTATAAAGCAAGACTGCTCCTGTAAGAACAGGCCTAACACAGTGAGATCAGGTTGAGACAATGACAAGGCAGCTCCTCTCACGAGCCCAGCCCTGCAGCACACACAGGACATCCACAGCCTTCTCCAAATATTGGCCTATCTTCTTGTGCATTCCCACTGGGCAGAGCCCATTCAGCTGCAGCAGCAGCAGCTCAAAGATTTCTAGACAAAGCCTGCTTCTGTCTTCCAGGGATGCTGTTCTCCAGTGCAGGCAGAGCTGCCACAGTGCCAGACAGCTCAGCTCAGAGCTCAGCACTGCGTGAGGCAGGTGAGGATCTGCATCTGACAACTGCAGCAGCTATCGCTGCCAGTGCCAGCATCTGCTCTGCCAGCACACCTCACCCACACACCTTCATGTCTGAGAACCTCTTGTCCCACCACTCTACAAATACTCTTAAGAATCCCAGTGACAACACAGACAGGAGCTACAGAGATAGCTGAAGGAGTTACAGCTGGAGCTTTAAGAACAGAAATGACACAAACTTAATCCTTCCTTTGACAGGACAGACTGGCTGAAGTTCCCAAGACTCTTCCAGTTTTGCCATCCTGTTGCACTGGCATTTACTGCTCTTGACTCAGTGCACTTTGGGGAAACACTACATAACAGTAAGATTTTCTATGTTGTCGAGGTTTGTTTAACAGAGACTCCGAGTCTCTCATCACTTATCTGATCAGTTTACACACAGTCATTGGGTGCACTACTTGAATTCAAGTAGTACAACCTACTTCCACTGACCTGGTAACTTACATGATTCCCCCCCCACACTTATAAATGCTCATTAATAAAACTAAAACAAGTAGGAGAAAAGTCCTATTTTCTGGTAAATTGTAAAAATGGTCAAACAAGAATTTACCAAAGCCAAGCAGAAACAGGTCCTTGCTTAGCAGTGCCCCTTTAAAACCAGTTAAAAAGAGTGTGTATATGGAAGATGGATTTTTAGACTGGTATTTACCTCCAGACTGATCAGAGGAAAGGTGTCATTGAGTCTAACTCAGGCAGTTTGCAAGCATAACTAACCCCCACATTTATACACACAAGCATTTAACTCTTCCTCACACTTACCCAAACTGACGTGAAGGCAGCAGGTTATTCTGCCACTTTTCCAAATCCTTCAGCTGAACATCAAATCTGGGACTGATTACACCACACTGTAAAAGAGAATTCCATTACAAACCGTTATAGACTGGATTTGCACCTTTGTCATCCCAATTCAGTGGCTGAAGGAGTTTTAACAAGTGCAGTTACACACACTCCATTACCCACAGCATGAGCAGCTCTTCCTCCCACCTGAGACACTCACACACAGTGACTATCCAGCAGTTATTTCCTCAGCCTCATCCCCTCCTCCTCACCTAAACAGAGACTAGCACTGCTGGTGAAGCTACACTACCCAGTAGTGCCTAGACCTGGGAGACCCAAAAGCACACTATAATATCAGCAAAAACCTTGTGATTACTCTAACCAGCACACACAGTCAGCAAAAAATGCATGCAGATTTTAATCAGGGAGAAATTAACATGCATAGAAGTTACTGGAGTTTTCAAGTTAATCAAATTACTGACCATGACCACCACCAGCACTTCCATTTCCCTCACTGGCTCTAATTACACTAATAACCATCCAAGACCAAACTACCAGCACACCCTCCTGCACTATGGATGCTTTTCTAAACCAAACAACTGTTCCTTTATTGAAAGGATTGAGAGACACTTTATATCCAGCTGCACCCTGGAAGATCCCTTACGAAATCATCCCAGCAGAGTTCATGGAACACTACCCTCAAACCCGCTATGCATTACTTTTATTACAGACACATAACACTAGCAATTTGGGAGTGTCAGAATTTTTTGCCTTGTACACTCAAGCAATTTTCAGCTGCAATATTTATTCATCATGAAGGCAGCCCCCAACATATTTTGACCAAGTAATTTTTTTCATTTCTTTACTAAAGAGCCACCTCTCACCTGAAGAGCTTAACTGGAAACAATGATGCACAGAAAGTCACGACAAAACTCGACAGCTCAGTATTTTGAGACAAAAACATTTAAAGAATTTCCAAAACACACATGAATGCCTCATGTGCCCCAGGAACCTAACAGGCACCAATTAACGTAACATTCAATTTTCCCTCAACTCAAGCAAAGCCCACCTGGCAGTAGGAGAAAGGTTTGTCTTTTCCACATCTACAGGTATCAAAATCTACTGGAAAACAACTCAGCTCCTATCTCTTAAGGCAAATCTTCCAGATAGTTTAAACACCAAAGAAACCAAGAAACCACTAGGCAGCCAGAGAGCCTCTGAAGAGAAAAGCCCAGGACTTGCAAGCAGATTTCCCTGAAAATGTGTCTTGCATATTTAGAATTTAAAAGAAACGTAACTAGTGATCCACACCTTTATGAATCTCGACAGTGTAACCAGCCTTTTAACTGTTAATATCCATACTGCTCTCATTTACATGGATTCAACAAATACGACCTTCTTTACAAGTAATTCTTTCAGAAATGGAGCAGATAAAGTTAAAATAATAATGAAAGCATCATTTAAACACATCCCTAGAGAACTGAACCAGAGAAGAGAAATCCTACCTTGTTGAGTCTGCCTGTGAGGTTGACAACAATCTTCCCAGCTCTGTGGTCATCAATTATCTCAAATTCGCCAATGTAACCTGCAGGAGAGACCAGCAAATAGACAATCAAATATGTAACACTTCGATACACAGTCACACCCTCTTCTCTCTCTCTCTATACATATGTAACACTTAGCTACAATAACACAACTCATGCACTGTGTTACACAAACGCGTTCAAGCCGATTTACTCAAGCAGCACCTTCCCCCAGGAGCACCCAGAGCCCCGTGGGGGGAGCAGAGCAGGACTCACCGTGCTTCATCATGACGGTGAGGAAGCGGACGATCACCTTGGAGCACGGCCGGATGAGGACCTGGCGCTTCCCACGTTTCTCTGCATTGTTGATGCTCTTGAGAGCATCTGCCAGGACGTTCATGCGCACCATGGTGCCTGCAGGGAGGAGAGGCAGTGATGTGCACCAGCTCCTCAGCACAGAAATGCTGAGCAGCGCTGCTTTCAAGGCTGATTTTGGGGACTAAAAGATCCAACACTGGCAGAAAGTTGCATTAAAGCTTAAAAAAGCATTCTCAGGGTAAATAAGCAAATCAAACCACACACCCCGGTGTGATCAAGAGTCACAACTGCCATGACAAGTGGGGGAATCTGACAATGAGTTGAACGTGGCCGTATCAAAGCACTGAACTTCGTACCTTCCCCAGATACATCAGTTTGCCTTTAAAACTCAAATATGCAGTACAATAACCAGGTGCTATGTGGTGTTGAATCAAGAGCTGCTGCTCGGGTCGCTGCTCTGCAAGCACCCTGCAGGATGCCCCCACAGTACAGCAGCCCGGGAGGGAACCCCGGCACCAGCTCTGGTGAGGATGACCAGAGCCTGGGAGCACGGCACGGCACGGACATGACTCGGCACGGCCACTCCGCCCCTGGCACAGCCAGAACCCGCCACGGACGTGCGGCTGGCCTGGGTCAGTGGCAGGTCCTGCGGCACAGCAGGGCTTTCCCAGCCGGCCGAGGGAAGCCAGAGGCGCAGCCCCGGCCGACTCCTGCCCGCGGAGCCACCTCCCCCGCCGGGCCCTGCCCGCTCCCTCCTCGGCCGCACAACCCGCGCACGCTGCCCGGCTCCGCGCCCTGCCCCGCCCGGCTCCCCGCAGCTCGGGCCCGGCCGCCGCCCCGCGCTCCC